>JAGKQI010000064.1:0-1200000 GCA_018806915.1 Phytophthora colocasiae | reverse complement strand
TCTCTTCAGTTAAGTCACTTTCTCTCTCTGGGGCCTCTCTCTCCTTCAGCTCCTTCAGCTCTTGTTCCTGTTGGGCTTTCTTCTGTCGTTCTTTTTCCTTCTCCAGTGCTTGCAGTTCTACTTCATGCTGCTTCTGTTGCTCCTCTAGCTCTTTCTTCTCCTTCTCCAATGTTTGTAGCTGCTTTAAAACTCGTTGTTCCTCCAACTTCTTCTTCTCTGCTGCCTGCAGCTCCAGTGCTTGTTGTTCCTCCATCTCTCTCAGCTTCATTTCTTGCATCTTCTTCATCTCTTCTACTTGTTTTTGTCTCTCCAGTTCGATCTCCTTCTCTCGCTGTTTCTCGCGTTGCTGCAGCTCCAACTCCTTCTCAGCTTTCCGCTGTTGTTCTTCCAGTTCTTTTCTCTCCCTAATACGCTGCAGCGTCTGCTTATTCCTCTCTGTAGCTTCCTGCAGCTCCCGAAGCGACTTCATCCACGTTGTCACGTTCTTCAACGCCGCAAAACGCGCATTATCCACCTCCAGAACTGCATCGTCAATCTCCTTCTTCACTTCCGCTTGGATCACATTCAATTTATGTCGAATTTCCTCCGATAACATCTGCAACTGCACTCCCTGCTGAGGGAATAGCTCCGGCATTTCCTTCACCGCGCTCAGCTGCCGCTCCACGTTCGCAAACGCTCGCTGCATCTCCTGCACGTTCATCTCAAGTATCTCATCCACACGAAGCTGCTCTTCGTTAGCAGCAGCCACAGCCACATACAGCAGCATACAAGTACAACACATCCACTTGATGGCCGCCATTATTTTTCCTGATTGAAAAAAAAAACTTGTAAGGTAAATATCATATTGAGCTACATTCATTTCCGAAATGTTACAATACAAATTGACCGAACAAAAATGCCGAAGGAAGAGGTGATGGTGGAGGCGCCTAAGGACGACGAGCTGCACGAGCTCCAGCAGCATCTGCAGCTTGAGGCTTTTGATAGTAAATATCTCACGACGCAGGAGATTCTACTGGTGCAGCTCTTCCAGTCTGCAAGCGACGCCTCTTTAAGTGCTGGAGCTAATGGCACAAGCTCGGAATTGACGGTATCAGCCCCTTCAGGCATCTCTGCATCCCCCAAAGCACTGGGTAAAGTTGTCGGGACTCCATTAGGTCGTAAAACTTCTCTTTCGTCTATGGGGAAAGGTACAGGAGGTGTTACGCCCCCTTCTGCTACGACGCCCAAGCGACAGCTTTCGTCGGACAGAGCCAGAGTTCAGAGCTTCTTGGCTCAACGGTCTTCGGCTTCTGGCGTCTCCAGCAGTAGCAATGGGACAGGTGGAGCTACTACAGGAGCTACAGGTGCGAAGCCTTCCATGCCGGCGGTGGAGAGGGCGAAGCTGCTTATGGCCAAGAAAGCTGCAGGTCGAACGACGTCTTCCACTACAGTTAAGAGGACGAACCCATTGACGGATATTCTACGAGGGGGATCTGGTAGTGTGGTTGGAGGAGTGCACAGTGTCAAGAGACCGAGAACTACCAAGAGTGACAAGCCAGGAGAGATCAAGATCCAGGGAGGACGCACGTCAATTCAGCTGCCTTTGGAGAGTTTCCTGAGGAATGAAGACTGGGACTCTTCCACTGGATCACCCTTGGATTTGGTGCTGCCTGAAGTGGCGTTTGCCACTAATAACACGCTGATTATCCACGCGACACTGCCTCCAAGGTCATCACGTTGCTGCTTCAACGTCAGCACCCAAGCCAGCATGCTTAGCGGTGCACCATATCCAGGAACGGTCTTGTACCACTTCAATCCCCGTCGTCAACGAGGAGGGCATATTATCCAGAACAGCAACATCGACGGGCGCTGGGGGTGCTCACAGCCTCTTCCGAGGTTCCCATTAACATTCGGAGAGCCATTTACGCTGCGGCTAACGATTGTTCCAACTGGTTTTCTCGTTTTCATTGAAGAGATCTTCCAAGATGAGTTCAAGCACCGCGTTCCTATCCGCGAAGGTGAGAACCTGGTGCTGACAGTTCCCACACGTGATGAGAATGGCAACCCAGAGGGTGTTATCGTGCACAGTGTGTGGTGGGGTCATGCTGAAGTGCCACCGAACCTGGACACTCGTCGACGAGGAAGTAATGGGGGGTATCGAGGTGGCGAGCGTGGAGGCTATCGCGGAGGCAACCCTGGCAGGGGTGGCGACCGATTCCACCCTGCTCCTCACCCATACGAAGTGTATGTGGGAAACTTGCCCCAAGGCACTTCACGCGAAGAATTGTCCTTCCTGTTCCAGTATCTTGGATACGAAACAGTGCGTATTACTGCGCGTGGGTTTGGCTTCGTGACACTACAAAGTGCTGAGGACATGAATCGGGCTGTCGAGGATCTGGATGGGAAAGAGTTTAACGGGATGAAACTGCGGGTCTCGTGCGCTTTGCCGCCGAAGTGAACGCGTTTTGAGAACGTGATGCCGAGGGCAAGAAAACGTTTCACTACATGTAAATGAAGATCCAAATTTGAGTGTTTGATTGATTTAGCGCTCTATTTGCCTTGGCATTTGCCCCCACTTGATCTGAGCATCTTCTGCCCCGTGATCGACGTCACTTTGTTGCCCGAGACAACGATACTGTAGCTGCCACAGTCAGGGAACGAAGTGAGGTCGGATATAAAAATGGTTCGTATACAGACCGTCTGACTGAGGTTCAGGCTTTGTGTTCTGAAGTATGAACGGAAGATGTTAGGCACTTTAGTCCTATGGGCGACCTACAGTGATCTAGATAGAGACCGAGTCAGAGGTGACGGCGACAGGAGCAGGGTCCATCGACTCGTCCACGTCGCTCTCGATGTCGGAGGGTGTATCGGCGGGATGAGGGAGCTCGATTCGCTCACGAGGAGCTCGGTTGGCACGACCACGAGGAACGTCGCTGATGCGACGAACATACTCAGCAGAAATCGTCTTTATCACTGTCACAAATGTGGCCATTGATGGGTGCGGAGTAGGAAGCCTACCATTGAGCTCCCTGTTAAAGCGCTCGAGAGGATTGTTCGTTCTTGCGATCAACTCGTTGCCGACACCACACACGTTCCACACATCGATAGTGCACTTCTCTAGCCATGTACGTCTAAAGTAGCCCCAGAATTCTCCCCATTTTGAGTTTGAGTAGTCTACCTGAGCTAGTGCACAACGCGTCTTGATCTCTCGTTTTACCCATTTGATGCCTCGCTCTACGTGGCTGCGTTCAATCACTGTCAGCGTGTCCAGGACACCGCGACTCATTGCAATCGAGCACTCAATCTCTGGGATTGCGTAACGTTTCATGGTTCGACGTAGCGCTTGTTTCATATGAAATAGGCATCCTATATGGTATCGTAGCAGAGCAACTTGAGTCGGGTGTGCCCACCCCACGAGGCGCGTGGGTTTGTCAGGTCTTTCGGGTTCATGGTTGCGTAGTGAAACTGAAAGAACGGGACGGACTCGTCTAGCGCTAGCGAGACAGGCGGTGTCTCAATCATACCGTGTATGTTAGCAGAATAGTGTAGATTTCTTGCATGGTTCACACGACTAATGACTTGGTTCTCGGACAAGCCACGTACTACGTCGGGAATTTCATCGTCGTAGAACTGCTTGCGGAGTTTCTCCCAGACATCCCGAGCTCGCCAATCGCGATGCTCCACCGCTAGATGGTCCGCCGCTGCCTTCATCTCGTCCTCGACGTCTCGAATTGTGGTTGCTTCTATGAGATTGTCACGGCACGTGTGCCCTCTAACACTAGCGTAACCCATTGAAGCAATAGAGTACTCCATCTTTCCTTTACAGCCTGTGCGATATTTGGAACAGCGGTACACGATCTTGCGCTGTGACGCCTAAGCCCTCGCGTACTTGTACCCTTTAAAGTAGCACGTTGTGCGCTCGGGCTGGGGCAGATCATCTCCTCCACTGGCAGCTTTGCCGTTGTACATCGGTAGCTGACAGTTGCCTCCTTCCCCACTAGTCTTAGCTCCCGCCTCCTCTTCAAGCTCTTCGCCGCCTGTATCACCACCGTCTCTGTATCTCGGGGGGCATGGAGTAAGCCCTCCACGGCCTCTATCTCCGCACGGCGGCCCCTGCCCACTCCCTTGTGTCTCGCGCTGCATCTTCCGATATGAGCACGCTTGGTCACCACTCAATTTCTGAACCTGTATCTGAACATCACCAGCACAAAAATCAGTTCCTATGTAGATCAGATCAGTTCTGTATACGAACCATTTTAAAGCTAACCGTGAGGTCCGGGCACCGACCTACAAACTCCTTGTCTGCATTGCAGCCAGTGACGTCAAACTTGTAGTCTGCCGCCTGCATTTCCTGACCGTTGATCTTGTCCACACAGAGGTACGTCGTGACGTCTGGGCTGTAGGAGTCCACATCACCCAGTGCTGAGTACAACTTTTCTCCGTCAGCAGGTTCTTGAGCGGATGAAGCTACTAGTAGCACCAACCCAACGAGGGAGGAAGCAAGGGTACTCAGAGACGGCATTTGGCTGTAGAATCGCTTGGAAGGAGCCGAAATTCTGGAATGTCGTCGCAAATTGGATGGAGCAAGCAGGAGTAGAGAGGGTTAGCTTTAAAATGGTTCGTATACAGAACTGATCTGATCTAGGAACTGATTTTTGTGCTGGTGATGTTCAGATACAGGTTCAGAAATTGAGTGGTGACCAAGCGTGCTCATATCGGAAGATGCAGCGCGAGACACAAGGGAGTGGGCAGGGACCGCCGTGCGGAGATGAAGCCGTGGAGAGCTTACTCCATGCCCCCCGAGATCCAGAGATGGCGGTGATACAGGCAGCGAAGAGGCGGGAGCTAAGACTAGTGGGGAAGGAGGCAACTGTCAGCTACCGATGTACAACGGCAAAGCTGCCAGTGGAGGAGATGATCTGCCCCAGCCCGAGCGCACAACGTGTTACTTTAAAGGGTACAAGTACGCGAGGGCTTGGGCGTCTCAGCGCAAGATCGTTTACCGCTGTTCCAAATATCGCACAGGCTGTAAAGGAAAGATGGAGTACTCTATTGCTTCAATGGGTTACGCTAGTGTTAGAGGGCACACGTGTCGTGACAATCTCATAGAAGCAACCACAATTTGAGACGTCGAGGACGAGATGAAGGCAGCGGCAGACCATCAGCGGTGAGCATCGCGTGGCGAAGCTCGGGATGTCCGGGAGAAACTCGCAAGCAGTTCTACGACGATGAAATTCCCGACGTTGTACGTGGCTTGTCCGGAGAACCAAGTCATTAGTCGTGTGAACCATGCAAGAAATCAACACTATTCTGCTAACATACACGGTATGATTGAGACACCGCCGCTCTCGCTAGCGCTAGACGAGTCCGTCCCGTTCTTTCAGTTTCACTACGCAACCATGAACCCGAAAGATTCTAACAAACCCACGCCTCGTGGGTGGGCACACCGACTCTAGTGGCTCTGCTACGATATCATGGGACGACGCTTTTTTGTCGATGGCACGTTTCGCTGTGCCTCGGGGATACGAACAATGCGTCGTGTTCATGGTACACGATCGCGCCTCTGGTGTATACGTGCCCGTCTACTATATTCTTAGTACCTCGAAGACTGAGGAGGCGTATTGGGATATGGTACACTTTGTTGTCCAAGGCACTTATCAGCAGATTGAGCCTGCCGAAGTTATTTGCGACTTCGAAGCCGCGCTCATGAACGCAATCCAAACTCAGTTCCTAAAACGCACTCGTGATAGGATGCCTATTTCATATGAAACAAGCGCTACGTCGAGCCATGAAACGTTACGCAATCCCAGAGATTGAGTGCTCGATTGCAATGAGTCGCGGTGTCCTGGACACGCTGACGGTGATTGAACGCAGCCACGTAGAGCGAGGCATCAAATGGGGTGAAACGAGGGAGATCAAGACGCGTTGTGCACTAGCTCAGGTAGACTACTCAAACTCAAAATGGGGAGAATTCTGGGGCTGCTTTAGACGTACATGGCTAGAGAAGTACACTATCGATGTGTGGAACGTGATGTGGACGTCGGCAACGAGTTGATCGCAAGAACGAACAATCCTCTCGAGCGCTTTAACAGGGAGCTCAATGGTAGGTTTCCTACTCCGCATCCTTCAATGGCCACATTTGTGACTGTGATAAAGACGATTTCTGCTGAGTATGTTCGTCGCATCAGCGACGTTCCTCGTGGTCGTGCCAACCGAGCTCCTCGTGAGCGAATCGAGCTCCCTCATCCCGCCGATATACCCTCCGACATCGAGAGCGACGTGGACGAGTCGATGGACCCTGCTCCTATCGCCGTCACCTCTGACTTGGTCTCTATCTAGATCACTGTAGGTCGCCCATAGGACTAAAGTGCCCAACAACAACAACAAATCTTCCGTTCATACTTCAGAACACAAGGCCTGAACCTCAGTCAGATCCGGTCTGTATACGAACCATTTTTATATCTACCGTAGAGAGAGCACCGTCGTTCGTCGACATGAAAACACGACGATGGCAAGCAAAGCTTAATCAATTCCCGGCTGTTGCAGCTCTAAGATCGTCGCCGCTATTTTATCTCTTCGATTCATCGACTTCACATTGGAAAGGCTGTTCTGTTGACTCAATGCCATTGAGTCAATAAGTTATAATTTGCTGCAGCATCAAGCTACCACTGGTAGCCTACCAGTATTGTTAATGGTGGAGGAGATACGTGTATTAAAGTGCAGACTCGCATACGTTTTGGTAAACTCACACATTGATTTCCAGCTAGAGAGACCGGTTTTTTTTTGTTGTAGTTCTACGCCTTCGTGATGGACTTCACCTTGGGCTTTTTGGACTTCGATTTAGAAGTGACGACGACGTTGTAGCTGCCACAAGCAGGGAACGTGGTCAGGTCGGGGCAACGACCGACAAATTCAGGGTCCACCTTGCATCCGGTCACGCGGTAGTTGTAGGTGCCCTTCTTGACTTGCAGGTTGTTCACAGTGTAAATGCACACGAGCGTTGAGACATCGGAGCTGTAGGAGTCCACGTCATTGATTGCTGTAAGCAGCACGCCGCTGTCACTCTCAGTAACATTGGCAGACTGGCGCGGAGTTGCGTCTTGAGCGTTGGTGACAGCAAGCAGTACCAGACCGAAGATTGAAGCACCGATGACACGGAGAGACGGCATTCTTGTTGTCAAGTTTGGAGCTGGTGGAGTTGGGGACTTGGTCGGTGGCGAGGAAGTTCGAGAATGAAAAGGTCGAGTCGTTGGATGGCGATAAGTTCCTTGAAACACGATCGAGCAAAGCTTTTAGTCAATCCGTCTGTTGCTGTTTGGATTGCGGCCATGTTGGAAAGGTTCACAGGCTGTGAATCACATGGAATAAGAGCACAGTAAAGCCATGGTCAATGACCATCGTAACCATGACCATTGGTCATGGTTACGATGAACTATCACCTATCGCCGGACTAAACAGACACCTACTCTTTTTGGTCAATTGTACAATTTTTATGGTGCAGTTTAGAAACGTGTCACTGTAGTCTGCATAGCATTATGGTGCGATGACTCTTAAGATGGCGTCTAGCTGTACACTTACCATACGCCTGCATGTTGTGTTACATACTGTAGGGAGCTTCAGACAAGGTTGTGGGCCTCGTGCTGCTGGCCGTCAGTGTCGTCGTCTACGTTTATTACAGCATTTGGGTGCTGCTCACGGTATGATCACTTTGCTGCGTACAGTACATATCCCCCCCCCCCCCCACTTATACAATTTCCTTTCCGTTATTGATGCAGCCTTTTATTGACGAGGACCACCCTATTCAGCACTACTTCCTGCCGTATCATTACGCTATCAGCATCCCAGCTGTGTTGCTAGTGCTGCTCTTTAGCGGTGCTGCTACGTTCATCGGCATGGTCATGATCAAGAGTCAGAAGAAAAAGAAAAGCGATTAAAATAGGATCCACGCAAATATCTGGACGGAAGGACTTATCTTCATGCAAGCACTAAGATCCAACTACCAGTAGTATCCAGTGAAGTGGTTGAGAGCGTCGGCGACGTCGATCTATTTTGTTTCCATTCCCCACTTCCTTTCCAAATGCAGTTGAAGTCTCCATCATCGAGTTCTTGTTTATCTCTCAAGCCAGGTGCTTCAGACGGCAACAAAATGTACAGCTAACGACGCGCCAGCAACCACTAGGTGAATCTTTCGCGTTTTGCGTTTGCTTGTCTCCGGTCGTAGTTAGAAGCTACTGTCGCTGTCAAATTACTGAGCGGCACCTTCAGCAGGGGCCGCGAGGGTGCTCTGCGGCTGCGAAACCATATAGCCCATTCCCTGGATCTGGTTGTAGCTGAAACCCTTGCTCACTAGCTCCTTCACCACCTCGTTCGTCTGCTCCTCGCGTAGCATCTGAAGACGGCAACACAATAATCATCATGGTCAATCTCTCCACTGAAATGGCACGACATCCTAAAGAAAAATTGTATTTGGACACGCACCTCAATGCTCAAGGGGACGAGGGTCACCAGCAGAGTCGTCGATAGGACCCACAGCCACCGGCCAGAGGTCTGCCAGCTCTAGACGCACCAAACACCAAATAGAATCAGACACTGCAGATTCGGAGAAAAAGGAACTCAGCAGGCCAGGCATACCTTCAAAGCAAAGTTGATACCGCCCTTAACGGGGCCAGACTGGCGAATCCGGGTCGGCAGGTTCAGGAAAAGCTCCTGGCATAACGTGCGTTTAGCTTCTTTGTGCACAGTAGCTATACAAATGGAGGTCACGCCCACGCCATCTCCATTGCAACACACGCACCTTCAGACCGGCATTGTTGGGTCCCTTCTTGTCTTTCTCCAGCTCGCGCAGTGCTCCAATAGCCGACATGTCTTCTCTGCTTGTTTGGTGTTTCTTGATGGTGTGGCCAACAATCATCGTCCATGCAAACTACCTTGTCGCATATCTTATGCGTTTTACCAGTGTTGTAAAACTGCTTGAAGCTCCTGAACGATGAGCTCCTCGTTGAAGTGATCTTGTTGACTGCTCTTGTGGTGTGAAGACTCGATATTACTGGATTTGTTTGTTTGTGACTGCTTCACGATGGCGGTAAGCGATTTTGCAATCAATGGCGCAAAGTTCTGGACGAGTTCCTGGTCTTGTTGCTGCTGAGGAGTGCTCAGTCGTCCAGCTTCCACAAGCTGCTGTAGAATGGATCGACAGCAACATTGTACACTGTCAGCGTAGCACGCGTCAAGTGTGCTCTTCTTGAAGGTGCGGTATTTGACTCCGTTTGTGTTTTCAGAGCCTGCGATGCATACATCTACTGCCAAGACAAGGCGAAGTGGTTCATCGCAATCATCAGTCCCCGATCGAGCACATGCTCTTAACGGTGTCGCAATAAGTTGGTTCACAAGATAGGCTTTCGTTCGTTGACAACGGAGCCCATACTTCTTCCACACTTTCGATGAGCTGATCCCCTTGGTGATGCTGCAGAGAAAGAAATCTTCACCGTTAACCAGTGGTGTGTGGTTAGCGTAGCGAAGAAGACAGATTTCAATGTCATGCTGGCCTCCTGGCTTCATATCGCCAAGCAACAAGGCGACGCAACTGGTGGATGTACATTCTCCTTCATGAATCGCGTACAAGATATCATCCGCGCTAGCGTTCATATCATTTACCAACCGATCGATTGGTTCTTCTCTGGGTTGGCATTCAACGCTCGTGCTGATCTCCCCGACGTCGAAGTTAAACTGCACGCTAACAAACGGTGGCGCAGTATATCTCAGACTCTGGAAGTACAAACCCAGTGTGTCAGCAGCGCTCTCAACTTCTGCTGTGGAGCGTGGGTAAGGAATAGATAACCGCATCTCCGTCCCAGAAAAGTGCTGGTGATGTTCATCCACTGTGAAATGGGCAACCTTCTTCACAACTGCCGTCTCCTCTGAGTCAGGATCAATGCGAAGCTGCACGTGCAAAATGCCGTCGGACTTGGAAGTCGTGGTGATCTTCAAACACGCGTCAGTCGTATGTAGCTGACTGTACAGCATTGCTGTTTTCAGTCCAACACCTGCATCAAAATACGAGTAAGTGCCAAGTGCATTCTCCGACTGGCAAATTGGTGACGACGTACCATACTTCCCACTTGTACAACGTCCTCCACTTTCAACTCCTGTCTTTGTTGTTTCAAAGGCATTGCAACATAATTGTTTCACTTGATACGCATGCATGCCTGAGCCTGTATCAGCGCACACGATGTCAATGTTGCCTGTATCTCCATTCAGCTTGACGTTGACGCGCAGCAGTTCCAGCTGTGCTTCTTCCCACGCTACGTCCGAGCTCAAAGCTTGCGTAGCATCCAGCGCTGATATCGTACACAATATACATATATTGGTTAACTCATTCTTTCCTTCGTTATCATCCATCGTCACCATTTTCAAACAGCTCCTTCACAGTCTGCACCAGTGCGTCTCGACGTGTCCCAAAGCCTAAGAGCTCCAAGTTGCTGCGGATGAACTGCACGCCGCGATCCGTTCGTTTCCTCGTCATCCTCTTCGCCACAATTCCGCACTGGAAGTCAAAATGACCATCACTCCGTTGAAGGTTGAAGTTGAACCTTTCCTACAGCATAAGTTGACATCCTCTATAAAAGCATATGCATACGTTCGTTGGTCTGCTCTCGTCCTCAGACTCAGTTCCGGTCTGCCGACAATGACGCTCAAGGAGATGTTGAGCGAGGATCAATGGCGCAGCGTTATCCACACGACCGCAGGCCTCGGCGCTGGCGCCGTGTCCACTGTTTTGCTGTATCCGTTGGATCTGGTGAAGGTGCGCTACCAGGTGCACGAGAAGTCCGCCCATGCGTATCGCTCTCTGGGTCATGCATTCCGTTCGATCGTTGCGGAAGAAGGTGTTCGTGCGTTGTTTCGGGGCATGAGTCCGGCACTCTACGGCGCTACACTGTCGTGGGGCATCTACATGCTCGTGTACCAGAATGCTAAGGAGCGTTACGCTCGCATGGCGGATGAAGGATGGATCCAGGGCTCTTGGCAGTACTTTTTCTCTGGCATTGAGGCGGGGATGATCTGCGTACCATTGACAAACCCCATTTGGCTCATTAAAATCCGTATGCAAGTACAAAGTAATAAACGACTACAAGCGAACGTCACCGGCAAGGATGCAGCGAAGAAATTGGTAGAGAATATACCTTATCGAAGTGTTTCAGGTACGTAAGAAGTTCTGCATGAATATGGCTAACGTTGCTGATATTAACTGTGCGTTTCATGCTCGAGTAGATGCATGCCGGCGAATTGTTGCAGAAGAGGGTGTTTCAGCACTGTACAAGGGCATGATACCTGCACTGTTCCTCACAACAAACGGAGCGATCAAATTTGTAGCGTATGAGCGCCTCAAGGGTTTGTATCAGACGCACTGGAGCCCCGAAATGGATGTGATCCCGACGCTCGCGATGGGTGCTGTGGCACAATCCATTGCATCCACGGCTACGTACCCGTACCAGGTGATCAAAGCCCGTTTGCAGCAAGGAGGACCCTCGGCGAACAAGTACACCGGCACGTGGGACTGCACGGTTAAGATCATACGCCACGAAGGCTACACCGGGTTGTTCAAAGGGCTGTCTGCAAACATTCTCAAGGTGATGCCCACTGGTGCTATCATTTTTGCCGCCTACGAGCAGATTCAAAGCACCATGAAGGCAATGCTGCTGGACGAATGATCTCAAACTGCGATCGTGAAGCAATAGAGTATACTGCCATACATGTACTACAAAAACTTACACGCAACGTGGCTGCTAATACTACAACAAGAAACTACACTTTATGGGAGCACAAAACAAGCGTGAAAAGTCTATTATATATGTAGATGGAACTCCGAGCCTGACTATAAGAAGACTCGAATCTCCAGCCTCCTCCAGATGCGTAGTTTTTTTTTAAAACATTTCGTCCTCAACACGGAGGTACTCGCCAATGTCTGCTTGGTGCAGCACCACGTATGCCGTGGGCTCCAGGTCTTTGCACATTTCTGTTGCCTGTGCAGCGATACCGAAGCCCAGTGGGATGTCATTCATACTGTAGACCACAACACCAGCGTACTGCGGGGTGCCCTCCGTGATACGACCAAGGCCAGACTTAACAACGTTGTTGCCGTACAGGAAGGACATCTCCGAGTTAGGTTTGATCCAAACCTTGTACTTGGCGTACTGAGCCAGGTAATCCAGGAAAGTGATGCGCAGGTGGAACTTCTTGGTCTTAGTGAGCTTGCCCACAGCCGTGCCGATGCTCATCAATTCGTCCGTGCCTACATTGGTGGACTGGCGCATGAGTTTCTCGCTGCAGTAGTACACGATGTTGCCGTGCAGACGGAAGCAGTACTTCTCATCAGGTCGCATCACCAGGTGCTGCACATTACGACCAATGTACTTGCTGATCTTCTCGAACACGGTGGTCATCTCATCGTCGGTAAGCGGGCGCATGATGCTTCGGTCGGTACTCGGGTGCAATGCTGTAGTAGATAGATGCAGTGGTGCTCAAGAGCTCACTGGTTAGCGTCGTACCTGTCATACAGCATAAGTCATTTCGCTAATTAGATTTTCATCCAATAAAATCCATTACGACTATACATTGGCGGAAATTCAGATGTGCCAATTGGTTGGTCTGCGTATTGCATGGCTGGGGGAGCTCCTCGCTGCTTCCATTGCTAATTTTCGCACAGGCATCAGAAATGGAGGGCAAGATTGAATCGGTGCAGGTCTTCGGCCGCAAGAAGAACGCTACGGCTGTCGCTTACTGCAAGCGCGGCCACGGCCTTATCAAGGTCAACGGCACGCCCATCGAGCTTGTGGAGCCCGAGATCCTGCGCGTCAAGACCTACGAGCCCGTGCTTCTGCTGGGCCAGCAGCGTTTCGCCAACGTACGATAAATTTTATTCTCTCGAGTCTGCGAGCTACGCGCGGCAGCAATGGTATCAACATGGACGATGAACGTGACGACGCCCCACTCCGCTTCGGCTTCGGGGTCTTCAATCCACCAACACACTGGAGTGTGCACTTCTGTGTCATTCCTCGGACCGCTATCATGCTTCGGCTGTGGCCAATGAGTGTCCACCCACCCCAACGCACACGTTTTGCTGTGAAAAAGCACTCGCACCACCCAAATAATCTGTGTGCATGCTCTGTTTACCGCCGTGTAAATACCATGCTGTCGCAACTGGCTTGCACTCCCTCTCCCTACCTGACGATCGATATGGTGCGCTGACGTGTTGTGTTCCTTTGACGCTTATTAATTCCAGGTGGACATCCGCATCCGCGTGAAGGGTGGTGGTCACACTGCTCAGATCTACGCGATCCGTCAGGCTATCGCCAAGGCTATTGTCGCCTACTACCAGAAGTGTATGTTTTGCGAGTTCACTTTGTGGCAAAGATCGTTGCAGTTTGCTGACATTGCTATTGCTCTTCCACAGACGTTGACGAGGCCTCCAAGAAGGAGATCAAGGACATCCTGCTCGCCTACGACCGTACCCTCCTGGTCGCCGACCCCCGTCGCTGCGAGGCCAAGAAGTTCGGTGGTGGCAGCGCCCGCGCTCGCTTCCAGAAGTCGTACCGTTAAACGGCGTCTTCCAGCCGAGAGGTCGCTCCTGCTCTTGTTGCTCTCTGCGGTCCAAGGCGCTTGCTGCTGGTGCTCATGTGCTGGTGGCTGCCTTTTTTTCAGTAGCTCTAGGCTGGAGTCCATAAGCCTCATAATCAAACGTGCGATAAGTTAGCGTCATTTTTTCACTTTCTTTTTCAATTGCAATAGTAGTATTTTGTTAAAAATTAACAATGTGTTCGTACTTAGCATCTATATTGTCATTTTTGTTTTGGACGACGGATAGCTATGGCGGTGACGGGCAAGCGCGGCGTGGGCATCCCGACGATCCTGCTGCACGATGGAGAGGGCACGATCGTGTCCATTGAGATGAAGACAGGCGAGACATACCGAGGACTGCTTGACGAGACGGAGGACAACATGAATTGCGTCATGAAGGACGCTGTACGCACTGACATCAACGGCAACACCACCCATGTGGAGCAGGTCTACTTACGCGGCAGCCAGATCCTGTTCATCGTCTTCCCAGATATATATCCTTTACAACCTGAAACTCTGTATATTCTAGTAGGATAGAACCTTCTATTGTCTATTGGTTACCTTGACCTTTCGAGCGTTGTTGCCTTTGTTAATACACGTTAAAGCACGCGCCGATGTTTAAGAGAGTCAAGCTATGGAAGAAACACAAGGGTTCAATCCCGACACTGGGACAAGGAGGAGTTGGAGGTGGAGCACCGAGAGGACAAGCTGCTGCGATCATCAGGAAGGGTAAGAAGGAATCGCTGTCCTAGCGAACGTGCTGATGATACTAATGGAACACGTTGCATTGATATATCACAGCTCAAGAACGGAGGGGTGGATTTTGAGCTTGATGACAACGAGGTGGAAGCTAAACTGCAACCAAGAGCTACAAGAAAGCCAAGGTGAAAACGTCGAGGTCATGTGAAAAGGAAGGCTACTGCAGCTTCTTGCCTGCGGTACAGCAGGTAAACGCCTTCACTGCTGGTCACTGCTAGACCATTTTAAGTCCCTTGCCTTGGACTAGTCTTAATAGACGCATGCACGAACAAACGAGTGGTAAGTGATGCTACGATCTTGTAGATATATTGCGCAGATTCAATCTGCTTTCTGAGCAACGTAGACCGGTCTCCGAAAACCTTTCGAGGAAGTCTGACAGATCTCTAAGAGCTCGCAAGTACGAAATCCGACGGACCCAGTCAGATGCTTTGGGAAGTCTTTAGGTCGAAGTTGGATCTTGGAGTAGTTTGCAGCAGTGACTTCAGATGTAAACTTGCGCTTGTGGTACGACTTCCACGGCTGTGGCTCAAGGATAAGACGCCCACCAGGTGCTAGCAGCTCGAAGATCTTCGTAAACACTTTCTTGATCCCTTCGTCACCGTGAAAAAGGTGAATCCATTTTGTAACACTAAAGCTGTAACAATACCGCATGTAAAACGATAAGCAGTCTCATTGCAACATGAAAGCTCTTACGAGTAAACGTACCACGTGATGAAATCGTAGTTCTTGCCTGCGTGTGCGTCCGATACAACATCTTCGCGCTTGAAAATCACGTTTAGCGGGAACTTCGACCTGTACAACAACACTTAGCAACAATAACCTCCGCATTAATCCAAACTCAACTCGTACCCGACAGAAGCTTTGCCAATTGCACGGGGAACAGCAGCTTGTGCCTGGATTGATGGCTTCCATAGCTTGAAAGATAGTGGCATATCGTTGGCAAATGCGTCTCCTTCCTCTGTCTCCTTGCTAGCATCTTCTCCATCCGTTTTTTTCGCACCACTGACATCAGCAGGAGATTCTGCAGTTCCACCGTCACTTTTTGCAGTGGATTTAACTGGTTTAATTTCGTTAAACGCCTTCTCGAGCTGCTCCTGCCTCAAAATGTCCTTCAACTGTCCTCTGGCTCTGGAAATGAGTTGCGGATCCACGTCCACTCCAAGCAAGTAACTCGGCTCCAATTTCTTGGCGATGGTGATGGTAAATTCCCCTGAGTTGCAGCCAATGTCCAGCCCGCGTTTGCCTTCAAACCATGTTTTATCTAAGGCCGCAAGCCGCGGATCGTCTCTCAGCTCACCTTGGTGCTTCTGACCCAATCGATACGTGTAATAGCTAGTGTCCAGCCGAATAAAGCGTCAATAGCAACCTCAAAAACACGATTTAAAATGGATGACGCACCTTCTAAAGTTACCCACGCGCTGCTGCTTCTGGGGTTTCTTAGACTTCTTTCGATTCTTGGCTGGTTTCGCTGTGGACGGCGCGACGCCATCGCCATCAGGAACCGTGCACTTGGTCATGACGAACTTGTTTTACAAAATATTATTTATATTTTTCGTGAGTTCACTTTGCAATAATTGTGAAATTATTATAGGTACGTACGGTACTGTTCCTGCTATCAGTTAGCTTATCAGCAGGTCATGTTTGTTTGACCGCAAACAGTGAGCACGTGCATCCATCTGTATAGACCCTTGTGTGGACAAGTAACATGAATTTGACTCTCTTCCCAGTGGTAAAGATCGGATAGAAGACATGTGGGTGCTGGAAATCAACCACTTTTTGCGTCGACATGATGCAGTCTGCCGTAGTAGCTAGAAACACGAGCTCACTTTTCCTTTTGTCTCCAACAACGGAAGTCCTGAGCCAAGTACCAAGAAGATGCGTTTCACCTTTGCTCTCGCCCTCTTCGTTTGCCCCGTTTTCGTTTCAGCGACTCTCGACCCAGCCACCTCGAACACAAAGGGGAAATGCCCGAGTACCTACAATTGCAGCGCCACCAAGGTTTCTACAGCCATTCAAGCTGCCGAGTGCTCGCACAACACTCGCACCTCTGAGACACAGACGTTTGCTGTCTTTGTGACTGACCATCAGTATGACGGCAACCACGGCTACCCATACGGCACCTGCTCTGCGTACACTTGCGAATCGCCAACTTCCGATCAAATGGAGGACAACGACGATTGCTGGACGTTCTTCTGGAGGTGAGTTCTCGAAATCTGGGGTTATAGCGATCAAAGGAGGTTAATTAACGTGTTTTTGTATGCAGTGGAAACGGATCCGATAGTGGTGAAGGCGCCGGTTGCATCAAGGACCCAACTACGGGAAATTGCGGATGTGAGAACTCGGATGGCCAATTCATCGCCGACAGCAGCAGTTGCGTGTAAATACTTGTGTGAATCGATGTAAATAGCTTTGCGACTGCATAACCGAGCTAGGCAAAGAGACGAGTACCAGTAAAACCGTGTCGTTAAATACATGTATCCAAATTTTGGAAATGCTAACCAAAAACATAGTTGAAAGTTGATCCTGTAGACATTTTACTAAAACTAAAATAAAACGGTTTTTTAGAACATAGGAGACATTGTGGAGTGGTGCCAATGATTTATCCTACCAGCTCCAACGACATCCACGACACCATTGCAGAAGGATAATTAAATGAGTTCCATTCAATCCCAAGGTCCCGAGGTCGACGCTGTAGAACTTCCCAAATCGCTTGAGCATCCCCCATATGTTTAACGTGGCATACATAACTAGTCAGCTTCCCTCCCCCTTTGGATACAGTCTTCTGCCTCAATAAAGAAGCCTGAAAAACCGATAACCTTCCGAGCTGCATATCACCATTTTATGACCTGACAATATTTTTAAATCGAACTGTCTTGTCTATTTCTTATAACCTTGCCATTTGCATGCAGACTCCAACTTCTTTATTGAGGCAGAAACCTGTACTACCAAATTTATCCGATTATTAATTGGCTTGATTCTATACATTTTCTATTCCTCTCTCCCTCTATGTCCATCTGGTCGGAGTAGCTCCTCGACTCTTCCACTTGGCAGTTCAAGCGCAATCCGTCTCGTGCTCGTGTGTCTGGTAGAATGCAACTGCTGTGGGCGTTGGCGTCGGCTGCGGCGTTGCTGGCGTCTCCTGCCCCCGTCTCGGGCGCGGCCATTGATCCTAAAGACAAGGGCGAGCCGCTCTTCCCCGATGGCCATCCGAACATCACGTACCTGACGGACAAGAACTGGGATGAGCACATGGCCAAGACGGACAAACCGTGGATTGTCGACTTCTACCACCCCTTGTACGTTATAGAACGATACGATTGCAAATTAACCGAAGCGTTTGCATTGAAATATGTCGAGTATTGACGGAGTTATGATGCTTTTTGTTCTGTTGTGACACAGTTGTCCGCATTGCAAGCACTTTGCGCCCGCGTACTTTGAACTCGCGGCTTACTACAAGGAGAAGGGCAACATCTATGTGGGAGCGTTGAGCTGCATGGACCACGTCAAGTGTCGACGTGTGGGAATCACCGGCTTCCCCACTTTAATGACGCTCAATTTCGACAAGAAGAACCCTAAAAAGGAGAACAAGCGAATCATTGGAACCCACACGGTGCAGGAGGTCAAAGACTACGTCAATAGTGTGTTTGCTGAGGTAGCCTTCAATGAAACAGGCACATGGCCTCCAGGATACACGCCACCAGAGGAAAAGAAGAAGGAGGAAGAGAAGAAGAAGAAAGAAGAAGAGGAGAAGAAGAAGGAGGCTGAAAAGAAGTCTGGATCAATTGCAAAAGAGCCACCCGTGGTCACGGAGACACCCAAGCCTGCTATCTGGGAGGAGTCGACACTCCCAATGAACCAGACGACTCGTATCCAGGATGCTGCCTCGGCTTTTGTTTTTGGGCTCAAGCAAGGTGCCTTTATGGCTAGTGACGTCATGGACGACGAGGAGTTCGATGCGCTCAAGGGTTGGTTGAAGATGGTCTCTGAGACTTTCCCTGGCGCGATTAACCGTAAGGTTATCAAGCCGTTGTACGAGAAGGTGAAGGCGAAGGAGCTGTTGGACTTCGACACTTGGGATGCCATACTGAAGGAGTGGCAGGAAGGTTCCGTTGCTGCGTTCAAGGCTGAGGAAGAGCGCTATGACTTTACGGATCTCACTGTTCCTGAATGGCAGCGCCTGAACGACTTGTTCATCGGCCAAGGAGCCACTTACCGCGCTTGTGCGTTGTACACTTGCGGCCAATGGAACATGTTCCACATGTTGACGATGAACCCGCCTGAGACCGGTGCCCGCAACGCTGAGGTTATGGTGTCTGTCGTGGCTTCAATCCGTCGATTCATGAAACATTTCTTTGGCTGTGTCAACTGTCGGGATCACTTTTTGAAGGAGAACACGATCGAGGCAGTGAAGAAGATCAAGGATGCGGAGGACAAGCCTCTCGCACTACGTCGCTGGTTGTGGGAGCAGCACAACTCAGTCAACAAGCGTCTGCACCACCCTATTTGGCCGAAACCTGAAATTTGTCCGACTTGTGGCACTGAAGATGCTTGGGAGATGGTGGAAGTGGACAAGTGGATGAGCAGAACCTACGCATACCGTGACGTGGTTGTTCCTCTTGTGAAGGTTGCGGTGACTGCTCCACTGTCCACAGCAGCAGCTCTGCGTAAAGTGACGGATGCTCCTGTCATCGAACTCCTAAAGACTGTCGCCCCTGCTGCTGAAAAAGATACGAAGGTACCAGACCAAACAGCCGTGGAGCCCAAGGGAGGCGAGGAGTACCGTCCCAAGGATGCTGAGCTTGGCATCAAAAACGCTGCCAACACTTTGGACCTCGTTGCCGATACGAAGACTGAGCCCAAGGACGGTCTTCAGGGCGTCAGTGCTCCTCCAGTCACGCTGTTCGCTTGGTACATCCTTCCCGTTGCAGCTGTTGGTGGGTATCTCCTCTTCGTGCGCTCTCGTGGCAAGAAGAAAGCATACCGCCAGGTTCCGCGGAAGTAAGTGCATTAGAGAAAGCGGAAACGACAGGAAATTCGTCCATATCGATTTACTTTTGTTTTTTGAAATGCATGCTTTGATTTCGTAGAAATAGCCTAAACAGCACTGTTTATCTATCAAATGTTCTATGCTCATCGCTTTACACTGACGTAGCGAGGCGTTCACTTCCAGAGATCTCGACACCGAAGCCGTGAGGGTCAAAGCTCGCCTCAGTCGTAGACAGCAACCGAACAGAAGCCACCTTCAAGTCACGGGCGATCTGCATCGCCATGCCGAAAATGCTCTGACGGGCCATGAGCTCTCCACTAATCTGAAGAAGCTGCTCCGATCCTTGGATGTAAATCAGAATGCCGTAGCCGTGACGAGTAATGTGTTGTTGCGCCCACTGAGCTTGCAGACTCGCTTCAAACCCGTCCTCCACCAAGAAAACAGGGACATCCGTTTTACCATTTACATCTCCAAATACAAGCGCATGGTACGCCTGATCCTCTTGCACCAGGGACTTGTATGCAACACTGGTGAACTCTCCGAGAGGAGTAGCAACCTTCGTTTCCTTGATTTCTGTTCGCTGGACCAGCGTCTCCGTACGAGAGCGATACCGAATCAGATCCGAAATGGTGATCAAAGGAACGTCGAACTTCTTGGAGAACTCCTGCAATTGCGGACGACGCAGCATACGACCATTGTCATCGTTCATCTCGCAAATGTATCCAACCGGTTTGACACCAGCCAGTCGTGCTAAGTCCGTAGCAGCCTCAGTGTGACCAGCACGGACCATGACACCTCCGTTCTGAGCCAACAAAGGGAAGATGTGACCCGGACGGTTGAATGCCGCAGCGTTAACTTCCGGATCAGCCAGAGCACGGATCGTACGTGCTCTATCGGCGGCTGAAACGCCCGTGGAGTTGCCTTCCTTGAGGTCCACCGTGACAGTGAATTTACACTTGTGCACTTCTGTGTTGTTCTCTACCATTAGAGGCAGTTGCAACTCGTCGATACGTTCAGCCAATGCTGGAACACAGACGATCCCCGTGGAGTGACGCAGCATGAAGGCGACGCGTTCCTCCGTGGCGAATTCAGCGGCAGCGATGAGGTCTCCTTCGTTTTCACGGTCTTCGTTGTCCATGACGACCACGAAGCCTCCTTTGCGGATGGTGTCTAGAGCCTCCTCGATTGAGGTGGTGCCTGCATTCTTGGCAGAGGTAACGCCGTTAGAGCTGGTGCCGCTGGCCATTGTGTAGGGGGGACGTGAGTTGGAAGAGGCTGATGTAGCAATGCTCGACGAGATAGTCTGGCGGGTAAATGTCAAGGCCCTTGACCTCAAGGGGACTGGATGAGTGACGTTGCAAGCGTAATCTGGTGTGGCATGGAAGAGATTGCGTAAAAGACTGTTTAGCAGGATTATAAGTTTATAGGATTTAATTGGTATGGTAATGTGTTTTATATACATATGAATTATGTTAGGGTAATCTACATTACAAGGTAATATGTGATTGGTATAAATATGGATTAATCAGCGTGAGGGAGTGACGTAGCTGGCGCCGTTGACGCAAACAGCAACGTGGAGGTCAAAGTGTCCCATGCTGCTCTGCTCAACGTTGATGCAGATCCACTCGCGTTGATGACCAGCAAGGAGCGCAACATTGTTTGTCATCCAGGTGTATTAATATGTAAAATATATAGATCTTGCAGTCTATCACGTGAATGTATTAGCAGCTCTACACTACCAATCAATCAGAGCGTTCTAACCCAAGTACGTTGAAAGTCGCTCATTGCTAACGATCTCAATACCAAAGCCATTCGGGTTGATACTCCAGTCTGTCGTGGTCAGTAGATGCACTGACGCTACCTTAAGGTCGCGCACGACCTGCATCGCCATACCGAAGATACTCTGGCGCGCCATCAGCTTACCACTGATCTGCATCAGCTGCTCCGAACCGTGGATGTACACCAGCACACCACGACCACACTTCGATACGTGCTTCATAGCCCACTGCGCTTGCAAACCTGCCTCGAATCCGTCCTCCACTAGGAACACGGGGACATCCTTCTGGGCGCTCA
Source organism: Phytophthora colocasiae (assembly GCA_018806915.1). Lineage (NCBI taxonomy): Eukaryota > Oomycota > Peronosporomycetes > Peronosporales > Peronosporaceae > Phytophthora > Phytophthora colocasiae. The sequence goes on along the minus strand of JAGKQI010000064.1, from coordinate 1,178,588 downwards.
CATCGCCAAAAACAAGCGCGTGATACGTCTGGTCGTCTTGGACGATTGACTTGTATTCCATTGACAAGAAATCGCCAAACGGAGTGGTGATAGTAGTTGGCTTGATTTCTGTTCGCTGAATAAGCGCCTCCGTTCGTGCACGGTATCGAATCAAGTCGGAGATCGTAACAAGGGGCAGGTTGTGAGTCTGGGAGAACTCTTGAAGCTGGGGACGACGCAGCATTCGCCCGTCGTCTCCCATCATCTCACACAAGTAACCCACAGGCTTGACTCCAGCCAGTCTTGCAAGGTCAATTGCAGCCTCTGTGTGTCCAGCACGCACCATCACGCCACCTTCCTGTGCCAGCAAGGGGAAGATATGACCGGGGCGATTAAACGCTGTGGGGGGAACCTTCGAGTCCGCCAAAGCACGAATAGTACGGGACCGATCGCCAGCCGATACTCCAGTTGAATTGCCTTCCTTTAGATCCACAGTGATTGCGAACTTGCATTTGTGGGCCTCAGTGTTGTTCTCTACCATCAAGGGCAGTTGCAACTCCTCGAGACGAGCAGGCAGCGCCGGCACGCAGACGATCCCCGTGGAGTGACGCAGCATGAAGGCGACGCGTTCCTCCGTGGCGAATTCAGCGGCAGCAATAAGGTCACCTTCGTTCTCGCGGTCTTCGTTGTCCATGACAACCACGAAACCTCCTTGACGTATCGTCTCAAGGGCTTCTTCAATGGGTGTAGTGCCCACATTATTGGAGGTTTTGTCGCCGTTAACAGTAGTTCCAATTGCCATTATTAAAAGCTTGATAGAACTTGCACTATGCGTGGGCCGTTGCGAATTCGTTTATGAATGAAGCTTGAGCATAAATCAAATGTCCTGGGCGGATTGCTGAGCTCTTCGCTGACGTAAAGCAGTGCAAACGTATTTCATCTGCGATTGGTGAAAATCAGGCCAATCACAATACTGTGATGTCTACCACACAAATATAAGCGTACATTTCATGTCCCAAACTCCATTCTCGTGTGCCGTACCCAACGTCAATCATGGCGAGAGGACTGCGCATCGGCTCCAAGGCTGACGTGCTCAAGAACTTGCGCTCGTTACTGCGAGTCTCTCGTGCACGTGGGTCCCAGGACTCCATTCGTGACTGCAAGTTCTCGCAGCAGATTCTCGCGCAGGTTCAGTTCTTAATAACATATTGAATATCTCTCCGCCCCACATTGTAACAATTCCCCAATGTTTTTTATCATTGCAGTACCGGGCGCGGCAGCATGAAAACGACCGCACCAAGATGCGTGCGTACCGTGCAGAAGCCAGTGACTATTTGATGCTGTTGCAAGGTGTTGAGGAACAGCGCGTACGTTTTACTAGTGTTCTGATTGTCAAGTGTTGATAAGTTACTGACGATGTCTCTTGTGCAGTATCTGTGGGCTCTGGATGTGGGTGTGGAGAAGAAACTTTCAGGCCAGGAGATCGTCAACGCCTCCGCTCGTCGTGTGGGTCTTGAGGTGCCTGAGATGTACGCTGAGAAGCAGGAAGAGGAGGCTCGCAAGAAAGCAGCAGCGGCTAAGTACCTTGCCAACAAGAGGGCAAAGGAGGCTGCAGCGGTACAGTAAGAAGCTTCCGGTCGTTGCAGGCATCAGAAACGTGATGGTCAGACGGACATTGCTATCTGGGCCAGTCGAAAATGTTGTTTTCAAGCTATTGTTGAGATAAGCAAAATTAAGACACAAGGCGGAAGGCCAAGGACACACACCAATATGGAGATTGGCACCAGTAACCAGGACAGTGCGTCTATGGACTTGCATCACTGAGATCATCTCGGGAGGCGGCGTGCTCTGATGACAGCGTGGTGAGCACGACACGACCTTGCCGGATATCCATAATGACCAATCGGTAGTATTTCCCCTTCTCCGACAGCACGAGGATTTCCGTGGCCGTGATACCACAGATGACGGCCGCATACTCACTAGATGCCGGGTAGTTGAGCACATATACCTCATCGCCCTCCTGGAAGATCCAGTCTCGATACAGGAACTTATTCCGGTAGTATTTGGCCACAGTAGGGATCTCACCATCTGAACAGGATGCAAAACGTCATGAGTGACATCAAGAATAGCAGGAGAAGATGCTACCAGTCGCGTACCGGTGTCAAACTCTATGCGACGCTTTTTCGTTGCCTCATAAACATTCGTGAGCTCTCTGACGTCGTGGTCGATCTCCGACTGCCCCAATTTGTTCTCCAGCGGTTGAAAGACGTAACCACCAGCACGTTTCTTGATCTTCTGTGCAGTATCTAGAGCGAAACCCGACTCGGTGGCAGATTTATTGCGGGTACTTCGAGTCTTGCGAGTTGTAGCTCGAGCTGTTAAAATAACGCGTAAAAGCGTTAAAATACCGTAAATAACCAACACACGTCCAGATCCTTACCGTAGCTACTACTATGACCTCCCTTTCGCTGGTCGTGTAGAATCTCCATCTCGTGGTGGATCTCCTCCAACATATCTTGACGAAGCTTCTCGCATTGCAGTTCATACTCCGAATTGGCCTCGTCGCACTCATAATCAAAAATCACGTTTGTGCCGTTCTGGAAATATTCACTCCGTTGTTTGGCCACACGCAGCAGTCGGTCACGTTCCTCAAGGAGCACTTGCAGTCTCTGTTGCATGTCTGGATGTGTCTCATCCAGTATTTTACGCTTGGCATTCTCAACGAAGTGCATTTGAATCTGGAGTCGGCGTTTGGCCTGTTCCACGAGTTTCCTCGATATCTCGGTTGGACTCTCGGTGTTCCGTTTGACGGTCGCAGCCATCGTCTTGGCATTTCCGTTGACTACAACGGAGGCTTCACTACCTTGAACTGAGGTCTTCTCTTCATCTCTCTTGTCTATATCGACGTCCATAGGCTCTGGAGCAGAGTCCTTGATCCCATTCGCAGATGGGACTGGAGCTTTCACTGCAGGGCTGGATGTAGCCATCCCTGATTGGCGGGGTTGCTCTACCACGATTGTCGACATGGTGGATGACTTGCAGTACGTCGAGATCAAGCTCAAATGGCTTGTACGTTACTGGCAACGAGTTAAGAAGATTGCACTTGAGAGCGGACCACTGGGATTCCACTTGAGTGTGAGAAAAACTGCACCGGTACGGAGCGCCGCAATGGAGAATCAGTCACTAGCCAATGGCTCCAGAGCTCTAATTGGCACTGAGAGTGCACAAGCAGCAGATAAAGAGCTGCGGGTGATTGCGGGGATGCGAGGGACAGCGGGAGCTCTTCGGGGGGCTCTGACTTGTTTCTTGCGCTCAGCGTCTGCTTTTCGACTGAGCGTCTACGATTCGACTGTTTCACGAGGCGGAATGAAGACTTGGACTCAGTAAGTGGACAGAGCGGACGCAGAGCGGACGAGCAGCGGACATAGATGGTGTTCTGTACGTAATATAATGTACGAACACGAATCCATTCTACATGTACGACCAAGTCAAACAGCATACTGTACTTCTAAAGCGGTAAGAAAATAAAATCATAATGTGCATTGTAATTGTACATTTACCGCCCAGCGGACATGTCACCGAAAGTTTTCACGGCCAGCGCGACATGGCTGCACTGACTCGATGACCTCAAACGAGCAAGGCAAGATATTCACAACCAACACCGCCTCTTCATAAATAAAGCAAAACCTACTGCTTCCCTACACTACGTGCTGTCTTGATTCGCTTGGTGGTGCTTGCCTTGCCTTGATGTCTCCCATTTTACACCCCAATTCGAGCAGGACACGATGTCATTTCACACGGAGCGGCTAACGAAGGATTCTAGGAAGTCACATAGGACGTGTTCAACTTGGCGCCGATTGTCACGGCGATCCGGGAGAACCGTGATGCGCCGCGCTTCAGCACCTCCGGCTTGTGCTTCTCGTAGGCAGCCACAGCAGTCAACAGTTTCTCGGACGCACCCAGGCCAGTCATGTCGGGCAACACCGACTTGAAATTCTCGTCCAGCTTGGATCCCACTGCGGCAGTGTCCACTACTACAGCATCGACAACAGAAGTGTCGACCTTCATCGCATTAGAAGTAGCGTCCGACACCAATCCAGGAGTCACGGCAGTAACAGCAGGAACAACCGTAGCAAGTCCATTTACCGCAGGTGCAGCAGTAGTGGCAGCAATCTCAGGCTTTATAGTCGCAGCCTTGTTGAGCGCGGTTGGCGTTGCAGTCGACTGCGAGAGCGTCGGTTGCGAAATTGTCGAAGCCATACTCATATTCTTGGACTGCTCGTACTCCTCAGCCAGCTTGCATTGCACTAACTGCTGCGAAATCTTGTTGATCATCTGTGCAAGACGCTGAGCCTGGTGCGCAAGTTTCGCTTGATGCGACGGTGACTTGGCGCGGCTCTGCTGCATGATCAGCTCCTGCTGCTGCTCGCGCAATTTGGCATGCTGGGCAGTGAGCTGCTGCTTGCGCGCCTCAGGGAGCTTGAACGTCCTGTACTGCGCAGGTGTCAATGAAGCCATACCATTGGTAGCAGTAGTTCCTCCCGGGGATGACGAGGTTGATACGTCAATTGGAGTTTGCAGAGACGTCCCGACGCCAGTAGACGCACTAGTCCCATTAGCCGCACTAGTTGGGGTGAGGCCATTACTTGCAGTCAACATTGTTTGCTGCTGTGTGGCTGCGTTCATGCGCAGTTGGTTCTGAGCCTTCAGTTGAGCCTGTTGCTGGGCCAGCAACTGCTGTCGCTGCTGTTGCTGCTGCTGTAGAAGAGCTTGCTGTTGGGCGTGCTGGGCTTGGAGTTGTTGCTGCTTCTGTTTGCGTTGCTGCTCCAGAATCTCCTGTTTCTTAGCTGCTGCGGCTGCGGCAGCCTCGAGTTGCAATTTCTTCTTCTGCTCTTCAAGAAGCTTGCGCTGGGCCTCAGCCTTTTGCTGCTCTTGCAGCTTTTTCTGTTGCTCTTGCAGCTGAGCTAGACGCTGCGCTTCTTGGGCCTTCTTCAGCTGCTCCTGCTGAGATGAAGGGGTGCCCGTGGTTCCGTTTGCTGCAGCGGCGCGAGTCTTGTTCTTCAATCTCTCCAGGATAGGCAGTACCTGCTTGTGGATGTGGGCCTCCACACGATCCAAATCATTCTTATTGCTGCTAGTGACCTTCGATGGATCCTGCTGCAAGAGCGCGATGATGCGCTTCAAGTTCACGAGGAAGGTGTTGATGCGCTCCTGCTGCTGGTTGGCCGGCTTCTGTTTCACCATGCGCTCGAATTCACGGTACACAATCACCAAATCATCCCAGTACTTCTGCTTCATCTCCTTCAGTCTCTCGACATATGTCTGGTTGCTGTTCGTAGTGGTCGTCGCTGTGGTAGTCGCAGCCGATGTTGAGACTGTAGGGGTGGAGGCGGCAGTGGTCGAACCAATCCCGTTAGGAAGTGTGTGCTTCAACGTGGTGTCAGAGAGTAATTGAGACGTGTTTTGAGCGCGCTGCATCTCGCGCATCGCTGCCTGTTGCGTATGTGCAGCCGCCAGTTGCTCCGGTTTCACATTACGCTGAGCTGCAGCGAGAGCTGCTGCTGCTTGCGTGGTAGGAACAGTAGGAGCCGTCGTTGGAGCCGTCGTCGCACTTGGGAGAGACGTCGATGCTGTCGTAGCTCCAGCTTGCGTCGCAGCCATCATGGCCGTAGATGGAGCTCCATTCGTGGTGGTGGTCGTTGAAGTCGCAGCGATCGACCCTTGCTGTTGTTGCTGCTGAATCTGGTGTTGCTTCTGCATCAGGTACTGCTGTTGTTTGCGCTGCAGCTGCTGCTGCTTGCTCTTGTGCAAATGCTGTAGGCGAGTGCGTGCAAGCTGGTGTTGTTGCTGTAGAGTCTGCAGTTGCTGGCGACGCAGATCAGGAGCGACACCTTGTTGTTGCTGCTGCTGAGCAAGTTGGTTTTGTTGGTTTGAGTGCTGCTGGCGAAGCTGCTGCGACTCCTGGTTCTGCGTGTGGAGAAGCTGCCGCTGCTGGGCCTGGAACTGCACTTGAATACGCTGCAACCACTGCTGCGCCTGTTGCTGCGGAGCAGAAGGAATGCTCACTGCTGGGGTCGTACCTGCCGTCGTCGGAGCGGAACTGGTGGTGTTCAACCCAGCAGTCACTGCTGGGTTCAAACCAGTCGAAGCACCAGCGCTCGTGCCATTAGTTGCAGCAGCAGCCAGTGCAGCACTCTGCTGAGCTTGTGCTTGTGCTTGGGCCTGAGCTTGAGCTTGGGCTTGTGCTTGAGCCTGGGCCTGGGCCTGGGCCTGGGCCTGGGCCTGAGCTTGTGCTTGTGCTTGTGCTTGTGCTTGGGCCTGAGCTTGAGCCTGAGCCTGGGCTTGGGCTTGAGCAGCTTGGGCTTGAGCCTGCGCCTGTTGCTGGAAGTTGTTCATAGCTGCACTGACCGCCGCGTTGTTCTGCTGGAACTGCTGGGCATTCATGGCCGCGTTCATGTTCATGTTCAGTCCTCCGTTCAAGCCATTAGCTGCAGCATTCATGGCGTTGGACGTTCCCACGTTGTTGCCATTGGCCATCAAGTTGGCCTGCTGCATGTCGCCAGCGCTCGGCTTCTTCTTGAGACTCATGATCTTGCGCTGCATCTTCACCAGGTACGCATTCTACAGCCACAAACAGTCAGCTCTTCCTCTCTTCCAATTATGCAGTCTAGTATCAAGTACTCACTCTATCGGGGCTACTGGACCACAACATCAACTCGAACTTGGCTGCCGATCCCCACACCTTCTGCTTATCCACCTCACCGGAGATACGCGCCAGCTCATGATACCTGCATAATAAGCACACCGTTTAGTGTCTCGGATACGTTTTAACTCTGAAATAAGTGAGGGGGGAAACGTTTTCTTCAACACACTCCTTTGGCGTCTCTAGCGACGCTACAGAGCTCGCACTGGGTGCATTTAAGAGAGGGAGAGACGTACATTTCAGTGATCATCTTCTTGCGCATGTCCTCGGGGATCTCGGAGCGCCATTGGCCTTCCATGATGCTTCCCTTATCCGCTCCAATCACTTACAGTATTTTAGGCCCCTCTAGTCCGCCCGGAGAGCTTGTGAGCGCGAGAACGCAAAAGTGAAAGTGAGCGCTTGGAGGCTTGGAGCGCAGTCGACGCTCTCTGATTCGTCAAAATATATCCAATTAGAAGATATGATTGGTGCAAAATAGAAACGAAACGGAAATGCAGCACTATTCCGGAAAAACACGGTACTGATGTCCCAAGTGTCGGGCCTCTTACAACGCTACGTTGCTGCTTCGTGGAGCTCCTGGCTGCACCATCCACGAGTTCTTGGCTGGAATTTGTATGACCAAAAGTCATTGCCACGTTGGGATCAACTAACTGGGGAGGAATGGATCTTGGTGAGTTATTACCACCGGTACACATTACCGACATCGAGTGACTTGTGGTGAGTCAACCAAAGCGAATGAGAGCGAAGTATCGAGTCTCGACGTGGCGAACTTTGCTCTGCTCTTGCCCTATAGCGCTGGCAGTCGCGATTGAAGCCGATAGAGGCCAGCGGGATCGTCTTGCGTCGGCTGCAGAAGGCGATTCCGAGTTGAAGCGTAGATCGCACGATGGTGAGAATCGATGGCACTGCTATTGGCAGTTCAGTTGCAGAGGAATGGATCTGATCACAGTCAAGAGAGCTCTACTTTCCTCCGCACTGACGTTGTGTCTTAGTCTGATGAGGACCACATCGAGCTTATCATCTTGTTGATAAGATGAGAAATTCAAGCGCCGTGTTCAACGATCCATTCCACTCTAGCAGGATGCAACTCCGACGAGCATGATGGCGGCTTCGAGCTTGCGATCCTCACATCTTCACGAGATCGCAGAGCTTCTGTCCAGATTTGCCTTCACAATGTTGTAAAGCTGTCTTGAAATGTAAGCTGCAAGTTGTTGCAGTGCAACACCAACACAACTAAAAACACGCTCGGTACAGTGCACAAAAGCTATTCACACGCTTCTAAATACCGTATCTTACTCCTCTCTTCAGCTGTAGCCAAAGTGGCGTCTACTCCACGTCGACAGCAGACATGACCTGCAAGATATCGGCCCACGGTTGCGTGAACAGCTCGACATCGAACTTCTTCTCGTTGGTGCAAGTGCCGCTGTTGCAGCGCCCGGGCGTGGTGGTCTCGCAGCCGCGTACGTGGTAGCGAAAGTGGATGCCATTGACGATCTGCTGCTCGATGGCCGTCACCTCCGTGAAGCACAACTGCGACTTGAGCGACGGGTTCTTCTTCTGCAGAGCTTCAGCCAACAGATTCTCTGTGGCAGCGTTCTTAGTAGCGTGCATCCATTGCCCCACGAGGTGGTACGTGACAGCCTCAGTCACAGTTAGCAGCACGGTTAATAGCAACAACAGCAAGGCGATTTGACGCATACTTGGTGGATTGATGCACTTGGATATTAGCAGTAGTAGTGAGCTGGACGAAGCTTGTTCTCGAATGAGAACGGCGACGTGGAGCCGCAGATGACCGCCATGAGACGTAACTCTTCGCGTATAGTGAAGCGTCTCTCGTCCAAACCGATGAAGAGCGGATTGAACGAGGTATTCGATTCTGAACTTCTTGTCCTTTGAGCTAATTAATGTGTAGCTCAAGAAGAATATTGAATTATAGAGTCAACGGAAAAAGATCTGAATACTATGAAATGCGTTTGCCGAAGGGCGTTCTCCTGTGCGGTTGACAACCAATGGACACGGATCAAGGTTCCAATTCGTAGGTTCGGCTTATCGACAGGCTAGTGCATGTGCAGTGCCGTATTTAAACGTGGCACGCTCAAATTCAACCACTTCAACGTCGGAGTTAACTTGTGGGACTCGAGGGCGGAACATTCCCATGCCACACGTGCAGACATTTGCCACTGCATATCCATCCCAACTACGTAGTCTGCTCGACAACGATAAGACTGCTTTCAGGAGACAACAACGTTTTCGTTTTATTCTTACAGGTTCCATTAACAATGGCCAAACATTGCTAGGAGTTAACTGCTTAGCTGTGCTGCGCGACGGACGTGACCTGCACCGTGTTGGTCCATGGCTGAGAGAACACAATGACGTCGTAGTCGGATTTAGCGCACTCGCGATCCACGCACGCGCCCAGACCGCTCGCGTCGTTCACGGGACACCCAGCCACCTGGTACTTGTAGTTGGTGCCAGCCACGACCTGCGTCCACAGTCCCTCGATGGCAATGAGGCAGATCGCCGTGGTCACATCCGGTGCGTAGTTACTCGCGTCGCTAGTGGCCTGCACGAGCAGGTTCACCTCAGTTTCGGTCACAGTAGCTTCTGTCCAGCTTCCGAGCATCGTTTGGGCGGGGACAGCAGTGAACAGAGCTGCGCTGGTGGCGGCGACAGCGATGGAAGTGAGTAGGAAAGTCATGATGGTTGGTGTTGGAGGTTGACTAAGACTGGAGTGGTAAGTCGCTTTGTGACTTGGGATGCAAGTTCGAGAATGAGGTTTAGAGTCCGCACTCTACTATCCCAGCACTGTCTTCTTCCTATAAAGCTGCAGCCATGTGATGAACCTCGCATACAGGTGCTCCAGCCAACGCACACGACATTTTCTACGGTGTCGGGAATTTTGAGCCTGGACGTTGACCATCAGGATCGTCATGTGGCCGGATGTAGTTGGTATCGGATTGGTCGAGACGTCCGTGTGTGCGTTTTGATAGGAGGGCCAGCCTGAATTCATGAAGCACGTTGGCGTTCAAGTTGTTTTGCGTTCGGAGCTAAACTAACGGTACATTGTGCTAATGAACTTGATCTTTCTCAAACGTAGCAGCTTCCGAGCGCCATGCGTTTGGGGTGTTCGTGTACTGAATCATCTGCAGGATGGTCGGCGCCTGAGATGCAGATGCCTCCGCATTGACCTTTGCAGCTTGAGGCATGGAACAACTTGCGTAGATGTAAGTAAGATCATATTCTCAAACGATATCGGATCCATTTGTGATGTATCGGTAGAAGAAACTTCGTTCATTATGAACAGCAGACGCGGCACTTCAGATGATTACAATATTAGTGGCTTCGTTCGCTTGGCAAGCCGCATGTTGCCTCCTCGTACCAGAGTCTAAATGTCAGGTGCCTCCAAAGTGTATGAATATCGCTGAAAGCACTCGCCGTTAAGTTAGAGCTTCGCAATAGCAAAAAATGAAAAATGCGTGTGGAGAACTTGACTGGGATTGACAACAACAGGTTCTAATGAGCAAAAGTACGACATCATCTAGGCGCAGTTTGTAGCTTGGTCAAGCAGTTCACGGACGTTGCGGTAGCTGATGTCGACCTCGGTAATTCGGTCCATCTTAGGACGCGACTCGGGGAACCATAGGAAGTCTGGGTGGTCATCACTTGAGTTTTTCACCCACTCACCACCGAGGATATTGTACTCGTTGTCGAGTTCCAGCAGGTACGTGTACATTTTGCTGTCCATGTGCTTTGATGCACGTCCAGATGATACGAGACCTCCATTATCGTAAGTCTCGACCATCCAGGCCACTGTCATCTCCGTGTACATGATGCGTTGGGCCTTTCCATTGAACGGATACGAATTTTGGCCGTAGAACTCGTTGGCAGCCGCACTTGGCGTCAGTTCCCTTTGACTGATGACTTGGTAGCTGTACACAGGTTGATTCCAAACCTCTGCACCACCAGTGACGTCTAGAACTACCGACGAGTTGAAGCGACCAATGATGTTTGCTAGAGCCACGTGCATGTAGCCTGGTCCAAGATCACGACGAGAACCATCGATATACCGTCCGTACTGGTCCTTTGAAGCACTGCTGTCAGGACCGTCAAAGCGTGCACCCGTGAAAACAGTTTTCACTCCACCGTCATCGTACACTTGAGTAAGCAACGCCTTGATGTCCATGGGCTGAAATGTGACACCGTTCTTCTCCACTGCACACCGCGGTTCCGGTTCAAGCAGAGCTGCTGGAGCCCATGCGTGGCAGATACCATACCACATCGGGACGCAGTAACCTTGTTGCTGTCCTTCTCGAATTGCGCACGTGCTCCCGTCGTTCAGATTCTTGCAGTCGTTTTCACTGAAGCAAGGTTTATGAGATTTCATCGAGTCGATGCCCGAGAATTCCGAAATTTTCTTCATGAAGGAGGTGGGGTCAACTCCAAAGGTGGTGGCATACTTCTCAGCTGCACTAGGCTGGTTAGAACCCCAACGATAGTTGATGCCGTCCCGGAACACCGGCCAATAGCTGCTTGGCCATGGCATCACGTAGTACGCGGCGTTCCTGGTGAGCCTTTTGAGGTTCAATTCCAGACTAGAGTGGAAGTAGTTTTCGATCTTCTTCATATCCGCGTTCGATCCTGAACTGGTTTCTTCAAGTTTGCGGTCGGTTAGCTGCGTTTGGTCGGTAGACTGTTGCGTTTGTTGACTAGTGTTGTCCGTGATGATCGGATAGGCGAATTCAACGTACGTGCTGTAGGATTTGTCAAGACCCGGTTCAATACCTCCGAATGCTGGACTTTTGTGTGAAAGCTCCGTTGTAGCGCAGTCGCTGGTCATGTACGGGTTGTACGCGAAGGGAGTCGCGTCTACTTGAGACAACAAGGAAAGAACCGCAAAAGCTGCTAGTGTCGTGAACTGCTGAGGGGACTTCATCGTTCTGTGTCGAATGGAAGTGATCGCAATGGTTCAAACTGCGAAGTGAGCTTCTAAGATGTTTGGATAGAGCTGAATTGCAGTTGAAGTGCCTCGTAGCGGTTGAAGAGGGCACTAAGCGAGGTGCATCTGGTGTGTTTGAAAAACAGAGCTCGGGCACTCTGTTTTTCGGATGGCCGAGCATACGACAACTGGATATGTCCTCAACACGTTGATGAAGCCATTATTGTTGTTATTGTATTGCTAGATGGGTCAAAGCATCCAATAGTTCGAGGTGATGTTTGATGAAGAGAAATATCTGCCCATACATACTCTATCAAACAGAAAATTCATAAGGATCTATTCCGTTTTTGTGCGTCGTTGCATTAAGTTATATCCGATTTGAGAAAATGATCTTACTTACACCTACGCAAGTTGTTCCATGCCTCAAGCTGCAAAGGTCAATGCGGAGGCATCTGCATCTCAGGCGCCGACCATCCTGCAGATGATTCAGTAGACGAACACCCCAAACGCATGGCGCTCGGAAGCTGCTACGCTTGAGAAAGATCAAGTTCATTAGCACAATGTACCGTTAGTTTAGCTCCGAACGCAAAACAACTTGAACGCCAACGTGCTTCATGAATTCAGGCTGGCCCTCCTATCAAAACGCACACACGGACGTCTCGACCAATCCGATACCAACTACATCCGGCCACATGACGATCCTGATGGTCAACGTCCAGGCTCAAAATTCCCGACACCGTAGAAAATGTCGTGTGCGTTGGCTGGAGCACCTGTATGCGAGGTTCATCACATGGCTGCAGCTTTATAGGAAGAAGACAGTGCTGGGATAGTAGAGTGCGGACTCTAAACCTCATTCTCGAACTTGCATCCCAAGTCACAAAGCGACTTACCACTCCAGTCTTAGTCAACCTCCAACACCAACCATCATGACTTTCCTACTCACTTCCATCGCTGTCGCCGCCACCAGCGCAGCTCTGTTCATTGCTGTCCCCGCCCAAACGATGCTCGGAAGCTGGACAGAGGCTACTGTGACCGAAACTGAGGTGAACCTGCTCGTGCAGGCCACTAGCAACGCGAGTAGCTACGCACCGGACGACCACGGCGATCTGCCTCATTGCCATCGAGGGACTGTGGACGCAGGTCGTGGCTGGCACCAACTACAAGTACCAGGTGGCTGGGTGTCCCGGGCGCGTGCGTGGACCGCGAGTGCGCTAAATCCGACTACGACGTCATTGTGTTCTCCCAGCCGTGGACCAACACGGTGCAGGTCAGCTAAGTGTTAATATACAGCTAAACCAATGCAGCATTAGGTTTCTCTTTCTAGACAATATATTCAGACTTTTATCCTGACGAGAAATAAACGCAAAGAAAGTGTATAAAGCACTCGTAATAACGCGATTTAAGGATTAGAATAGTTAGTTATTTTCATATTAAAGCTACTTACAGTACAAAATCCTACTTCGAAGTACACTTTATATGTGAATGAGAGTCCACGTCACCTACAGTGCGTGCGTCACAACATTTCTTCGAAGCCAGCTGAGGCAAAGCTCAAGATATCCACTACACGTATAGTTATTGTTTACACAGGCGGGCGAGTCATCCCATCCCACGATGTATGAGCATTGAATCACTGTTGATGGTGAGTAGGCAGCCATGCTATTGAAGCAGTGCAATCTTTCACGTCTACAATGATTTGAAACAATTTTAAAGAGGTTATTATAGCGCTACTGTTTGTCGGCGGCGCCCTCTTTCTTAGTCAGCATTAATTTATCAGAGCAGTCAGACTTACGGGGAAGTCAGTGCGTTGTAGTGCGCCATTTGGCGCGAAACCGTTTCGGAAGACACTCAGCAACCAATTCCCTCGCGCACTTTCCGCGATATAGCCCTTGATTTTTCTGTAGAGTGAAAAGCATGGTCATTTTTTTCTCTCCGCTGCAAAACTCGTGGCGTTCGGCGTTCATTTTTACTGAATGAACGAATTTCTGAGATAAGAGAGCGTTCGATTCCATGTCTTATTTTCTCTATAGCTTTAATATTCGCATGTACGAAAAAAAAGCTACCGGTGTCTTCACTTCTGCAGACTACAATAACGGTGGTAAAATTCAGATTTGGTTCGTAATTTAATCTAAGATGATGATTGTGCCTAAAACACTCGAATTGCATCGTCTTGGATTGTGATTAAACCTTGAAAGCCGGTTGAGGCTCGAAGCACGGTTCAAGCTATCAACCTCATTTCTCAAAACTACTCGTGATCCCAATGCGTCTGTCCTACATTGTTCTCGCGTTTGCTTCCGCTTTCTTCGCTTCCTGTGATGGAGTATCCGCTGTCGGTGATTCCAAGACTCTCGCCATTCCCCAAAGTCGCCTCCTACGGTCCCACGAAGAAGAAGAGAGGACTGGAGACCTCGCTAAAGTACTGAAGAGGACCGTTTCTGAGGTCGGAAAAATGGACGAAACATCGCTTCTCAAAAATCTTCGCAACAGTTACAAGGACTCATTCCTGCACATTGAAAACGTCATGCGTTTAGACCCGGACGGAATGGCGCTGAAGATGAGAGAATTGGACATGATCGATCTGACGCTCCTGAAAAAGTACGTGAACTGGTACGTGAAGAAACACCCCAGCTGGGTCAGTAAGCTTGAGTAGTTCTACAAGAAAGAGAAAAAGTTGATTAACTACTTTTTTAGTAGTTCTACGCAACGGTTACCCCCTCATCTACCCATTGATTGATCTGGGCATTCTGTAAATTCTTGGCCAGTTTATCCGTGCTGGTTACCGTCTCCGCTTCGTCAAGAATCTGAATTAGAAGAGGGTCTTTGGATTTCGCCCAGATACTGTCATACCACTGCTCGGAAAGCTACCGGTACACGGGCCTCCTGGTGGTCCACTGGTCAACGCACCACAAAGCTACGCACTTATCAGGCGTTGGAGTCCCTCCTTTCCAGATGATAAGATCCCATTCAAACAATTCACAATCACAATCAAACCTTCAGAATTCAATAGCCAAGCCAAGTCAGAAATAACCACTCAACTTCAACCAAAATTTGAACTAAAAAAGGTTATCTCGTCATATTCATCGAGATGCAGGAATGTGTTCTTTGGCTCGTACTTCCAGGACAACCACCACTCCATACGCTTCCTCTCCTCCACCACATCCGCTATCTTGGCTGTGTTATGGCTTTTCCTTGCTGTCTTTAACAGAATATCGAGATTCCCCCATTGATAATGATGATGTAGTTCCGAGAACCAGGTTCCCTTTCCGGGGTGCTTCTTGGTGAAATCGTCCACATAAGTCAACCACTTCGTAAACACCGGAGAGGCGAGAACTGAATCCCCAACTGTATGAAGTGACAACATTGTAAAAGCTTCACGGGGGGAAACACCAGTAGCCAACACTTTTTCCACCAGCTGAAGCTGCAACTTGGCTGCGATTTTTTCCATACTGGATAACTTCTCCGCAGCTTGTAGAATTTGCATCATTGTCGATCCCTGAATTGGGTCGTCATTGTCGAGAGCATGTTCGATACTTTTTCAGGGTTTTGAATGCTAAAGGTGTTCAGATACGCTATCCACACAGGGAAGAGAGGATCCCCGGTGAAGTCATTGACGATCTTACTGAACGGCAACTTCATCAGCTCGTAGACATCGTCGACGGATTTCCCACCGTTCAACCACATCTGCAACTGCGCAGCCTCCAAATCTGTCGCAATTTTCTTCGCTTTCCCGTCTTTCTTCTTCCTGCAGCGATCATCTTGCATTTAAAAAATATAGTAAATGAAACAATTCAAGTCAGAAATTAATTTTAAAATATTTTAATTAATTTAAAAAACAAAAACCTAATTTTATTTTTTTAAATACCTTTTTTGTCGCTAATGACATTCGTGATCATTGTTGTCTGCGCATGAGGGAATTTCACATTGTAAGCATCTGTGAACTTGGCTAACAGACCGAATAGTGGATTCTCCAGCGTCTCCAGTTGGAGATCATTAAGCACTTGAACTGGCGTCTTCTTGTCGGTGATCCAAAACTGAACGAGCGCATCGTCCAACTTCGTTTCTTTGACACGCTTGGCTGCTTCGGACATTTCAAACAGATCTCCGTCACTGTAGCGTTTCCTCAGTGTAGGGAGGATCGACGTTGCTCCATCATGCTTCGCATTCAAATCCTCCACGTACTTAATCCACTCACTGAATTTAGGTTCTCGGAGAAGTTGGTCCCCTGCAGAGTTGAGACTGTATAATTTGTAGACCTCGTCAGAATCCTTCCCAATGCTAACCAGTGTTTCAACTGTTCCGCTTGTAGGGTCGGCGCGAGTTTCTTTGAGCTCGAATCCATTTTGGCCGCTTTGAGCATTCTGTACAGCAGGTCGTCTCCGTATTGAGCGGTCAGTGTCGAGATCGCGAATGTTCCTTTCCCGGAGGGGGTATCACCAGGGATAGGAAAAATACAATATCATACGGATTGGAGGCCTTCATCCAAGCCAATAAATAATTGAGTTATTGCCAATTTTTTCGACAATGTCAACCAAGTCAGTAGGTCACATGAATATGTGACACTATGTCGTCTTTTCTCATGAGTTTTTGAACGAGTTGGTTGCTGTCGATGCGCCTGGATTCAGGAGGGGTTACCTCGAGAACCCTCCCACCGCGTCCAACCTCTCCAACCAACACACACAAGTCATAGTCCGAATTCCTCGACATCATACATACAACACACAAATCAACTGATATAATATAATTCAGTTAGGAAATGACAAGCAACTAATAACCCGTGTGCCCTGTGTGCAAACGTGGCCACATGTTGTCGCCGGCTGGCTCCAGCAGCTGTTGCTGGCGAGATTGAAGCCCGCCACCACCACCTGCAACTTCAACAGGAATCCTCTACAACGTCACGCCGGACAAGCCGGATTCCAAGCCGGAGTCGCAGGGGCAAGCCATGTGTCTCCTAGGGAAGGAGTACAACGGTCAGGCACGGCTTGCACTGGAAATGCATCTTCAAGCTCAAGCTACTTCGAGGGAGCTCCTAGCTGTAGTTCGAGCTCTTTCATTTTGTTACGTTTAAGTTTTTCTAATTCACTTTGCAATTTGCTTTACGACTATCAAGTGCGAAAACAACAAAGAATTCTTTAGCTCACTTCGCGCTACCAAGCGGAAGCGATGAGCAGTCCAGGCCACGGGAGCCGTGACCTGACGATGGAGGCGCTAATTTCACCTCGAGTGAGAGTGGAAGACGTGGTCGTGGCGCAGCGTCAGACAAGAACGTTTGAGTCGTCGCTGGCACGAAGTATTCAAGCGGAGTCAGAACAGAAGGTGGAGGAAGTAGCGATGAAGGCTGAAGTAGTCCAACAACTGACTATCGAGCAATTGAACCTGTTCCAGCAACGGCAGGAGTCTCTGGCTGCAAAGACTGCTGAGTATCTTCAACAACAGTATGATAATCAAGTGGAGCTTAACGCTAAGCAGGCAGCACTGAGTGCTCAGTTAGAGGAACAGCAGAATGCTCTAGCGCAACAGTACCAGTTGATGCGGGAGGCCGCTGAAACAGTGGGACAGCAGGGCCGTCAGATCGAGGATCTAAAGGGCGAAGTACTTTCACCACGTGGTCAGAGTCGGTGGGGTTGGTTTGCACGAGGTGCGGGCCATAGCACGCGAGTGGCCGACGATGACGAGCTCATGGCTGAAGAAGGTGCTAGCGTAGGTCGAAATGAGCCAGCCATCACGGTGGCAACAGGAGCGAACATGCCCGTTCCTCCTGTTTACCGAGGTTCCACCAAGAAGGAGAAGAAGGCATTCATGGACAGCTATCTCATCTACAAGCGTCGGATTACCGCTTTGAATCAAGGGTCTTATGGGCGCGTTTTTGTAATGCCTCTGAGTGCCTGTATTGAGCATCGCACTCTGGTGCGCATCTGCATGTATGAGCTGGGGAAACCAGAGACCGAGATTACGGAAGAAGAATGGAAGGCTTATTTCTTAGCCGCTAGGCGTCCGGAAGTTCAAGACCACGCACGACTGACTCAGGCCATGCGCGCGTTGTCGATGGATACTTCCCTTCCAGATGCTGAGTCCCGAGTAATGCAACTAGTGACGGACTTCAATGCCATACTGGATACGCAGGATATGGATGATTTCCCGATTGATGAGCCCAAGATGTCTGTGGAGTTTTTGTGTGCTGCGCTAAAACCACCGGCGCTCAAGCAGGCCATCGTGACAGAGCTGAAGCGGACGGTGCACAAGTCTACCAAGAAATCAGTCAAGGTGTTTGTGGATTGGTTGAGATCCAGAGTGTCGGCGTTTCTCATTTTCGAATCAGCTATTCAGCAGACAACTGGAGGTGGTGGAAGCCAGGCGCAGTCTCAGCCAAAGCCGGGCAACACAGCGCGTTCCACCGGACGTTTCCAGCAAAAGGGAGGGACAACGGCCGGAGGAGATTCTAAGTCCCAGTCCAAGGGCGGCGGCTCAAGTGGTGTTTCCAGCGCACAAAAGGCTTCAGCAGCTAAGAAGCCTGAACCTCACGATCGACCGCAGAGAAAATGTTTTAAGTGCGGTGATTTGACTCACGGTGTGTTCCAGTGCCCACTGGCAAATGCAACAGAAGCTAAGGAGCTCTACGATAAAAACCGTAAGCAGTCTAAGCCGGTGGGAGCGATTGCCATTTCGGAGGCACAGCCAGTGTCTCCACCTGCAGAACCCACCGCCGCGAAAACTCCTGGCCCGCTTCCCTGTGTGGTTAATCAAGTGTTGGATGCCTGGGCAAAGCCTGACAGCGGTGCCGAGGTGTCGGTTGTGACACCTAGAATTCTGCAGGAGCTCAAAGCGCAGGGTCAATGGCTCCAGTGTCGCGACCTGAAGCAATGGGAGTCTATCAAGGGAATTACTGCCACTCCAATGGTGATTAAACAGGAGGTGAAACTGGATCTCCGATTTGACACGGTGAATGGAGGACTAACACTGAAGAATCTGACGTGTTGGGTGGTCTCAGGAGGATTGCCGCGTGGCATGGGTGATATATTGCTTTGTGAAGGTGTAATGGAGCGCCTAGGGTATAACGCGCAAGCACTACTGGATCAGGCCCGAAATGTAAGGGAGGTTTATGATATGGACGAGGCGGTACCGACATCCGGCGTGCGCAATGTGTTATCGTACGCGGTCGCAGCTTCCAGCCATATCGAGGCTACACCTGAAGAACAGGAACTGCAGCCGGAAGAAGAACAGCGTTGTTTTCCAGATGTCAACGTCGATCAAGACCGCGAGGAAGCGCGTGCCCAGGAGTGGAGTATTCTCGAAGACAAACTCAACGAAGCTTCAGAGTTGGGCTGTAGTGCTGCTTTTCGTGAGGAGTTGGCGAAGATTTTGTATCAATATCGCGATGTATTCAGGATCAAGTTGGGGCGGGATCCGCCGGTGGACATGCCACCACTGAAGGTCACCTTAAAGCCTAACGCTATTCCTGTTCGATGTAAAGCGCGACGCTATCATGCTGAGCACCGTGCCTTTATGAAGAAACACGTGCAGGAGTTGATCGATGCAGGGCTCTGCTACCGAAACCCTCACAGTAAATGGTGCTCGCCGCCTTTGATCGTCAAGAAGGTGGACCCAGGCGATTTTCGAATGACGGTGGATGTTCGTCGGGTGAATGCTCAAACGCTTCGGTTGCTCTGGCCGATGCCAATTCTCGAAGTGATTATGGACTATTTGACCGACTCGGAGCTGTATTTTCTTCTGGATTTTTTTAAGGGTTACTGGCAGTTTCTATTGTCTCTTGAGTGTCAAGAGCTGTTTTCCTTCCTAACCGACATGGGTATCTTCACACCTACTCGTGTGCTCATGGGCGGCTCTGACAGTGTGGCCTACTGCCAAGCCACCGTACAGGAAATGTTTGCGGAGTTTCTCTACAATGGACTATTGATTTGGCTGGATGACTTGCTCGGTTACGCAAAAACGGAAAACGGGTTGCTTAAGTTGTTGAGGGGTGTTCTCAAGGTGTGTGCGTTGAAGGGTCTAAAGCTGAATCCGTCTAAGTGCTCGTTCTATCTTCATGAGGCTAAATGGTGTGGTCGGGTGATTTCCAAGACGGGTGTCCGACACGACCCCGAACGGATCTCTGCCCTTCAGTCATTAAGCCCTCCACTTACCGGTCAAGATCTCCAGCAATTTATATGCGCTTTTGGTTGGATGCGGATGTCTATACCTGGACATAACAAGCTTACTCAACCTCTTGTCGACCTGATGGAAACGGTTTACAAAGCCGCTGGGGGACGGACGAAGCGCCAGGTCTCTCATGTGCAGCTTCTCGAGGCTGGTTGGTCCGATATCCACACGGATTGTATCAACGCCTGCAAACAAGCGTTGGGTAACGCGGTCGAACTCGCCCATGTCAAGCCTGAGTACAAGTTATCAGTGTTCACGGACGCAAGTGCTTCACACTGGGGTGCAGTAATCACCCAGGTTCCGCCTGAGCACGGGGCTCGTTTGTTTTCAGAGCAACATCATGAACCGCTCATGTTTTTGAGTGGAACATTTTCGGGAGCAGCCCGTTCATGGGCCATTGTGGAGAAGGAGGCGTTTGCAATCATCGCAACTTGTCAGCGAGCTGACTATTTGCTACACAGACCTGGAGGTTTTACCCTCTATACGGACCACCGCAATCTTCGATTCATTTTTAATCCATCGAGCGTACTTTCGTCTGTTCCGAAGTACACGGCTGACAAACTCCAGCGTTGGGCGCTTATTCTGATGGCCTACGACTATGAGATTTGTGATATAGCGGGTAACGAGAATGTTTGGGCCGATCTTCTCTCCCGCTGGGGTTCTACTTTACCGCACATTTGCGCTATTCGTCTCGTTCCCTACGAATACTCGCCTACGCTTCAGGAAGATTTTAAATGGCCGACATTTTCAGATGTGATTAACTCTCAGGGTGGTGCGGTTGTTCCGGTAGACATGGAGCTCACTGCGGATACACACGGTGTTCTTCGCCTCACAACCGGTCAGATTTGGATCCCAGCAGAGGACGGTTTACTCCAACTTCGCATCTGTATCGTTGGTCATTTTGGTGTGGCAGGCCACCGTGGACTTGACACGACGGTTACTGCCATTGCTAAACGTTTTTGGTGGGCGGATTTATTTGCGGATGTGAAGTTTTTCGTTGGTCGCTGTCTTCACTGTGTAAGTGTCGTCGGTGGGCCTCCCGTACCGCGTCCTTTAGGGGAGGCTATGCATGCGGAGCGTCCCAATGAGCTCATTCATTGGGATTATTTGTTCATGGGTGACTCGTCTGGTGAGGACAAATACATCTTGGTGATCAAGGATGACGCCTCTAAGTACGTTTGGTTTTTCGCGGTGCCCGAAGCGACAGCAGCAACGACATACTTGTGCCTAATGGATTGGTTCGCAGCGTTTGGGGTTTGCCTGTCGTGGGTAAGTGACCAAGGTACTCATTTTAAGAATGAGGTGATCCAGTCGCTGCAGCATGCCCTGGGAGCTCACCATCATTTTACCACTGCCCGTTGCCCGTGGGCTAATGGTACGGTGGAAGTAGTAATGCGCGAGGCGCTTCGCTGTTTTCGCTCCCTGCTTTCGGAGTGGAGATTATCTACCCGGGATTGGCCGCGACTGACGAAATTGGTACAGCTTGCTTTGAACCATACCCCGGCAAAATCCCTAGCCGGTCATGCTCCAGTTACAGTCATGACAGGGCTACCTGCGATGTCACCACTGGACGCAATCTCGCTCCCTACACCTCTCGAAACCACGACGCTGTCCGAGCTCATGGCGACTCGGGAGGAACTTTTCACCACACTTCAGAGCGCGTTGGATAATATGCATAAAACCGTCGCAAAGGCGAGCCAGGCGGCTCGGTCCAAGGGACGACGAAATGCCCGCTCCGCTGGCGTCAAGATGGCGCAGTATGCAATTGGGGACTATGTTCTTTATGCGGACGTCTGGGCTCACACGCGGGCGAAACTTCGTGTTAAATGGTGTGGTCCTGCCCAGGTCGTCAACACAGTTTCCTCTTGGATTTTTACTGTCAAGAACCTGCTGTCGGGCGACGAGCGTGACGTTCATGCGTCAAGGCTTAAATTCTACAGTGATGACACTTTAGATGTCACGGAAGAACTGCTCCGCCACATCGCCCATAACAGCGAGGGGCACGTCGTTTCAGGTCTCCTGGACACTCGGTACAGCGAAGCCGAAAAACGTTTTGAAATCCTTGTGACTTGGCGCGGTCTCTCACAAGCTGAGGATTCGTGGGAACCGGCTACTACACTACTCGAGGATGTGCCGGTGATGGTGAAAAATTTCATTCGCGCTCACCGTCAAACAGCGAAATTCAAACGGCTTGCGACCAGTTTGAATCTCCAAGTTTTGCTCAAGGACTAAGCATTTCAAGAGGGCGGTGTTGTCGCCGGCTGGCTCCAGCAGCTGTTGCTGGCGAGATTGAAGCCCGCCACCACCACCTGCAACTTCAACAGGAATCCTCTACGACGTCACGCCGGACAAGCCGGATTCCAAGCCGGAGTCGCAGGGGCAAGCCATGTGTCTCCTAGGGAAGGAGTACAACGGTCAGGCACGGCTTGCACTGGAAATGCATCTTCAAGCTCAAGCTACTTCGAGGGAGCTCCTAGCTGTAGTTCGAGCTCTTTCATTTTGTTACGTTTAAGTTTTTCTAATTCACTTTGCAATTTGCTTTACGACTATCAAGTGCGAAAACAACACCACACCACCCGTTTGGCGATAGTTCTCGCTACCATCCATTGGCAAAACAACCACACATGTCAACGACATTTGGCTATAGCCAAGATTGACATGTATAAAAAATTGCATGTTATTGGGGTTGAGGAGCAATAAATTATGGCAATATGACATTGCCAATATCGGCAATAGTTACGGAAAATTACCAAACCCTGGGTATCACTCAATTTATCGACGTATTGGACCCATTTACTGAACTTGAGGCCGTCGAAGATCCACGTGCCAGCCTTCTCCAAATTCACACGGTAAAAGACATCTTTGGCTGATTTCCTTTTGCCGAGCCACGTTTGGAGCTGATCATCCGTCACTTTGGAGGACGTGAAAATTTTGGCTAGCTTTTCAGAATTGGAGACAGAGATGCCTCCTCCTCCTGCCCTCTCCTACTCGCCACTGGCGCCAACACTACTCGTTCGTAACATTCTCGGAAAAGAATTACCAGTGTCACTAGCACTGTGGCGCAGATGAGAACAACAACACTCACTATCAACAAGTGGAAGAAGTTCATTGTTCGGGTTTATAGCTGGTCAATTTATCGCGATATGATCGACGCTCAGCAACAACTATTGTACTCTGCAGAAGTGAAGACACCACCAAAATGAACGCTTTAGATTTATAAAACCAATAGTGATAGTTAGATATATAGGGTAACTTTGCTCCTGAGTTCAAAAATGAGGTCGTTTTTTGCGAAACTCACCGGCATCATACGCTGTTGCTGGTGGAGCCATTAACCATTTGTACTCGCCGTCGAAACCACGCTGGTCTGGACAACCTCCGTGCGGTGCTTCGCGCTTTGACGGGAAAGTATGGTGCGACGATCACAATTGCGTAGAACCGGACATTGGAACGCGACTAGCCGAAGGAGCGACAGCGGTACGGACAGCGATGGTCCACATCTTAGGGCCCTCCGCCTGCAACAAGGACAAATTTACCGCGTGGTTCTGTCGAGGAACTGCCCTTGGCCTTGGCTGGGATCTGCACCGGCGATCCTTGTCAATTCCAGAGCTGAAAATTGACAAGACCCGTCACCGCATTCGCGCCTTGCGTGTTCACAGTCCCGGGCGACTCGAACGGAGCTCAACAAAGTCCTCGGGTCTTTGCGTCATGTCGCCACTTGTGTACGGTCGGCGGCGCCGTTCTTTCAGCGTCTGGCTGCGGCTCAACGACGAGCACCTCATTTTGGCGCTGTCCCACTTTCTGACGGGGCCAGGGACGATCTCCGGTGGTTCCTAGCAATTTTGGCAGCTGATGATATCAATGCAATCCCGCTATCTCGGTTTACGTGCTCTCAATTGCCGGCGATAGAGATATTTATGGATGCAACCGATGAGGGACTATGCGCTCTTTACCCTGCTAAGCGAGATTATTTACACGTCCGCTTTGACGCGGAGGAGCTCTCTTCTGTTCAAGACCTGAAGGCGGGACGCCGGAGTTCGATGGACATCAACGTACGTGAGCTCATGAGTGATGTCTATACTTCACTTGTCTGGGGTCCTGCTTGGCCAACGAGGCCTGGCGATCCCGACGTTCATGTACTGCTACGGATCGATAACAGCTCGGCGGTCGCGTGGAATAACAGGAGGTCGTCTCGTAACCCCTTTGCCCAGATGCTACTACGACTACTCGCGCTTCAAGAGGCTCGCTACCATTTCTACGTGTGAACAGTTGGCTACTGCATCCACCGAGTTGGACACCCCTGCCATCGGCGATGCATATTCCCGGCGCCGAGAACGTTACGACAGACGCTGGCAGCCGTGTCTGGCAGTCACAGGTAAAGGCTCACGCGTTTACTAACTTGTGTGCTGGTTGGACACAGGTTACCATCCCCGCGAGCTCGCGCATGCTCTTGGAGGTCTGGGAGCGTTACTCCGAGCAGGAGCTCTGGCCGGATCCTCACGGGTAGCTTACTCACGGGCATGGGCTCAATGGATATCGTGGTGCCAGTTTATGCGGTATTCACCACGGCTTCCGCGGAACGTAACTTCGGAATCTACCGCTCAACTTGGCGCCTTCGCGGTCTTCTTGTGGAAATTTGGTATGAACCGCCGACAGCAGGGCAATTCTTATGGTACAATCTGTTCTAAGTTGTGCGCGATACGATGGCGTCATCGGTTTGAACAAAGCTACGACCCTGGACTGACTGCCCAACACGCGCTGCTGCTACGCGGCATTCGCCGTTTCACTAGCCCTATTGTTAAGCAACCGTTGTCGCCGAGCTTATTGCGGCGGATCCACAGCAACCTGGATGTACACCGGACCGCGCACCAGCTCCCGTTACAGATTTGGACGGAAAGATGCGACGGACACTAAACATCGACACATTAGGTTTTTTAAAAAAGGCAGTATACAAATTTTATATCCAATGAAATCACTGCGCAGGCAAACCCTCTCAAGCCACTCAAAATTAGAATCGAAATGGAGACCACAGACGCTACCCGCTTGCGAACGTGGGGAATGTGCGACGATAGCACAGTTGGGAGCGACTCAAGCGAGGAGGACAATGACATAGATGATGAGTGCATGATCCATCGGGACCGTCGGAATGCCTATTCCAACGCACTTAAACTTAAAGTGCTATGTCGCGAAGTCGGTGCAACTTTTACCGCGGTGCAGGGGCGTACAGTGAACCTGGAAGTGTGACTACCGGTAGTGATACCAGAGTCGCACAGCAAGGTGGGCGTGTGTTACCTTGTGCTGTCCTCGTAGGTTCGTTGTCTTGGTAATGAGACCCTCGCCGGGGTCGTGAGAGTTTGTGCTGAGAGTGGGGGTTCCTTGCGTAGACCGTCGGATATCCTTCTGATCCTCACAGGAGCGCTTGAGAGTCGAACGTTTTCCGGTGAACACTTGTGTACGCCGGAGATTTCTGAAGGCAAAAGAGAGATTAATACAATGGGAAGTCCAGCAATTAGACTTCCGAGATAACCGCAATATAGAGTTTTGATATACAAATATGTAGCTGCTCTTATTCTTTCCTGGCCCTTGAGCAGTGGGCTAGTTCTCCAGGTCAACTAGGGAAATGTTCACAAGACACCTGGTCTGTCTGGTATTCCCGTAACTTTCGCGCACCACCCTCTAATATATAGAGGGAAACTAAACCAATACACTATCGATTATATACAACAGTCTACCGAGCGTCTTGAGAGCGACTGTCTAGCTCCCAAAACCTGTCCAAACGTACAATATGAAATGGGCTACCGCTAGAGACAAGACAAACGACCCAACTAATAAATGGAATAGGTGGGTCCTCTCAGGTCTCTACGTTACGCTGATCTCCACCTAACGGGGCTTGATAGGTGAGAGATCACACGACTCAAAGCTTTGTCGTGGCCTTACACTTTCCAATGAACCGACGAATCGACTTTGGGGTTATAACGCAAATTGAACTCTTTACAACGAGGCAAATTGATCTCTGGCTATCTATCTCGTATCTCTCTCTTTCTTCTGTCTTCTGTCTTCCATATTCTCATATACACTTGGTCTCAGTATAACTCAGGAATCTTCACTTGGGTTCACTATAGTAGTCGGTACAGCGGATCTTGTTGAGTCGACACTTAATGATGTCATTACAGGGATGAGCAGGTTGCGTTTCACTTGATTGCGTGAGGTCGTGTTGGGTACACTTGGTTTCAGTATGGGTTGGACTTCAGAGTGTCAGAGTCTGGTATCCTGTTCATCAGGGTCTGGAATCATGTGCGTCGGAGACATGTTCATCGGAACCATGTACTCCGGAATCGTGTACATCAGAGTCATAATACCAGAGTCGTGACACTTGGGTCTGTTCATCGGAGTCTTGTACGTCGGAGTCTGTTCGTCGGAAACTGGTAAATGTCTGGAATATTGCTTGTATAAGCCGGACACATCAGACTTGTTCACCAGAATCATGTTCATCAGACTCATGTACATCGGACTCATGTACGTCGGACTTCATGTACGTCGGACTTCATGTACGTCAGACTTCATGGTGTGATATCAGAGTTTCCATGCGTGATACCAGAAATCCTTGAGTGTTTTTAGGGTGCGGAGCACGTATGCTACAACGCACGAAGTCCAGTCGGGATATGCGCGGGGTGCGCTACGTCCGGTGCGCGATACTTGGTATCTTGTGGGTATAACTGTATTCCTTGAACCATCATCGTCACACAGGACGGCAACGGGATGAGGTCTCTCAGAGATACGTTCTTCTGAGAGGCTTTCTGCCAACCTTTAGGCACTCATCGTCGGGGAAAGTCCGGCGATCAGACTGAGTGTTGTTGTCTCTCGGAGTTTGTGCACTTTTCCGAGGAACACTTCTGATCTCTTGGACCCCTTTGCAGTACAGGTGAAGGTTAATATTATACACGCTTCCTCATATACGTAAGCGCACGTGTACGCCACCTAATAGGTCTAGGTAGACCCTTTACACCTGGTAGCACTTTGTAGTCCGTCCCACGACCGACTGCTGTTCGTTCGTATGGAGTCATACGAACGCGGGGTAGAGAACTCCCCAATGGATGAGGGATCCGCTGGGACCCCTCAAATGTCCGTGACGCGCACGGACTGCGCCCACCTGTCTGATCCAGAGTGGGAAGCTCTCCAAAGACTTTCACAAGTCATTGGAGAGGCAGCGGTAGCTACGATGCTTCGTACGCTATCGCCGACAGAGCATCACGGTGTTGCTCTGGGGTACATTGTTAAGGAGCAACGAGATGATGCTGCCTCGGTGGCTTCCCCTAAGCCACGCGTGGAGTCGTTGAAACTCCACGTGAGTACCTACACGGGGATGGAGGACGAGACCCTCCTTCGGTGGCTTGTCGAACTCGACACAGCCGTTGCGGCTCGACGTATCGTCGATCCGATGTCGAAGGTCGCGTTCGCCATGTTATGTCTTGGCGGACGTGCGAGGAGTTGGGCCTATGGGCGCCGACTCTCGGATCCTACGTGCTTCAGCACGTACGAGGTGTTCAAAGTGGAGCTCAAGCTTGCGTTTGAGCCCCCGAAGAACGAGTTCAGATCGAGAGCGGAGTTTCTCGATCTGCAGCAGGGCAAGGATGATGTTCACACCTTTGCCCAGCGTGCTCGATACTTGGTATCGAACATAGTGGCCAACCCGATCGACGAGGCGACCAAGGTAGTCACGTTCATGAAGAGACTAAGAGATGGTCCCGTCAAAACATATCTCTTCCGAGAGAATCCGAATACTCTCGAGGAGGCGATCAGCCTTGCAATGCAAGAGGAGTTTAGCCGGCGTCAAGCTAAACTCCATGCGAACGCGCCGAAGCCGGCGCGTCCTGTTGTGAAGACGGGAGGTCCGGAACCTATGGACCTCTCGAGTGCTACGACTGCTGGTCAACAGCAGCGTAGGAACAGCAAGGTTCGATGTTACAAGTGTAGTAACATCGGTCACTATGCACGCGAGTGCACAGCGGGCGGGCGTTCAAAAACGCCAAGGACCAGTAGGCGCGGGGCGTCCTACTGGTGATGCAGTCTCGCGTGTCGAGCTTGGACACGCGTCGATGAGGACTGCTGCCCCTAGCGAGAAGGTTTCTCGCTGTAAGCAGCAAGATGACAAGCCAAACCTTGTCATCCTGAACGTGATGTCGAAGAGAGCGAACTCTCTTCGTGCCCTAGTGGACTCGGGCGCGTCGAACAACTTTGTTCGACAGGGAAGTCTTCGAGGCTTGACTTCGAAGAGGCCGACACGCCTCGCGGCGTGTTGGAGGTGCGGTTGGCAACAGGTGCCACCGTGAGGACTGAGAAGCGCGTAGTCCGTGTGCGCTTCTCTTACAAACGAAGGACGTTTGTAGAAGATCTTATCGTCTTGGATCTAGACGATAAGTTCGACTTGGTATTAGGCATGCCGTGGCTTGCACGGCATGACCCGGTGATCAACTAGGAGAAGCGTACGCTCGTACGCTTCAACAACACATGCGCGACAGAGAGCGATGGCCCTGTCAGTGCTGCACATGCACCGGCCGGTGCATGTGGATCCTTAGTTGAGGCAGCAGCGGCCGGTGACCATCAACGACTCCGAGAGTCGTTGTGAGAAAATGTGTGTCGACTCAGAAATCTGAGCCGAAGGGTCGCGTCACATGAGTGATGGTCAGGTGAATGTGAATCACCTGACGCGTAAACATCTGAATGATGTTTGTCACATGAGTGATGGTCAGGTGAATGCGATTCACCTGAAGGAAGGTAAAATACCGGTATTACCGGTATCCTTGGAGGTACTTCAAGCCCCCAAGGGACGCGCCGACGACGTCGCGTCAACTCTGGGAGTTGACGAAGCAAATAATATTCGGGGAACCGAAAGGCGTGCGTCAGCTCTGGGAGCTGACGCCACTGGCGCGTCGCTGCTAGTTCTGGGAACTAGCGATCGTGCATCAGCTCCGGGAGCTGATGATGCGTGTACAGGCGAACGTTCGCTGCTAGTTCCGGGAACTAGCGATCGTGCGTCAGCTATGGGAGCTGACGATATGTGTACAAGCGAACACTCGCTAGCGCAGGAAGCTAGCGAGAGCACGTCGACTCCGAGAGTCGACGATGCGGTTGCTTCATCCGCTCCGGGAGCGGATGGAGGCACAGGGGTTCAGGGATCCGACTGCGCGACAGGAGGTGCTGGCGGTTGCAAACGCCCAGCACCCGAACAACCTGCGTGCTCACGTGCAGCAGCGCTGCACGCGATGAGCGGCACTCAAGCCGGGCTTGATAGTGCGAGTCAGCGGAAGGAATCCGCTGACGATTGCGATAACGTCCCGTCCAAGGTGCGATGCCTTGGACGTGGAGCACCTGGAGCCGGGCTCCACGGTAGACCTTCGCGGCGCAAGCTCAGGGAGCTGCGCGAGTCTCAGTCCGGGACTGAGACGGGTGTATCTGCAGTGCAGACACCGAGTGTCGAGACGTTGAACGTCTTGACACGTACTGGTACTGGGTTACAGTACCAGAGGATGCGGTTGGAGAATCCGCCGACGAGTGCGTCGGCGTTGACCGCACTTCCAACGATGAGTTGGAAGCGCTTCGCGCGGGACTTGTACGATGGACGCATCGAACAAATTTGCATTCTCTCGGATATCGAGAGTGGATCGCGAAGCCGAGGAGCTGAAGCAGCTCGTCGTCGATGGCATCACTGAGGGCGATGACTTCAGTGCGAAGACCAAGAAGCAACGCTTCGAGGAGCAGAGTTGGGACTCGTTGGAAGTCGAGTCCCTATTACGATTCTGCGGGAGTACAAGGATGTACTCCCGGACGAGATTCCTTCGGAGCTTCCGAAGGACAAGGGCGTACAGCACGAGATTGATCTCGTGCCGGGCACGAAGTACTGTGTTACACGGCAGTGGCCACTGCCGCGTGAACAAGTGCAAGCGATCGACGACTTCTTTGAAAGTCGTCGCCTTGCAGGTCAAGTGCGGGAGTCAAAGTCCCCGCACAGTGCTCCGATGTTCCGTGTTAAGAAACCACAGGGCGGCTGGCGCATCGTTCATGCGTATAACAAGCTGAACGATGCGACGATACCGGCGCAGACGCCGATACCGCGAAAAGATGTCATCATCGATTCGATGGCCTTGAGCACTATCTTCAGTGCTATAGATCTGCGTGATGGATTCTATCAGATCCTCATGCGTGAGAGGGACATCCCTCTCACTGCGGTAAGCACTCCAAGCGGTATGCTTTGGGAGTGGCTCGTCATGCCACCGGGGCTTAAGAACGCCCCTGCGACGTTCAATAGATGCGTGACACATCTATTGCGCTCGGTGCGCGACTTCGCACCGAGCTACTTCGACGACGTGTTCGTCCACAGCCGGGCTGTGAACGGGAAGACGGACATTGATATGCACAAGGTGCATCTCCGGAAGCTGCTAGAGCTTATGAGGAAGCATAAGCTCTATGCGAACCTGAAGAAGTGTATCTTCGGGGCGAGAGAGATACCCGTGATGGGGTGTCTCGTGGGGAAAGACGGCGTGCGCCCTGACCCAGAGAAGGTCAGAGTGATCAATGAATGGCCCACGCCATCCAATGTGAAGGCAGTTCCTTGGGCTTGCCACGTACTTGTGCAAGTACGTGGAGAACTACGCGGGCAAGATTCGACCGTTGTCACAGCTTCTTAAGAAAGAAGCTGAGTGGATTTGGACGACCGAGTGCGAGGATGCATTCGGTGCAGTCAAGCAGGGCTTGACTGAAGCGCCGATCTTGGCCGTGGCGGACCAAGATCGTCCATTCCACGTAGTGTGCGATGCATCCGACTTTGCAATCGGATGTGCATTGATGCAGCACGATCACGAAGGGCGAGATCGTGTAGTCTACTATCAATCGCGTCAGCTGAAGCCAGCTGAGCGTAACTATCCCCCGTACATGACAAGCCATGAAGTATGCACTCGCAAAGTTCCGAGTGTATCTACTTGGGAGTAGACCGTTCGTGGTCTATACAGACCACGCATCATTGCGTACGGCGATTAAGTCGCTGCACATCTCGCAACGTATGGCGAGATGGTGTCCTTCTTCGCGGAGTACAACTTCCGGGTAGAGTACAAACCCGGAAAGACTCAATGTAGTGGCCGACGCGTTATCGCGTCGACCTGACTATGCGGAGACGGTCGACGCCAACGCTGTTGGCGTCGGGAGGACAAGTGTGCCGTCGTCAACGTTGATTGACGACGTGAAGAACGCGTATGCAAGGGATGCAGACGCGAAGGGGCTGCTGGAGTTCCTCGCAGCACCTTCCGACGTGGCACGTCGGAGGCTAACCCCTCATCTTCGAGCTCGTGTACACCGCTATCGTGTACACGAAGGCCTACTGTTGTACAGTGCAGTAGACGACAATGCGATTCGCATTGTCGTTCCGAATGACCATGACGCTCCGGTTGAGGATCATGTTCGAGTATCACGATGCCCCCACGGCAGGGCATCTGGGTCTTGAGAAGACATACACTCTTCTCACGCGTGACTTCTACTGGCACCACCAGTACAAGTGGGTGCGCAAGTACGTACGTGCTTGCGAGGTTTGTCAACGCGTGAAACCTGCGCAGTTCTCGCAGGCTTCTCTTCAGTCACTACCGACTCCGTCGGAGTGTTGGCAGTCCATGTCCATGGACTTTGTCTTCGGTCTTCTGCCTGACAGCAAGCGGAGGACGGGCATCGTTGTCTTTGTGGACAGATTCAGCAAGATGAATCATCTTGCTGCCGTCCCGGCTACTGTTACAGACGCGCAGACTGCGCGACTGTTTGTTGACATGGTGTTCAAACACCATGGCATGCCGCTCGACATTGTGTCGGACCGTGATCCACGCTTCACAGCGCGGTTCTGGCAAGAATTGTTTACACTTCTTGGTTTACAGTTGTCAATGTCGACTGCGGATCATCCACGGACGGACGGACAGACCGAACGTGTCAACCGCGTACTGGGTGACACGCTGAAGAGCTACGCTCACTCGTTCCCGCATTGGAGCGAGTGCTTGCCGATGGCAGAGTTTGCCATCAACAACTCGGTGCATGCCTCGACAGGGCATACACCGTTCTACGTGAACGCCATGAGGCATCCACGATTGCCGAGCATGCTCGGCGGGGTAGCTTCTTCCTTAAGTGGGGGAGGATCTACGGTTGCGTCCGAACAACCGCAGAATACAACTAATAGCAGCACAGTATCAGCTGCGGTGACGCGTGCGAAGTCTCGTTCGAGCAGGAACGAGCGCGCGATGTCTGTGCCGGACACAGATATGAGAGATGATAGCGAGCAGGCAGGGCCTGCTGCTGACAAGGGCGACAAGCTGAAAGGATTCAGCTCGGGTGCGCTAGACTTTGTCCAGCGAAGACAAGCCGTCATACGGTTTGTCCAGGATGCTATCGCAGCTTCTGTCAATCGACAGAAGCTGAACGCCGATACTGTTGGTAGAGGCAACACAAATAAATTCGAAAAGGGTTCATTAGTTTTGTTAGCTACACAAAACCTACCTAGACATGCAGTGTCTGACTTTGGAGCAAGCTTGCTTGCTCCAAGGTTCATTGGGCCGTTCAAAGTATTTGAACGGCACGGCAACGCGTACCGGCTGGACATACCGTCCAGCATGAGGCTCCACCCGACCTTCTACGTCGGGCGGTTGAAGCCGTACGTGCAGCACGGACTACCTAGGGTTGGTAGTCCGACAGAGCAGTGCGAGAGGCCTGGAAGGCCTTCTCGAGACCGTCGACACGGTCGATCAACCGGCTCACTCTCGTCCCAAGACCGGACGAGAGGTTCGAGGCAGTCTGAGCTGCCTCGCAGACCTCAGCACGGAGGACACGAACCTCCAGCCGCTATCTCAGCGCTCTGTGTCTGCTCCAGCGCAGCAACTCGATCGTGCAGGGCACGATCGTCATGGTCATAGGGTTGACCATGCGGAGGGAGTTTTCCCACCCCCTCCGCCGCCGTTGCGCGACGCGCGTGGAGCGATCCGCTGGATTGTTGAGCGGATCGTGGATCATAAGAGAACGAACTCTCAAGGGGTTCGTTTTCGTATTCGTTGGAGAGGATTTCCTCCCCATCGAGATACATGGGAGCCGCGGAACGTCTTGATGGAGGACGTTCCGGAAATGGTGAGGGCGTACGAAGCCCACCATAACTTGCAGGGGTAAGCCCTGCACGAGGAGTGCTGCGGTTAGCCACAGCACTCGGAGCCTCGCGTGGCACAATACGACCACGGAGCTCCTTGATGTGATCGGGTACACGAGGAGATCACTTTCGGTGAGACGTGTTGCCAAAGGTCGGCAACACGGACAGGGTGTGCCAAAGGGAACGGCACATGGGATCCCCGCTTCCATGGACTGATCATGGAGGCGTTCACACTTACCACGCGTAGTGTAAGTGTAGTAGCGATCGTGAGCCGCGGCAACGCGCTCGCGATACGCCTTCGGGTCTTTGTTGAAGTTATCAACAAAGGCATTCCACGACTGACAAAGTGCCTGCCACTCTGGCACTTTGCTCTTGCGCGAAGTCTTCTTCGCTGCATAGTATCGGAGCTCGTGGAAGATCCCGATATAGTAGTCGCGTCTTTGAGTCTCGGACTCAAAGACAACCTTAGCGGCGACGTCGTCGTCGTTGATACTGTTGCATGAGTACAACAGTATCAGGTTCGGTGGTGAACTAGCACCGAACCGGTCATGGATCTCTGCCTCAGTAGGCATCCATGGCGTGCGCACTGGCGGACCAGTGCGCGGGGCAGTGAGCGCCCTTGACATGGGGGACGCTTCATCATCACTGCGCGGACGCTTCGAGCTTGAAGCGTCCGAGGCCTCATGACGAGGTCGTCGAGATCCCACGGGTGGGTCTGACGTGTCTTCGGACGAAGACACGGGAGCGGGAGCCTTGACATCAACCTCCCCCTCCTCGACATCCTCCTCGTAGTCGAGGATGTCTTCCTAGTCCTCTCCAAAGAGTTCTTTGAGAGGGACAGCAGGATTCTTAATCTCTGCTAGAGAAGAAGACTTCTTCTTCTTCTCATGCTTCTCCTTATGGAGAGCATGGTACTTGGTGACAGAGAGCTTCTCTGTCGGACCGCTGGAAGCAGCAGTGCTAGTGGGCACTGCCGAGGTCGTTTTTCCTGCTGCAGAGGCAGCAGGTGTGGCTTGCGCGTCCGCAGAAGCGGACGGAGACGTGGGCGTTGGCGAGTCCATTGCGAAATGAACTCGGATTTCTCTCGGGAACTTGACGGTCTTGTCAAGTTCTGTTGATTGACGTATCGAGACCGATATGTCGAATCTTAACGGGGGGATGGTGTAACGGGGTTACACGTACAAGTGGTTGTACCACGTGTAACTCTAACAGTTATCCTAACTGTTAGAAGTTGGAAATGGGCCTCAGACCTTGGTGTGCTGTACACACCAATGGATACATGGGCGAACCACATTATTGGATGGTTCGTGTGCATTTGTGCATATAATTGGTAGAAAGTAACGGATTTATACCAATCACTGAGCAGAGTTTCTGCCAACCACACGTTGGCAGACCCTTTAGAAATAGATATTAAACAGTTTTAGGAGGTCCATAATTGGCTTATGCCAAATTCAATAACAGTTCTCATTTTACGGTATTTTGCAGTTTAATTTAGTTATATTTGATTTAATTATACTTATTTAAATAAGTATACTTAAATTAAGTGTATTCTAATTGCACGCTTCCTCATATACGTAAGCGCACGTGTACGCCACCTAATAGGTCTAGGTAGACCCTTTACAGACTTCGCGACACCGTACCCATCGCTATACAAAAGAAAAACCTAATGCGTCACATCTTTCCGTCCAAATCTGTACTACTGGCCTACTTCTTCCTACTCCGTCGGTCAGAGTATCTGTACATTGGTAAAAAGTACCAACCCTTCGTGCTCCGTCTCAGCGACATCCAATTCTGCGGGAGTGAAGGACAAGAGGCGAAACCACCGAAGGCAGCGATTGTGGGAATTTTATTGAGAGGGGCTAAGAACAACCAGTTCGGACGAGAAGAATTTCGGTTCCAGCACGCGTCTGGCGACCCGATATTGTGCCCAGTGCGAGCCGCTCGCTGGATAAAGAAGGCGGCCAAAGTAATTGGAGCACGACCCGAGGAGCCTGCCCACAATTTGGGCAAAAGAGGCGGTATTTCATCAAGTCTAATGGCAAGGATAATCAAGAGCTCAGCGTCAGAAGCGGGACTAGATCCTGCACGTTTCTCTATTCATTCTGTCAGAATTGGCGGTGCGACAAAGCTGCTCAATGCAGGAGCGGACCGACTGGTGATTAAACTGCTCGGCAGATGGCTGTCCTTGTGTTTTGAAGATTATCCAGTCCTGACATCAGAGGGCGCCGCTGTTCTGTCCAAGTTGACGTGCCAGTGAGCTGCGTTCAGCAATTTCTATGTGGGGCACCTCCACGCCACTCCCAGGCAAGGGATAATGTACTTTTAGCCCCATTGGATATGGTGGATTCCCGGGTGACGCAGACGTCAGGGAATCCAGTTTTCCGGATCCTTGAGGATCGACAATTTAATGACCAGATCAGCGGCTGTAGCGGAGCCGAACTGAACATCCTTAGGTCAGTTTCAGATTTTCTCTAAGATAACCCTCCACGCCACTCCCAGGCAATGGATAATGTACTTCTAGCCCCATGAGATGATCCTTGGAAATGGCGTGATTGATGGCGTATTAGGACGTTTCTAGAAAAGAAAATCCGAAGGATTCAGTGGTGGAGAACAAGTAGTCACGAGCTGCAGTTAGAAAATATTGTTCATTGTCTGGGATTGACTACCGAAGGGCAAATTGAGCGGGGGCTTCGGTCCTAAGAGGGTTGTCGCGGCATGCCGTTAATTCCCCGTCAGACAATTAAAGGTGCGCTGATGTGTTGACCATACAACTCCAGCATTGTTTACTAACTATGACAACGTTTCTTATTTCTTAATTAGACACCATCGTGGCTTAATGGTAAAGCCCCCGAAAGGGGTGAAGGAGGTTCGATTCCTCTCGGTGATATTTGTGTTATCGAACAGATTTGTGAATGTGACGCGTATTATATGAAGGAATTCAATATCAGCCTAATTCAATCCGGAATAGTCCCATGTACGAGGTGGCAAGTACGCACTGGTGAAGCTTTCATGTGTACTTTTTCCAAAAGCGCCTGAAATGATTGAACCGGTGGAGTATTGGAATTGGAACTGTCGTCTCTCTCGAACCACGATAATTCGCGACGTGTGGTATTGGCGCCGTACCCAGCCTTGTGTTGACAATGCGAACTGCCCCTGCTTTTATGGTTGCGCCGGTTTGAAGGCTCCAAAACACGACAGGTTGAACGCTCATCGTTTGCTAGTATCCACCAGTGCTTGTCGAAGTGCTTTGGCGGTATCTTTAAATCTCCGTTGGACTCGTAAATGTCTACTAGCTCGTGGATACTTGGTCTACCGTACGTGTGGCGAAAAACTCCGGTACATAGTGATTTCTCGGCTCCAGAAATTATTAGATTGTGCGCCATCTTCCAGAGCTTGTCCGTCTCAATTAGGGCATAGGTACTTCGCATGCGTGCTTTCAATCGTAGACGTGTTATGGCATCCAAAGTGCGCGTACTTGTCCGTCCAGCACTTCACGACCTTCGTTTTGTATCTCCACCAGGTACGTTCCAAATAGAGCGCCAACCTATTGCTTATAGCTCGCAAGGTAACACAATGTGCGTCAAAATCTGCTTCCGTCTTTGATTCTAATCTTTCGTAATATTCAGCCAGGAAAATATTCTTTCATATTTGTAGCGAAATCCATGGTCACCAACTGCCGAAATAAAACCTCAATCGCAGTGTCCGTTTCCAGCATCTCGCGCCGCCATACATCCTTAGCGTTTGCAATGTCCTTTGGTATAGCAAGTGATTTCGTGTTCGCAAGTAATAGAGTTGAATAAATCCGTGACACAGGAATTCCAGCTTCTGTTTGGAGAGTTATCAACTCGTTCGCACTTAAAATCGCAAGACCACAATTATGTTGCACGCTACGTCGCCTATGTCCAGTGTACTCGAACATCCAAAGAAGGCGGGTGGTTGTGGGTTCGACTTCCATCTCGTGTGTACACAATTTTCCATGCCACCGCCGTGTTGTTTGCGATCTATAGCCACTATTTTAATGCGCATAGGGCAACCCATTCGTTTTGACTCCTCGCAATGTTCTGACACGATCCTCCTCACCAATACGGCGGGTATTCTTGGTCTTCCACTACGGTCACAGGCAAAAAAATTGTCCGAAATTTCGTTATTGTTGTTGCGTTCGATCTTTGCCTGGACACGTCATAGCGACGAGATTGGGTCCACCTGTGTATAGCGCCAATAGCTGCATCTACAGAAGGATGAACACCTTCTGGAGCAGGTTCGATGGTATAAAGCTGCGATACCTCTGTGGTGTAGTCATCCGGATAATTTAGGGCTTCAGCATGATTCTGCATGGTGGTCCTTGCTCTTAGTGTTGTACAGGTATTGCTCGCGTCAGGTTGGAAATTGTTCTCTGTTCTAGTTGATGTTCTCTCTAATGTTAAAGTAATAATAGATTCGAAGACGATCACCATATCTTCCGCATCTTATAATCCTTGGGTGTTCTATTTATGTATGGGCGCTCCGTACTTGCAGGCGCTCCTTAGTTGCTCCCTACGGAAGCACTATCCAAAAGCGTGGCGTCCAAGTTCGAGGATATCCTAAATCGTCAATTCAAGGCGTGGAACCACTGGCTCATCGGCTACGACTGCTGGTCGTTTGAGGACATTGACGTGAAGGTTGTCGGCTTCGCCACGAACAACACGGCGCTGTTCGACTTGAGTGATGATTCGCTAGGTACGATTTACAGCGATTCCGACGGCATCATCCAATGCCCGGATGAATATTACAAGCACCTCGGAGCCGTAGTTAGTGGTGTTGACACCGGTTCAGGCGCTGGAGAGGGATTTGACATGTCCCTATGGCTAACTAAGGGTCTAGGCAGTGGTTACGTTACGGCTATGGCTGGGGCCAACAGGTTGATTTAGATAACTTCCTTGCTCAGATTGACGAAGAACAGCTGCAAACGAAATTGGTCACGGATTTGGACTGCCGGAGTTTTATGAGTCCTCGGAAAAGCCTGGAGATGATTTCCCGGCCTGCATTGTGGAGGCTGGATCATCCATGACGATCACACCTGGTGGCGGGTGGATGCTGCGTCGCGCGCTGGAGCACATTAAGATTACTAAGAAATGTATGATGATGGAAATTATAGCGTAGTACACGCTCAATGGTAGTCCAATCCTTGACCGTCATAAAATATGATAAAGATGATAGTTCTGCTCCGTTCTCGATTTTGTTTTACAAGTTTGGATAGCAGCGTCAGACATCTCACAGGTACATGTATTCACCTAGGTTCTTTGTCATTTACCAACCGAGACTAGATGTGAGTCGAATTAATTGCGCTTCACCGTGCTGACAGAGCTGAATCAGAAAAACCCACCAGGGCATTTCGACCTGACTTGCCTTACAATGTGTCATGCGAACACACCTACTTTACCTACTGATGACATCGGTGACCGATGACAGTGGTCGTTCCAGTCGAAGACATCCCTGGTTATGAAAACATGTTCGCAGCAAAATACATAACGTATTATAAGCATGGCTACACCACCCACGGACTTTGTGGTGAAGTGTCATGAGCGGTTTGGACGCCTAATACCTGCACTAAAGTGGGTTCTCAACTGAGGCAAAGATCTCACAAGTTTCTGAGGGCTGTCCTGGATACCGTATTCATTGATTCAAACTACTTCGACAGAGAATCAGCCTAAGAAGAAGAAGATCAAGAAGATCTCAATGGCGAAGTGGAAGAAAATAAAGCCATAAGAGGAAGAATTTAGTTGTTGATTATTGGACTTCTCGTTTCGTTAACAAAAACTCAAAACTGGTAATCGCTTAATCAATTCGCCATTAGGTGCTACGAGGAATCCAAATTCGATTTCAGGGGGAAGTAGAACTTCAGCAGTGGGTGATTCGAAATCGAGTTGTCGAAGGGAAAATCAAGCCAGAAGTGATGGAAGGTAAGAGGAAGAGAAGGCTTGAACGACTTGAGTTGAATTGAGTGTATTGCGAAGTGAGGATATGTAACGCTACTGTTTGTGGTTCTAGTTCACTGTGATAGCTACGTCTAGCCACTGGACTACTGGAGTGTGCGCACACGGGGGAAACTAAGGAGCGCCCAAGTACAGAACGCCCAAACATAAATAGAACACCCAGAGATTATAAGATGCGGAAGATACGGCGTGATTGATGGAGTATTAGGACGTTTCTAGAAAAGAAAATCCAAAGGATTCAGTGGTGGAGAACAAGTAGTCACGAGCTGCAGTTAGAAAATATTGTTCATTGTCTGGGATTGACTACCGAAGGGCAAATTGAGCGGGGGCTTCGGTCCTAAGAGGGTTGTCGCGGCATGCCGTTAATTCCCCGTCAGACAATTAAAGGTGCGCTGATGTGTTGACCATACAACTCCAGCATTGTTTACTAACTATGACAACGTTTCTTATTTCTTAATTAGACACCATCGTGGCTTAATGGTAAAGCCCCCGAAAGGGGTGAAGGAGGTTCGATTCCTCTCGGTGGTATTTGTGTTATCGAACAGATTTGTGAATGTGACGCGTATTATATGAAGGAATTCAATATCAGCCTAATTCAATCCGGAATAGTCCCATGTACGAGGTGGCAAGTACGCACTGGTGAAGCTTTCATGTGTACTTTTTCCAAAAGCGCCTGAAATGATTGAACCGGTGGAGTATTGGAATTGGAACTGTCGTCTCTCTCGAACCACGATAATTCGCGACGTGTGGTATTGGCGCCGTACCCAGCCTTGTGTTGACAATGAGAACTGCCCCTGCTTTTATGGTTGCGCCGGTTTGAAGGCTCCAAAACACGACAGGTTGAACGCTCATCGTTTGCTAGTATCCACCAGTGCTTGTCGAAGTGCTTTGGCGGTATCTTTAAATCTCCGTTGGACTCGTAAATGTCTACTAGCTCGTGGATACTTGGTCTACCGTACGTGTGGCGAAAAACTCCGGTACATAGTGATTTCTCGGCTCCAGAAATTATTAGATTGTGCGCCATCTTCCAGAGCTTGTCCGTCTCAATTAGGGCATAGGTACTTCGCATGCGTGCTTTCAATCGTAGACGTGTTATGGCATCCAAAGTGCGCGTACTTGTCCGTCCAGCACTTCACGACCTTCGTTTTGTATCTCCACCAGGTACGTTCCAAATAGAGCGCCAACCTATTGCTTATAGCTCGCAAGGTAACACAATGTGCGTCAAAATCTGCTTCCGTCTTTGATTCTAATCTTTCGTAATATTCAGCCATGAAAACATTCTCATATTTGTAGCGAAATCCATGGTCACTCAACTGCCGAAATAAAACCTCAATCGCAGTGTCCGTTTCCAGCATCTCGCGCCGCCATACATCCTTAGCGTTTGCAATGTCCTTTGGTATAGCAAGTGATTTCGTGTTCGCAAGTAATAGAGTTGAATAAATCCGTGACACAGGAATTCCAGCTTCTGTTTGGAGAGTTATCAACTCGTTCGCACTTAAAATCGCAAGACCACAATTATGTTGCACGCTACGTCGCCTATGTCCAGTGTACTCGAACATCCAAAGAAGGCGGGTGGTTGTGGGTTCGACTTCCATCTCGTGTGTACACAATTTTCCATGCCACCGCCGTGTTGTTGCGATCTATAGCCACTATTTTAATGCGCATAGGGCAACCCATTCGTTTTGACCCTCGCAATGTTCTGACACGATCCTCCTCACCAATACGGCGGGTATTCTTGGGTCTTCCACTACGGTCACAGGCAAAAAAAATTGTCCGAAATTTCGTTATTGTTGTTGCGTTCGATCTTTTGCCTGGACACGTCATAGCGACGAGATTGGGTCCACCTGTGTATAGCGCCAATAGCTGCATCTACAGAAGGATGAACACCTTCTGGAGCAGGTTCGATGGTATAAAGCTGCGATACCTCTGTGGTGTAGTCATCCGGATAATTTAGGGCTTCAGCGTGATTCTGCATGGTGGTCCTTGCTCTTAGTGTTGTACAGGTATTGCTCGCGTCAGGTTGGAAATTGTTCTCTGTTCTAGTTGATGTTCTCTCTAATGTTAAAGTAATAATAGATTCGAAGACGATCACCATATCTTCCGCATCTTATAATCCTTGGGTGTTCTATTTATGTATGGGCGCTCCGTACTTGGGCGCTCCTTAGTTGCTCCCTACGGAAGCACTATCCAAAAGCGTGGCGTCCAAGTTCGAGGATATCCTAAATCGTCAATTCAAGGCGTGGAACCACTGGCTCATCGGCTACGACTGCTGGTCGTTTGAGGACATTGACGTGAAGGTTGTCGGCTTCGCCACGAACAACACGGCGCTGTTCGACTTGAGTGATGATTCGCTAGGTACGATTTACAGCGATTCCGACGGCATCATCCAATGCCCGGATGAATATTACAAGCACCTCGGAGCCGTAGTTAGTGGTGTTGACACCGGTTCAGGCGCTGGAGAGGGATTTGACATGTCCCTATGGCTAACTAAGGGTCTAGGCAGTGGTTACGTTACGGCTATGGCTGGGGCCAACAGGTTGATTTAGATAACTTCCTTGCTCAGATTGACGAAGAACAGCTGCAAACGAAATTGGTCACGGATTTGGACTGCCGGAGTTTTATGAGTCCTCGGAAAAGCCTGGAGATGATTTCCCGGCCTGCATTGTGGAGGCTGGATCATCCATGACGATCACACCTGGTGGCGGGTGGATGCTGCGTCGCGCGCTGGAGCACATTAAGATTACTAAGAAATGTATGATGATGGAAATTATAGCGTAGTACACGCTCAATGGTAGTCCAATCCTTGACCGTCATAAAATATGATAAAGATGATAGTTCTGCTCCGTTCTCGATTTTGTTTTACAAGTTTGGATAGCAGCGTCAGACATCTCACAGGTACATGTATTCACCTAGGTTCTTTGTCATTTACCAACCGAGACTAGATGTGAGTCGAATTAATTGCGCTTCACCGTGCTGACAGAGCTGAATCAGAAAAACCCACCAGGGCATTTCGACCTGACTTGCCTTTACAATGTGTCATGCGAACACACCTACTTTACCTACTGATGACATCGGTGACCGATGACAGTGGTCGTTCCAGTCGAAGACATCCCTGGTTATGAAAAC
The DNA here is from genome assembly GCA_018806915.1 of Phytophthora colocasiae. Lineage (NCBI taxonomy): Eukaryota > Oomycota > Peronosporomycetes > Peronosporales > Peronosporaceae > Phytophthora > Phytophthora colocasiae. The sequence goes on along the minus strand of JAGKQI010000064.1, from coordinate 1,136,562 downwards.
ATGTTCGCAGCAAAATACATAACGTATTATAAGCATGGCTACACCACCCACGGACTTTGTGGTGAAGTGTCATGAGCGGTTTGGACGCCTAATACCTGCACTAAAGTGGGTTCTCAACTGAGGCAAAGATCTCACAAGTTTCTGAGGGCTGTCCTGGATACCGTATTCATTGATTCAAACTACTTCGACAGAGAATCAGCCTAAGAAGAAGAAGATCAAGAAGATCTCAATGGCGAAGTGGAAGAAAATAAAGCCATAAGAGGAAGAATTTAGTTGTTGATTATTGGACTTCTCGTTTCGTTAACAAAAACTCAAAACTGGTAATCGCTTAATCAATTCGCCATTAGGTGCTACGAGGAATCCAAATTCGATTTCAGGGGGAAGTAGAACTTCAGCAGTGGGTGATTCGAAATCGAGTTGTCGAAGGGAAAATCAAGCCAGAAGTGATGGAAGGTAAGAGGAAGAGAAGGCTTGAACGACTTGAGTTGAATTGAGTGTATTGCGAAGTGAGGATATGTAACGCTACTGTTTGTGGTTCTAGTTCACTGTGATAGCTACGTCTAGCCACTGGACTACTGGAGTGTGCGCACACGGGGGAAACTAAGGAGCGCCCAAGTACAGAACGCCCAAACATAAATAGAACACCCAGAGATTATAAGATGCGGAAGATACAACGTGATTGATGGAGTATTAGGACGTTTCTAGAAAAGAAAATCCAAAGGATTCAGTGGTGGAGAACAAGTAGTCACGAGCTGCAGTTAGAAAATATTGTTCATTGTCTGGGATTGACTACCGAAGGGCAAATTGAGCGGGGGCTTCGGTCCTAAGAGGGTTGTCGCGGCATGCCGTTAATTCCCCGTCAGACAATTAAAGGTGCGCTGATGTGTTGACCATACAACTCCAGCATTGTTTACTAACTATGACAACGTTTCTTATTTCTTAATTAGACACCATCGTGGCTTAATGGTAAAGCCCCCGAAAGGGGTGAAGGAGGTTCGATTCCTCTCGGTGGTATTTGTGTTATCGAACAGATTTGTGAATGTGACGCGTATTATATGAAGGAATTCAATATCAGCCTAATTCAATCCGGAATAGTCCCATGTACGAGGTGGCAAGTACGCACTGGTGAAGCTTTCATGTGTACTTTTTCCAAAAGCGCCTGAAATGATTGAACCGGTGGAGTATTGGAATTGGAACTGTCGTCTCTCTCGAACCACGATAATTCGCGACGTGTGGTATTGGCGCCGTACCCAGCCTTGTGTTGACAATGAGAACTGCCCCTGCTTTTATGGTTGCGCCGGTTTGAAGGCTCCAAAACACGACAGGTTGAACGCTCATCGTTTGCTAGTATCCACCAGTGCTTGTCGAAGTGCTTTGGCGGTATCTTTAAATCTCCGTTGGACTCGTAAATGTCTACTAGCTCGTGGATACTTGGTCTACCGTACGTGTGGCGAAAAACTCCGGTACATAGTGATTTCTCGGCTCCAGAAATTATTAGATTGTGCGCCATCTTCCAGACGCGGCGCGCCTGGTATCAGCTGGATCACTCGATCGAAACTCTTAAGAGTCAGACTCAGTCACTTCAAGAGAACATGGAGCGCGTGTGGCATACGCAAGCCCGCCTCGCTCATGACTTGGAGGAGTCGAAAGCCGAATGGCTTGGCTCGAGAGCCCTCAGTCCCTGATCGCTCGCCTGCACCAGCAGGAACCTCAGCTCGCGGAGCTTAGGGGACAGGTAATGATGTTGCTGCAGATGACGCAGCCCCTGCGCGCGTCGTCGGCGCCAGCGCCTCCGCGTTCACCCCTGCGGGGTCCCGATATGGCTTGAGTAAGCCCACGTAGAACACTGGATGTGTTCGCATCCGCTTTGGTGTATACCAGGCCCTTCTTGGCCACGACCGTGAATGGTCCGATGAATCCTGGCCGCAACTTCGGCTGACACTGCGTGTGTAGGCAGGTTTTTTGCGTTTAATAAAACGTGGTCACCGACCTTGAATTCCCACCCATTGCTTCTGCCTTTGGCATCAGCTTGTTCCTTTTGAACATCTTGGCTTGCAGCCATTGCGTCGCGAACACGGCGTAAGACGCTAAGCCTCGTCGAGAGGAGCTTACGAACAGCAAGAGGCCATCAGCAAGCTCGGAGTCGAGCGACGGCACAGCCTCTCCCCCACCAAGCCCGAGGCTACCGCGTGGAGGAGTGAGCGGGACGCGCGGATGCGCAAGGCCGTTCACGTAGAACAACGTGAAGCCTGTCGATTGTTCATTGAGAACTCAACGAGAGCATAGCGCTCCAACGCCTCGGCGTCTCAGCGCATACGCTGCGGGATGTCCTCCAGGACGCGATTCACGCGTTCAGTCTGACCGTCGGTCTGCGGATGGTTCGCCGTGGACATGTCCAGTCGAGTGCCAAGCACTTTAAAGACGGACGTCCAGAAGTGACCCTGAAACGGGGGTCTCGATCCGAGTCGGTCTCCGGCAGCCCATGCTGGTGGAAGACCCGATCCATGAAGATCGTCGCTGTACCAGCGCCATCGACGGTGTCCGGCACAGCCGCAAGGTGAGCCATCTTGCTCAGACGGTCAACAAAGACCACCACGCCCGTGTTGCCCGCCGAGTCCTTCGGCAGCCCAAACACAAAGTCCATACTCATGAACTGCCAACAAACAGAGGGAACAGGCTCGCCAATGGCGCCGCTGCATGCGGCGAGGGTTTACCCCGCTGACACGTCTCGCACGTGTGCACATATGTGCTTACTCACTTGTACAGCTTCGGCCGCCAGTACATGGAGCTCACCGAGCCGTAGGTCTTCTCACGACCGAGGTGGCCGCTCGTGGGCATGTCGTGGGCCTCATAGAGGATACGATACTTCAGGTCCTCATCGCGAGGAACCACCACGCGTGGTGGGTCATCCTGACCCGTGCTGTAGAACAGCAGACCACCTTCCAGGCTATAGCGCTGGAGTCTCACCTTTATGGCGTCGTGACAGAGTCATCTTTGAGTCCTTGAAAACATCGCTCCCTAGAGCTGAAGCAGCGCGACACAAGAGTCGTCCTGAGCATACGCTGCTCGAACCATGTCCGTCACGGACGACGTCACCGAGGTGACATGAGATAACTCATAGTCCGGGCGACGCGACAACGCGTCCGGGAGGACGTTCTGCCTGCCAGGCTTGTACTTCACCTCGAAGTTATACTCCGCAAAGAAGGTGAGCCATCGGGCCATCCTCAGCGAGAGATGAGGCGACTGCGTCGCTGTGCGTAATGACGCATGATTCGTGTAGATCAAGCAGGTGAACCCTTAATTTGACGAGGGCGTACCTAAGTAGTTCCTTGTCATGAACTGGATAGTTCTTCTCAGCAGCCTTGAGCTGCCGAGACTCAAACGCAATGACGCGTTCGCGCCCTTCGGCGTCCGCTTGTAGCAAAGCACTGCCGATGGCAAAGTCCGAGGCGTCCCAGACGACAATAAACGGACGATCGGGGTCTGGCAACGCCAGTATCGGTGCCTGAAGCAGGCTATCCTTGATACGAGTGAACGCACTCTCGTGCTCAGCACGCCATACCCATTCGGCATCCTTCTTAAGGAGATCCGATAGTAGCCGAGCCAACTTAGTGTAGTTCTTGCTGTACTTATGCAAGTAGTTGGCCAAGCCCAGCCACTTACGCAAGTCCTTCTGGTTCAAGGGAACCGGCCAGTCCACAATGGCCTTGACCTTTGCTGGATCAGCACGAAGGCCATGCTTTCCAATGAAGCACACTAGGAAAGGGATTTCTTCCGCACCAAAGACGCACTTGTCCGCGTTGGCGTACAACTTGTTCGTTCACATGCACTCGAGCACAGCTCGTGCGTGCTCCACGTGTATCTCGACATCAGTCTTTCCGTGTTCAGCACGACTGTGGACGAACAAGTCGTCAAAGTACGTCTGTGCGAATGCCTTCACGAGCCTGAACAACTGCGTCACTAGACGATTGAACGTTGCAGGCGCATTCGACAGCCCTTTGGGCATGACGAGTCACTCCCAGAGCACCGCTCGGGGTGCTCACCGCTGTAAGCGGAATATCACTGGCTCGCATGAGCAGCTCATAGTAGCCATCGACTAAGTCGAGCGTACTATACATGGCGCAACCCACCATGTTGTTCTGAAGAACATCCTTCCTAGGAATCGGCGTCTGCGCCGGAATCGTGGCAGCGTTGAGCTTATTAAAAGCATGAACGATACGCCACTTGCCATTCGGTTTTCTGACACAGAACGTTGGCGCGGAGTGCGGAAACTTGCTCTCGCGCACGAGACCCGCCGCGTGCTTCGTCCGGAAGAAGGCGTCAATGACGTCGCATTGCTCTTTGGGAAGAGGCCACTGCCGGGTCACGCAGTATTTAGTTCCGGGAACTAAGTCGATCTCGTGACGAACGCCTCGGTCAGGAGGGCCACTCGGTGGTTCCTTCGAGACAATGTCTCCATATTCCTTCAGCAAGGAGTAGAAGGGATCCGAGGGATTCTTGAATATCTCCGATCCACTCCTGGCGCTCAACGTCTTCTTGACCTCGGCCAAGACGGACTCGTCAACGAGGGACGATGAGTTTAACTCCTCTTCTGGTCGAACGATGACCACCTCGGCGAGTTCGCCAGCCTTCAAGGCATCGCCAAAGTCGGCGAACGACATCTCCTCTAGCTCAAGGAGTTTGTCAACACTCGGCAGCTCGTCCAGCAGGACGCTGCCTTCGGCACTGCCGTCCACTCCATCAACCAGCGTGTATAGCTGCCCACATCCCTCCTGTGCGTCGGCACTCGATGTCACGGATGACTCAGACGCAGAGCGTCTCGCCCAAAGGGCCTTACGACGTCGTCCTCTAGCCGACGAACGTCCACTCGACGGAGTACGTGTCGTCGCACAGGTTTCGGCCTCACCAGGCCCAGTGTCAGAGACACTCAGCGATCCACTCGGTCGATGGCCGATGTTAGCGGAATACGTGCCGCTGCACAATCAATGGCCGTATCAGGTCCAATGTCAGAGATATTTAGCGATCTACTTGGTCCACGACCAGCATCGCTCGGCGGAGTACGTGCCGCCCCACAGCGCACGGCCTGGGAAGGCCCGATGCCATCGACATCCAGTGATGGTCCATGACCGGCGTCACTCAACAGAGTATGTACCGCCCCACAGGGATTACGTGGGCTTTGCCCACACGTTGACAGTACTGTGGTCCTCGCACTCGGTGGTGTCCACTGACCACGAGATGAGGATGGAATTGGAGTTCCCGACTTGAAACTCATCGTGCACCGCCAGCAATAACTTTGTGGTCGGAATTACGGCTCATCCGACCGATGACGATAACGTTTGGTATCGACCACTGTTAGCAATGAATCACGCGAGATATGGAAGCTATTCGCGACCCAGATCGAGCGATTCCCTCCTGCATTAATCCTCCCAAGCCAGCTGGGTGGAAAGCTACGATGCTTCCATTGTCGCGAAGTCGGTGAAACTTTGGTCGCGGAGCAGGGGGGGGCGTATAGTGAACCCTAGTTATACGACTACTGAAAAGGGGTTTTCAGAGCCGTACAACGGTAGGTTGGCGTGTGGTACCTTGCGGTATCCTCGTGGGTTCGTTGTCTTCGGAAATGACCCTCGCCGGAGTCTGAGAATGTGTTGTGAAGAGAAGTTGGGGTTCCCTTGGAGTCTGGTGTCGGTATTCAGGAAATCCTTCCAGGAGCGTTCGGGAGTCGGGATCTCTGGGAACCAAGATGGTTTCCAGGAAGTCGGCGGTCGAAAAGAGGTTAATATACCAGAGAAAGTGTCTGAATATCACAAATCCAGAACCGAGATACCTGACTTTCAGAGATAAACAACCAATATACAGAGTTCGAAAATATACAAATATATACAGCCGTTCTTATTCTTTCTAGGCCCTTGAACGGTGGGCTAACACTCCAGGTCAACTAGGGACTTACTACCAGACACCTGGTCTGTCTGGTATCCCTTTACGTTCGCGCACCACCCTCTAGTATAGAGGGAAAATATAAACCAATACAATCGGCTATATACAGTCTACCTTGCACTCTGAAAACGACTGTCTAGTTTCCAGAGCCTGTCCAAACGATCAATATGAAATGGGCTACCGCTAGAGACAAAACAAACGACCCAACTAGGATATGGAATAGGCGGGTCCTTTCAGATCTCTACGTTACCTGATCTCCACCTAAGGGGATTGAATTTGGTGGAGATCACACGACGTACGTGATGACGCAGTGGCTTGAAAACCTCTCAAGCGGACTTGTGCAGTAGCAAGCAAATTGAACTCTGTTTATCGTTTATCTTCCTCATAACTATCATATATCTCTGGTAACTCTCTTCTTCTTGTCGTCTTTTGCGTCCTTTATGCAGTCAGTTGACATGATGTTAATTCCGATTTTCGAGCGACAGGTGGATATTACGTTACGATGTGATTGGTTATACTATGGGTTATAAGCGAAAGGGACTTTGGGACGCGGCCGCACCCGTGCGACATCTGTGGAAGATTGTGGATAAACCTTCGCCTGACTGTAAAGGGGCCCAAAGGACCAGAAGTGTACTTCAGAGTGTGCACAACTCTGAAGGTCAACTACACTCTGTCTGGTCACCGGACTTTCCCCGACGATGAGTGCCTAAGTTCTGGCGGAAAGTCTCTCAGAAGAACGTATCTCTGAGAGACCTCATCCCGTTACCGTCCAGCGCGACGATGGATGGTTCAAGGATTCACAACATATACCCGCAGAGACCAAGTATCGCGCGCCGGACGCCGCGCACCCGCGCAACCCTCAAGATCTTCATGTACGTTGAAGCATTAGTGCTTCGTACTCTGGTTTCGTATTCAAGATTCTGGTATCTCTAACTCTGAGTGACCAAGACTCTGAAAAACCAAGTGATATCAGACTCTGAAAACCAGGATACCAGACTCTGAAACCACCGAAGATCCAAGACCATACTGAAACCAAGTGAACCCAAGTTCAAGTCACGCATTCAAGTGATTACTGACCTGCACATCCCCCGTAATGACGTCTCTACCTGTCAACCCATCGAGATCGGCTGCACAGACTGCATACTGAGACCAAGTCAAAGTACCAGATGTATACAAAGACCAAGAGTACCTGAGATATGAAGACTGACTGCATAAAGGACGCAAAAGACGACAAGAAGAAGAGAGTTACCAGAGATATATGATAGTTATGAGGAAGATAAACGATAAACAGAGTTCAATTTGCTTGCTACTGCACAAGTCCGCTTGAGAGGTATTCAAGCCACTGCGTCATCACGTACGTCGTGTGATCTCCACCAAATTCAATCCCCTTAGGTGGAGATCAGGTAACGTAGAGACCTGAAAGGACCCGCCTATTCCATATCCTAGTTGGGTCGTTTGTTTTGTCTCTAGCGGTAGCCCATTTCATATTGCTCGTTTGGACAGGCTCCGGAAACTAGACAGTCGTTTTCAGAGTGCAAGGTAGACTGTTATATATAGCCGATTGTATTGGTTTATATTTTCCCTCTATACTAGAGGGTGGTGCGCGAACGTAAAGGGATACCAGACAGACCAGGTGTCTGGTAGTAAGTCCCTAGTTGACCTGGAGTGTTAGCCCACCGTTCAAGGGCCTAGAAAGAATAAGAACGGCTGTATATATTTGTATATTTTCGAACTCTGTATATTGGTTGTTTATCTCTGAAAGTCAGGTATCTCGGTTCTGGATTTGTGATATTCAGACACTTTCTCTGGTATATTAACCTCTTTTCGACCGCCGACTTCCTGGAAACCATCTTGGTTCCCAGAGATCCCGACTCCCGAACGCTCCTGGAAGGATTTCCTGAATACCGACACCAGACTCCAAGGGAACCCCAACTTCTCTTCACAACACATTCTCAGACTCCGGCGAGGGTCATATTTCCGAAGACAACGAACCCACGAGGATACCGCAAGGTACCACACGCCAACCTACCGTTGTACGGCTCTGAAAACCCCTTTTCAGTAGTCGTATAACTAGGGTTCACTATACGCCCCCTGCTCCGCGACCAAAGTTTCACCGACTTCGCGACAACTGGTGCGCGTGCCCGGATCTTTGGAATCGTGATATCACCGGATTTGAGAGTACAAGAAGAGAAAGTTTCCTGTCAAGCGTCTATATTCAAGATGGCTACGCCAGGATCTACGAGAGGAGGACGCCGTGGTCGTGGTCGGAGCATTCCGACACGTCAATCCAACCGTCTACAAGGTTTGTCGCCTGAAGAGCAACCAGACTTGGATGCTATCCAGAAGGCGGCCCGCGAGAAGAGGAGAGCTGCGCGAGAGAAGAAGGCAGCTGAGAATGTGAGCGTCCCAGAACCGGCGGTCGAAGACCAGCCTGCCGAGGAACCAGAAGCTCAAGAGACACCTGCTGTCCCTGGTGAACAAGGTTCTGAAGGCCCGTCAGAAGTCGAAGCTTCTGGTGACGAGGCGACCACTGCCCGCGAGGGTGGTGATGAGGCGTCTGAGGGAGGCGCCGATATGGTTGAGTCCCCGGAAGTGATCGATCTGTGTTCAGATTCGGCAACTTCCGGCCAGTCCGTGGATGAAGTGAAACCAGAACCCGGACTCTCTGAAGAACATGTTCCACGGTCCCCAAAGTCTGAAGACGCACCAATGTCTGATGACATGGCGATCAAGTCTGAAGGGTCTCTGAAGACACCGTCTGATGAGTCTGGGAGGGCTGATTCGCTTGACGGGGAACGAGCTCTGAGGTATGTGCGCCGTGAGTTCCGCCGTTGGAGAGATATGGACACAGGCAAGGTCGTCCCGCCAAGCATCGAATATATGTGGCCGACGATGAAGCCTAGTGCTGATGCTTTCCAGAAAGCTGCTGCAGCGACCGGCGACTACATCAAGTGGCGATGTTCCTCCGTTTTCCCGAGGATATGTGGATCTCCGAGTTTCACGCGAGGCGTCATGGTTTTGGCTGGATCCAAGACCTATCTTATGTTGAGATTCCGATGAGCACGTTGACAGCACCGGAGTGTGTGGCTGTTCTTCAGACAATGTTGTACGAGGCAGGATTCGAATTCCAGAATCTCCTCCCAACCTGGCCCCAGACGCAGGCGTCAGCCGTCGTTGGGTCTCAAGTACGCAGTGTGGCGTCCGAACTTCAGAGTCGACTCGCAGTGGAATTGGTTGAGTGGGCCACAGTGACCGCCAGGTTACAAGTTTGCCGACTCCCAGAAAGCATGAAGCAAGAAGACACAGCTGACAAGAACGAAGCAAACGGTGTATTACCTGACGAAAATGCTGACCTACAAGGACAACGGCTGATCATGCGACTCCAGGTAACCGGACTCCGAGTGACGCACAGCTCTGATGGTTCCAGCAGTGACGAGCCGCCGCAGTCCAAGCGCTTACAGCAGAGACCGCCGCGCCCACAAATCCCGTCGACACCGTCAGCTTTATCGACGCTATCGCTGTCTTCACTGCCGCAGTATGAGAGTCGCTCTGATAACACGCGACCGGAGTCTGAAAATCCAATGTCCGAAGATCACAGCATCTCTCAGACTCGGATGTCAGATGTACCAATTCCCAGTGTCATTGGGACCTCGGATGACCAGTCGTCGGGATTCCAGACTTCACGCGGAAGCTCTACGGACTCGTCCTTGATGTCCATGAGTCGAGGGGCGGCATCACATATGCCGCCGCCCACAGGAAGTCTGGCGTTAATCGCTCAAGGCGCTGATGTAGGAGGAACAGTCTCTGAAGGCATGGGGATCCAAGTGACGCGAACGCTGTTACCAGTGAAACCAGAGTCCGAGGATGTCGACATGCCGGAAGAGAGACCAGAGGTGCCGGGTGCGGGGTCTGGAAACCAGGTGTCTGTCGGAAGTTCTTCACGGGATTTCAAACAATTGTCTCCGGAGATCCTGCCTGTATCTGCCTCCACCCAAAGCGAAAGTCACCAGAGCCACCGCCAAAGTGTGAAGAGTGAAGACCTTCCGAGACCACCGTCCCGACGTTTGAGTTCCATCGCGTCGAGTCGTACGAAGTCTGAAGCTCGAAGCTCTCAGAGATCAGGGCCTGCCCAGATCGAGTTGAACATCATGAGGCAACAGCAGGAGTGGCAAAACCGGATGGAGCAGGCGCAGATGGAGTTCTTGGCCCGAGAACGCTTGGAGACCATGGAACGCGATCGTCGTCGAGAGCAACGTGACTTGGAGGCAAGACGCGAAATTCAGACGCTCACCGAGCGCTTGTTGAAGTCAGAAAACGCGAGGCTGGAGGCTGAGAGACGCGCCGACGATGCTGAAGAACGCAGAAGTCTGGTATCTGAAAGCAAGCTCAGGAGTCGCAGCGCGGCAGAGTTGGAAACTCTGAAAACGGAGCTCCAGAACTCTGAAAATCAACGGCTGGAACCAGTGTTTGCTGAACGCTGGCGACAAAGAGAGGCTGAGATTGAAGCCGAACGTGCGCGTGCGACTGACGAGATGAAACGGGACTGGATTTCTCAAATGGAAGCCTTACAACAGCGAATGAAAGTCATGGAAGCCGAGCGCGACAGGGAGAAAGAAAGTTCTCAGAACATGCAACGGTTTCAAGCCGGTCAGTTGAGAAACCTTCGAGCGACATTATCCCAAGTTCAAGAAGCGCGAAGGGTCGGTCACCCTGATTCAGCAACTTCAAACCAAGTGTTACATACAGGCAACCCTGAAGTTGCAACTATGTATCCAGTATCAGGGTCAGAAATCAGAAGTGACGCAAGAAGGGTTGGGGTTGAACCCATGTCACATTCACCGGCTCTCAAGACGGAATCTCGAGAGGTTGCAACCTTCCAGGAAGGCACCCCTTCACGAAGCACGGGGACGAAGCGAGTGAAGCCTGAGAGGAATGGCGGCGCTACTGCTGCTACGGCCACCCACGTGGTTCAAGCGACCTCGGTGACAGAGACCAAGGGCGATACTAGACGTGCGCCTACTCCGAGACGAGATCCGCCGCAGAAAACTGAAGATAGACGGCCTAATGGAGATCGAAGAGCGTCTCGCAGAGCGAAGCGTCATGATAGAGCACCAGACTCTGGTGGAGACTCTGACAATTCAAGCTCAGACTCTGCGAGCTCGTCATCGGAGGACTCAGAGCCAGGTGAAGTGGTGAATCTGACGGCAGCAACTCAAGCACAAGCCGGAACCACACTTCTGACGCTAAGGCCGTTCATGAACTCGAACAGCCTTGGGGAATTCGACCCCAGAGCTACCCTCAGGGAACGTGTCCACTGGTGGGAGCGGTTTACGAATATGGCTTCTCAAGGAGGTTGGTCGACTAAGACGCGCATCCAGGAACTTAAGTTGAAGCTCCCTGTGTCTGCGCGAGACTGGTTTAACCAGCTACCCAAAAGTGTGTCCCGTGACTGGAAAGAGCTGTCTTCAGAGTTCAAGAAACGTTATTGCAAAGCTCGGTCATCGTATTCTGAGAGATACTTCACTATGGCTATGAAAGACTCTGAGACGCCGCTTGAATTTTTCTACCGACTTAATTCTGCCGCTGGAAAAGCTGACATCGATTTCCGGAAGTCGTCCAAGCGTCTTGAGAAGCATGTACTGCGATTCATCACGAAGCTTTAGGATGCACGCCTGAAAACGTCGCTGCAAGGTCAGAGATTTCGACGAATTTCAGACTTGGAATATGCGTTGCAGCAAGATGAAGATGTGTGGCGAACTGGTGACCAAGAAATGACCCCTACCAAGTCTCGAGACTTCCGGGCTGACAATATTCCGCGAGGACAGTTCAAGCCCAAGCGTGTGCATCGGACTTATGTCGCAAGAGATATGGATTCTGAAGACTATGACTCTGAAGACTCAGAAAATCATAAGGAAGCTCTGAAATCCAATCAGGATACCAGAGATCAGACGGGTGATTCCAGAACTCCCAGTGCGACTTCAGAGTCTACCCGCGATGAAAGTACTGCACAGACATCTTCGAACAATTCAAAGGCTCCACCAAGTGCAGACTGGACGCAGACTCTGACGAATGAGGTATATCGAGTGATGGATAACATGGGATGGCGTCCGCCGCCCCAGTCCCCGTCTGGATCGTCAGGTCAGGGGTTCTATCAAAGGCGTCATGAGAATGGTGGTTACTGGAACAAGTTCTGTGAAAAATGTCAACGCTCAGGACACTCAGAAGAAGATTGCTGGAGAGACGTCACGTGTGACCGATGTCAGGAAAAGGGACACCCGAGTCGAATGTGTCGGATGCCACCCTGTGAAGTATGTGGAAGAGTACACCCTGGAAAACCCTGTGAAGATTTGAAAACTCTGGAAGCACTCAAGCAACTCGCTCGACAAGGTGCACTCAAGGACATGCCGAACCACCTACGGGAGAAACTCCTGAGTGATGAGGCGGACTCTGGGAAGCCGTTAAACTAATATGCCCGTCGGATGGGGATCCGAAACGCGCCGGGCATGGCGTTACCCCAGAGTTGTGTGTTCTAGTGTGTGTAGGGCCAGAGCTGAGAAAGATTCACGATAACACTCAACAATGCATGACTACTTTTGCCCAAGAATCGACCATACCCTCTGGAAACTCAGGGAACGAGCTACCTGAGATCGCCGACGACGCCGACCCGACACCAGACGACTCAGTGTCGTTCAGGTTGAAGGATGGCGAGTGTTATGGCTGGTGGGAAGATAACTACCCTGATCGGTCAAAGAGGGATGTGGTGATGGTGTATGGTGCTGTGAATGACCATCGGACCAAGATTCTCTTGGATACTGGTGCGACCATAAATATTCTGAGTTACGACTTTGCGCGTAAGCTCGGACTCAGACTCAAGTCGCACAAGCAGACCAAAGTGTCGGGGATGGGTGGTGTTCCAACCTATATCGGTGCCAGCGCTGAGATCAAGTTGACGCTTGGGCCAAGAGTGGTATATATTGTGGATGTTTGGGTCGCGAATATCGGTGAAGGAATTGACGTGCTTCTGGGAATGGGTTTTATGTTTGCTGCTGGAGTGAGAATTAGTGCTCGTGAAGGTCTGGTGTCGTTACCAGACGAGGTAGTGGTGATGATGTGTAATTGGGAACCTGGTGATCACATTGGTCGTAACAGGTCGATTAGACCAAGCGAGGCTGTCCTTCTGAGTCCGGGCGAGGAGTTCATTGTCCGAATTGACTATGGGCCAACGAACCCCCAGAGGGAAGTCGTGTGGCCGGACGCGGTGACCGCTGGGTTACCCAGCTGATCTATGCGGCCCGATCTTGGCCCGTGGCCGTTCGCGTGGTAAACATCTCTGATAAAAACACGTGGGTCAATGAACTTTCTGATGTCGCGAGGATCGTGGAATATGGTTTCTTCCCAAGGCATGGACGTTTCGTGCGTCCAGGTTCCGCTGCCTATCGTGATTGGGAAGTTCTGATTCTGGAAAGCACCCCGTCACCAGAGACTAAGAAACGTATGAAGAGAGAGGCGGAGTTGGAGGCTTTGATGCCGCAGCCCCCGTGTGTAGATCGCCCGGACTACCCATGGCCGACTGAAATACTGCAACGTCCAAGGTTTGACAACGCTCGAGTGCAGTTCGTGAAACCAGAGTCACCACCGACCGTGAAACGAGTACGCTTCACCCTGGATGCATTCACCCAGACGGAGAATGGTTGCTCCGGCGAGTCAACGGGAAGTGCGGACATTAGTACAGATACCAGAGATTTGGAAACATCCTCTGAAAGTACTCCACACACAGACCCTGGTGACTCGTCCGTTGTTATTGCCGGAGACGGCCTTGACTCAAAGCCTGAGTGTATATTAGGTGACTCTCAGACCCCTGAGTTACCCGCGGACGATTTCGACCTAATGGATGAATCCTGGGATATTCCTATTCAGGGGATGCCTGGAACGCCTGTGGAAAAATTACGAGTGGAATACGAGCGGTGCATGAATGTTACGAATAAAGAATTGGACTTTGAGCCGGGTGTATATATGCGAGAAGGCACGGAACTCCTCGCTCAATTACGCGACCAACTGGTCATGTTGCCTGAGCTGGAAGAATTGACACCAGAGTGTGATATCGACAGCGCTGATGTTGGAGAACCAGGAAAGACGACCCCAGAAATGGAGAAGAAACTGCGTGATATTCTGAGGTACCACAGGAAAATATTCCTGGGAGATGGTAATGCAGCACCCGCACCGGCAAGGGGTGTGGTCTGTGATCTGGATGTGGGAGATGCCAAACCGGTAGCTCAACGTCCGAGATCCGTCGCCCCTCATCTCATGCTGAAGGTATACGAGCTTCTAAAGAAACTCCTGGAAACTGGTTTGATTGAGTACTCTAACTCCCCGTGGGCATCTCCTATTGTGATCGTTCTCAAGAAGAATGGTGTTGACATACGAATGTGCATCGACTATCGCATCGTGAATGGCTTCATTCAACTGTCACGTTACCCTCTACCTCTTATTGACGATCTCTTGATTGGTTTTGAGGCTGCCATGTGGTTCATGAGCCTGGATATGGCTAGTGGTTTCTGGGCGATCAGGATGACGGAGCGCGCACGACTGATATCAGCTTTCATTTGCTTGTTTGGGCATTTTCAGTGGGTAAGGATGCCGTTTGGTCTGAAGAACGCCCCTCTTGTGTATCAAGCTATGTTAGACAGTTGCCTGTGGGGATTCGTGAGACTGTCACCAGAAGAAGAAGCTGAAGTTGATGCGGAGGTTCTGGAATTTCTGCAACTCCAGCCTCAGGACTCTAAAAAGCATCTTTCAGACTCTGAGAACCATACTCCGATTTCAGAGATGCCAACCCTCACAAGTCAGATGACCGTCTTTCAGAGGAACATTCCCGTCCCCACATGCATGGGCCCAGTCCTGGGGAGGAGTTCATACATCGACGACATCGCACATGGAGCACCGACTTGGGACCAATTATGTGACGAGTTGAATGCCCTGCTTTTCAGGCTTCGCTATTGGAACATTTCTGTGAGTTTGCCCAAGAGCGAGTTCGGGAAGTTGTCGATACCGTACCTATCCCACGAAATCAGTGCCGAGGGTCTGAGGGCAACACCTAAGATTGTCAAAGGAGTTGAAGAACTGCCATTTCCGTCTACGTTGAAGGGAGTTCAGAGTTTCATGGGAAGCCTCAACTATTACAACAAGTTTATTGAGGATTTACCGGTGATTGCTGCTACCCTCTATGAGCTGACGGACGAGCAGATTCGTGCTGGACGAGACCTGACTCGTGCGAAAGAGGCGTTCGAAATTCTGAAACGCAAGATAGTCTCTACTCCACTACTCAGACATCCAGACCGAACCAGACCGTTTGTTGTCATTCCGCATGCGAACCCTTGGGCTGCTTCAGCAGTCTTGGGACAAGAATATGAGGGAATAATACACCCGGTCCGGTTCACGGGTCGTGTCCTGAACGACGCCGAACTCAGGTATCATATCGCTGAGAAGGAAGTGATTGCGATCCTCAGAGTCTTGGAAAACTTCAGAGCTCTGGTGGAATCAAGTCCGGTGATTGTGGTCTATACCAGATACTCTGTCCTGAAATGGTTGCTGACATCGAACTCCACCGACGGCAGAAACGTCAAGTGGGGTATGAAATTGTCGCAGTGGAACCTGGAGATCCGCCGGGTACAGCGTGACGAAGATGGACTCCCAGCTATACTCGGTGCGGGCATTACCCCCAGGGAGCATCTGGACGAAGTCTCTGAAAATCTGATCCCAGTCAAGGGGCGAGTCAAGCCGCCAGTTCCTATCAGTGTGGAAATGCTGGAAGCAGATTATCAGGGCTATGTTCTGAGTTTTGATGGTGCCGCAAAGACGTCTACCCGTCTGGGAAGCTGTGGGTGTATACTCTGGGAACTCCCGGGGTGGAGCGTTCTGGAAGCCTGAGGGTTTCCTGACGGATGTCACGGTGAATGACTCGGAATACTGTGGCCTGAATTACGGTCTGAAGATGGCACTCGACTACGGAATACAGGAGTTGGTGGTTGTGGGAGATTCGCGCATCGCGATACAACAGGCTCAGGGACTGATCAACTGCAATCAGCCTAACTTGCAACGGAGGTTGGCCGAATTTGAGTCTCTGAAAACCAAGTTTCGGACTCTGAAGTTGGTGCATGTGAAGCGCGAGTTTAACCAAGCAGCGGATTACCTGACCTCGAAGACTTTGACTCTTGGGGAAGCTTGGCAGGTGCAGGACGAGGATGAACTCATGCACCTGCAACTGGTATCCAAAGTTCATGAGAAACTGATGAAGCCTTGCTCAGCCCCGGACCTGGAAGCTCAAGAGTCAAAAATATCAGACTCTGAAGAACGTAATGCGTCACCAGAGTCTGAGAATGTTTTTGATCCGGAATCCGCACCCCTACCTCGATCGGCCAGAGTGTTGATTGCTGTAACCCGTGCCCAAGCTCCGCCTGACGCTAATCTGCCTGAGGGTGATGGCGAACGAGAACCTTTGGGACCTTTGGAGTTCCAGGCAGAACGCTGGCGACGGATCAAGGCGCATCAGAGTCAGGACCCGTACTTGGTTGAACTCATGAAGTTTCTGAAAGGTGACGTGGGAGATTTACCACGACCCCGAGTCAGGAAGCTTGCCAGAGTTGCTGAGGATTTCGTTCTGGATTCTAGAGATGTACTATATCGCCTGAGTCGCGCTACTCGAGAGCGGCCCCGGGACAATGTTGACGAACTCAGACTGGTGGTTCCCAGAGACTTGTATCCAGACTTGTTACATTATGCTCATGAAGACTACCAAGGTGGACATCAAGGAATCAGGAGAACCTTTGAGAAGTTGAGTTCGGAATTTTACTGGTTGGGTATGTATGCCGATGTGGAGAGATTTGTGAAGGAATGCGTGGACTGCGCCAGTGGCAAGGGGCGACCCCCAAATCCTGGACCGTCCCCTGGAAATATTGAGCCCAGCCGGCCATTTGAAGTGGTGTCTATGGATTTTGTGACCCACATGCCGAAATCAGCACGTGGAAACACATTTCTCTTGCTGTTCCAGGATATGTTTTCGGGATACGTAATGTGCAAGCCAATGAGTGTCACCACTGCTCAGGATGTAGCAGAGGCTTATGAGGAACGCGTTTTCAGAAACTTTGGTGCTAGCTCTCTGATTCGTCATGATCAAGATCCCCGCTTTATGAGCGAGGTGTTCAAGTGTTTCAGGGAACTCTTGGGTAGCAGACAACGAGCTACTCTAGGGTATCGGCCTCAAGCCAACGGCCAGCAAGAGAGATCAGTACAGACTGTGGTGCGCGCGATTAAGGCATATATCTCTGAAGCTGATCAAAGTGACTGGGATGATCACGCCGAACGTCTGATGTTTGCCCTGAACACATCATTCGATGCCACCCGTCTGGAAACGCCTTTCTACCTGGTACATGGTTGGGATGCTAATGGGACGGTGTCCGCTATGCTTGGACCCAAGCCATCGACGACTCAGGAGCGAACTGCGTACGAATGGAGACGGAAGATGCAACGAGACTATAGCTATGCTCTGGCATGTGCCGAAGATCTCCAGAAGAAGGCAAAGCGTGACCGGTCTGAAGAACAGACCAGGAAATGGAACGAGTTGTCAGAGCGTCTGAAGTCAGGTTTCGCTATAGGCGACACTGTATGGCTCTACATCCCTAAGGTACAAACGGGATTGAGCAGGAAACTAGCACACATGTGGCACGGACCCTTCAGGATCGAGGAGATGCTGGACGATTTCAGAGTACGACTCAAGGTTGAAGATACCGGCTACCGCGTGAACCCCTGGGTCCATGTGAGCCGTCTGAAGCCAAGGGCTCTGTTCCCCAGACGACCCACGGCAGAACTCCAGATTTCAGAAGATGATGATTTTGACGCCGCCCTGTTACCAGAAGATAGTTGGGAACCTGATACTGAAAACGGCGAGTATGAAGTGGAGAAGATTCTGGATACCCGTTGGAACAAGCGTACCAGGACGTCCAGACGCCTACGCGAATATTTGATTAAGTGGAAAGGTTACGATGAAACTGGAGTGGTTGCCGTTATCGAAGTTGAATTGTGGAGCATTACTTTACGAATTCAATCAGAGTGCACGAGCACGAGCCCGTTTTCAGGCGATGCAGGCTGGAGACGATCATCCCAGAGTCTAATAACTCTGAAAACACATCTGGAAGTCTGATATCTGAAGGATTTCAGATATTGACCTTTAGAGTGTGGTAATCTGAGTGCGTGTTTTCAGAGACTTATTTCTGAAATTCATGTGTTTGGATATGTGATCGACCATGTTGCTGCTTATATAAAACGACTGTGTGAATGTGAATATGGAAGTGAGTTTGTGGAGAATTAAGTACTGGAGGATACGAAGTTATGAATGATGAGATGATGAGAAGGAGTGTGATTATGTGGAGTGATATTGAAAGATTAAGGGATTAGGGAGCTACACTGAGGCCGGGGATTTACGTCACAAATGCAGACAACTATTTGGCTTCTCGAAGATGCAGCCTTCCCGTGGGCACCATGGTGGACACCTGAGCTTCAGTAGCGAAGGGAGATCGGGTTCTCGGAACGCTCCGTAGGTGTCATATGATCCTTCTTGATGTCAGCGGGGACGTACTGGAGCCACTCTTCGTCCACATTCACCGTGGCCCATTGCATCCGAGCAGGCTCAATCGCATCCAAGTCACCCAGTTGCGTCTCCAGACTCAGACACTGGGCCCCCCCCCCCAGCTCTGCGACTCTGGGATCTTGCCAGATCCAAGGGCAGGACTTGTCTGGGACAACCCAGATACCAGGCTCTGAAAGCAGCGACTCTGGGAAATCTTTGTGCCCCAGGACCTTTCGGATGAGGGCGTTGTGCTGACGAATCATGGCGGCTCGACGCATGGACCGGTACTTGTGAAGCTCCGCAGACTTGTCGTCAGCCTCAACATCCATGGTCACCCAATGCGTACGCTCCCAGAAGGCTTGAGCATGCTTCTTCATGCTGCGCACGATGTCTTCCACGTCAGCCAACACCATGGGCCCCAGTTCTTCCCGCTTGTGGAAGTAAAACTCTGAGAATCGGTTGTCGAACATGACTTTCCAAGGGGCACGCTTCTTGCGGAGGACTGCACAGTACCGCTCAGAGTCCCAGCGCTTCTTGAGGATGGCACATGAGTGCTTGTGCACCTCGTAGTCTGGAAAACCCAATGTCTGGCCGTGGTGGTCTTGGTAGAGCTCACTCGTTGTACCCTGATACCATAGTACAACCAGGAGGATGCTTCACAGTCTGGTGTTTCCACCACCTGGAGCTCCTTGACCGTCAGAGAATTGTAGGGCTTGGATACCAGACTACGTGCCTTCCCAGAAGAACTCTTGGGCTTCGATCCACTTCCACTGGTGGACTTCGGACGGGACTTAGGACTGGTGTGGGCCTTTACGGATGCGATACTTCTCTTGGACTTCTTGGTGGGGATGATAGGTCCATCATCAGAGTCTGAGTCGTCATCAGAATCCCGGGGACGTTTGGAACCAGGACGCGGGTGGTCATCAGACTTCTTGTCTCCAGACTTCTTGCTCCCGGACTTCTTGTCCCCAGACTTCTTGCTCCCAGACTTCTTGTCTTGAGACTTCTTGTCTTCAGACTTGTCGCTCTCGGAATCGCTGTCGTCAGACGCACCATCATCAGAGCTCTCGTCGTCGTCTTCGTCTCCAGACTCGATCACACCAGAATCCTTGTAATCCGGATCATCCTTGTGGTTGTCGGCGGTGGACTCGACATCACTTTCTGGGTAATTTACGTGACCATCCAGATCACCCCAGGCTGCAGGCTCGGTACCAGCTGAGATGTGACGATCCACCATCTCGTCGGCCATCTGGTAATACACTTCAGGGACGTACTTGGCCCAGAGAGTAGAATCCAGGCGACGAGAGAATACCAGGCTCACCAACATCTGGACGAGAACCGGACTGCTAAAGAGACTGTGAGCCGCTTTGTCCGACGCCAACCACTCCATGGCTTTATCATACTTGATCCCAGATAGCAGGGCTTGGCGGAGGTCGGGTCGAACTTCCTTCCAGACCACGTCACCAGGGAGCCTCTTGTGGACCTCAGACTTTGTCATCTTAGAATCTGCATTCGCCGGAAGCGCCGACTCTTCAACGGGCTTGTGTCCGGACGGGCGACGCTGCAAATTCTTGGAGTCCCACTTGAACGGTCGCTTCGGAGGTGATTTCAGAGTCTGGGGCTTCGGTGGATATGACAGGTACCGTGGGCTCTCGCTCTTGGACTCTGAGGTTTCAGTACTTGGACGGGTAAGATCCAGAACTCTGGAGGTCCTCGCGGCCTTCTCAGCAGCCTGACGAGCTCGTTCTTCAGAAAGCCGTTTCTTGAAGTCAGGAACGGGCTTCTTTCGCGCGTCCAAGGCTGTCACATTGATGATAGTCGTCCAGTTATCAGGGACGATGGTGTCCTCTTGGTATGACACCAGAAGGTCATGAAGCCGATCCCAATTACCAGAGATTTCAGAATTCTCTTGTAAGAACTCTGAGAACCCCCACGGATCTGTGGGCTTGACCTCAGGACGCGACTTCAGAATCGAGACCTGTGCTTGAAGATCAGCGACTTGGGACTTCAGAACTGCCTTGTCCGACTTCAGAGCTTCCACTTGGTCCTGGTAATGAGCCTTGAGGTCCTGAATCTCCGAAGCCATGCGTTCTTCTACCACACCGGCGTCTTGTTGGGCACACTTGAGCTCGTGTTTCCAGTATTGGCAGTGGAGTACCCACTCGCGCTTGATTTCTTCACACTCGGAGCGCGCTGCGGCCGCATCAATCAGAGCGACGCCGTTCTGAGAACCAACACGTTCTCGAAGGCGGCGGTGAGCAGCAGCCATGAGTTTCAAGCATCCAGCCGTCCGAAAGACCTTCTCGGCAAGGCGGGTGGGGGAGACGTGAGAAACCAGAGATCACAGTTCCCGGCGAACATCCACAGACGACGTCAAAGCATCCAGAGTACGCACGTCTGGAGTCTGGGCGCACGGAGACACAACTTCGGCGGGGTCGAAGCTTGGAATCACTCGCTCCAGCTCCCGGAGGTCTTCATCAGTAAGTGCCTCGTAACCCACGAGTACACAGGGGCCACCGTACGCATTCGCTATGTGGCGCCCTCTTCTGAAGTCTTCAGCTCGCGCGGGGGTACTCACCAGAAAGGCACGTCCCTCTGGCTTCACGCTGGGAGCGACATAGTTCTGGGGAACATCAGAGTCCCCCAACGCCGTGACTTGATCCCCTGTGGATGTCACCAGACCCTGACGAAACAGCCGATCGACCTCTTCTGTGGACAAAAGCCGTGGAGCACCAAAGGCTCGCGGTCTGAAGACACCAGGAGTTCCCTCAGAGAATTCAGAGTGAGATTCCCCACGTGAAGCCACTGGTGGCGAGAGATCACCAACACCGGCCGAGTTCATGTCATCACCAGGGAGGTCCTCAGTCGGACCATCGACCTGTGAGTCGGTAAGTTTGGATGCATGGGCTGGGGCGCTAGGGCTGCCACCTGGCGATGTGGCTGAACCAACATCTCCACCCTGCGATATATTGGCAGTTGCCGAAGCAGGACAAGTGCCTGTGGCGTCGCCTGCTGCCCCACTCGGTGGGGCGTTTAAGCTCAGAGAAGCGTTCGTTTCCTCCGTCATGAGCGAAAGGACGGAGTTTTGAAAATGATCGCCTGTTAGGCAAGTCAAATTCAAGTTTCTGAGTCTGAGAGAATCAGATTGTGCGACAGGACACCAGAGACTCTGAAAACCAGGCAACTGGCAAAGAGTTGCAGCTACGCTACGCTCTGAAAACCGTCTATCAGAATGTTTGATAGGCCTGGCCATGATACACAGCTTGGAGAAAGTTCCGCACTGATGGATCGTGACCAGGAGGGGCGGTTGACATGATGTTAATTCCGATTTTCGAGCGACAGGTGGATATTACGTTACGATGTGATTGGTTATACTATGGGTTATAAGCGAAAGGGACTTTGGGACGCGGCCGCACCCGTGCGACATCTGTGGAAGATTGTGGATAAACCTTCGCCTGACTGTAAAGGGGCCCAAAGGACCAGAAGTGTACTTCAGAGTGTGCACAACTCTGAAGATCAACTACACTCTGTCTGGTCACCGGACTTTCCCCGACGATGAGTGCCTAAGTTCTGGCGGAAAGTCTCTCAGAAGAACGTATCTCTGAGAGACCTCATCCCGTTACCGTCCAGCGCGACGATGGATGGTTCAAGGATTCACAATATATACCCGCAGAGACCAAGTATCGCGCGCCGGACGCCGCGCACCCGCGCAACCCTCAAGATCTTCATGTACGTTGAAGCATTAGTGCTCCGTACTCTGGTTTCGTATTCAAGATTCTGGTATCTCTAACTCTGAGTGACCAAGACTCTGAAAAACCAAGTGATATCAGACTCTGAAAACCAGGATACCAGACTCTGAAACCACCGAAGATTCAAGACCATACTGAAACCAAGTGAACCCAAGTTCAAGTCACGCATTCAAGTGATTACTGACCTGCACATCCCCCGTAATGACGTCTCTACCTGTCAACCCATCGAGATCGGCTGCACCGACTGCATACTGAGACCAAGTCAAAGTACCAGATGTATACAGAGACCAAGAGTACCTGAGATATGAAGACTGACTGCATAAAGGACGCAAAAGACGACAAGAAGGAGAGAGTTACCAGAGATATATGATAGTTATGAGGAAGATAAACGATAAACAGAGTTCAATTTGCTTGCTACTGCACAAGTCCGCTTGAGAGGTTTTCAAGCCACTGCGTCATCACGTACGTCGTGTGATCTCCACCAAATTCAATCCCCTTAGGTGGAGATCAGGTAACGTAGAGACCTGAAAGGACCCGCCTATTCCATATCCTAGTTGGGTCGTTTGTTTTGTCTCTAGCGGTAGCCCATTTCATATTGCTCGTTTGGACAGGCTCTGGAAACTAGACAGTCGTTTTCAGAGTGCAAGGTAGACTGTTATATATAGCCGATTGTATTGGTTTATATTTTCCCTCTATATTAGAGGGTGGTGCGCGAACGTAAAGGGATACCAGACAGACCAGGTGTCTGGTGGTAAGTCCCTAGTTGACCTGGAGTGTTAGCCCACCGTTCAAGGGCCTAGAAAGAATAAGAACGGCTGTATATATTTGTATATTTTCGAACTCTGTATATTGGTTGTTTATCTCTGAAAGTCAGGTATCTCGGTTCTGGATTTGTGATATTCAGACACCGAATTCCGACCTTTCTCTGGTATATTAACCTCTTTTCGACCGCCGACTTCCTGGAAACCATCTTGGTTCCCAGAGATCCCGACTCCCGAACGCTCCTGGAAGGATTTCCTGAATACCGACACCAGACTCCAAGGGAACCCCAACTTCTCTTCACAACACATTCTCAGACTCCGGCGAGGGTCATATTTCCGAAGACAACGAACCCACGAGGATACCGCAAGGTACCACACGCCAACCTACCGTTGTACGGCTCTGAAAACCCCTTTTCAGTAGTCGTATAACTAGGGTTCACTATACGCCCCCTGCTCCGCGACCAAAGTTTCACCGACTTCGCGACAGATATCAGTACAGATACCAGAGATTTGGAAACATTCTCTGAAAGTACTTCGCCTACCGACCCTGGTGACACGTCTGTTGCTTTCGACGATGATGTCCTTGACTCAAAAACTGAGTGTCTCCTAGAGGATCCTCAGACTCCTGAGTTACCCGCGGATGATTTCGACTTAATGGATGAATCTTGGGATATCCCCATTCAGGGAATGCCTGGAACGCCGATGGAAAAGTTACGAGTGGAATACGAGCGGTGTATGAACGTTTCGAGCGAAGAGTTAGACTTGGAGCCAGGTGTGTATATGCGAGAAGGCACGAAACTCCTCGCCCAATTACGCGATCAATTGGTCATGCTACCAGAGCTGGAAGAGTTAACACCAGAGTGTGATATTGATAGCGCTGATGTTGGAGAACCAGGAAAGACGACCCCAGAAATGGAGAAGAAACTGCGTGATATTCTGAGGTATCACAGGAAAATATTCCTGGGGGGTGGCAATGCAGCACCCGCACCGGCAAGGGGCGTGGTCTGTGATCTGGATGTGGGAGATGCCAAACCGGTAGCTCAGCGTCCGAGATCCGTCGCCCCTCATCTCATGCTGAAGGTGTACGAGCTTCTAAAGAAACTCCTAGAAACTGGTTTGATCGAGTACTCTAACTCCCCGTGGGCATCTCCTATTGTGATCGTTCTCAAGAAGAATGGTATTGACATACGGATGTGCATCGACTATCGCATTGTGAATGGCTTCATCCAACTGTCGCGTTATCCTCTACCTCTTATTGACGATCTCTTAATTGGTTTTGAGGCTGCCATGTGGTTCATGAGCCTGGATATGGCTAGCGGTTTCTGGGCGATCAGGATGACGGAGCGCGCACGACTGATATCAGCTTTCATTTGCTTGTTTGGGCATTTTCAGTGGGTAAGGATGCCGTTTGGTCTGAAGAACGCCCCTCTTGTGTATCGGGCTATGTTAGACAATTGCCTGTGGGGATTCGTGAGACTGTCACCAGAAGAAGAAGCTGAAGTTGATGCGGAGGTTCTGGAATTTCTGCAACTCCAGCCTCAGGACTCTAAAAAGCATCTTTCAGACTCTGAGAACCATACTCCGATTTCAGAGATGCCAACCCTCACAAGTCAGATGACCGTCTTTCAGAGGAATATTCCCGTCCCCACATGCATGGGCCCAGTCCTGGGGAGGAGTTCATACATCGACGACATCGCACATGGAGCACCGACTTGGGACCAATTATGTGACGAGTTGAATGCCCTGCTTTTCAGGCTTCGCTATTGGAACATTTCTGTGAGTTTGCCCAAGAGCGAGTTCGGGAAGTTGTCGATACCGTACCTATCCCACGAAATCAGTGCCGAGGGTCTGAGGGCAACACCTAAGATTGTCAAAGGAGTTGAAGAACTGCCATTTCCGTCTACGTTGAAGGGAGTTCAGAGTTTCATGGGAAGCCTCAACTATTACAACAAGTTTATTGAGGATTTACCGGTGATCGCTGCTACCCTCTATGAGCTGACGGACGAGCAGATTCGTGCTGGACGAGACCTGACTCGTGCAGAAAGGGCGTTCGAGATTCTGAAACGCAAGATAGTCTCTACTCCACTACTCAGACATCCAGACCGAACCAGACCGTTTGTTGTTATTCCGCACGCGAACCCTTGGGCTGCTTCAGCAGTCTTGGGACAAGAATATGAGGGAATAATACACCCAGTCCGGTTTACGGGTCGTGTCCTGAACGATGCCGAACTCAGGTATCATATCGCTGAGAAAGAGGTGATTGCGATCCTCAGAGTTTTGGAAAACTTCAGAGCTCTGGTGAAGTCAAGTCCGGTGATTGTGGTCTATACCAGATACTCTGTCCTGAAATGGTTGCTGACATCGAACTCCACCGACGGCAGAAACGTCAAGTGGGGTATGAAGTTGTCGCAGTGGAACTTGGAGATCCGCCGGGTACAGCGTGACGAAGATGGACTCCCAGCTATACTCGGTGCGGGCATTACCCCCAGGGAGCATCTGGACGAAGTCTCTGAAAATCTGATCCCAGTCAAGGGGCGAGTCAAGCCGCCAGTTCCTATCAGTGTGGAAATGCTGGAAGCAGATTATCAGGGTTATGTTCTGAGTTTTGATGGTGCCGCAAAGACGTCTACTCGTCTGGGAAGCTGTGGGTGTATACTCTGGGAACTCCCGGGGTGGAGCGTTCTGGAAGCCCGAGGGTTTCCCCTGACGGATGTCACGGTGAATGGCTCGGAATACTGTGGCCTGAATTATGGTCTGAAGATGGCACTCGACCACGGAATACAGGAGTTGGTGGTTGTGGGAGATTCGCGCATCGCGATACAACAGGCTCAGGGACTAATCAACTGCAATCAGCCTAACTTGCAACGGAGGTTGGCCGAATTTGAGTCTCTGAAAACCAAGTTTCGGACTCTGAAGTTGGTGCATGTGAAGCGCGAGTTTAACCAAGCAGCGGATTACCTGACCTCGAAGACTTTGACTCTTGGGGAAGCTTGGCGAGTACAAGATGAGGATGAACTTATGCACCTGCGACTGGTATCCAAAGTTCATGAGAGACTGATGAAGCCTTGCTCAACCCCGGACATGGAAGCTCAAGAGTCAAAAATATCAGACTCTGAAGAACGTAATGCGTCACCAGAGTCTGAGAATGTTTTTGATCCGGAATCCGCACCCCTACCTCGATCGGCCAGAGTGTTGATTGCTGTAACCCGTGCCCAAGCTCCGCCTGACGCTAATCTGCCTGAGGGTGATGGCGAACGAGAACCTTTGGGACCTTTGGAGTTCCAGGCAGAACGCTGGCGACGGATCAAGGCGCATCAGAGTCAGGACCCGTACTTGGTTGAACTCATGAAGTTTCTGAAAGGTGACGTGGGAGATTTACCACGACCCCGAGTCAGGAAGCTTGCCAGAGTTGCTGAGGATTTCGTTCTGGATTCTAGAGATGTACTATATCGCCTGAGTCGCGCTACTCGAGAGCGGCCCCGGGACAATGTTGACGAACTCAGACTGGTGGTTCCCAGAGACTTGTATCCAGACTTGTTACATTATGCTCATGAAGACTACCAAGGTGGACATCAAGGAATCAGGAGAACCTTTGAGAAGTTGAGTTCGGAATTTTACTGGTTGGGTATGTATGCCGATGTGGAGAGATTTGTGAAGGAATGCGTGGACTGCGCCAGTGGCAAGGGGCGACCCCCAAATCCTGGACCGTCCCCTGGAAATATTGAGCCCAGCCGGCCATTTGAAGTGGTGTCTATGGATTTTGTGACCCACATGCCGAAATCAGCACGTGGAAACACATTTCTCTTGCTGTTCCAGGATATGTTTTCGGGATACGTAATGTGCAAGCCAATGAGTGTCACCACTGCTCAGGATGTAGCAGAGGCTTATGAGGAACGCGTTTTCAGAAACTTTGGTGCTAGCTCTCTGATTCGTCATGATCAAGATCCTCGCTTTATGAGTGAGGTGTTCAAGTGTTTCAGGGAACTTTTGGGTAGCAGACAACGAGCTACTCTAGGATACCGGCCTCAAGCCAACGACCAGCAAGAGAGATCAGTACAGACTGTGGTGCGCGCGATTAAGGCATATATCTCTGAAGCTGATCAAAGTGACTGGGATGATCACGCCGAACGTCTGATGTTTGCCCTGAACACATCATTCGATGCCACCCGTCTGGAAACGCCTTTCTACCTGGTACATGGTTGGGATGCTAATGGGACGGTGTCCGCTATGCTTGGACCCAAGCCATCGACGACTCAGGAGCGAACTGCGTACGAATGGAGAAGGAAGATGCAACGAGACTATAGCTATGCTCTGGCATGTGCCGAAGATCTCCAGAAGAAGGCAAAGCGTGACCGGTCTGAAGAACAGACCAGAAAGTGGAATGAGTTATCAGAGCGTCTGAAGTCAGGTTTCGCTATAGGCGACGCTGTATGGCTCTACATCCCTAAGGTACAAACGGGATTGAGCAGAAAACTAGCACACATGTGGCACGGACCCTTCAGGATCGAGGAGATGCTGGACGATTTCAGAATACGACTCAAGGTTGAAGATACCGGCTACCGCGTGAACCCCTGGGTCCATGTGAGCCGTCTGAAGCCAAGGGCTCTGTTCCCCAGACGACCCACGGTGGAGCTCCAGATTCCAGAAGATGATGATTTTGACGCCGCCCTGTTACCAGAAGATAGTTGGGAACCTGATATTGAAAACGGCGAGTATGAAGTGGAGAAGATTCTGGATACCCGCTGGAACAAGCGTACCAGGACGTCCAGACGCCTGCGCGAATATTTGATTAAGTGGAAAGGTTACGATGAAACTGAGTGGTTACCGTTATCGAAGTTGAACTGTGGGGCATTACTTTACGAATTCAACCAGAGTGCACGAGCACGAGCCCGTTTTCAGGCGATGCAGGCTGGAGACGATCACCCCAGAGTCTAATAACTCTGAAAACACATCTGGAAGTCTGATATCTGAAGGATTTCAGATATTGACTTTTAGAGTGTGGTAATCTGAGTGCGTGTTTTCAGAGACCTATTTCTGAAATTCGTGCGTTTGGATATGTGATCGACCATGTTACTGCTTATATAAAACGACTGTGTGAATGTGAATATGGAAGTGAGTTTGTGGAGAATTAAGTGCTGGAGGATACGAAGTTATGAACAATGAGATGATGAGAAGAAGTGTGATTACGTGGAATGATATTGAAAGATTAAGGGATTAGGAAGCTACACTGAGGCCAGGGGTTTACGTCACAAATGCAGACAACTATTTGGCTTCTCGAAAATGCAGCCTTCCCGTGGGCACCATGGTGGACACCTGAGCTTCAGTAGCGAAGGGAGATCGGGTTCTCGGAACGCTCCGTAGGTGTCATATGATCCTTCTTGATGTCAGCGGGGACGTACTGGAGCCACTCTTCGTCCACATTCACCGTGGCCCATTGCATCCGAGCAGGCTCAATCGCATCCAAGTCACCCAGTTGCGTCTCCAGACTCAGACACTGGCCCCCCCCCAGCTCTGCGACTCTGGGATCTTGCCAGATCCAAGGGCAGGACTTGTCTGGGACAACCCAGATACCAGGCTCTGAAAGCAGCGACTCTGGGAAATCTTTGTGCCCCAGGACCTTTCGGATGAGGGCGTTGTGCTGACGAATCATGGCGGCTCGACGCATGGACCGGTACTTGTGAAGCTCCGCAGACTTGTCGTCAGCCTCAACATCCATGGTCACCCAATGCGTACGCTCCCAGAAGGCTTGAGCATGCTTCTTCATGCTGCGCACGATGTCTTCCACGTCAGCCAACACCATGGGCCCCAGTTCTTCCCGCTTGTGGAAGTAAAACTCTGAGAATCGGTTGTCGAATATGACTTTCCAAGGGGCACGCTTCTTGCGGAGGACTGCACAGTACCGCTCAGAGTCCCAGCGCTTCTTGAGGATGGCACATGAGTGCTTGTGCACCTCGTAGTCTGGAAAACCCAATGTCTGGCCGTGGTGGTCTTGGTAGAGCTCACTCGTTGTACCCTGATACCATAGTACAACCAGGAGGATGCTTCACAGTCTGGTGTTTCCACCACCTGGAGCTCCTTGACCGTCAGAGAATTGTAGGGCTTGGATACCAGACTACGTGCCTTCCCAGAAGAACTCTTGGGCTTCGATCCACTTCCACTGGTGGACTTCGGACGGGACTTAGGACTGGTGTGGGCCTTTACGGATGCGATACTTCTCTTGGACTTCTTGGTGGGGATGATAGGTCCATCATCAGAGTCTGAGTCGTCATCAGAATCCCGGGGACGTTTGGAACCAGGACGCGGGTGGTCATCAGACTTCTTGTCTCCAGACTTCTTGCTCCCGGACTTCTTGTCCCCAGACTTCTTGCTCCCAGACTTCTTGTCTTCAGACTTGTCGCTCTCGGAATCGCTGTCGTCAGACGCACCGTCATCTGAGCTCCCGTCGTCATCTTCGTCTCCAGATTCGACCACACCAGAATCTTTGTAATCAGGGTCGTCCTTGGGTCATCGGCAGTGGACTCAACGTCACTCTCCGGGTAATTCACGTGACCATCCAGGTCACCCCAGGCCGCAGGCTCGGTACCAGCCGAGATGTGACGATCCACCACCTCATCAGTCATCTGGTAGTAGACCTCAGGGACATATTTGGCCCAAGGAGTGGAATCCAGACGACGGGAAAATACCAGACTCACCAACATCTGGACGAGAACCGGACTGCTAAAGAGACTGTGAGCTTCCTTGTCAGACGCTAACCACTCCATGGCCTTATCATACTTGATCCCAGACAGCAGGGCTTGGCGGAGGTCGGGTCGAACTTCCTTCCAGACCACGTCACCAGGGAGCCTCTTGTGGACCTCAGATTTTGCCACCTTAGAATCTGCATTCGCCGGAAGCGCCGACTCTTCGACGGGCTTGTGTCCGGAAGGACGACGCTGCAAATTCTTGGAGTCCCACTTGAACGGTCGCTTCGGAGGTGATTTCAGAGTCTGGGGCTTCGGTGGATATGACAGGTACCGTGGGCTCTCGCTCTTGGACTCTGAGGTTTCAGTACTTGGACGGGTAAGATCCAGAACTCTGGAGGTCCTCGCGGCCTTCTCAGCAGCCTGACGAGCTCGTTCCTCAGAAAGCCGTTTCTTGAAGTCAGGAACGGGCTTCTCTCGCGCGTCCAAGGCTGTCACATTGATGATAGTCGTCCAGTTATCAGGGACGATGGTGTCCTCTTGGTATGACACCAGAAGGTCATGAAGCCGATCCCAATTACCAGAGATTTCAGAATTCTCTTGTAAGAACTCTGAGAATCCCCACATATCTGTCGGCTTTGCCTCAGGACGCGACTTCAGAATCGAGACCTGCGCTTGAAGATCAGCCACTTGAGACTTCAGAACTGCCTTGTCCGACTTCAGAGCTTCCACTTGGTCCTGGTAGTGAGCCTTGAGGTCCTGAATCTCTGAAGCCATGCGTTCTTCTACCACACCGGCGTCTTGTTGGGCACACTTGAGCTCGTGTTTCCAGTATTGGCAGTGGAGTACCCACTCGCGCTTGATTTCTTCACACTCGGAGCGCGCTGCGGCCGCATCGATCAAGGCGACGCCGTAACCAACACGTTCTCGAAGGCGGCGGTGAGCAGCAGCCATGAGTTTCAAGCATCCAGCCGTCCGAAAAACCTTCTCGGCAAGTCGGGTGGGGGAGACGTGAGAAACCAGAGATCACAGTTCCCGGCGAACATCCACAGATGACGTCAGAGCATCTAGAGTGCGTACATCCGGAGTTTGGGCACATGGAGACACAACCTCGTCGGGATCGAAGCTTGGGATCACTCGCTCCAGCTCCCGGAGGTCTTCATCAGTGAGTGCCTCATAACCCACGAGTACACAGGGGCCCCCATACGCATTCGCTATGTGGCGCCCTTTTCTGAAGTCATCAGCTCGCGCCGGGGTATTCACCAGAAAGGCACGTCCCTCCGGTCTCACGTTGGGAGCGACATAATTCTGGGGAACATCAGAGTCCCCCAACGCCGTGACTTGGTCTCCTGTGGGTGTCACCAGACCCTGACGAAACAGCCGATCGACCTCTTCCGTGGACAAAAGCCGTGGGGCACCAAAGTCTGGGCGCACGGAGACACGACTTCGTCAGGGTCGAAGCTTGGGATCACCCGCTCCAGCTCCCGGAAGTCTTTGTCAGTGAGTGCCTCGTAACCCACGAGTACACAGGGGCCACCATACGCGTTCGCTATGTGACGCCCTCTTCTGAAATCTTCAGCCCGTGCAGGAGTACTCACCAGAAAGGCACGCCCCTCCGGTCTCACGTTGGGAGCGACATAATTCTGGGGAACATCAGAGTCCCCCAACGCCGTGACTTGGTCTCCTGTGGGTGTCACCAGACCCTGACGAAACAGCCGATCGACCTCTTCCGTGGACAAAAGCCGTGGGGCACCAAAGTCTGGGCGCACGGAGACACGACTTCGTCAGGGTCGAAGCTTGGGATCACCCGCTCCAGCTCCCGGAAGTCTTTGTCAGTGAGTGCCTCGTAACCCACGAGTACACAGGGGCCACCATACGCGTTCGCTATGTGACGCCCTCTTCTAAAATCTTCAGCCCGTGCAGGAGTACTCACCAGAAAGGCACGCCCCTCTGGTTTGACGATGGGAGCAATATAATTCTGGGGAACATCAGAGTCCCCCAACACCGTGACTTGGTCTCCCGTGGACGTCACTAGACCCTGACGAAACAGCCGATCGACCTCTTCTGTGGACAAAAGCCGTGGAGCACCAAAGGCTCGCGGTCTGAAGACACCAGGAGTTCCCTCAGAGAATTCAGAGTGAGATTCCCCACGTGAAGCCACCGGTGGCGAGAGATCACCAGCACCGGCCGAGTCCATGTCATCACCAGGGAGGTCCTCAATCGGGCCATCGACCTGTGGGTCTGTAGGCTTGGATACATGGGCTGGGGCGCTAGGGCTGCCACCTGGCGACGTGGCCGAACCAACATCTCCACCCTGCGATATACTGGCAGTTGCCGAAGCAGGACAAGTGCCTGTGGCGTCGCCTGCCACCCCACTCGCTGGGGCGTTTGAGCTCAGGGAAGTGTTTGTTTCCTCAGTCATGAGCGAAAGGACGGAGGTTTGAAAATGATCGCCTGTTGGGCGAGTCAAGTTCAAGTTTCTGAGTCTGAGAGAATCAGATTGTGCGACAGGACACCAGAGACTCTGAAAACCAGGCAACTGGCAAAGAGTTGCAGCTACGCTACGCTCTGAAAACCGTCTATCAGAATGTTTGATAGGCCTGGCCATGATACACAGCTTGGAGAAAGTTCCGCACTGATGGATCGTGACCAGGAGGGGCGGTTGACATGATGTTAATTCCGATTTTCGAGCGACAGGTGGATATTACGTTATGATGTGATTGGTTATACTATGGGTTATAAGCGAAAGGGACTTTGGGACGTGGCTGTACCCGTGCGACATCTGTGGAAGATTGTGGATAAACCTTCGCCTGACTGTAAAAGGGCCCAATGGACCAGAAGTGTACTTCAGAGTGTGCACAACTCTGAAGGTCAACTACACTCTGTCTGGTCACCGGACTTTCCCCGACGATGAGTGCCTAAGTTCTGGCGGAAAGTCTCTCAGAAGAACGTATCTCTGAGAGACCTCATCCCGTTACCGTCCAGCGCGACGATGGATGGTTCAAGGATTCACAATATATACCCGCAGAGACCAAGTATCGCGCGCCGGACGCCGCGCACCCGCGCAACCCTCAAGATCTTCATGTACGTTGAAGCATTAGTGCTCCGTACTCTGGTTTCGTATTCAAGATTCTGGTATCTCTAATTCTGAGTGACCAAGACTCTGAAAAACCAAGTGATATCAGACTCTGAAAACCAGGATACCAGACTCTGAAACCACCGAAGATTCAAAACCATACTGAAACCAAGTTCAAGTCACGCATTCAAGTGATTACTGACCTGCATATCCCCCGTAATGACGTCTCTACCTGTCAACCCATCGAGATCGGCTGCACAGACTGCATACTGAGACCAAGTCAAAGTACCAGATGTATACAAAGACCAAGAGTACCTGAGATATGAAGACTGTGTCGCGAAGTCGGTGAAACTTTGGTCGCGGAGCAGGGGGCGTATAGTGAACCCTAGTTATACGACTACCGAAAAAGGGTTTTTCAGAGCCGTACAACGGTAGGTTGGCGTGTGGTACCTTGCGGTATCCTCGTGGGTTCGTTGTCTTCGGAAATATGACCCTCGCCGGAGTCTGAGAATGTGTTGTGAAGAGAGGTTGGGGTTCCCTTGGAGTCTGGTGTCGGTATTCAGGAAAATCCTTCCAGGAGCGTTCGGGAGTCGGAATCTCTGGAAACCAAAGTGTTTTCCAGGAAGTCGGCGGTCGAAAAGAGGTTAATATACCAGAGAAAGGTCGGAATTCGGTGTCTGAATATCACAAATCCAGAACCGAGATACCTGACTTTCAGAGATAAACAACCAATATACAGAGTTCGAAAATATACAAATATATACAGCCGTTCTTATTCTTTCTAGGCCTCTTGGAACGGTGGGGCTAACACTCCAGGTCAACTAGGGACTTACCACCAGACACCTGGTCTGTCTGGTATCCCTTTACGTTCGCGCACCACCCTCTAATATAGAGGGAAAATATAAACCAATACAATCGGCTATATATAACAGTCTACCTTGCACTCTGAAAACGACTGTCTAGTTTCCAGAGCCTGTCCAAACGAGCAATATGAAATGGGCTACCGCTAGAGACAAAACAAACGACCCAACTAGGATATGGAATAGGCGGGTCCTTTCAGGTCTCTACGTTACCTGATCTCCACCTAAGGGGATTGAATTTGGTGGAGATCACACGACGTACGTGATGACGCAGTGGCTTGAAAACCTCTCAAGCGGACTTGTGCAGTAGCAAGCAAATTGAACTCTGTTTATCGTTTATCTTCCTCATAACTATCATATATCTCTGGTAACTCTCTCCTTCTTGTCGTCTTTTGCGTCCTTTATGCAGTCAGTCTTCATATCTCAGGTACTCTTGGTCTCTGTATACATCTGGTACTTTGACTTGGTCTCAGTATGCAGTCGGTGCAGCTGATCTCGATGGGTTGACAGGTAGAGACGTCATTACGGGGATGTGCAGGTCAGTAATCACTTGAATGCGTGACTTGAACTTGGGTTCACTTGGTTTCAGTATGGTCTTGAATCTTCGGTGGTTTCTAGAGTCTGCATCCTGGTTTTCAGAGTCTGATATCACTTGGTTTTCAGAGTCTTAGTCACTCAGAGTTAGAGATACCAGAGTTTTGAGTAAGTAACCAGAGTACGGAGCACCAATGCTACAACGTACAATGAAGATCTTGGGGTTGCGCGGGTGCGCGGCGTCCAGCGTGCGATACTTGGTCTCTGCGGGTATATATTGTGAATCCTTGAACCATCCATCGTCGCGCTGGACGGTAACGGGATGAGGTCTCTCAGAGATACGTTCTTCTGAGAGACTTTCCGCCAGAACTTAGGCACTCATCGTCGGGGAAAGTCCGGTGACCAGACAGAGTGTAGTTGACCTTCAGAGTTGTGCACACTCTGAAGTACACTTCTGGTCCATTGGGCCCTTTTACAGTCAGGCGAAGGTTTATCCACAATCTTCCACAGATGTCGCACGGGTACAGCCACGTCCCAAAGTCCCTTTCGCTTATAACCCATAGTATAACCAATCACATCGTAACGTAATATCCACCTGTCGCTCGAAAATCGGAATTAACATCATGTCAACCGCCCCTCCTGGTCACGATCCATCAGTGCGGAACTTTCTCCAAGCTGTGTATCATGGCCAGGCCTATCAAACATTCTGATAGACGGTTTTCAGAGCGTAGCGTAGCTGCAACTCTTTGTCAGTTACCTGGTTTTCAGAGTCTCTGGTGTCCCGTCGCACAATCTGATTCTCTCAGACTCAGAAACTTGAATTTGACTTGCCAAACAGGCGATCATTTTCAAAACTCCGTCCTTTCGCTCATGACTGAGGAAACAAACACTTCCCTGAGCTCAAACGCCCCAGCGAGTGGGGTGGCAGGCGACGCCACAGGCACTTGTCCTGCTTCGGCAACTGCCAGTATATCGCAGGGTGGAGATGTTGGTTCGGCCACGTCGCCAGGTGGCAGCCCTAGCGCCCCAGCCCATGCATCCCAACCTACCGACTCACAGGTCGATGGTCCGACTGAGGATCTCCCTGGTGATGACATGAACTCGGCCGGTGTTGGTGATCTCTCGCCACCAGTGGTTTCACGTGGGGAATCTCACTCTGAATTCTCTGAGGGAACTCCTGGTGTCTTCAGACCGCGAGCCTTTGGTGCTCCACGGCTTTTGTCCACAGAAGAGGTCGATCGGCTGTTTCGTCAGGGTCTGGTGACATCCACAGGGGATCAAGTCACGGCGTTGGGGGACTCTGATGTTCCCCAGAACTATATCGCTACCAGCGTGAAGCCAGAGGGACGTGCCTTTCTGGTGAATACCCCGGCGCGAGCTGATGACTTCAGAAAAGGGCGCCACATAGCGAATGCGTATGGGGGCCCCTGTGTACTCGTGGGTTATGAGGCACTCACTGATGAAGACCTCCGGGAGCTGGAGCGAGTGATCCCAAGCTTCGATCCCGACGAGGTTGTGTCTCCATGTGCCCAAACTCCGGATGTACGCACTCTAGATGCTCTGACGTCATCTGTGGATGTTCGCCGGGAACTGTGATCTCTGGTTTCTCACGTCTCCCCCACCCGACTTGCCGAGAAGGTTTTTCGGACGGCTGGATGCTTGAAACTCATGGCTGCTGCTCACCGCCGCCTTCGAGAACGTGTTGGTTACGGCGTCGCCTTGATCGATGCGGCCGCAGCGCGCTCCGAGTGTGAAGAAATCAAGCGCGAGTGGGTACTCCACTGCCAATACTGGAAACACGAGCTCAAGTGTGCCCAACAAGACGCCGGTGTGGTAGAAGAACGCATGGCTTCAGAGATTCAGGACCTCAAGGCTCATTACCAGGACCAAGTGGAAGCTCTGAAGTCGGACAAGGCAGTTCTGAAGTCCCAAGTCGCTGATCTTCAAGCACAGGTCTCGATTCTGAAGTCGCGTCCTGAGGTCAAGCCCACAGATCCGTGGGGGTTCTCAGAGTTCTTACAAGAGAATTCTGAAATCTCTGGTAATTGGGATCGGCTTCATGACCTTCTGGTGTCATACCAAGAGGACACCACCGTCCCTGATAACTGGACGACTATCATCAATGTGACAGCCTTGGACGCGCGAGAGAAGCCCGTTCCTGACTTCAAGAAACGGCTTTCTGAGGAACGAGCTCGTCAGGCTGCTGAGAAGGCCGCGAGGACCTCCAGAGTTCTGGATCTTACCCGTCCAAGTACTGAAACCTCAGAGTCCAAGAGCGAGAGCCCACGGTACCTGTCATATCCACCGAAGCCCCAGACTCTGAAATCACCTCCGAAGCGACCGTTCAAGTGGGACTCCAAGAATTTGCAGCGTCGTCCTTCCGGACACAAGCCCGTTGAAGAGTCGGCGCTTCCGGCGAATGCAGATTCTAAGATGACGAAGTCTGAGGTCCACAAGAGGCTCCCTGGTGACGTGGTCTGGAAGGAAGTTCGACCCGACCTCCGCCAAGCCCTGCTATCTGGGATCAAGTATGATAAAGCCATGGAGTGGTTGGCGTCGGACAAAGCGGCTCACAGTCTCTTTAGCAGTCCGGCTCTCATTCAGATGTTGGTGAGCCTGGTATTCTCTCGTCGCCTGGATTCTACTCTCTGGGCCAAGTACGTCCCTGAAGTGTATTACCAGATGGCCGACGAGGTGGTGGATCGTCACATCTCAGCTGGTACCGAGCCTGCAGCCTGGGGTGATCTGGATGGTCACGTAAATTACCCAGAAAGTGATGTCGAGTCCACCGCCGACAACCACAAGGATGATCCGGATTACAAGGATTCTGGTGTGATCGAGTCTGGAGACGAAGACGACGACGAGAGCTCTGATGATGGTGCGTCTGACGACAGCGATTCCGAGAGCGACAAGTCTGAAGACAAGAAGTCTCAAGACAAGAAGTCTGGGAGCAAGAAGTCTGGGGACAAGAAGTCCGGGAGCAAGAAGTCTGGAGACAAGAAGTCTGATGACCACCCGCGTCCTGGTTCCAAACGTCCCCGGGATTCTGATGACGACTCAGACTCTGATGATGGACCTATCATCCCCACCAAGAAGTCCAAGAGAAGTATCGCATCCGTAAAGGCCCACACCAGTCCTAAGTCTCGCCCGAAGTCCACCAGTGGAAGTGGATCGAAGTCCAAAAGTTCTTCTGGGAAAGCGCGTAGTCTGGTGTCCAAGCCCTATAACTCCCTGACGGTCAAGAAGTTCCAGGTGGTGGAAACACCAGACTGTGAGGCATCCTCCTGGTTGTACTATGGTATCAGGGTACAACGAGTGAGCTCTACCAAGACCACCACTGGCCAGACATTGGGTTTTTCAGACTACGAGGTGCACAAACTTTCATGTGCCATCCTCAAGAAGCGCTGGGACTCTGAGCGGTACTGTGCAGTCCTCCGCAAGAAGCGCGCCCCTTGGAAAGTCATGTTCGACAACCGATTCTCAGAGTTTTACTTCCACAAGCGGGAAGAACTGGGGCCCATGGTGTTGGCTGACGTGGAAGACATCGTGCGCAGCATGAAGAAGCATGCTCAAGCCTTCTGGGAGCGTACGCATTGGGTGACCATGGATGTTGAGGCTGACGACAAGTCTGCGGAGCTTCACAAGTACCGGTCCATGCGTCGAGCCGCCATGATTCGTCAGCACAACGCCCTCATCCGAAAGGTCCTGGGGCACAAAGATTTCCCAGAGTCGCTGCTTTCAGAGCCTGGTATCTGGGTTGTCCCAGACAAGTCCTGCCCTTGGATCTGGCAAGATCCCAGAGTCGCAGAGCTCGGGGGTCCCAAGTGTCTGAGTCTGGAGACGCAACTGGGTGACTTGGACGCTATTGAGCCTGCTCGGATGCAATGGGCCACGGTGAATGCGGACGAAGAGTGGCTCCAGTACGTCCCCGCTGACATCAAGAAGGATCATATGACACCTACGGAGCGTTCCGAGAACCCGATCTCCCTTCACTACTGAAGCTCAGGTGTCCACCATGGTGCCCACGGGAAGGCTGCATCTTCGAGAAGCCAAATAGTTGTCTGCATTTGTGACGTAAACCCCTGGCCTCAGTGTAGCTTCCTAATCCCTTAATCTTTCAATATCACTCCACATAATCACACTCCTTCTCATCATCTCATCATTCATAACTTCGTATCCTCCAGTACTTAATTCTCCACAAACTCACTTCCATATTCACATTCACACAGTCGTTTTATATAAGCAGCAACATGGTCGATCACATATCTAAACACATGAATTTCAGAAATAAGTCTCTGAAAACACGCACTCAGATTACCACACTCTAAAGGTCAATATCTGAAATCCTTCAGATATCAGACTTCCAGATGTGTTTTCAGAGTTATTAGACTCTGGGATGATCGTCTCCAGCCTGCATCGCCTGAAAACGGGCTCGTGCTCGTGCACTCTGATTGAATTCGTAAAGTAATGCTCCACAATTCAACTTCGATAACGGCAACCACTCAGTTTCATCGTAACCTTTCCACTTAATCAAATATTCGCGTAGGCGTCTGGACGTCCTGGTACGCTTGTTCCAACGGGTATCCAGAATCTTCTCCACTTCATACTCGCCGTTTTCAGTATCAGGTTCCCAACTATCTTCTGGTAACAGGGCGGCGTCAAAATCATCATCTTCTGGAATCTGGAGCTCCACCGTGGGTCGTCTGGGGAACAGAGCCCTTGGCTTCAGACGGCTCACATGGACCCAGGGGTTCACGCGGTAGCCGGTATCTTCAACCTTGAGTCGTATTCTGAAATCGTCCAGCATCTCCTCGATCCTGAAGGGTCCGTGCCACATGTGTGCTAGTTTTCTGCTCAATCCCGTTTGTACCTTAGGGATGTAGAGCCATACAGCGTCGCCTATAGCGAAACCTGACTTCAGACGCTCTGATAACTCATTCCACTTTCTGGTCTGTTCTTCAGACCGGTCACGCTTTGCCTTCTTCTGGAGATCTTCGGCACATGCCAGAGCATAGCTATAGTCTCGTTGCATCTTCCTTCTCCATTCGTACGCAGTTCGCTCCTGAGTCGTCGATGGCTTGGGTCCAAGCATAGCGGACACCGTCCCGTGAGCATCTCAACCATGTACCAGGTAGAAAGGCGTTTCCAGACGGGTGGCATCGAATGACGTATTCAGGGCGAACATCAGACGTTCGGCGTGATCATCCCAGTCACTTTGATCAGCTTCAGAGATATATGCCTTAATCGCGCGCACCACAGTCTGTACTGATCTCTCTTGCTGGCCGTTGGCTTGAGGCCGATACCCTAGAGTAGCTCGTTGTCTGCTACTCAAGAGTTCCCTGAAACACTTGAACACCTCGCTCATAAAGCGAGGATCTTGATCATGACGAATCAGAGAGCTAGCACCAAAGTTTCTGAAAACGCGTTCCTCATAAGCCTCTGCTACATCCTGAGCAGTGGTGACACTCATTGGCTTGCACATTACGTATCCCGAAAACATATCCTGGAACAGCAAGAGAAATGTGTTTCCACGTGCTGATTTCGGCATGTGGGTCACAAAATCCATAGACACCACTTCAAATGGCCGGCTGGGCTCAATATTTCCAGGGGACGGTCCAGGATTTGGGGGTCGCCCCTTGCCACTGGCGCAGTCCACGCATTCCTTCACAAATCTCTCCACATCGGCATACATACCCAACCAGTAAAATTCCGAACTCAACTTCTCAAAGGTTCTCCTGATTCCTTGATGTCCACCTTGGTAGTCTTCATGAGCATAATGTAACAAGTCTGGATACAAGTCTCTGGAACCACCAGTCTGAGTTCGTCAACATTGTCCCGGGGCCGCTCTCGAGTAGCGCGACTCAGGCGATATAGTACATCTCTAGAATCCAGAACGAAATCCTCAGCAACTCTGGCAAGCTTCCTGACTCGGGGTCGTGGTAAATCTCCCACGTCACCTTTCAGAAACTTCATGAGTTCAACCAAGTACGGGTCCTGACTCTGATGCGCCTTGATCCGTCGCCAGCGTTCTGCCTGGAACTCCAAAGGTCCCAAAGGTTCTCGTTCGCCATCACCCTCAGGCAGATTAGCGTCAGGCGGAGCTTGGGCACGGGTTACAGCAATCAACACTCTGGCCGATCGAGGTAGGGGTGCGGATTCCGGATCAAAAACATTCTCAGACTCTGGTGACGCATTACGTTCTTCAGAGTCTGATATTTTTGACTCTTGAGCTTCCATGTCCGGGGTTGAGCAAGGCTTCATCAGTCTCTCATGAACTTTGGATACCAGTCGCAGGTGCATAAGTTCATCCTCATCTTGTACTCGCCAAGCTTCCCCAAGAGTCAAAGTCTTCGAGGTCAGGTAATCCGCTGCTTGGTTAAACTCGCGCTTCACATGCACCAACTTCAGAGTCCGAAACTTGGTTTTCAGAGACTCAAATTCGGCCAACCTCCGTTGCAAGTTAGGCTGATTGCAGTTGATTAGTCCCTGAGCCTGTTGTATCGCGATGCGCGAATCTCCCACAACCACCAACTCCTGTATTCCGTGGTCGAGTGCCATCTTCAGACCATAATTCAGGCCACAGTATTCCGAGCCATTCACCGTGACATCCGTCAGGGGAAACCCTCGGGCTTCCAGAACGCTCCACCCCGGGAGTTCCCAGAGTATACACCCACAGCTTCCCAGACGAGTAGACGTCTTTGCGGCACCATCAAAACTCAGAACATAACCCTGATAATCTGCTTCCAGCATTTCCACACTGATAGGAACTGGCGGCTTGACTCGCCCCTTGACTGGGATCAGATTTTCAGAGACTTCGTCCAGATGCTCCCTGGGGGTAATGCCCGCACCGAGTATAGCTGGGAGTCCATCTTCGTCACGCTGTACCCGGCGGATCTCCAAGTTCCACTGCGACAACTTCATACCCCACTTGACGTTTCTGCCGTCGGTGGAGTTCGATGTCAGCAACCATTTCAGGACAGAGTATCTGGTATAGACCACAATCACCGGACTTGACTTCACCAGAGCTCTGAAGTTTTCCAAAACTCTGAGGATCGCAATCACCTCTTTCTCAGCGATATGATACCTGAGTTCGGCATCGTTCAGGACACGACCCGTAAACCGGACTGGGTGTATTATTCCCTCATATTCTTGTCCCAAGACTGCTGAAGCAGCCCAAGGGTTCGCGTGCGGAATAACAACAAACGGTCTGGTTCGGTCTGGATGTCTGAGTAGTGGAGTAGAGACTATCTTGCGTTTCAGAATCTCGAACGCCTCTTTTGCACGAGTCAGGTCTCGTCCAGCACGAATCTGCTCGTCTAGAGAGTAGCAGCGATCACCGGTAAATCCTCAATAAACTTGTTGTAATAGTTGAGGCTTCCCATGAAACTCTGAACTCCCTTCAACGTAGACGGAAATGGCAGTTCTTCAACTCCTTTGACAATCTTAGGTGTTGCCCTCAGACCCTCGGCACTGATTTCGTGGGATAGGTACGGTATCGACAACTTCCCGAACTCGCTCTTGGGCAAACTCACAGAAATGTTCCAATAGCGAAGCCTGAAAAGCAGGGCATTCAACTCGTCACATAATTGGTCCCAAGTCGGTGCTCCATGTGCGATGTCGTCGATGTATGAACTCCTCCCCAGGACTGGGCCCATGCATGTGGGGACGGGAATATTCCTCTGAAAGACGGTCATCTGACTTGTGAGGGTTGGCATCTCTGAAATCGGAGTATGGTTCTCAGAGTCTGAAAGATGCTTTTTAGAGTCCTGAGGCTGGAGTTGCAGAAATTCCAGAACCTCCGCATCAACTTCAGCTTCTTCTTCTGGTGACAGTCTCACGAATCCCCACAGGCAATTGTCTAACATAGCCCGATACACAAGAGGGGCGTTCTTCAGACCAAACGGCATCCTTACCCACTGAAAATGCCCAAACAAGCAAATGAAAGCTGATATCAGTCGTGCGCGCTCCGTCATCCTGATCGCCCAGAAACCGCTAGCCATATCCAGGCTCATGAACCACATGGCAGCCTCAAAACCAATTAAGAGATCGTCAATAAGAGGTAGAGGATAACGCGACAGTTGGATGAAGCCATTCACAATGCGATAGTCGATGCACATCCGTATGTCAATACCATTCTTCTTGAGAACGATCACAATAGGAGATGCCCACGGGGAGTTAGAGTACTCGATCAAACCAGTTTCTAGGAGTTTCTTTAGAAGCTCGTACACCTTCAGCATGAGATGAGGGGTGACGGATCTCGGACGCTGAGCTACCGGCTTGGCATCTCCCACATCCAGATCACAGACCACGCCCCTTGCCGGTGCGGGTGCTGCATTGCCATCCCCCAGGAATATTTTCCTGTGATACCTCAGAATATCACGCAGTTTCTTCTCCATTTCTGGGGTCGTCTTTCCTGGTTCTCCAACATCAGCGCTGTCGATATCACACTCTGGTGTCAATTCTTCCAGCTCAGGCAACATGACCAGTTGGTCACGTAATTGAGCGAGGAGTTCCGTGCCTTCTCGCATATACACACCTGGCTCCAAGTCCAATTCTTCATTCGAAACATTCATGCACCGCTCGTATTCCACTCGTAATTTTTCCACAGGCGTTCCAGGCATCCCCTGAATGGGAATATCCTAGGATTCATCCATTAGGTCGAAATCATCCGCGGGTAACTCAGGGGTCTGAGAGTCACCTAAGAGACACTCAGGCTTTGAGTCAAGGATGTCAC
Source organism: Phytophthora colocasiae (assembly GCA_018806915.1). Classification (NCBI taxonomy): domain Eukaryota; phylum Oomycota; class Peronosporomycetes; order Peronosporales; family Peronosporaceae; genus Phytophthora; species Phytophthora colocasiae. The sequence continues at coordinate 1,093,612 of JAGKQI010000064.1, read as the reverse complement.
CGGCAATAACAACGGACGAGTCACCAGGGTCTGTATGTGGAGTACTTTCAGAGGATGTTTCCAAATCTCTGGTATCTGTACTGATGTCCGCACTTCCCGTTGACTCACCGGAGCAACCATCCTCCGTCTGGGTGAATGCATCCAGGGCGAAGCGTACTCGTTTCACGGTCGGTGGTGACTCTGGTTTCACGAACTGCACTCGAGCGTTGTCAAACCTTGGACGTTGCAGTATTTCAGTCGGCCATGGGTAGTCCGGGCGATCTACACACGGGGGCTGCGGCATCAGAGCCTCCAACTCCGCCTCTCTCTTCATACGTTTCTTAGTCTCTGGTGACGGGGTGCTTTCCAGAATCAGAACTTCCCAGTCACGATAGGCAGCGGAACCTGGACGCACGAAACGTCCATGCCTTGGGAAGAAACCATATTCCACGATCCTCGCGACATCAGAAAGTTCATTGACCCACGTGTTTTTATCAGAGATGTTCACGCGAACGGCCACAGGCCAAGATCCGGCCGCATAGATCAGCTGGGTAACCCAGCGGTCACCGCGTCCGGCCCACACGACTTCCCTTTGGGGGTTCGTTGGCCCATAGTCAATTCGGACAACAAATTCTTCGCCTGGACTCAGAAGAACAGCCTCACATGGTCTAACCGACCTGTTACGACCAATGTGATCACCAGGTTCCCAATTGCACATCATCACCACTACCTCGTCTGGTAACGATACCAGACCTTCACGAGCACTAATTCTCACTCCAGCAGCAAACATAAAACCCATTCCCAGAAGCACGTCAATTCCTTCACCGATATTCGCGACCCAAACATCCACAATATATACCACTCTTGGCCCAAGTGTCAACTTGATCTCAGCGCTGGCACCGATATAGGTTGGAACACCACCCATCCCCAACACTTTGGTCTGCTTGTGCGACTTGAGTCTGAGTCCGAGCTTACGCGCAAAGTCGTAACTCAGAATATTTATGGTCGCACCAGTGTCCAGAAGAATCTTGGTTCGATGGTCATTCACAGCACCATACACCATCACCACATCCCTCTTTGAACGGTCAGGATAGTTGTCTTACCACCAGCCATAACACTCGCCATCCTTCAACCTGAACGACACTGAGTCGTCTGGTGTCGGATCGGTGTCGTCGGCGATCTCAGGTAACTCGTTCCCTGAGTTTCCAGAAGGTATGGTCGATTCTTGGGCAAAAGTAGTCATGCATTGTTGAGTGTTATCGTGAATCTTTCTCAGCTCTGGTCCTACACACACTAGAACACACAACTCTGGGGTAACGCCATGCCCGGCGCGTTTCGGATCCCCATCCGACGGGCATATTAGTTTAACGGCTTCCCAGAGTCTGCCTCATCACTCAGGAGTTTCTCCCGTAGGTGGTTCGGCATGTCCTTGAGTGCACCTTGTCGAGCGAGCTGCTTGAGTGCTTCCAGAGTTGTCAAATCTTCACAGGGTTTTCCAGGGTGTACTCTTCCACATACTTCACAGGGTGGCATCCGACACATTCGACTCGGGTGTCCCTTTTCCTGACATCGGTCACACGTGACGTCTCTCCAGCAATCTTCTTCTGAGTGTCCTGAGCGTTGACATTTTTCACAGAACTTGTTCCAGTAACCACTATTCTCATGACGCCTTTGGTGGAACCCCTGACCTGAGACGGGGACTGGGGCGGCGGACGCCATCCCATGTTATCCATCACTCGATATACCTCATTCGTCAGAGTCTGCGTCCAATCTGCACTTGGTGGAGCCTTTGAATTGTTCGAAGATGCCTGCGCAGTACTTTCATCACGGGTAGACTCTGAAGTCGCACTTGGAGGTCTGGAATCACCCGTCTGATCTCTGGTATCCTGATTGGATTTCAGAGATTCCTTATGATTTTCTGAGTTTTCAGAGTCATAGTTTTCAGAATCCACATCTCTTGCGACATAAGTCCGATGCACACGCTTGGGCTTGAACTGTCCTCGCGGAATATTGTCAGCCCGGAAGTCTCGAGACTTGGCAGGGGTCATTTCTTGGTCACCAGTTCGCCACACATCTTCATCTTGCTGCAACGCATATTCCAAGTCTGAAATTCGTCGAAATCTCTGACCTTGCAGCGACGTTTTCAGGCGTGCATCCTTAAGCTTCGTGATGAATCGCAGTACATGCTTCTCAAGACGCTTGGACGACTTCCGGAAATCGATGTCAGCTTTTCCAGCGGCAGAATTAAGTCGGTAGAAAAATTCAAGCGGAGTCTCAGAGTCTTTCATAGCCATAGTGAAGTATCTCTCAGAATACGATGACCGAGCTTTGCAATAACGTTTCTTGAACTCTGAAGACAGCTCTTTCCAGTCACGGGACACACTTTTGGGAAGCTGGTTAAATCAGTCTCGCGCAGACACAGGGAGCTTCAACTTAAGTTCCTGGATGCGCGTCTTAGTCGACCAACCTCCTTGAGAAGCCATATTCGTAAACCGCTCCCACCAGTGGACACGTTCCCTGAGGGTAGCTCTGGGGTCGAATTCCCCAAGGTTGTTCGAGTTCATGAACGGCCTTAGCGTCACAAGTGTGGTTCCGGCTTGTGCTTGAGTTGCTGCCGTCAGATTCACCACTTCACCTGGCTCTGAGTTCTCCGATGACGAGCTCGCAGAGTCTGAACTTGAATCGTCAGAGTCTCCACCAGAGTCTGGTGCTCTATCATGACGCTTCGCTCTGCGAGACGCTCTTCGATCTCCATTAGGCCGTCTAGCCTCAGTTCTCTGCGGCGAATCTCGTCTCGGAGTAGGCGCACGTCTAGTATCACCCTTGGTCTCTGTCACCGATGTCGCTTGAGTCACCTGGGTGGCCGTAGCAGTAGTAGCGCCGCCATTCCTCTCCGCCTTCACTCGCTTCGTTCCCGTGCTTCGTGCAGGGGTGCCTTGCTGGAAGGTTGCAACCTCTCGAGATTCCGTCTTGAGAGCCGGTGAATGTGACATGGGTTCAACCCCAACCCTTCTTGCGTCACTTCTGATTTCTGACCCTGATACTGGATACATAGTTGCAACTTCAGGGTTGTCTGTTTGTAACACTTGGTTTGAAGTTGCTGAATCAGGGTGACCGACCCTTCGCGCTTCTTGAACTTGGGATAATGTCGCTCGAAGGTTTCTCAACTGACCGGCTTGAAACCGTTGCATGTTCTGAGAACTTTCTTTCTCCCTGTCGCGCTCGGCTTCCATGACTTTCATTCGCTGCTGTAAGGCTTCCATTTGAGAAATCCAGTCTCGTTTCATCTCGTCAGTCGCACGCGCACGTTCGGCTTCAGTCTCAGCCTCTCTCTGTCGCCAGCGTTCAGCAAACACTGATTCCAGACGTTGGTTTTCAGAGTTCTGGAGCTCCGTCTTCAGAGTTTCCAACTCTGCCGCGCTGCGATTCCTGAGGTTGTTTTCAGATACCAGACTTCTGCGTTCTTCAGCGTCGTCGGCACGTCTCTCAGCCTCCAGCCTCGCGTTTTCCGACTTCAACAAGCGCTCGGTGAGCGTCTGAATTTCGCGTCTTGCCTCCAAGTCACGTTGCTCTCGACGACGATCGCGTTCCATGGTCTCCAAGCGTTCTCGGGCCAAGAACTCCATCTGCGCTTGCTCCATCCGGCTTTGCCACTCCTGCTGTTGCCTCATGACGTTCAACTCGATCTGGGCAGGCCCTGATCTCTGAGAGCTTCGAGCTTCAGACTTCGTACGACTCGACGCAATGGAACTCAAGCGTCGGGACGGTGGTCTCGGAAGGTCTTCACTCTTCACACTTTGGCGGTGGCTCTGGTGACTTTCGCTTCGGGTGGAGGCAGATACAGGCGGAATCTCCGGAGACAATTGTTTGAAATCCCGTGAAGAACTTCCGACAGACACCTGGTTTCCAGACTCCGCGCCCGGCACCTCTGGTCTCTCTTCCGGCATGTCGACATCCTCGGACTCTGGTTTCACTGGTAACAGCGTTCGCGTCACTTGGATCCCCATGCCTTCAGAGACTGTTCCTCCTACATCAGCACCTTGAGCGATTAACGCCAGACTTCCTGTGGGCGGCGGCATATGTGATGCCGCCCCTCGACTCATGGACATCAAGGACGAGTCTGTAGAGCTTCCTCGTGAAGTCTGGAATCCCGACGACTGATCATCCGAGGTCCCAATGACACTGGGAATTGGTACATCCGACATCTGAGTCTGAGAGATGCTGGGATCTTCGGACATTGGATTTTCAGACTCTGGTCGCGTGTTATCAGAGCGGCTCTCGTACTGCGGCAGTGAAGACAGCGATGGCGTCGATAAAGCTGACGGTGTCGACGGGATTTGTGGGCGCGGCGGTCTCTGCTGTAAGCGCTTGGACTGCGGCGGCTCGTCACTGCTGGAACCATCAGAGCTGTGCGTCACTCGGTGTCCGGTTACCCGGAGTCGCATGATCAGCCGTTGTCCTTGTAGGTCAGCATCTTCGTCAGGTAATACACTGTTTGCTTCGTTCTTGCCAGTTGTGTCTTCTTGCTTCATGCTTTCTGGGAGTCGGCAAACTTGTAACCTGGCGGTCACTGTGGCCCACTCAACCAATTCCACTGCTAGTCGACTCTGAAGTTCGGACGCCACACTGCGTACTTGAGACCCAACAACGGCTGACGCCTGCGTCTGGGGCCAGGTTGGGAGGAGGTTCTGGAATTCGAAACCTGTCTCGTACAACATTGTCTGAAGAACAGCCACACACTCCGGTGCTGTCAACGTGCTCATCGGAATCTCAACATAAGATAGGTCTTGGATCCAACCAAAACCATGACGCCTCGCGTGAAACTCTGAGATCCACATATCCTCGGGGAAAACGGAGGAACATCGCCATTTGATGTAGTCGCCGGTCGCTGCAGCGGCTTTCTGGAAAGCATCAGCACTAGGCTTCGTCGTTGGCCACATATATTCGATGCTAGGCGGGATGACCTTGCCTGTGTCCATATCTCTCCAACGGCGGAACTCACGACGCACATACCTCAGAGCTCGTTCCCCGTCAAGCGAATCAGCCCTCCCAGACTCATCAGACGGTGTCTTCAGAGACTCTTCAGACTTGATCGCCATGTCATCAGACATTGGTGCGTCTTCAGACTTTGGGGACCGTGGAACACGTTCTTCAGAGAGTCCGGGTTCTGGTTTCACTTCATCCACGGACTGGCCGGAAGTTGCCGAATCTGAACACAGATCGATCACTTCCGGGGACTCAACCATATCGGCGCCTCCCTCAGACGCCTCATCACCACCCTCGCGGGCAGTGGTCACCTCGTCACCAGAAGCTTCGACTTCTGACGGGCCTTCAGAACCTTGTTCACCAGGGACAGCAGGTGTCTCTTGAGCTTCTGGTTCCTCAGCAGGCTGGTCTTCGACCGCCGGTTCTGGGACGCTCACATTCTCAGCTGCCTTCTTCTCTCGCGCAGCTTTCCTCTTCTCGCGGGCCGCCTTCTGGATAGCATCCAAGTCCGGTTGCTCCTCAGGCGACAAACCTTGTAGACGCTTGGATTGACGTGTCGGAATGCTCCGACCACGACCACGGCGTCCTCCTCTCGTAGATCCTGGCGTAGCCATCTTGAATATAGACGCTTGACAGGAAACTTTCTCTTCTTGTACTCTCAAATCCGATGATATCACGATTCCAAAAATCCGGGCACGCGCACCAGTTGTCGCGAAGTCGGTGAAACTTTGGTCGCGGAGCAGGGGGGCGTATAGTGAACCCTAGTTATACGACTACTGAAAAGGGGTTTTCAGAGCCGTACAACGGTAGGTTGGCGTGTGGTACCTTGCGGTATCCTCGTGGGTTCGTTGTCTTCGGAAATATGACCCTCGCCGGAGTCTGAGAATGTGTTGTGAAGAGAAGTTGGGGTTCCCTTGGAGTCTGGTGTCGGTATTCAGGAAATCCTTCCAGGAGCGTTCGGGAGTCGGGATCTCTGGGAACCAAGATGGTTTCCAGGAAGTCGGCGGTCGAAAAGAGGTTAATATACCAGAGAAAGTCTGAAATCGGTGTCTGAATATCACAAATCCAGAACCGAGATACCTGACTTTCAGAGATAAACAACCAATATACAGAGTTCGAAAATATACAAATATATACAGCCGTTCTTATTCTTTCTAGGCCCTTGAACGGTGGGCTAACACTCCAGGTCAACTAGGGACTTACTACCAGACACCTGGTCTGTCTGGTATCCCTTTACGTTCGCGCACCACCCTCTAGTATAGAGGGAAAATATAAAACCAATACAATCGGCTATATATAACAGTCTACCTTGCACTCTGAAAACGACTGTCTAGTTTCCAGAGCCTGTCCAAACGAGCAATATGAAATGGGCTACCGCTAGAGACAAAACAAACGACCCAACTAGGATATGGAATAGGCGGGTCCTTTCAGGTCTCTACGTTACCTGATCTCCACCTAAGGGGATTGAATTTGGTGGAGATCACACGACGTACGTGATGACGCAGTGGCTTGAATACCTCTCAAGCGGACTTGTGCAGTAGCAAGCAAATTGAACTCTGTTTATCGTTTATCTTCCTCATAACTATCATATATCTCTGGTAACTCTCTTCTTCTTGTCGTCTTTTGCGTCCTTTATGCAGTCAGTCTTCATATCTCAGGTACTCTTGGTCTTTGTATACATCTGGTACTTTGACTTGGTCTCAGTATGCAGTCTGTGCAGCCGATCTCGATGGGTTGACAGGTAGAGACGTCATTACGGGGGATGTGCAGGTCAGTAATCACTTGAATGCGTGACTTGAACTTGGGTTCACTTGGTTTCAGTATGGTCTTGGATCTTCGGTGGTTTCAGAGTCTGGTATCCTGGTTTTCAGAGTCTGATATCACTTGGTTTTTCAGAGTCTTGGTCACTCAGAGTTAGAGATACCAGAATCTTGAATACGAAACCAGAGTACGGAGCACTAATGCTTCAACGTACATGAAGATCTTGAGGGTTGCGCGGGTGCGCGGCGTCCGGCGCGCGATACTTGGTCTCTGCGGGTATATATTGTGAATCCTTGAACCATCCATCGTCGCGCTGGACGGTAACGGGATGAGGTCTCTCAGAGATACGTTCTTCTGAGAGACTTTCCGCCAGAACTTAGGCACTCATCGTCGGGGAAAGTCCGGTGACCAGACAGAGTGTAGTTGACCTTCAGAGTTGTGCACACTCTGAAGTACACTTCTGGTCCATTGGGCCCCTTTACAGTCAGGCGAAGGTTTATCCACAATCTTCCACAGATGTCGCACGGGTACAGCCACGTCCCAAAGTCCCTTTCGCTTATAACTCATAGTATAACCAATCACATCATAACGTAATATCCACCTGTCGTTCGAAAATCGGAATTAACATCATGTCACCATTGTGATGGCGACGAATAATAAAGGAATGGAACAGAATTCAATGGCCGAAAGAGCACCGCACCCGAGTTAAGACGTTGCAGTGGTCGGTGTGCTGTCCGATTTGGTGGAGCAAGCTAAAAGGTTTCCAGGTTCGGGACTCTAAGCTGATACTGAAACCTATAGGATCGGGTACGCCAAAGTTCGCTGTCTATGTCGTTCGCTTGCGGAAAAGAACAAGAAGTGCTTAGCAGACTTCTTAGATGAGAATCGTCATTGGCCAACGTCAGTGGTCTTTTTCACCATGGTCTGCTCTGAAGTACATCCACTTCTGGGTTCCAAAATCAACCCACACGACATTTTCAAGCTATATCGGCAGCTCTCTCAAGTTTTCCACTATGTTATACCAGACCCCCAAGCTGGAGGAATGCAAACAGTAGATATCACAGTGGTACCCTCTGTATTTGGCACCGAAGAATTTGTAGCAACGAACACGCGGTATTTCCCCTTCCTACGTTCTCAAGACTGGACTAAGCTTCTGCAACAAGTACCTCAGCTCAATCACCACCCGATGGAAGATCTTGGATGCCTCCCCGTCGGATACACCAGGAACTGGCAAGTTTGCTGATGCTGCGGAGCTACATGTTACCAGTGGTTCATGACGTGATGCTACGGTTTTTCTTTGAGAATTTAACCGTGGGTTTTACGGTTCTACTTCCTGATATCGCTGAATCCAACAATTCAGCAGTGCGTTCGACAAACGTGGCAAGCATTAGAGACGACGGAACATTGCTTTTTCTTGTGCCCTGCTTTACAACCGCTCTGGCGCCAGCTATGGTCATTCTGGTCACGATTCTTTACAGCTGAATTGACTTGGAAAGTATTGCTCTTCCCGAAGCCGCAGAACCCTTGCAAAAATTGGAGGAAGTATCAACAAGAGATATTACTCCCATGGGGAGTTCAGATTGCCGAATCCTTTCATGCAACATGGAGACTTCGGAATGACATACACTTTCGAAAAACAAAGGCACTACTGCCAAATGTGGCGAATATCCAGTCGTCATACAGGATGCATTATCAGTTTATTTACCAGCATGCGGATGAGCTCAACTGTGACCGGAAAACTATCACGTTACTGATCCAACAGTTAGGTTTTGAACTGCCGATTGATCTCCATTCGGAACGAATGCCCCAAATTTGGGTTGTCCATCAGTCAAGGTAGAACAGTGTATCTACAGCTATTGAATTAGCTTGAGACCGTTGGAAGTTAGTCCAAAGAGTTGTCCACATATCTAGTTAATCAAATAATTTTCCTTCCTTCCTTCCCCAGTAGACCGCCCCGCGTCTACTGGGAGTCGCCGTTTCCCTGGGCAGAGCTTGAAGCGGGACTCGCGGCATGGTTGCGGCCATTCTGGCCGGCGCGATCTTTGCGCAGAGGGCAGTTGGGCCTCAGATGTGTGGGACTGCCACACGTGTAGCACCGGCGGATGCTACTCGTAGAGTCTCGCTTGCGCGCTAGCCTTCGGTTCTTTACAAGAACCAAGTAGTCCACTAAATACGGGACTCACAGAGTCAGTGTCCCTATAATAAAGGACTAACACTAACGATGTAAAATGCAAAGTGAACTGTATTGATTTTCCTTTTATCTGCCCGCCCGAATCCTAAATGTAACGGATTTAATATCTGATGTCTCGTATCTTTTCGTGTGAGCCACACCATTATGTACCCACATAAGTGTATCCATGTGTGTCACACACCAACAGTAGACATTCGTGTAACAATCCCCTTTACATTCTTCCTCATCGACAACTTCTTGGTGGACTTTAAAGAACGGGTTGTTGATACTCTCGGTCTGCACATGACGCTGGGGAACTGCAAGACGCTGGGAATTGCTCACGGCGGAAGCTCCGTCGCAGCAAGCCAAGATGGCGGCGAGCACGATGTAGGAAGGAAGGAAATTATTTGATTAACTAGATAGGTGGGCAACTCTTTGGACTAACTTGCAACGATCTCAAGCTAATTTAATAGCTATAGATAGACTGTTCTACCTTGACTGATGGTCAACCCAAATCCCGAATGGAGATCAAAACCTAACTGTCGGATCAGTAGCGTGATAGTTTTCCGGTCACAGTTGAGCTCATCCGCATGCTGGTAAATAAACTGATAATACATCCTGTATGACGACTGGATATTCGCCACATTTGGCAGTAGTGCCTTTGTAGTGAATATCATTTCGAAGTCTCCATGTGGCAAAAATGAGCACGATGTTGAGAATAGACGTCGAGAGCTGGAGCCTTGTCCGGTAAGTTGCGAAGTAAGCTTGCACAACAGCAAACTAACGCTGCAGTCGACTACGACGCCCCGTTGAAGTCTCCGGGTGTACCGACGTCCCTTAGTAAAGAGCGACACCCCATCCTCGGTTTTGCCTGGCTACGCACGGAATGGCATCCTCGCCGAGGATTCCTCGGTTAGTCTCAACAAAAAAAAAACGCAGTGTATTCGTGCGCCTACATCTACACGACCCACTCCGTTGCGTCGCCTACCACGACTTCGTCCGTGCCATCGTCAAAATCGTCTTCATCATCTACGCCTCCAATTCGAATGTCCAGGAGCTGCAGCGATTGAAGCATCGGCACGATGTTGTCCGCAGTAGACGACTCAGCACAAATTTCTGCACAGCCAGAGGTCCCTTCAGCGCCATCTATCATACCGGCCTTTACAAAGCCGTTCTTGATCGTGTCCTGCGATAACATTGTCCAAGCTTGCTAATCCATTTTGACACCACCTCACGATCGGGTGCGCGCAGCTGAAATGATCCATCCTTGCCGTTGTGCCCGCGTAACTGCTCTCGTAGGTTGTCGATCCAAAACGTTCGCATGTGGGCTTTTAGTGGTGGGTTCCACGCAACATCAGCTGCTTGGCACACTGAGTTGGCCCCCGGAGGGATGCGCATGAGCACGACGTTTATGTCGGCGGCGTAGCGGACGACTTCAGGGGTCCAGTGACCCGAGAATCGTCCCAGAGCAGCAACACCGGAACATGCTTGTCATTACGTCCGCCAAAATGAAAACGAAGGAAGTCGACCGACAAACCTCCATTCCACCACCCCTAAAGCATTTATAATACCGAATTAGTATTAGTTCTCCATTTCAAATGTGCCAAACGCCACCGTACCTTGGCATTGCCATATATTTCGAGATGCTCAGAGTTTTCAATAGCCGAAATCTGCTTCCACACATGCACGCCGAATCCCTTTCGCAGTCGCAAATTCTCAGCTGCGGTTGCTGGCATTCTCGACGGCTGAGACTTGAAAATGACGAAGGGCGTGTACTTGCGACCACTTGAGTCTCCAAGTAGCATTACGGTAGCACGCTCTTTACTCTTTCCCGAACAGCGCACCCAGACAGTCTTCGGTCCTGTAGCACTTAGTGTCTTCGTTGGCAGATACTCGAAAAAGGCCGCTGTAAAACCACACAGATGTGAGTTAAGATAAGAAATCGTAGAAACTAAAAACCTAACTATCGTACCAGTTTGATCGGCATTATAGACGGCTGACACACCAAGCCGAAGCATTTCGGCGCGAACTTCAGCAGCGAAGCTGGATCGAATCGCCTCTAAGTCGTCAGGCGTCTTCTGCCCTTGTCGGGTCTTAGCTCGCATAGCAAGACGGTGGCGTCGGCGAAAAAGGAGTTGCCAGCTCCATGACGCACTAAAGCGGTTGACGGAGTAGGTGTTGGCAATTTCTTTTGCACGCAAACGCGACATGAGTGATGAAATAGGCACACCTTCACCGCGAAGGTCGTTGACCCACTGCACAATGCCCGCTTCCGCCTCACGAGGAAGGACAGTGGCTATACCAACAGCCCGCTGTTTCCTTGCATACGCACCACGGTGCGTGATGCATGCCTGCGCAATTTGGTGCTGATTGCGGCGCCACTTCAGCACCAACTTGCGACGGCCATCGTTTGCAGCGAAGCTGAGGCTCGGCCAAAAGTGCGAGATGGTAGCTCGAATCTTGTTAAACTTGCGTAGGTGGTTCAGCACCTCTAATTTAAGCCGACTCGTGTAGGAGCCCAGCACAAATTTCCGTGGAACTCTGCCGACGCTGCCAGGCTTCGTCTTCGGTCTTCCTTTGGGCTTTGCACGTTGAACCGGGTTGTCGGTGGCCATGATGAATATGATATGATAGTGGCAGACGATACGTATTAACAAAAGGGTAGACGTGCCTGAATGGACAGAGAGCAGCTTGTCTCCCTTGACATCAGGAATCAGCCGCCCTAAATGCAGAGTTGTGATTGGAGGAGACACCGTTGTCTCCCTTGAGTAGAAGTCTCCGTTAACTAAGGGAAGTCGGTATTATGCGCAAAGCCGACCATGATGTTTATGCATTATCTAATGCAAAAATCTTAACGTGACTTTGGCGAGTTCATTTTTTGCGCGCTGATAGAGTTAAAACCACGCCAGCCGAACGGGCAGCACAACTCCACTACCAGAATTCCCAGTTCGGGGATGGAGTGATCTCGCTGATCAACGCATCGTGCATCAGTGTAGATGCTTGTTGTACTGGTCTGTCTTGTTGGACACGGGTGGACAGGCGTCTGGTAACAAGATCTCCGTGTTGGCCCCCGCGTCCGGTTTGACCTTACCGCTACCGTGTGGTACACAATCGAGTGAGACTCTTTTATGTTTTCCTGCGCGTGAGCCTCATTTTCCTCACTTCACAAATCCCGGAATTCAGCCTTGAGCCCATACGTGGCATTTATGAAATCCTTCACGGCTGCAGGGAGTTGTCGAGGGCGGAAGTGATCGCGGTAGCTAAAGGCGCATTGTGAGCCACGACCATGGCAACTCTGATTCGTCCGCGTCGTCGGGTTTCAATTCGGGCAAGGCGATGATCATGCGATCGGCGGAGTCACGATCCCCACTAACAACCTTAATTGAGCAAAATTCGTCACAGTTAAGGCGGTTACTGCCGACTCTGTGACGCGCACTACACCGGGCACCGTCCTTCCCGCAACCATCAGTTCAAGCCAGCCTGCCACAGTCGACGGGTCTCTGCCTGTCGCTGTCGGCCCAAACAACAATGCTACGGTCAGCTCAGCTACACTCGCTAGTGTCAGCAGGGTCACTGTCTGTGCTAAGGAAAGCAACTCACTCGGTACAGCCATTCCAGTCACGATCGGATGCATCTTCTGTGTACCCGTCGACGCAGCAAACAGCTCCACAGTCGGCGACACTTCCATTGCCACTGTAGGCAGTACCACAGTCGGCACCATCACAGCTGGTCCGGATAGTACCACCACAGTCAGTGTGAGTAAGAACGATACCCGTACTGCAGGCCGGGACACCAGGGCCAACGCAGAGTAACGTGCACCGTGCATCAGCAAGCGGGACGCCACGGCTGTCGCCATCCCGATCTTGCACGAGGTTACAGAGTGGGGCGAAGGGAAGCCGCCCGTCACACGAACTCGAGACTCCTCGACTCGCGACCCAGGGTGACTTCTTGGCCCACCTCGCCAAGAGCCAGGCTCGAAATGTCCGGGAACAGTTAGTGCAGATACACGGAAAACCGCTGGGGAACGACTGCTACGACAGGAGCTGGTTCGCTAAGACGTCCCATTCCCTAGTTCCTACCCTACGACGCGCCCAACCACGGTACCTGCACGTTATGAGCTGGATAGGTCCAAGCAAGCTGCCTATAGTGCGTACTTGTGCATTTCAGGCACGCAGCTTGCTGACTTTATTCGCCTCCTGCGCGGGGAATGTGACTCAGACTCTGCTCCCAACAAAGCCTTACACGTGCTAGTTGACGATCCTTCGTGGATATCGTATCAATTTGCATCCCACTGAGCGGACATTGTCAGGCACGGAGTCACACCGAGGTGGCACTACGCCCCCTCATTCGCCAAGGCAGGTTTTGAGTTTCCTCGTGACTGCTCGAGTCGTGCGAGTTGTCGTTCGTAGATGATATTTTGCACCTGGACGTAGGACTCATGCGCCACATTGAATTCGCTCTGGATTTTGCCCTAGAACAATTAATGTCCGGACCTTTTCCAGCCTCTCATCAATCCAGAACACCAGATCGGCCAATGCCTCAGAGTCCACGACCGCTCGAATCCTTTTCTGGCAAAGAAGGAACTTTCTTGCCGCTGTGACTACCTCTCCGACGAATACTTGATAGACCTCATCAACCAGGAGGGACAGTTCATCCAACGCAGCCAGAATATCATCCAAGTTGAGAGCCTGAGGAACCGATGGGAGGCTGTTTCCGCTGGAGAAATCGCACATGTCATACTTGCCCAATAATTGAAGCCCTGGAGATCACATCAAGCCGCGAAAAATGTAATAACGACAATCCCCTCGTTCCAAATTCCCAAGAGTAAAACCCTTTTAACACCGCGGGGTGGGGCAGAAACGCTAGCAGCTCAGTTTGTGCCTGCAAGTGCTCAACGAATAACTGTGAGTTCATGTGCAAACACGTACCGTTGACAATGGCTTGATGCACTGTATTCTGCAACCTGGTCGCACGAAACTGCCCTTTTCCAGTAAATTCAGCTGGCCCACCGTCAAGGAGGCTTTGCTGCAGTCCGTGGGTAGCTTGTTCTCTCGCTTCGCCGCGGGGGCGAGCCTGAGCGGGAGTACTAAAGTCAATGAGGTCACCCTCGCGCGCTCTTTTGACGGTCGCTCGCGCTGCGGAGCTGATTCCACCTCGAATACCTTCCTCGCTATCATCATCGGATTCTTCGAGAGGGTCTAATCCGGTGCCGGTCTGTTCTCGGAGAGGACTAAGCGCACAGTGACCTCTGGCACGGCCTCCTCCGCTGGTTCTTCGAAGACTGATCCGCCCAACTTATGGTGACGGGAATTTGTCGCGTTCCGTCATGATAAAAGATGAAGTCCAAAGTATATTTGGCCGACACGTGAGACACTTCAATTTCGGAAATGTCGAACAATGGTACAAGTTGTACCATTGTTCGACATTTCCGAAATTGAAGTGTTGTTGTACTACAACACCCGTCTCTTCCACAGTATCCAGCTCTAACCTCTCGCAAATCGTGGCGACCGACCACGTGCATTCAACAGTTTGTAGGCTGCTTCGTGGATCGAGAGCATTTCCGTCGGCATCACGGACAGGGTTGACCTCCCTCGCACAGCCGCATAGCGTACGTTTCCGCTGCTAGGTCTTGTAGGAGCTCAGCCTCATAGATGAACTCGAAGTTGCCTCCGCCGCGGTGATGTGAAGTACACGTCGCTCTACCAGGGCACTCCATTTGAAGCCAGTCACTACGCCGTAGGTCCAGCGTTCCACTCCACCATTCCAGCGATGCGCAACGCACACACAGCTTCCAAAGTACGTTCCAACACCACTGTAGGCCTCTTCTTCAGAAACCTCTCGATGTTTCACCGCGGAGACAGGAACCTCTGCCGAATAGGTATCTAGTTCTCTCCAGCAACCGCTGGCGACACGTTTCACGCGGATCTCTTTACCGAGGTCCGAACCGTCTTTCTCGGCCGAGCCGTAGCAAAAGCCAGACGTTTCGAGCGTCCCAGGTTTGAGGTAGTAGTAGGATATAGTCGTCATTCCGAGATCCTAAGTTGAAGGAGGCTGAGGTCGAGGTTATTAGCTTAGAGAAAATCTGAAACCTGAAACTGACCTAATAAGGCTGTTGAGTTCGACTCCGCTACAGCCGCTAATCTGGTCGCTAAATTGTCGATCCTCGAGGATCCGGACAACTGGATTCCCTGTCGTCTGCGTCTCCACCATCTGCCGCATCTTATAATCTCTGGGTGTTCTATATTTTTTAATAAATATATAAAATATAGAACACCCAGAGATTATAAGATGCGGACGATATTTATGTTTGGGCGCTCCGTACTTGGGCGCTCTCCCTGCTTTCGTACTGTCCCTGCGAACGCAGTTCCATTGTTAGCCACGACTTGGTCGAATATCCAATTCTTGTACGCCTCCACGTCCGTTTGCATGCGGTGCTCGTACACCCAGCCGACATAAGCCTCCGAGATATAGTTTTGGGGTTTCCCACAATGCATTCGCCGTCGGCTGACGTAACGTTTCCGAAAGTTGCTGCTCCATTTTCAGAAGAAGAAGACGCAGTAATGGATGAAACACCGAGTGCAATTACAGCCATAGCGGATAGAAGACTGGAGGAAACGGTGGTTCTTGTTGTGTGCATTGTGTTGGAGGACGAAAGAAATTTGAAAATGACGTCGATAACTAGTCGCCACGACATCCATTGGAGAAGAGCAGCCTAATGGACGATAGCTTTTGCATCCGCTGTAGAGTGCTATCGAAGGCGCTACACTGTACTGGAGTTAAATACGCTCGGACAGTGACGCGGATCCTGATCAGAGACGATCATCTTTGTGGCGATAGCCTGACGACAACAGGCATCTGCTGACAGCTTACCAATCCCGCAGCCAAAAGCGTTGGGATGATCGGAGCTCATCGCCAACAACACAAGTACACAGACGGCAGGCCAGACCGCACGCAAGCTCAGCTGGCAAGGCTGACTTGCATGCATGGCTACAACAAGAACAACTGCAAGGACGCTGCTCCCTGGACGGCCAAGGCGGCCGGTGAGAGCGCCCAATGACTAGCATTAGAATCGATCACTTTGCAATTTACTTTGCACTACCAAAGCAACCAATACACGTTGCATTTTGCAGGGAGTTCCAGCTCCCAAACTGGCAGCACGTCACAAAGTTAACTTTAGTTGTCATTCGTGCAAGAACGATGAGAACTCGCAGCGGAAGATCGATTCAAGGCAATCCAAGGATGCAAGTCAACCAAGCCTCTGAAGTAACCAACCCGGATGCAAGCAGGACCACGACGGACACCGACTTTACTACGGTGATCCCCGTTACGTCGTCTGCGCTGATGCCACCGTACCTGACCGACGTCTCTCACCAGGCCCTAGTGAAATGGAAGAGAGAGCGTCAAGAGTATGAAGACGCCGTCGAGGCTCGCTGCGCCACGACGGGCGAAGACAGAACGAAGGCGTTGATAAGCGTCAAAAATTCGTTCAATCGGCAACTGCTGGAGACGCTTTGCAAGTTCGAGTGGAACACGACGATCGAGGATGTGACGGAAGCTCGTATCGTTGCGGAGCTCGACAAAATTGTGAGAAACGTGATGAACGACGCCATCATCGACGTCGACTCGATCTTCAAGACCGAGTTGAAGATGGATATGCGAGAGCGCGATGTGAAAGTGCGGGTGATTAAGTATTTCATGAAATGCGATGAGGTGATCATGCAGCATGGGTTAGCTGGTACTTTTTCAACCATCGCTGGTATCAAGGAGAAGTGCAAAATACTTAAACGTCACCTTGAGCCTGCGGCACTGCGGGATGCAATCGACACGCACCATCGCCTCGCCGACCCGTCTAGCAAGACGGACGAGACTAAACTGTACAGCCTCGTCAAGGAGAAAGCGCTTGAACAGGAAAAGGTTTTCAATCTACTATCGAAACGCAATCGTCAGCAACCACGACGCACTGACGACGGTACGAGAACAATGAGGAACAGTGAAAAGCCTCCGAGGCCGAGTAACAACCAAGGTTTCGCTGCCGAAAGGCACAATGAGGCGAAATCGAACCGCTTGGTGGTAAAATCAAGCGCAACGCAGAAATCCCAGCCATCAGCTGAAAGCAAGCCAAGAACAGGTTGTTTTCACTGTGGCAAAGACCACTGGTTGAGCCAGTGTCCTGACCTCGATGAAGCAGCCAAGGAGGCGCTTCTTGCCGAGAGAAAAAGCAAGAAAGGAGCCAATGGCAATGGGGCGAAGCGTTACCGAACCGAGCGCCTAGAACAAGCTAGTGTCCCAGTCAGTGACGACCGCACAACGGTTTTGCTCAACGACACGGTTGAGGTGCCATGTTGTGCTGATAGTGGCTGCGACTTTAACATCATCTCCAGGAAACACGTTGAACTGCTCCAAGCACAGGACCCAACCGTCGAACTAATTGAGCTAGATGAGCCTGTGCACTCGCAGACAGTTGGAGGAACAACTCTGATCTCTACTCACGCGATTGACGTGAGACTTACGATCAACACCGCTGCAGGTCCCGTGAGATGTCAAGATCCCAAGAGATGTTTGATCATAGAGTCGGATGAGAACGAGATGCTTGTAGGCAAGCTGTTGCTCGTCGAACAGGGGATTGACATTGAGCAACAATTGGAGTACCTTGCGTGTCGGGGACCGGACGATGATGACTCTTTCGATGGGCCGGATGGTATGCCACCATGCAAGCCCAATAAAGCCGAGGTCGTACAGAATGTGGTTAACGCTCTCGTGCACGATGCTATCGACCGCGGTGTGATTGACGACTATATCACGACACGACTATACGAGGTGCTCCACAAGTACAGCGGCTGGCGACTTGAGTTGGGCGATGATCCGCCTGCAAGGACCGCCACTCAAGATTCGGTTGATGCAGAATGCTACACCGTACCGATGCAAGGTACGGCAATACAGCCCAGACAAATCCGCTTTCCTCGAAGCATTCAACAAGCGCCTAGTGGAACTAGGCTGGGTGTTCGAGAACCGTGAGAGTCGATGGTGCTGCCCGGCGTTGCCAGTCCGCAAGCCAAGCACCAATGAGTTTAGGCAGACTACTGACTACAGGCCGATCAACGGGATGACGGAGCCTATCGCTGGTGTGATGCCAAGCTTGGAGGTTGCCCTCGAGCATTGCAAGGGTATGATGTACTACGCGATGTTTGATTTCCTGAAGGGATTCTGGCAGCTTCCTCTCCACAGGAGCAGCCAAGAGTTATTGTCATACATGACGGACAAGGGTGTTTTCACGCCAACTCGAGTGCCACAAGGTAGCAGTGATGCGGCTCTACACTTTCAATCAACTGTGGAAATGGTTCTAGGGAACCTTGTCAACAAATGTGTGATTGTGTGGATAGATGACTTGCTGGTATTCGCCAACTCGCAAGAAGAGCTGATGGATGCAATCGAGGCTGTTTTGAAAAAGCTCGATGAACACGGTCTCATTCTCAATCCGAAAAAGAGTGCTGTATTTCTCACGGAAGTGCGATGGTGTGGCAGGATCATCAACAAACATGGTATCGGCCACGACCCCGAGCGAATCCGTGCACTACGGGAAATACCGACTCCAACAACTGCGGCGGAACTCCAACAGTTCTTATGCGCCAGCAACTGGATGCGTGCTGGGCTTGTTGACTATGCTCGCGTCGCTCGGCCATTACAGGAGCGGCTCGATGCTGCACTGGCGGGCACACGAAAGACGAAGAGAGCTGCTGCGGGTATCCAGATCGAGTTGACGACCGAAGAAGAACAAGCATTTGAAGCAGTGAAGGAACTCCTGAGCAATTCGGCGACACTAGCATACCCGGACCCAGACAAGCAGTTGTGTCTGCTCTCGGACGCCTCTGACAGAGGATGGGGACTGGTGGTCTCGCAAGTTCGACAGTGGAAACCTGATGTACCTATCCAAGAGCAGGACCATGAACTCTTGATCTGCATGGGTGGCAACTTCAACGGATCGGCACTCAATTGGAGTGTAATTGAGAAAGAGTCGTATCCAATTGTGCACGCGTGTGAAAGACTGGAGTACCTGCTTCTAAGGCCACAAGGATTTCGACTTAACTGCGACCATCGGAACATTATCTTTCTTTTCTCGCCGAGCAAGGAGTTAAAAAAGCACGTTCGTGGCAAACTTCTTTGTTGGTCCACGAAGCTGCTCGAGTACCGCTATACCATCGAGCATATTGCCGGCGTCCATAACGTGTGGGCAGACCTCATCTCGCGGTGGGGCGGGAAGCAGCAACCAGCAGCAAGGATTCACTCGGCCAAACGCTTTACTCGATCAAAACGGAAACATGCAGAGAGTGTTGCAACGACCAAGAATGGCATGACGCCACTTCGTCCACTGGACCAGGACGGATTCGTGTGGCCCACGACCGACGAGATCGGCAGCATTCAGGCTCTGCATGTAACGCCAAAAGGTGCTGTACCGGGCAATGATGATCTGTGGCGAGTCAACGGTTTGATCTGGATACCAAGTGATGCGACCGAGCTGATTGAAAGACTACTGATCATTGCGCACTGTGGCCACAACGGACACCGCGGCATAAATGTGATGATAAACCACATCCGCCGGCTGTTCAGTATTGGTGGACTTAGCAGGATGGTACGCGACTTCTGCGAGAAGTGCCTACTCTGCCTGCACGTGAAGGGCGGCGTGGTGATTCCACGGCCTTTTAGCGAAACACACCATACCTTCGAACGCAACCACACCCTGCACTGGGATTTCCTCACACTTGGTGAATCTTTTGGAACGTCGCGTTACGTGCTAGCACGTGCTAGTATTGAAAGATGAAGCAACACATTTCGTGGAGCTGATTGAATGCGACGGACCTACATCGGAAGGTGCAGCTACTTCTATCCTTGACTGGTACAGTCGATTCGGGCCACCTAGTGTGTAAACCAGCGATTCAGGATCACACTTCAAGAGCAAGGTTATATCTGAATTGGGCCGACGACTGAAGAATCGTCTCGAGTTCATCCTCGCATACACCCCGTGGAAGAATGGCTCTGTAGAGCGGGTGAACCGCGACATCACCCAAGTACTGAAGGCATTGGCACTGGAGTTCAAAGTGAGTATACACGACTGGCCGTACCTACTACCACTAGTGCAGTCAAGCATCAATCACTCTCCAGTTGCGTCACTGGCCAACCGAGCTCCTATTGAGCTGTTCACTGGACTACCGTGCCCTAATGCTCTCGACTCCATATTCCTGCCTGGAGGGAAGGGACGTGTAGCCACACTGAGCCAGCCGCGACCCAGCACGGAGCAGCAACTAGCTAATCTACGGGCTGACCTCCAAGAAATGCACAAGCCTGTCAAGGCAGAACGCAAGCGCCAAGCTGAACGTTACCGGGCACGATACCATTACCATCAGCGCGTGAACTTCTCAGTCGGAGACTACGTGTTGCGCTCTCGTGTCGACGAGAAACTTCATGCAAACAAGCTACGCGCGATGTGGGTCGGTCCATACAAAGTGGTTGGCAGTGCTGACTACTACTGTACAGTTGAGCATTTGGTCAACGGTACTACAGTGAATGTGCACCCATCTCGCCTAAAACTCTACGCAGACGACTCATTAAACGTGACTGAAGAACTGCTGGACCATATTGCCTCGCAAGGGACACTGATGGCCGTGGAGTCTATCTTGGAGCACAGAATGAACCCTGACATGGAAGCCTACGAGATCAAAGTCAAGTGGATGGGTCTCGAGACTATCGAGGACTCTTGGGAGCCGCTGAAGACCATGTATGAAGATGTACCACAACTACTGTTACAGTACGTGAATGAGGCAAACGATGATGATTTCCTACTCGCTGCGACCTCCCAGATGAAGTCCGAGACGCCAAGGCAACGCAGGAACTGAGTTACAAGCACTTCCTGGTCAATTGCATATGATGTATGAGAGTTTCGAGATCTTGCAAGCATTTCCAAGTCGCGCCGCAATGGGTATCTTGAGTCCGATCCCAGACACATGTACTAGTCAACTTTCAGACGTTGGATCACAATATTAACAAGTGCATTCAAGTGTCAAGCAACTCTACAATTTGGTTGGCTGATATTCAGATTTCTCGGTTCTGATTGGGCAAAAAGGGCAAGGAGAGAATTGTTGCAAATCCGAGAGATCACAACATGTAACACTTCAACGCGTTGAAGTTGGAGGACCGGTCATGTACAGAGTGTGACGAGTATAGATTGGTTTTTTACTCGGAAAAAAAAATCGGTTGAAAACCGGTTTAAAAACGGTCTTCTATCGGGCGACTGGTTCATTAACCATTGAGACAAGAGCAAGAAAGAGCAGCGGCTGAGTTAACCACGGTAAGCATTTGGACAGCAAGTAGTCTCCTGGAGGTGTGCAGTACCCTAATTCAAAGTTTTATGTTTGTGGGGATGTACCAGGTGGACGTGGGCTACAACTTATAGTATTCCGTGTCGAGTGTCAGTGAGAAATGCATCTTAAAGCGCAAGGCGTTGCTTGCAGAAGGACGTGTGAAGCGTATGTCAAGAGAAGCCTCGCAAACTCTCAATTCCCATCAAGCGACAATCTACCTGGATGTTTGATCGCAAAGACTTTTCACCTGCGCGAACTACATGCTCTAGTGTCGGTGGAGGTTCGTAAAGCTGCCAAGCCACGTCTGAATCACTGATATGAAGACCTCTTACGCATTATCGACGCCATGCGAGCTGAAACTACAACGGATTAGTCGGTGAAGAATGGAGGACGTTAGGCTGAGATTGCACAATGAAATTGCCCGTATCAAGGGTATGAATTTTACTTCGCATCAGGTATGTTGTTTTAGTCAGAGTGAATCAAATGTATTGTTCATATAGATGTAGTGACAAGAATGTGTCCACAGGAATTTCCTATCGTGATCGTATGTAGCTCGTACCGAGAAGAGAATATTTGCCGCTTTAAGTGACCAAGTGCTATCCGCTTAATCGTCGTGAAGGGGAAAGAGGATGTGGTCAGGCATTGAAGCAAGACTGAACAACGCGACTGCCGCGGACATCGAATCCTGTTCGAGGAACTCTGCCTCTGTCAATGCGCATCCAGTGTCGTGGTCGATTTCGTCGTCTCCAACTTCAGCATCCACACAGGCATCAGCGTTCTTGTTGGTAAAAGTGGGTTGTTCCGCATGAACAAATCAAATGGCTGTCGACCGTCAGGCATAACCAATTCAGCAACGGCGGAATTGTGCGCTACAGCTAATTGCTGCTCCACTTTACCTCGAGACATTCTGTTACGTGGAGCTGTATGGATCCTCTTTGCGGTTTTGTGATTGCGTTCAACGCCTGCACTGGATGCTGGAACCGAGTAAACCTTCATCAGAAGCTGTGAGAACTGGAAATTTGCGTTGACCTTGGCTCCAGATCATGTGAGGACGATAAATGGCTGGATCCCCCAATGCTGTGCGTCACTGCCATCTCCAGCACTGAACGGTAGAATTCTACCGTTGCTTTTGCTTTTCTGTCGCCGTTGTCTCCAACGAGGCGACAGAGAAGTGCAATCGCATCTCGGCATTGTTGGTAAAGATCCACAGGCCCCAGGTCAAGCGCTGTTGGCTCAACGTCACTGTCGGATATCGCCACTCTAAACGGTAGTAAAATGGGTCACAGAAGAACGCCAATGCATGAACCGGCGAGCGAATCCTGTTCCAACGATAAAGTAGTTTTTGTCGGAGGAAAGTACTGTCATCTTCGTCCATGACACGTCCGATGTGTAAGTACACGTACACAAAAGTCGCGTATACCGTAGAAAGCGTTGCCACGGTACTCTCGAGGATCCCAATGCACTTGCATATTGTATCAAATATAGTGACACCACTCG
The DNA here is from genome assembly GCA_018806915.1 of Phytophthora colocasiae. Taxonomy (NCBI): domain Eukaryota; phylum Oomycota; class Peronosporomycetes; order Peronosporales; family Peronosporaceae; genus Phytophthora; species Phytophthora colocasiae. Next base: position 1,070,866 of record JAGKQI010000064.1, on the reverse strand, counting down.
ATACTCCGCGCCAAAACCCAGCGTCCATCACTGTCGCTACATAGTCAGCTGGTAGTTCATACGTCTCATCAATCTGACGCTCGGTCTTTTCATTCAGTACTGCAGATACTACGGCAGTAACAGCTCTTTTCACCTTCGAAAGACGCACGAACATCAAATTGATACTACTCCAACGAGATGCCGAGTACAATACCATCGCATACGACTTTCCGAGAAGTTCTGCGCAGAGCTCGCAAAAAATCTTGTTCAACAACCCCTGGTTCTTGACAGTTTTTGACACGAACACAGCACGTCGAACAGTATTTTTCACGGCAGCTAACCTTGCAATGTCCTCACAAAAGTTGTTGAGTGCATGCGTACTGCATCCGTACGTGAGAGTCACGTGACCGCCATTATACAGAGACTCACGCACCGCTCGCATGAGGTTGCACGAGTCCGAAATAAACGCAAAAACGGCTCTGCAATGATCCTCAGGCTGACAGAGTGGGGGATTCATAAAACTTTTTAATCGCGACATAACGGACGCGTTTTTCCGTGAAACCTCAACAGCGCTTTCCTTTTTTAAGTCCACTTTCAAATATTCTGCAAACCAAGGTCGAGGGTCATGGACTATGACGTTGGACATGCTTCGAGAGAGTACATTCGTAGCACCATCAACACCAACGGTAAGGGCAACGGCCGAACACATTGCCTTCTTAACTTCCATCATGACGCGTTGATAGGTATCCGATAGCAGCGTTGTTGACAGTTCAGCAGCACTCGGAGGTGAATAGACAGGATTTAAGAGGTCGAAAAATTCTCTAAAGGCGGCATGGTCAAATAGAGAAAACTCTGTTCCTGTCTTGTGCACTGCAGCAGCAAATTTGTGGTCGAGCGCATCTCGCTCCTCTCGCGAGATGCTTGGGAATGACTTGGCTTCCAATTGCAAAACGATGGACTCCGCCATGCCCGGCCACCCACTGCTGTCGTTCAAAGACTCCGCCAAACGTCCGATAAAAGTAGTCATTTGGGGACAGGATTGTAGATGACTTGTCATGTTCTTGGTAGTCGCAGACGTCGTTTTTCCACAATGGGTGCATGCAGCACCAGCAGACTTGTACGGGCCGGCAGCATGAGGCGTGAAGTGAAGCCAAATGCCTCCTGGTTTCCGTCCCATCCTGAAAAATAGAAAATGAACTTGTAGAGACGATGGTGGTGTCTTAAACTTGCGAGCTTGGCTGCGGAATAGCAACGTTCAAACAGCTGAGCATCTTATCCGTATTGATCAATGGTTCTAGAGTGCACTGGATCCACACACGGAGGCTGCTCAGGACGCCAGCTGAATAAACAACCGAAAAAAAAAAACAAAAAAAAAACAGAATAACTAACTTGTTGGATTTAAAAAGGAAATAATTATAAAAAACCATTCCATAGTGACGAGGCAGTCACAACCGGACGATACAATCGCACGCACGCTGGAGGGACGATTTCGACTGATGGCCTGATGACAACAGGCATCTGCTGACAGCTTACCAATCCCGCAGCCAAAAGCGTTGGGATGATCGGAGCTCATCGCCAACAACACAAGTACACAGACGGCAGGCCAGATCGCACGCAAGCTCAGCTGGCAAGGCTGACTTGCATGCATGGCTGCAACAAGAACAACTGCAAGGACGCTGCTCCCTGGACGGCCAAGGCGGCCGGTGAGAGCGCCCAAAGACTAGCATTAGAATCGATCACTTTGCAATTTACTTTGCACTACCAAAGCAACCAATACACGTTGCATTTTGCAGGGAGTTCCAGCTCCCAAACTGGCAGCACGTCACAATCTTGAAAAGAAACCGCGGGGTTAAACTTGACGACTACCGAGCTGAAAAGCAGAGATTTCAATCCAACAACAGCTAACGCACACATCCTAAACGATAGGAAAAGAATAAAAGAACAGCGACTACATATGCGAAGAGAAACTGTCCTGGCAGTGCTCATTCATTCCAGCGTTGCATCTCATTCTATCTACACCTTTGCCCGTCCAGTTTGAGACTGTTTCCAAGCAAATAGGGATGAACAATTTTGGGGTAAATGACCGCGGTAGTTTGGGTAGTACCACTATCAAATTTGTCGAGCAAACATGGAAATACTGCAACCAGTTTGGGACTTCAACGCGCCAAACAACAACTGAGCGGATAGTTTGGTTGGCCTGCATGAGTTCCCGCCTTTTCCTGCCGAGGTTTTCGCGCCTGAAGCATGCTTCTCTCCTCGGACACGCGCCAAGGTCGGCTAGTCCAGCGATCATTTCCAAATCTTCTCCGGACGACGCAGATGCCTTCTCAAGCCCGCCTCCCCAGACATACTGTTGCTGAGAAGCAGCGCGTCCTCGATGCTCACAGAGCAGGCCGAGCTGACTGGCTAATGGTAGCAGCTAGCAATGGGTTTCCCCGCTCTACAGCGTACGCTCTTGTCGCTCGCGGACGAGCTGATAACAAGCAACGTGGTGGAGCACGCAGGTCGGTGACGAAAGTGACCCCGGCAATCAAGCAAGCCCTTGAAACTTATCTTGATGACAACTGCACGTACACCTTGGAGACTATGAAAAAGATGCTAATCGCTGATGGGCACGTGGAGCTATCAACATCTACGATAAGTCGTCAGCTCTTGGGAATGCTGTATACTGTTAAGCAGCCTCGTGTAGTACCGATGACGTGCAACAACACCACGAACAAAACGAAGCGTCAGGTGTTCGCAAAGCGGCTGAAGAAGCACCAACGTAAGGGCGACTGTATTGTATACTTTGATGAAACGAACTTCAACGTGTATTGCAAGAGAGGACGTGGGCGTGCCAAGCGTGGTGATCGCGCAACGGTGACGATGGTGCCGTCTAAGGGACCCAATCTCCAGATTCAGTGTGCTGTCAATTCAACAATGGGTGTTGTTCTTTACCAACTCCAAAGGGGCAGCATCAAGATGGAGGAAAATGCTGAATTTGTCGAAGAGATATACAAAGCCGTGAAAGCGTCTCCCGTGTTTACCCAGAACTATCAAGGAAAGAAGGTGGTGATTGTTCTTGATAATGCTCCAGCGCACCGACAGACAGAAGAGCGAATAAATGAGCACGACGACATGGTTCTGCTTCGTCTCGCACCGTACTCGCCCATGTGCAACCCGATCGAGAATTGTTTTAGTGTCCTCAAGTCGCACATTAAAGAACACCTTGCGCTACATCGCGAGGCGATTTGTGATCGCTCGAACATCGACGAAGGTGGTGCTCAGTTGACAATCTCAGAGCGTCAAATGCGTTTCCTCGAGCGCGCAGCCAAGGCAAGCATGAAGTATGTGACACCGACTTTGGTAGCTCAAATGGAGTTGCATGCCCGTGACGCTGTGAATGCTGCCGAGGGCATGGAGGACATGTGCTACGGAGAGTAAAAGCTCACTTGTCGCCGCGACCGTCCCGCTTGGTTGCGGTATTTCTAAGTTTGCTTGATGATTTCGCTCGTTATTTTTCAATACCACTCTTTTTCTTCGTAAAATTCAGTGTTATTACCGCGCCCACTTTGCTTGAAAGTATTCTCAAACTGGACGGGCAAAGGTGTAGAGTATGTAAGTGAACATCTATTTTTGTTATATTGACAAACAATTCAAACAGGCCAGAGACTATCGACTTAACCCCTCCAACCCGGAGTGCTGCATAATGCAGCTTAGGCCTTTTTATTAAGCTGCATTATGCACCGTAACGTTGAATTTATCTTGATGTTTGTATGTGAAAAAAAATCACACGAATCGACGCATACTGAAATCAAGATACAAAAATGATGGGCAAATATCTTGCACCGAAAAAGCTCACGATTTGCCAGACATAAACGCTGTCTTTCATTTTTCAAAAATATGCTATTCAGCAGGATAGATATGCTCATGAACAGGTAAATGTTGCAACAGTGACGCCCGCCAACTATCCGTTTCATTTGAGAACTGAGAAAACGCCTACACCAAGAAAAAAAACGGAGGACACATACATCTTCGGAAAATAATGAATAGTCTACCTTGCTAGTCACTTTATGTCGTATTATGCAGCGAACTTATGCTGCATTATGCATTGCTCGTATGGTGCATGTGGACCATCAGCAGAAGACAGCAGAACCGACTCCTTGATCAGCTGTTTCTCGACGTAACGCTGTAAAATAGTATATAGGACTTTGTATGAAAAGCAAGTAAACCGGTACCGCAATCAGATGATTACCGCAAACAGGTGGAAACCTGTTTGCGGTAATCATCTGATTGCGGTACCGGTTTACTTGCTTTTTGTATGCCTTCTCATTTTCTAAAAAATCGAGTTTGGTTTCTCGATATTCGACTGGTCTCTGGCCAATTGCACATGGTCTTTGTGCAACACTGCACGGTCCTTCTGCAGCATTATGCAGCTTTGCATGGGGCATCTGGATACAATTTGTTCTGCAACATGCAGCGTAAGCGGGAAGTGTCCTGTCCATCGCCGAGCGTGTGCACACTTCCCAAGCCCTTTAAGCGACGTTCTATACAAATTCCTAGTATAACTGTGCTGCATAATGCAGCGTAAGAAGGTCAAAATCAGCCGGGCTGGAGGGGTTAAAAGTTGTAGCGCGTTTTCAGGTTTTCCAGAACACGACGCAGCATCCATCCATCTGCGGGAGTGACGGTCATGGAGGATCCAGCGTCCATGAGGCACGCTGGGAAGCCACTGGTTGGTTTATCCCTCGTCTCGTAGAAATCTGGAAGTCCGAAGCCATGACCGATCTCATGGGCAACGACCGTGAGCTGCTCGTCATCCAGACTCGCCATCATGCTCTCCATGTTGATCTCCTGGCCCCAATCGTAGCCCATGCCGCCTTCCAGACCCTGGCGAGGCCAGAGCGAGATGTCGAAGACCTCAGCCTTGCATGCACTCGTGTCATGCCAGTCATTGACCCCATGGTCGTAGAAGCGGTAACAGTTGAAGGAACACTGCGGTACACCATCCGGATCAAGGTCACCCTCATAGATCGTGCCGAGGGAGTCGTCCGTCCAGTCAAAGAGCGAGGCATCGCGTGTCGCCCAGCCCACAATGTTGATCTTGATGTCGTTGTAAGGCCAGCAGTCATAGCCAATAAGCCACTTGTTCCAGGCCTTGTACTGGCGAATCAGCATAGCCTGAAACTTAGAGGCATCAGCTTTGGAGAGCTTCGTCTTGCCGTCCCAACGGACACAGTAGTTGAGCGTTCCCTGGTTCTTCGCGAGGTGGTCGAGGATCCAGTTTTTGTTACTCATAACGTTCTTAGTGGAAGGGACTGTGAGGTCTGCATTCGGGCCGATTCGGTTCTCCCAGATCCAATCCACAGCGTCAGGTGTGATGTACTCGTTGGGTTGACCAACGACGCACTTGTCACTAAGGTAAAAAATCAAATATGGGCCGAGATAAAAGATGCTCGAATTACTCGGCATCTACTTATGCGTTGATAAAAAGTGAGACAGTTTCTGAAACGTCGCAAACCAGAGATTTTTTCTCAATTTTTTGTAGTAGCAGACCAATGAAATTAAGCTCATGCCCGTGGAGAAGAAAAAAATCGACTTAATCAGTTTACGGCCGAATTTAGTCTTGCTTTCAGTATTGAAAGCGCTGAGTGAGTGTCATTTTTGTGACCATTTGAGGTTTGGGTTATTCACCCTCACCTTTTATATTTCCACTTGTGATCAAGTTTCGACGGAAATTAACTTACGGAGGACAAACAGTAAAAGTCAAGTGACTGGCCAACAATAGAAGCCCCTGCCGAAGAAGCCGACAAAGCGTAAACGAGTCGCAGTTGGGGAGGCTGTTTACCCATGAAGTGCTCCAGGAACTTGCTGAGGCTGGCATCAAAAACCAAGTCGTCTAAGAAAGCTGTTACTACAACTGCAGGTAAAGGTGTAGAAGAGTACATGTAGCGCATATCACTTGTTCAGCTGTATTCTAAACAACAAAATGTTAGTCGAGTGTCTTGCACAGTGAGGTTGAATAGATGCTTTACTTACCAAATCAGTGCGGAGAATTAACGGGACTTGAACCCGCGACAACCCTGCTCCCATAATGGGCCCTCAATAAGCTCGCCGCCAACCAGGTAGGCGGCTGATCTGTCATCGCCTGGAGCCATGACACCTCGCGCCAAATTTACAAATTTAATTTTTGAAGGTATTCGTATTTAGTGTGTTTTAGCCAATAAAGTACTTGCTCTGTGAAAAACTTCACGTGATTGGCAGTTAAAATACGGCCCTAAATTGGTTGATGGCCCTAAATTGATGATTTACCTTACCAGACGTGATGTCACCGAACGTAGCAGCTCCACTGGTGGCGTTGGCTGCCGACTCGACGGAAGACGCGCCAAGAACGACCATTGCGATGGCAACGAGGGAGGAAATCGGGTACACCATTGTTTAAGGCAAGTTGGAAAGTGATAGTGAGTCCAAGGGTTATCGACGGTAGCTCGATTATGGGACAAATGGGGCACAGGTTGACGGCCATCTACAGTAGAGCGGGAACAACTGACCGCCGGATGCAAATGACGAAAAGCAGCTCGAACAGAGGAAATCGTTGACTTACTAAGACGTACTTAGTCACAGATTCGCGTCCTGAAAAACAGACACTGTAAATTGCTGTGGCTGTGCAACCTTTTATCTTAAGGGAAATGGTCAATTAAGAGCCGTGTCAGAATCGGTGCAAGCTCTCGATCATTCCTCGGCAACCACTTTGAAAGGGGTAAAAAGCAACACAGTTCTAGAAAGTGCATTCTCTCCACGATTTTTTGAGGATTATTACATCTGCGAGCGAATGAAACCGCGAGCAAGGCACGCGTTGCTGTGGAGCCCACAAATTTGCCGGTCTTGCCAATTAAGAGCCGCTTTTTACCTTGCTTTCACTAAGAAGAACGCGTTCTGAAAATTTGCCAGCTGGAGGTATAGGGCTACTCCATCTTTTAATATTCAGTTTCTAATATTAAATATACCAGTATATACATTACTGTAGGTGAAGGCCGATCACTGCTATAATTCAAGTGCTGACAGCTCGAGCCTTGAGGGCCCTTCGGGGAGAAGGGTTGTCGCTTTCTCTTTTCTGTTACCATGGTTGACTGTAAGTTCTTGCAGGACTTCATGGGTTAGCCAACGTCCACCCACAGTCGTATAGTCCGGGCGTCCTTTGGTCTTCGTAATTGACAGATTGAATGGTTGTGGCGCTAAAACTTTATATTTTTGAATAGAAATGTGCAGGTATTCGTACTTATGACGTATTAGCGAATAAGAGGTGGTAAAACTCAAAAACACTGCATGATAGGTCAAAATGGAGGATGGCTCTTAATTGGCAATCGGCTCTTAATTGACCATTTCCCTTACGATGTGATGCTTCGTCCGTATGCGGTTCAATTATTTAGGCTGACCGTGAATCACGCTTAAACGGAAACAGCACGCTGCGTCGTGCCACGCATGTACAGATTTTACAAAAAACATCTATTGGTGGGTAAAATCACAACAAAGTATGCGTATCTGCTTGTACTGCAGTGGTCTAAAAGTTGTAGCGGGGCTTGAGGTGCTCCAGCACGCGGCGCAGCATCCACCCGTCACCAGGTGTGACCGTCATCGATCGACCAGCCTCCATAATACAGGCAGGGAAGTCGTCACTGGGAATTTCCGACTTCTCGTAGAAGTCTGGGAGTCCGAAGCCGTGGCCGATCTCGTGGGAAATAATGTGGAGCTCCTCGTTGTCGAGCGTCTGCATCATACTCTCGAGGTTAATCTCCTGACCCCAGTCGTATCCCAACCCTCCGTCCAAGCCATCTTTAGGCCACAACGACAAGTCGTACGGCTCGGTCGTACAGGCGCTCGTATCAGACCAGCCATTGATTCCAACGTCATAGAATCGGTAACAGCTCTGTGGACACTTTGGCACTCCATTGTCATCCAGTTCTCCTTCGTAGATTTTACCCAGTGTATCATCGTTCCAGTCCAGCAAGGAGGCATCCCTCACGGCAAAACCCACGATATTCACCTTGATTTCCTCGTAAGGCCAGCAATTGTAGCCGGCAAGCCACTTGTTCCAAGCCTTGAACTGGCGGGTCAACATGGCTTCGAATTTGGCTGCATCGGTCTTGGCAAGCTTCGTCTTGCTGTCCCAACGAACGCAGTAGTTGAGCGTTCCCTGGTTCTCCACAATGTGATCCATGATCCAGTTCTTGTTGTCCATCACGCTCCAGTTGGAGTCACTTTGCTTGACGTTGGGCCCAATTCGATTGTCCCAAATCCAATCCACGTCGTGCGCACTGATGTATTCGCTTGGGTCACCCACAATACACTTGCTGTTACCCGACGTGACAGTGCCGAACGAGGTGCCGTTTGCGTCGGGGGCGACCGATACGATCGAGGACGCGCTAAGGCCGGCGACAGCAGCTGTGGTAAGAAGACAGCGTGTGGAGAACGAGGAGCTGGCGGTGGAATGCATCGTGTTGCAGTAGATGGCAAAATGAGAAATGCCAGTGATGTTTTACGGGGTTTTCGAGGCCGGTAACTCGAACGCATCAGGAGTGTCATGAATGAATGACCTTACCTCACTCCACGAAGACTGCGAGAAAGCAAATCTTTTCATCCTAAAAAACAGCCGTGCGCAATCGAAAGATTATGCGCCGAAAATAGGACTGTAGCAGAAGTAAGTACTTTAGTCATACTACCGTAGTTCATTTTCACGTACTGCACCATGTATTAAGCCATGCCGACAAAGGATTTGATTCATTGGCAAGTGTTTGGTTTGGTCTGTTGTATGACTTTCGGCAATTCAAATTCTTATGCGGTTTGTCGATAATCCCCTGACTCAACGTGAGCAAGCCGAGCACGATCGAGCGCTTCTGATGGCGGTAGATAAGCGATGATTGAACCATGATGATCGATGTATTTCGTTTGTTGGTCGTCCGAAACGTTAACTCTACAAGGATACTGATGATATGCTTTGTAGGGGCGTCCACTGGTCAACGCACGAATTGAAAATACAACACAGTCTTCTTGTCCACGCACTTGGCAGGTCCCTCCGTGATAAGAAATGATTAGCATTCGAAAATTCAATATCCCATTCAAACAAATTACAGTCACTTCTTACAAGACGGAGGCGCACGTTACACAAAATCGGATGCTTAGGACAATTTAACAACTTCAATTTCAAGCGCCAAATGTTCAACATTTTGTGTGCTAGGCATGGACCTCGAATCTCGAGTCGAGTACTATTTATCACCAGGGCTTCGAAGGATCAAATGGCGAGACTTGCACATGCACCCGCACAAGGTCTGTAATAGAGTGGCTTCCATGCCTGCCCAGCACCAGCATGGCTAAGCAAGCTTTCGAGCGAAGCTGTAGCTTTAGCAGAACAACAACAAAAAAGAACATGCATCTTTAATATTCATATCCGTATGTTTGTCTATTCATTCTTACGTACATGGCAGGAGGAGTTTTATCCTACTGCTATAGGATTTTATCTAGATTTTTTTTAATGATTTCTCACTTAAAAAATGTAAAAGACCATGATATAAGGAATGCCACGTATGACCTCTACCTGCACAGCGTTAAGCTAGAATTGAAGAGCCATGTGTGACAGTTCTTCTATGAATTATGTTTATAACATTTTCAAAATAGTTTTTAGTTACGAGAGCTAATAATCCTGACCGGATGCGGATTCTTCGGGCGTGCTGACACCAGGGTTGCCGTCGTTGCAGCGATGATACTACAATCGATCGGGGAATCTTACCCGCATGTACACTGGTTTGCTTTAATTTATTTGGCTAAACCAAACAAACAAAACAAAAAAAACGACTGTATTTTCTTACCCTGCTCTAGATTGGACTCAAGACCAATTCCGTTTTTGCGAAATACCGGTAGATCATTAGAGCGTAACGACACTGTGAAGGACACGTTTGCTGTACATGTACTACCCGTGAACAACGAAATGTATTGTTGGTGCGAATGCATTTCTCAAACAACCGCTTCCTACGACATTCATGATAGTCAGGATCGGTATTTCTATCATTCTTGGAGTCGCGGACAACACGCAACAAAACATCAACCACTGCACGACTCCTGCTTCAACGCTGTCTAGAAGGAATAGCGAGACTTGATGTTCTCCAGTACACGGCGCAGCATCCACCCATCCGCTGGCGTGACGGCCATCGAGCTACCGGCAACCATGATACACGTAGGAAAGTCGTCTGCAGGTTTGTCCGTCGTCTCGTAGAAGTCCGGTAGTCCGAAGCCGTGGCCAATTTCGTGCGACACAATCACCAACTCGTCACTGTCGAGGGAAGCCATCATGTTTCCAGCGTCCACTCGCTGTCCCCAGTCACCACCCGCTCCACCGCCGAGGTTTTGCGAAGGCCAGAGAGACATATCGAATGGGGTACCAGTGCATCCACTTGTGTCCGAGCTCTTAGACTGGTCCTGGTGCTTGTAGCAGGCATCGGGGCACTTCGGAACGCCCTCATCATCCTTGTCATTAGTGTAGATCGTGCCAAGCGAGTCGTCAGTCCAGTCGAAGAGGGAGGCATCTCGTGTGGCCCAACCCACAATCTTGACATCGATCTCCTCGTACGGCCAGCAGTCGTAGCCGATGAGCCACTTGTTCCAAGCCTTAAACTGGCGGTTCAGCATGGCCTCGAACTTGGCCGCGTCGGTCTTTGACAGCTGCTCTTTGCTGTCCCAACGGACGCAGTAGTTGAGCGATCCCTTATTCGTCACGAGTTGGTCGAAGATGAAGTTGTTGAACTGCGGGACGTACTTGGACATGCGTTTCTCCCAAACCCAGTCGACGTATTCCGTACTGATGTACTCAGTAGGATTACCAGTGACACACTTGTCGCTTCCAGAGGTGACATCACCAAAAGTAGTCCCGCCGGCGGTGGAGTTTGCCGAAGGTGCGGCTGATGCGGCGGCACCAAGTCCGGCAATGGCAAGAGTGGCGAGAAGACGAGAGGGTTGCATTGCTTGGAGGAGGCGAATTGGAAAATGACTGACTGTTTCTCGGAGATGTGTGGTTCCTTTAGAGTGAGGTTAGAGTGAGGTCGCAGGTGTTGCTGTAGATCGACGAACAGCGCTACAATCCTGATGGAATGTCTACGCATAAGTGATGACATGGTCGTATTGTCGATATCTCGATCTCGTGATCAATCTTTGATATGTAGGAATGACGCTAGGTCGACAGCTGTAGTCTCGTGATCGCCCAATCTTTGATGCAACCGGGCTTTTCGTTATCATAACCTACGCCACACCGTGACATACCCATACGGATGGCAGTTCGAGGAATGCAGATGCCTTCGGGAATGACCGTGATCAATAACGACAATCCGCGCAACTTGTACAACGGTGTGCTGCGATCAACCAAGAATGAGTCGTACAGACCGCATTGTTGCGCTGTCAAGCTTACATATTTCAATCAAAACATGATTCACCGCGTTGAAAACGTGCACTCGATTCTAGCAACGCGGATGCTTCAACATTTGACACACCCAGCGGTCGAGTACAGTACTGGAAGGCGCAAAACGAATAAGCAGCGTTGTCTTGATGTAGAAGGTGGGTAATGACAGGGTAAGCACGCGAAACTTCCTAGTAGTATACAGACTGCTATTACTTTCGACAGTTTGTGGTGAGCCTTTCACGACGTATGTTAACAACGAGTGAAGAAGATATCCTCCTTAATCTTACTTGCATTTCACAAGAGAGACCGAGTACACGAGCGGTGCTAGGTTCCGTCAGCAGACATTGCCAATTCATCTACTCTCAAATGACTGAGGGCCTCCTGGTGGTCCACTACCACAAAGCTACGCACTTGGCTGCCAAGTTGACAGGCGTTCGAGTCCCTTCGAGGACTATGATTAGCATTCAATATCCCGTTCACAATCACAATCAAACCTTCAATAGTCAAGCCAAGTAGTAGCAACCAGTTAATCAACTTCAATTTCCTACTCTCAAATGACTGCTTACTGTTTCTCGCAGAGTTTAAGTGAGGGAAACGCTGGTGCCAGTAATATTAACTGGTAACTTGTGCTACAGCACGACATAGATACAATCCTGTTGAAGCACCCAACGCAAAACTGACGAAATGGCGACATTTCGACTGGTGAGTTTAGTTTTTACACCGCCCCGTGATCAACTTTCCGTCACCATAACATACACCACGCGACGCATACCCACACAGACGGCAGTTCAGGGAACGCAGATGCCTTCGGGTAGATATCCGACCGCTATCAAAAGCAACAATAAGCAGGACGCAACTTGGTGCTCAATTCCAGTAACGCGGCTGCTTCAACATTGGAGACTCAGGATCTGAGCACCAGAATGCGAAGACTGAACGAACGCCGCTGTCTTAACGTAATTGATGGGTAGGCTCGTAATCCATGCTCATTAGACCATTCATATCTGAATTTTGTACTGCACAGACTCCAATTGATGAAGAAATATCGTATTTTATTAGGCTGACTGGTAAACTCGAACCGTTTTTTGACATTTCGGTGGTAAAGTCGTTTATACACGATGTGGTACGAAGGTACTCCTTCACGTGTACCACACTACATTCATGTTAAACCACATCCAGCCGCCACACAAAGCCAGCTCGATCCATTTTACAGCCAGCAGTTCCTCACCATGGTCAACGCCGCTGCCGACGCTAAGAAGAAGTGCGTCCCGTGTCTTTCCCCCTTTAAACTCCTTTACTAATTCCCACCTGTTTCCCCCCTGTAGCGAGGGTAACGAGGCCTTCAAGAACCAGGACTACCCCACTGCTGTGGCTAAATACTCGGAGGCCATTGAGATTGACGCCACCAACCACGTTTACTTCTCTAACCGCAGGTATTTTACTATTTTTTATTATTATATTTAGTTTTTTATATATAATACTGACAGCATTATAGTGCTGCTAACGCTGGCTGGGGCAAGTTCCAGGAGGCTGCCAACGATGCCGCAGAGTGCATCCGGATTAACCCGCAGTTCGTCAAGGGTACGTGGCCGAATCAGATTTCTGATTCCATCATGACAAATGTAGCCATTTCATATTAATGCCTTAATGATATTCAGGTTACCACCGTCACGGCGTGGCATTGAAGGGACTGAAGAAGTACGAAGAAGCTCTGGCGACGCTGCGTGCTGGACAGCGCGTGGACTTCAACAACGCCGACCTGAACCGTCTGGTTACTGAGATTGAGCCGTTGCAAGCTCGTGCCGAACAGGCCAAGCGATCGGGCATGAACCCTGCTGAGCTGCTGAAGGAACGTGGTAACGACGCGTTCAAGAACGCCGCTTTCGAGAAGGCCATTGAGCTCTACGGTGAGGCTATTGAGGCCTGCAGCGACAAGCCTGGTTCGGCTCTGGCGTTGTCGTGCTACAACAACCGTGCAGCTTGCAACCAGCAGCTCAGCAACTTCTCCGGCGTCATCCGTGACTGCACCCACGTGCTTGAGTACGATGAGAAGAACCAGAAGGCGCTGCTGCGACGTGCTTTGGCGTACGAGGGCCTTGAGCGCTACCGTTTGGCTCTGCAGGACATCCGCGCACTGCTCGCCATCAACCCTTCTATTGACGTACGTGCTTTTTTGTGTTTTCTTGTGTACTATTGTTTTAACTCATTTTCATGACTTTTGTCTTTGTGTAGATTGCCAACAAGGCCCAGCACCGTCTTAGCAACTACGTGCGTCAGCTGAAGCAGAACAACTAATTGCAGAAAGTTGAAGTCATCAGGCTGTAGATACAAAAGCTCTGGCTGGTGAACAAAGACGGTGACGCCGATGGAACGGACGTGATCAAGTAGAGGAAAGCCTGTTACCGAGGTGGGGAAAGTGTCATGGATAACAGGCAGACCGTTGGATTTCTTTTTTGTGTTCGTCATGTTAACTATGTTTTACCAGAGCCAATCTACGACAATTTGTTGAGTTTCTCGGCATACTGCTCAATCCAGGTTTTAGAAGATGGCATGCGTCCGAACATTCCCTTGAGCTTTGCAACAGTTACCTTCTCATCTAGCCATTTGTTAGTTAGAGCATTTTGCAAGTTCTTGGCCAATTTCTCCGTTTTGGGGATCTTCGCCGCTTCGTGGAGTATCGGCATGAGTAAAATGTCTTGGTAGTTCGCTCTGATACTTTCGATCATCGACGTTTTCTCGGCCGGGTACTTCTGGTTAAAGTCGTCCAAGTACTTTACCCACAACTTGAAATCTGGACTGGAAAAGGTTTTATCTCCTGCTTGGTGGAGATTCAGGAAATGAAATACATTTTTCGGAGGCTTCTGCAGTGTAAGCCACATCTTCATCTGCTCACTCTCCACCAAGTCTGCTATCTTGAGTGTCTTCGGGTTTTTCCTCGCTGTCTCGATAACTATGTTGACTTCATAGTTAGCACGTAGTGGTATGAACCAGGATTCCTCCTTCGTTGGGTTCTTTCGGTTGAAATCATCCACGTAGCTCATCCACTTCGTAAACAGAGGAGAGCTGAGCACTGAATCCCCAACAGTATCAAGAGATGTCAACCTAAAAGCTTGAATGGGGGAAATACCAGTAGTAAAAATGTCCTCTGCCTTCCGAAGCTGCAACGAAGCTGCGATGCTTCCCATGCTCGGGAACTTCTCCACTGCTTGGAGGATCTGCATCATTGGTCTGTCAGTGAATTGCATCGCCATTGTCGAGAGCAATCGAGGCATCTTGTCAGGATTTTTAGCGCTATAGGTTCTCATGTACGTTATCCACGTGTTGAAGAGGGGGTTCGTACCAAGGTCGTTGACTAATTGTCTTGTTGGCAGATCCAGCAGGTTGTACACATCGTCAACGGATTTCCAACTTCTCATCCACATTTGCAATTGCGCAGCTTCCAACTCGGTTGCGATCTTCTTCGCCTTCCCGTTTGCTTTCACTGCAGCCAGCATCTTGGCCACTTTTTCGTCGCCGAATGTTTTTGTGAACGTTTCGATCATTGTCGTCTTCGTCTGAGGGAATTTCACATTGTAAGCATCCGTGTACTTGGCTAATAAACTGAACAGAGGACTCTCCAGCGTTTGCTTGTCGTTAATCCAGAACTGAACGAACGAGTTCTCCAGCTTGAGGCCCATACTTTTTAAGTCATCAACGCTCTTTGCTGCCTCGACCATTGTGAACAGATCTGCATCACTGTAGAACTTCCTTAGCGTGGGGATCATCGACACTGTTCCCTCTTTCTTTGAATTCAAATCGTCCACGTATTTGGTCCAGGAACTGAATTGAGGATTTCCAAGTAGACGTCCTCCCGCATGATTAAGCTCATAAATCTTGTAGACTTCACTGGGGTCTTTTCCAATCTTTACCCAGCGCTCTACCTGGTCCGTTCGCAGTCTCGAGGCGAGTTCCTTTGAGTACGAGAATCTCTCGCCCATTTTCAACATGTTGTACAAATTGTCGTCGCCGTATTGAGCTGTCAATGTCGAGATCGCGGATGTTCCCTTACCGGAAGCGGTGGTGCTCAAGTCGTCGGCGTATTGAATCCATTTGCTGAATAGAGGGTTGCTGAATATCCACGTGTCAGACTTCGCGAGCTTCATGCGATAAAACACATCATCTGCCGATTTTCCCTTTTGGAGCCACTTCCGGAGCTGTTCGTCCGTCACTTTCGAGGATTTAAGGAGGGCGGCAAGCTTTTCAGAGGTAGAGACGGAGATGCCCGTTCCTGTTCTCTCTTCATCGAGAGTATATCTTGTTCGTAAAGTTCTCGAGGTAGAAGTAGCAGAGTCACGTGCAGTGTGAGCAGACACTGTAGCTGGTGATACCACGATCGATATGACAATAGCGATGATCACCAGGTAGTGAAGATGCATTGTTTGACTGAACAGTATATTGCGGAATGATTCTGAATCATAATGACGAAGTTCATTTGCATCGAACCATTGATTCATCACAATTCAAATCTTGGGATGTGTGTACATTGTAACGCAATCCATGATTCCGACACCAAATGTTGAAAAACGATATGATACCCATCGGCGACGCCACTAGTTTCTAAGATGAAGATCCAACGATTTTCTTTGGTCTCCGTGTAATGTACGGGAGTTTTGTTGGACTGGGTGTTGGAGATATCGAGACAGAATTCCCGATTGTGCGCATTGGTCGTCGTGGTTCCTTGTATTCGTTCAATTGAATCATCCTTGGCTGGTGAGCTGGTGCAATTTCTATCAGCTTCCGGCTGGCCTTTAGTGGTAAGTAGCTTGAATCCTGCTTCCAGTGGTTCTCAACGAAAGGTGGTGGTGGTTGTCTGAGCGGAATCATCAAATCTGGAGCGAAAAACGACTCAAACGTCCTTGTCGGCGGTGATACAATGTCGAATTCATCGTATTGCCTGGCGCTTTTCAATGTCACGTGGCTGTTGTTATTGCTACGATGCCAAGACGAGTATTCTTGCCATTCTCCATTGGATTTCGGTGTTCGGACGGTGTCTTCGCTTTCAGTTTGAGTGTGTCGCGTCTTGGACGGTGATTTCTTCTTGTTCTTGATACTAACTCGTAACAGTGTCAAATACCGTTGCCACTCCAGATCTTCTCCAGTGTCCACTCCTTCATCTTGTACGCCCCGACTGCTAGTTTGAGTGACAGACTCTGCAATTGATTTATCTGGTATCTTCAACTCCAGACGGTCAACGTCCTCACTGGTCTGTGTCTCGATCTCGATGCCTCTTTTCATCTTCTTTTGAGCCTGTAACTTGAGTTCAAGTATTTCAAGTTGCTGCTGCAGTCGTTGTTGCTCCTCTTTCCTCATCGTTTCGATCGCACTATCTTCGCGAAAACTGGTCTGCGTCTCCTGTGCGGTGACATTCGCTTTACAGATTTGAAGCTGCTGCAGTTGGAGATTTAAGCCGACAACTTCGTGCTGCAACCGCTTCTGTTCCTCTTTCATCACTTCGAACTGTCGTTTCTCCTCTTCTCGCTGCTCTATCAGCCGTCTCTCCTCTTCTCGCTGTTCTACCAGCCGTTGCTCTTCTTCCTGCTGCCTACGAAGATCTTTTTGTCGTTGCTTTTCCGCTTCAACGACAGCCAAAAACCTCTTTCTTCGTTGATTTCCTCGAACGCGACACTGGACACGACGCACAACCTCTTCAAACTCACGTTCTTTTCTCTTCTCTTCTTCACGTCGTTCAATTCTCGCAAGGAAGATGGCCATCAGTCGTTTTTTACGCTGATACGAGCGAACTTTACGTTGAAGTCGTCGAACAGCCTCTTGAACCTGTTGCTGAACGCGTTCAATGAGTTCCCGAGCTTCCGGGTGACTCCGTAGTGGATGTTGAGCGTAAAGTCGGACTGTAAGTGTGTGGAAGTACCATAACGCTTTATCGAACTCGTACACTTGCCACTGACAACTCCCCATGATCTTATTGTGTAGCTCCTGCAGTGGTCCACTCACATACGCGACCAAGTAATGCTCTCGTTCAAAGTCCAATTGTTGTGAAAGAAACAGCTTTTTACGACGGATATTCACAGGTAAAGCAGCCTCTTGAGCTGCCAACTTGGCTTGTCGAGTGACTTGGGCGTCCTGAACGTCTTTACGACGTGCGAATGGCACGATCTTGGCTGAGGCTTGAGCGAGGTTATGTCGATGCATAGTAAGCTCGAACGGTAACGCTAAGGAGGCCCGTGATGCCACAAGATACAGACGACGATACACATCAGCTCCAGTAGCACCTCTATCAGCCAAGAAGCGCTCGCCATTGATCTCTAATAACGTATTTTCGACTTGTACATTAGCCATTTGCTGTAAAGTTGCTAGTGTTTCTTCATCGATAGAAGAATCAGCAATAGGCTCTTTGTTAAGAACTACAACTTCAAATGGACCAGTGATAGCGTCCAAAGACTCGAGCAATTCGGGGGACGATGCTGGGTTAATGTCGAAATGTAGTGGAGCTGATGCTGGTTTTCTGACTATTCCGGTTTTTGATACAGTTTGGCCGTCGTTGAATAACGTGATGGGGCTCTGAGTATCATCTTGATATTTGACATTACCTCGAAGTTCGAGTTGCAAGCCGTAAAACGACGAATTGAGCGAGTTATTCAATGATGAGCAGGTCGGAGGTGGCCAAATGTGAATGAGGCGCACGTGATAGTCGCCATCGGACTCGACATTGCCACTCACAGCTTCGTTTGATGACACCTCAGCACTCATGAAGCTTCTTGAACACGAATGGAGAAGCAAAAAATAGCATTTCAAAGCTCTGAAAAACGTTTGAAATGAGAATAGTTGAGATCAAGATCAATAACTTTTACTGTTACTATAACATGAATATATTCTGCAAACGTTTTAGCAGTATTGACGAGGCTCATCAACTTTGGTGGCTGGTGCTGGAGGTGTCTCGGGTCCAGGGATGTAGCCATCCTCAGGTGACACAGAGATCCGACGGCGGAGATTTCCCTCTTGGTCGATGTACGTGTTTGTTTTGGACGGCAAAGTGGCTGTACAATTCTCCGTTACGTCCACCAGGTCGTCAATCTCATGCATACTTTGCCGCAATTCGTCGCATCGACGTGAGCGCTCTGCGATTCGTTGGTTTGCCTTCTGTATCTCCTCATCTTTCAGCATTTTGGTACTATACTTGAAGGCAACATTAGCTGCAGCCTTTCTCAGTGCATCTTCATCTTGTAATATGGAAGCTCTGCTGTCCTTCTCCACTTTAGAATCCTCTAGTGAAGACTGTAGCTGTTCATCGGGGTCTAAATCGTCCGCATCGTTAATGGAGATACCCTGCTCGATCATCCTGCAAGTCACACTGCTTGATCGTCGTAGAACTCCATACTTATCAATGTACTCCGCCTTGCGGTCCAAACCCTGACCGATATTAACCTGCGGAGAGGAAGTCCTGAATGGTGATTTAAGCTGCATGTACGGCGACATTATCCGAGATATCTGGAGTGGAGAAAAGCAAGAATACTAATGAGAGCAGGGATCTTTCAAAGGAGAATGCAAGTCTATCAATAGGGACTATCGTAGATGTTTGTACTGATGAACGGCTCCTGTCAGTTCCTGAACTCAAACTGTTGTACAATTGCCAACTCAATAGATGAAATAGATAATCATATTAAAGAAGACCTCTGTACTTTGAAGCTGACTTTGAAGAAGATCGTTTGGACAGTCCTCAAAGAAAAATAAATTGGTTGTAAATACCCGATATAACTGGTTACGACAGTGAAGCAAAGAGTGACGATATCAAGGCACGACACGAGCTTGTGTTAAATCAATTGGAAGTTGGGGTTATCA
Organism: Phytophthora colocasiae; assembly: GCA_018806915.1. Taxonomy (NCBI): domain Eukaryota; phylum Oomycota; class Peronosporomycetes; order Peronosporales; family Peronosporaceae; genus Phytophthora; species Phytophthora colocasiae. The sequence goes on along the minus strand of JAGKQI010000064.1, from coordinate 1,051,632 downwards.
AAAGAAGAGGCACAGCTAGCGTTGTTGAAGAAGACGTTCAAAAAAAAAAGATTCGCAGCATCCTACTACCTTCTCGATAGTAAACTCCAACGCATAATGAAGAACCGCGTCATACCGTCCACCAACAATCCCAACGCTTCAGTCGATCGTCGCGAAGGTAACTCCAACAGTGATGGAAAACGTCAAGATAAACAGCCAGAAGCCGGGCGGGTGGGATTGATGTTGGTATCATGAGTTCAAACTCTTCAACAGGAGGGAAAAACGCCCTCGACGTCAAAACTCAAGTTCACCAGCAACAACATAATGAGAGTCCGTATGCTCGATGTGCATTTACACCTGCAACTCCAAGGCAACCTGACCCGCACAGGTGGGCGAAATCTCGTTATGATAAACAACGGACCAACAGTGCACGCGTCACAGTCAGCAATGGGATGGTAGCTCTTCGGCCCAGGGATAGGAAAAATACAATATCATACGGATTGGAGGCCTTCATCCAAGCCAATAAATAATTGAGTTATTGCCAATTTTTTCGACAATGTCAACCAAGTCAGTAGGTCACATGAATATGTGACACTATGTCGTCTTTTCTCATGAGTTTTTGAACGAATTGGTTGCTGTCGATGCGCCTGGATTCAGGAGGGGTTACCTCGAGAACCCTCCCACCGCGTCCAACCTCTCCAACCAACACACACAAGTCATAGTCCGAATTCCTCGACATCATTACATACAACACACAAATCAACTGATATAATATAATTCAGTTAGGAAATGACAAGCAACTGTAATAACCAGTGTGCCCTGTGTGCAAACGTGGCCACACCACCCGTTTGGCGATAGTTCTCGCTACCATCCATTGGCAAAGCAACCACACATGTCAACGACATTTGGCTATGGCCAAGATTGACCTGTATAAAAAATTGCATGTTATTGGGGTTGAGGAGCAATAAATTATGGCAATATGACATTGCCAATATCGGCAATAGTTACGGAAAATTACCAAACCCTGCTTCGGCCTATTGTGCAACCAGTTCATCCACCGAGACGAGAATTGTAACGGGGTTACATTGAAGAGTGACTTTAGTCACTCTTCCGAAGTGGATACATTTGGTGTGTCACACATCATGGTGACACGTGGCAGGTGGCTCCGCAGCCACCTATCACCTTCTATATAGGTTACACTATAGATATTTTTTAGTTTGTATTGCAGGCCAAGCTAACAAGTATCTATAATATATTCAGTCTTAAATCTACCTAATCTTTAGTTAGTCTCCCCAAGTCTTTGGGGACCGAGTGAACTGCCGTTCACTAGGAGTTTGTATACTCCAAGCCTTCCTCTGTGTGAAGTGCTGTGTGACCCCCGTCACACTTGGTAGCACTCGTAGTCAATCCTACGCCTACGCGGGTAGATTGATTACCTGAATCCTCTGTGGCCAGAAGTAGTTGGCCACCATGGATCGAAGTGAGTTTCCTCACTTGACCGACTCTCAGTTTGAGTCGGTCCGGAAGATGGCGGGCATCTTTGGGATGGATGCCTTCCGAAGCTTGGCGGCGGCGACGCCGGCGAGCAGGTCGAACGCGTGGCGGCGTTCGACATGTACGAACGTGGGCTCATTGAGCACGTTCGAGGAACCTTTGAGGCTCCTGTGGTTGAACCGAGGCCGGTTCAACCCAAGCCTTTAAGACTCAAGGTTCTTCCCTATGAAGGGAAAGAAGGTGAAAACCTTCACTTCTGGATCCGAAGTAGAGCTCGCCATGGAGGCGGCTCTCATCTCGGTGGAGCGACTTCGGGTCGCTTTCGCGCTGTCTAACCTCGGGGGTCGAGCGAAGACATGGGCGTACACGCGCGAAGCGACGTCGCCTGGATGTTTTACATCCTGGGCCCAGCTGTGCGAACAGCTTCGGGCCGCATTCCTCCCGGCGAACTATGAGTATCGCCAGCGGTCACGCTTCCTAGCCTGCAAGCAAGGGAAACGTGACCTGCACGAGTACATCCAAGAGATGCGCGTTCTCGCGGCATCTCTGGTAGGAATCCCCTACCTGAACACATCCAAGTAACTGTGTTCATGGACGGCTTAAGAGTAAGCCCGGCCCGCACGCAACTGTTCCGCGTGCAGGTCAACACGATGGAGGAGGCGATTCAAGTCGCGCTCCAGGAGGAGTACAGCCATACACAGGCTCAGACTCCTGCCTCTGCGTGGCAAGGTCACAGCGGGCCGACGACGGCGTCGGCCAGTGCTCCTGGGAATGGAGCAGGCTCGGGACCAGCCCCTATGGACTTGGGGCTCGCCGAGCAGAAACGCATCCGCTGTTTCGAGTGCGGGCGTTTCGGACACTTCGCACGTGTCTGCCCCTCTGGGGGGCAATGGAAGAGGTCTTCCAAGCCTCAAGGCTCTAAGGGCCGCTGGAAGAAGCCGGCGCCCAAGAGTCAGGGGAACTCCGGGGACCAGTAGGGGCGGGGCGCCCTACTGGGGAAACACTAAGTCCCCATGCGGGTGGTGCGGGAGGCACACGCAGTGGAGACTTAGCCCCAGAGAGTCTTGAGACTCTCAAAGCGGAGAAGGGCAGCGGTGGGCTGCTGGTGGTACACGCGAGTGTACGGGGGTTTAACAACCCCTTTAGAGTCTTGATAGACTCTGGGGCGAGAAAGAACTTTGCTCGCCGACAAACTGTCGCAAGGAATCGCGGCAAGTTTGAGGACGCTCTACGTGAGAGCGAGGGAAGTGGGCTAGTCGCCGTACGACTAGCCGATGGTACGGTGGTGGAAGTACCAAAGGTCCAGGTGGACCTGGCTGTGAAGTTTTAGGACTTCGACAGCGTGGAGTCGTTCATTGTCCTCGAGATGGACAAGTACGACTTGATCCTAGGGATGCCGTGGCTTGAGAAGCACGAGCCCTGGATCGATTGGCGCGGCAAAGCCATTGGGGCTAGCCGGCCTGCAGTCTCTGACAGAGCTTTGGTGAGTCATGTTCCCACCTCTGTCAGGACTAAGGGCGTTCGCTGGAACCGCCAGGACGCGGCAGCGTCCGAGGAGTATTTGGGGGCTGGTGTAGTCGGTGCTACATCGCCCCACACGAGAAGTGATCGTGGGCCATGGATGGCCGGGGCAACGGGCGGAGGCCCTTGCCCTACGTGTGGGTCTGCAACGATAGCAGGGCCCCACGCACGAAGTCGCAGCGCCGTACAGGCTGCGACTGTGGTAGTGCCCGGAGCACTAACCAGGTGGGTAACTTAGGTCCACAAGCGGATCAAAGAGTTCCGCAGGAAGCCAAGATGGCTCGCGATGCCGAAGTAGTGGCATCGCCAGGCGTACGAAGTAGTTCGACGCCAGGTCGCTCAGACCATAACTGATGCGGGTAACAGAGTTCCGCATGGAGCCACGAGGGCTCGTGATGCCGAAGTAGTGGCATCACCAGGCGTGAGAGAAGTAGTTCCACGCAAGGTCGCTCAGACCATAACTGATCAGGAAGACACCAAGGGTGCTTCCGATGCGGGTAACGCAGTTCCGCACGGAGCCATGAGGGCTCGTGATGCCATCGTAGTGGCATCACCTGGCGTGGGTAAGTTAACCCCATGCCATGGTCGTAAGCCGGGGTTGGTAGAATACCATCCCGAAGAAGTCCACGAGGACTTGGGACAGGAGCTAAAGGCTCCTAGGTCACAGTCGGTCGAAGAATGCTATCACATCTTCGACGGCGTGACCGGGCATCGCGTGAAGACGGGGGCCATCGAGTTGGCACCCCTGCCTGAGGTATCAGAGCTATTGAACCTCGAGGAAGTCGCGATGGAGGACTTCCTGGCCGAGTTGAAGGCCGGGGAGATATCGGAGATGGTTCTCCTTAGGCCGGAGCCCACTCCAGAGGAGTTGAACTCCTCCTCAGTGATGGACGAAGACGTCCTGGAGGAGTTCCGGAAGCAACGTGCGTCGCGCACGGGCTCCGAGATTCTGAAGAATCCAAAGGATCCGCTGTATCCTTTAGTGAAGGAGTTTGAGGACGTGGTGTCCAAGGACCCACCCTCAAAGCTCCCACCAGACCGAGGGATCAGGCACGAGATTGATCTCGTGCCAGGCACAAAGTATTGTGTCACGCGTCAATGGCCCCTGCCCCGAGAGCAGAGCGACGTCATTGACGCGTTCTTCGCCGCTAAGGCGAAAGCACGAATGGTGCGGGAATCGAAGTCCCCGCACTCGACGCCAACCTTCTGCGTTCGCAAGCCGAACGGGAAGTGGCGTCTGGTTCATGCTTACAATAAGCTGAACAGCGCGACTGTGCCAGCACAGACGCCGATCCCTCGCAAGGATGTGTTGTTGAACAACATGGCCGGCTGCACGCTGTATAGCGCGCTGGATCTGGTGGATGGATACTACCAGATCCTGATGCGGGAGTGTGATATCCCGCTCACGGCCGTGAGCACGCCGAGCGGTATGCTCTGGGAGTGGCTGGTAATGCCACAAGGTCTATCCAACGCACCAGCGACCTTCAATCGCTTGGTCACACAGTTGTTTAGACCTTTGCGTGCGTTCACGCAGACGTACTTTGACGATATATTCGTCCATAGCCGTGCCGAGGGAGGCAAGACGGCTATAGAGGTGCATCGAGAGCACCTCCGTCGAGTGTTTGAGGTCATGAGAGCTAACAAGCTCTATGCCAACATCGACAAGTGCGTCTTCGCAGCTGAGGAGATTAAGGTCCTCGGCTGCTTCGTCAGCAGCGTCGGGGTCCGAGCGGATCCTGACAAGGTCAAAGCCATTGCGGCATGGCCTGTTCCTCGGTCACAGAAGGACCTGAGGAAGTGGTTGGGCTTAGCCAACTACTTGCACAAGTACAGTGCTGGCTATGCGGGACTCGCAAAGCCTTTGTCGGACCTTCTGAAGAAGGAGGCCGAGTGGTGCTGGGAGCGCCAGCACCAGGATGCTTTTGATAGCATCAAGGCGAGCTTGCAATGCGCGCCCGTCCTGGCGTTGCCGGACGATGCCAAGTCGTTTAGCGTTGTCTGTGACGCTTCCGACTATGCAATTGGCTGTGCGCTATTGCAACAGGACGATGAGGGACGAGATAGGGTGATCTCGTTCCAGTCCAGGCAGCTGAAGGCTGCCGAACGGAATTATCCCGTTCACGACAAGGAACTCTTGTCGATGAAGTATGCCCTTGTCAAGTTCAGGGTGCATCTTCTGGGCTCAAGGCCCTTTGTGGTCTATACGGACCACGCGTCCTTGCGGACAGCCATCCATACGCCGCACTTATCGCAGCGGATGGCGCGTTGGCTGTCATTCTTCGCGGAGTATAACTTCCGCGTTGAATACAAGCCTGGCAAGCTCAACACGCTTGCCGACGCTTTGTCGCGCAGGCCCGACTATGAGTTCGCTCATATTAGTCGGGCCACGACGGATCTTTACGATCGAATACGCTTGGCGTATCGGGACGATGACGCCCTCGCCCCTATTGTGCGGTATTTGTCCGCTGGCACGGATGCCAAGGTCGAATGGCTTACGCCTCGACAGCGGGCACGGCTCCACCGCTATGAGTGGGCCGATGACCTGCTCCACTATCGGGTGGAGCCCGGGGATCCTCCGCGGGTCGTTGTTCCGAACGACGAGGATCTGAAGTATGATATACTTCTCGAGGCACACGATGTTGCCTTCGAGTGGCCACTTGGGCCGAGAGAAGACCTATCATGGGGTCTCTCTGATGTTTTGGTGGGCCCACATGTACAAGTGGGTGGCCAAGTACATCAAGACATGTGAAACATGTCAGCGCGTGAAGCCAGCGGGGCACGCGTCGGCTCCGCTGCAGAGCCTGCCAGTCCCACTGGACTGCTGGAAGTCGATGAGTCTCGACTTTGTCTTCGGCCTTCCGGCCGATGACCAGAAGAACACCGGCATTGTGGTGTTTGTATGCCGGTTGAGCAAGATGGTGCATCTTGCTCCGGTCTCTGAGACCATTACCGGGGAACAAACTGCGAAGTTGTTCCTTGATAGCGTCTTCCGCTATCACGGGTTGCCTGAGACTGTTGTCTCTGACCGCGACCCGCGGTTTACCGCTGCGTTTTGGAAAACGCTGTTCCAATTGCTTGGAACACGGTTGATGATGTCAACAGCGGACCATCCGCAGACCGATGGTCAGACTGAGCGCGTCAACCGAGTGGTTGAGGACGTGCTGCGCAGTGTTGCGCTGAGGCGCCGCGCTCTTGGTCAGCGCAGCTGCCTATGGTTGAGTTTGCACTCAACAACGCGGTACACGCGTCAACGGGGTTCACGCCGTTCTACTTGAACGGGCTTCGGAACCCCCAGGTGCCGCTCACACTGGGTGGGGGCACCGCGGCTTCGAGAGTAAGTGGGGGAGAGGCTCGGAAAGAGCTTTCCTCCCAGGTTTCAGTGTGGAACCAGCCGCGTTGCGGAAGAAGTTGTCGACATTTGTCGGCAACAGGCTGAATGTGATCAGCCGGGTGCGAGATGCAATGGCACTCGCACAGGACAAGCAAAAGGAGTACTCAGACCAACATGGGAGAGGAAACTTAAGTGTATTTAATGTGGGTGACTTAGTGCTACTCGACACTAGGAACCTACCTCTTAACACTGTTAGCTCCACGGTGAGCAACAAGTTGAAGCATCGCTTCATTGGACCCTTTAAGGTCCTGAGTAGGCACGGTGCTGCCTACACGATCGACTTGCCTAAGTCGATGACGACCCACCCGACGTTTTATGTGGGTCGTCTGAAGCGGTACCATGACCCTCAGGGTCATGCGGCCCCTCAAGAGGTTGAAGGCGGCCGCGAGGAGGAGTGAACCTCCTCGACGCGAGGTTGAGCGTCAGGCGCCGAGCGCCCCAGGTAATAGGGAGTTTGGTGACTCCCAGGGGCGAAGCCGTACCCGGCGGAAGGTACGAGCGGTGTGGATACACCGAGGGGCCAAAGGAGTAGGCCCCTAGGCGAGAGTCGAACGACGACTGGGAGTACGCGTACGGTTGCGACTCCCGGCGAGACATCGTCGCCTGAAGGTCGTAGACCTCTTTGACGAAGAGAGTCAAGTGCCCGCGAAGGGGCACTACGGTCTACACGACCATGAAGATCCTGCATCGCGAGACGCAGGTCTTCCAACTGGCGCAAGACACCAGGCAGGTCGGCTGCAGGGGCAGCTTGGCCGCCATGCTCAAGACCAAGAGCACCCTCAAGCGCAAGGACACGCGCTCCGGAGGAGACGGATCTCCTCCTGTTGCTCAGCAACAAGTTGGTCAAGAGGCCCAGTCGAAGGCCTCTGAGTCCCCAACGTCGGGGACGGCTCGAAAGAGCAGTCGAGCGAGGCCTCCTCCGGCTTTGCTTGACCGGAACGGAGAACGCCACTACCATGTGGAGCGGGTTCTCCAGGAGCGGCGTCGCGGTGGGAAGCGCCAGCTCCGAGTGAAGTGGCGCGGGTACCCTGCGTCGCAGAGTACCTGGGAGCCGATTGAGCGGCTCCAGGTTGACTGCCCGAAGGCTGTCGCGTGCTGGGAAGAGGCACGGCGGCAGCCTCGTAAGTAGTCCGCGGCTTCTTAGCCGCTGAACGGGGTTGGAACACAGATGTATGTGTTCCATACCCGCGCTCATTGTGAGCGCTGGACTGAGACTCAGTTCTCAGTCGCTCCATCTTATGATGGAGCTGCCGTTTGCCTACGAGGTGGGCAAACTGGACACGAAGGTCCCGGAGGCGGAGGATGTCCTCCAGGTGATCTTCGTCACGGAGTTTGTGGTACTCCTGGGTTGACTTGACTGTCAACCGGACCCATTGCCAAAAGAGGTCCTCAGCGTCGACCCACGACGCAGTAGAACCCATGGGTAACCCCATGTGGGCTTGAGACCACCCTTAGTCTCAGGCTTCTTGCGAAGCGAGGTGAATTCCTTGAGAAGAATTCGGTGCTGTGCTAGAAGCACGCACCTGGCAACAGAGAGGTTGCCTTGAAAGAGAGGTTCTTTCTGAACCAAGGCCCGCTCATAGGCGCCTTTGGAGGTATGGCCCCTATGAGAGGACGTGGGTCCTGGAGCTGCTCGATATACGCAGCAGCTCCCGAGCCTTGATCGGGCGGGTAGTATCCCCGCTGGTGGGCAGAGTCCTCATCGTGTTGATGAGACTCACGTGCGACCGTTGGTGCGGTGCGCATTGGCTGTTGAGCAGCCTGAAAGAGCTCTTGCTGCTCATCGAGATCGTTAGTGATCTCTTGGGGCTCGCGGATGAGCCCCTCCTCCTCATCGGCGTCATCGTCGACGTCGTCGGGGCCGAAGATCTCTTCGAGCTCCCTTCTCCTTGTCATGTCTTGACAAGGAGACTGTGAAGCATGACGCTTCTTGGAGTTGGTGCTGGGCACCTTCTCCTCTGCCAGAATGGCCCGGGCGCGTTCGCGCCCTTCAGCAAGTGTCAGATGTCTGACAGGTGGTGGCGTAGTGTCGCCACCACGGCCGCTGGTGTTGTCGGGAGACTTGGACGCGGTGTCCTTGTCTCCATGGTGCTCCTCCGTGGTTGGAGCACCCGCCGCAGGCTTGCCCTCGGCGTCGCCGTTGTCGCTCTCGTCGCCCGAGTAGCTGACAAGAGTCGCTTCCTGTTCGGAAGGACTCCAGGAACCGGGACTATGGTCCTATACTCGAACCGAGGATTCGGTCGAGTATCAGGCGGTAGGACGGAGACCTACTGCGCCTTTGGCTAGGGCTAGCCGTCGCAGCAGTGCTGCTGGGCGAGCTAAGAGCCCTGGAGGCCACATCGGTGGCCTCATGAAGTGCCGAAGCCTTGCCGCGAGGCTTGGCTGGCTTGGAAGTTGGCTTTGCAGCCTTCTTCCGTGAAGACGCTTGCGCGTCTGGGTTTGCACCCTTTGCAGACATGTTGCTGGGCTTCCGAGGAAGCCTGGTACGCGTTGGCAGTGCGCCCTGTGCTCTGTGAGAGCAGAAGCCGCAGCGATAAGAGCTGGCGGCAGGTCGATCGATTTCGACATTGAAGAGAGAAATGTGAAAGGGATTTTCTCTCTTCTCTGATTGGACGAGAGTCGAATCTAAGTAGGGGAGGATGTAACGGGGTTACATTGAAGAGTGACTTTAGTCACTCTTCCGAAGTGGATACATTTGGTGTGTCACACATCATGGTGACACGTGGCAGGTGGCTCCGCAGCCACCTATCACCTTCTATATAGGTTACACTATAGATATCTTTTAGTTTGTATTGCAGGCCAAGCTAACAAGTATCTATAATATATTCAGTCTTAAATCTACCTAATCTTTAGTTAGTCTCCCCAAGTCTTTGGGGACCGAGTGAACTGCCGTTCACTAGGAGTTTGTATACTCCAAGCCTTCCTCTGTGTGAAGTGCTGTGTGACCCCCGTCACAAGAATTGCCGCAATCAGCCACTCGTCGACATTCCACTGAAATTCCACAACATCCTCACATGGCGCCAGTGTTGGAACCTCCTTCTCACCATGCGATCACTTCGACGAATGGTGGTGTGGTGATCCGAAGACGTCCGCAAGGACCAGTTCCTCCTCCTAACCATGCAAGTCACACACAAAGTCCTCATCAAGCACATGTGATAGCAAATACAGTAAATTCGTCAAGCCAAAGCGCTAAAGCAGACGACACTCGATCCCCACAGCGATCAGCAGTATCAACAGTGAACTTATAGACAATAAAAAACGTTCTCGACGATAGCCAACTTCATGTTGAACAAAACTTTTCACCATGGCAATGCCCCCAGAATGCGCCAGACCGAATGCATCAAGCACCAGAACCGAATGGACCGAGTTGAGTAGCCTGAGTTGAGTAGCAGAGAGGCATTATTATTAATTTTCTTGAATTCTCCATCGACATTAAAATGATGCTTTTTGCGTGCAGTATTTTTTTCAAGACGAATGGTTTTTCGCCCCCGCAACTGAAACGAACGGGACCCAGATCCCATCCTGCTCTTCGAGAACAGGTCCACGGGTGTTCGTCCCTCCCGGAGCCAACCATCCCTACGACGCGGCGAACCCCCCGACGATGGCAAACGTCACGCACTCCCGCTGCCTCATCTGCCACCGATCGTTCGCGATCCGGCGAACGGCAAGAAGACTTATTTGCTGCTCGGACTACCTCCGGCACATGGAGGTGAATTATCGGTGTGGTGTGCTGGAGCTCCTGGCAGTTATGCATGGTCTTCCAGGGACAGCCAGAGGTCGCGAAAGGGCAGCCAGGTTTGCCAGGTTCGACCTCGTCGACAAGTACGACCTCCAGCCCAAGGCCCCCGCGTGGATATTGAGCAAGCTCTTAGGCAACTCTCGCCTATTGTTCCCAACATGTCGAGGATCTCCAAGCTACTACTGCTAGGTCCACCCAGCTATCGGCTCTCATGGCTGAGCACGTGAATGAGCAATTTCGCCCCTTGCCGCCCAAGTCGCAGCGGATTACCGAGATCGTTCTGCTAGGGCTGCGCTGCTATCCGCGCTCGTCGATGCTCTTATAGCTTCTGTAGTAGGAGATCTCGGCAATTGAAGGTTGCTGGGTTTAAGAGAGTCATTCAAGGAAAACCCAAGTAAACCGTAAAGGTAACCTCAACACCCCCTGGCTACACTACAACGCGTTAAACAGATTGGTTTCCTTTCCGATTGCCATTTGGAAAGATGGACGACGCCGCTCAGATCGAACACGAGGACGCACTCGAACAGGATGCGTTCGAGAGAGAGCAGGTGGGCACTCGTGTCATTCTAAGACGACCTCAGACCGCTTGTCAAGGCCACCATGCAGACCTCTTTATACGTTACGCGCTCTACCTCGTTCAGGAGGCGCCGCGATGAAGGTCGAAGGTGGGCAGCCACGTGAGGTAGATCTCACTCTGGTAGGTAAGTGTTTTCCAATTGAAGAAGAAGACATTGCTGCGTATGCGAATAAATATGCAGCTAAGTTCGGGTTCACGACTATCGAGTGTCGCCGAAGGTTTACCGGCCTACTATCTCAAGTTCGAGGTAATGGCTTCCCAATGGAGGCCCTGGACCCGGTGTTCGAGCTTGCAATCGACGGACTACCACATGATAAGTACCTGCTTCGCCAACTCGAGAACGGCCTTCGGAACCATTTTGGCCGGAAGAAGAAGCGACTCACCCAGCATGCCCGTGGGGTTCATCACGCTGGGAATACTACAGCCATGGCTGAAACATTTGAATTCGTCACGACTGATGTTCAAGGCGACGTCATGGCTGGACACTTCGGACAATTCGTTGCACACCTGGAAGCAACGCGGCGTCAGGTTTGCGAACAGATTCGCCGGGAAGACGTCGAGCGAGGATGGAGAATCAATGTAGAGTGTGCTGAGCAACAAACTCGCTGCCAAGGCCTCAGTGAACGACTTCGCCAACGTGTTCCTGACGAAGCCCTGCGTAATGAAGGGCTGCAAGTGCTAGTAACGCAATATACCAAGCAGTTTTGTGTATTTCTTTTAGCAAGGAAAACCCAATTTCGGAGAAAAAAAACTTTACATGCATCATGCAAATGCTTGTCAGCAAGGGCGTTTAGGACGGCTGACAGCTGCAGCTGTTCCGGTTGTGGCCAACTTGCTTGGATATTCCGCACCGCCGAATTTGCTTTCTCAGAGATTATGTTGCTTGCTGTGACGGAATGCGCTTCTTTGGGTGACCACGTTTTTATTTTTGGAATTCCGGGGGCCCTGCATTCACCGCGAGCAAGCGCATCCTTGGGCACTAGAGGCAGGATGGTAGTGCGCGCTCGCTCCGCGTAGGCTTCTCGGAAGACTAGCGTTTTCCGGAACCGCGACAGAATCTTGTCATCTCCTTCAGTCTACCGGCGTGGTTGAGCGCAATCAGAGTGTGAACACAAGGGGTACCAACGTCCTCGAAGTACCCACACAAGCATTTTACCACGCTGTCACATAGTTGAAGTGCAAACTTAAGAGGGATACTTCCGACTCCATGTTTGATTGCCACAACACAGCTTGTGGAGGAGTTTGCTTCGATGGAACCGCTGACGGTGTCTTCAAGCACCTTGTCTGCCCTTCGCGACGCGTAACGTGTCAACTCACCCCAGGTATCCGCCTTTTTCGTGTTCTCCATCCACTTTCTTGCTACGTAACGTTCAATCTCCATAAGACAGTCCAGGATCGGACGACTGCGAATGCCCTTCAGTGCGCCGTTGACTGATCCCACGTTATTGGAAGTCAGGGTGTTGAACCGGGTACACGGACTGTAAGCAGTAGCCCACTTTTCCTTTCCTATCACCTGTAGTCACTCGGTCGCTCTCATTCAGAGCCTGTCGTACAAACTAGATTATTTTGTATTTGTGTTTTTAAAGTATTTGGTACATAATTTTTATTTTGAAGTATTATTTTGTAAGTATTTGATATTTTCTTTTTTTCAAATATATTGGAACATATTTTTTATTTTCCGTTAATTCAAACTGATTATCGTCCAATAAAATAATTTAATATACTTTATCATCCAATAAACGATCTCCATAATTCTTCTAGATTTCATTCAATATTTTCGCGCCACAATTGGAAATCCAGCCCCCTAAACGAAAATGGCGCTCTCCGCCGCCGTTTGCGCCTTCTTCTTCGAACCCGTGTACGACGCTGACGGTCCTCCAGTACCTACGTCGCCCATGCCTCCAGCTTCTCCTTCTGCACCCAAGAAACGCGGTCGCAAGAAACAAAATTCGCTTGGAGGTGCCAACCGCCACCGATGCAAAGTGTGTCACAACATTTACACTCAAGCGGCCAGCACAGGCTACACGAATCTGCTGACGCACTTGCGTCTGAAACATCCGGATTGGGAGGAAATGTTCAAAGGGCAACGACTTGAGGAAGTTGCAGTTGCCTCTGCCCCCACTTCAGTGGAAATCGTGGAACCTCCTTTCCGTTCGTCAGCGGCAACTTCAAGTGCTTCGAAACTGAAACAGAATGCCGGACGTAAACGTGGACCTGTGTACGAGCACTTTGAGGACATCCCATCCTCCCCCGGCAATAAGCAAAAGAAGATGCGCTGCAATTATTGCCACCAAGACACTCCGCAGCTGAGTGGCCGTTTGAAACTTCACTTATCCACGAAATGTGTGGAAGCTCCGGACGAAGTCAAGTCCAAATACGCTGGAGCTATGGGACTTTTGTCTAACCGTTTGGAAAATGTCAAAAGTAAAAAAGTCAAGAGTGAAATGGCCAAAGAAGTGGAGACCAAAGCACCAGTTGAAATTTCACCTGCAAAGGTATCGACAATTGCGAAAAAGTCGCCTGTTAAACCTTCACCTCCCGTCGTTTACCCCAAGCAGAAAGATGACGGTGGTGATTTTGAAGTTTACGAAGAAAAACTCACTACTGCGTTGATTACCGCGAATGCACCGTGGAATTTGCTGGATAACGCGAATTTCCAGGATGCAATGAGAATTTTGCAACCTGCGATGGTCAATTTCCCGTTGACTGCGTCTCGAGCTCGGACTGAAGTGCTTGATCGACTGGTTCAGAAATATGACAGTGACTGCAAGGATGTTTTGGCCACGGCCAATGCACTTACGCTCATGATCAACCACACTGACGGTGGACCTGATGGAGTGAAGAAAATGACGTACGTGGCAGTTGACGAGTGGCGACGAGCTTTCGTGTTGGTAGAACGTGATCTCTTGACATCTCCCAATGCTGAGGAAGTACTCTCTGTGGTGTCGTCGTTATCTAGCAACACCAATGCGAAGTTGTTTTTGTGCTGTCCGACGTCTGGAGCGTACGGACGTTCGCGTCGAGAGTTAAAACAAGGTACCAGTGCTGGTGTCAAGACTATTACTCTGACGGGTGTGTGTATGACACAGCAGACAGCGTTGCTTCTTCACGAGCTTGTTCTCTGCAGTATGTCACTGGAAGAAGCTCTGGAAAATGCCGTTTTGACTGCAGATGCACTTCGTGAAAGCTCCTCCTTGCGTCAACGTGTATTGCAGACTGTATACTCGAATACCAGTGCTACCGGAGATGCTAACGCCTTCGTACAAGTCTCATTGGCGAGCTTACGCTCTATTGCAATGGCAGTGAAGCAAGCCACTCGTCTGGAACCTTACTTGCGCTTGGCCATTTCGGAAGAATCCCAGAACTCGACATCGGCGATAGTGCGCCAATTGGCCGATGTGAGTGGCACCGACATGGCGTGGAGCACACTACGACACACGGCGCAGATACTGGCACCCTTGAACTTCATTGCGGCGCTGAGTGAGCTCAAGACGTCGACTTCGGGCCAGTTCCTAGCGTTGTGGATTTGGCTCTTTGGTACGGCAACGCGTTCTCCACTTCTTGATGGGAACTCGGAAGCTTTGGTGACCAGTTTCATGCAGAGACTTGAGTGCTACGTGGAAGAGCATTTTGTGGCGTGTTTGGTGCTAGATCCACGTGTGCACGGAGCAGGTTTGAGCGTATCAGGTCTGCGTCGTGCTCGAGCTGTTACGATTCGTGTTGGAACTGAGTTGGTCCCTGGTTTCAACGAGAACAACTTTATTCGGTCGTACAACGACTTCATGAAGCGTCAGGGAGACTTCGGTGAGCCTGGAGTGTGGAGTGCCGCTAATACGTCCAGTCCCATGGAGTTTTGGGGCGACTATGAAGGAGATCCGGTGCACAACCAACTCGCAGTGGTGGCCAAGATTGTCTGCTCCTTTGTGCCTCACACAAGTTCTCTCGAAGAGTTATGGTTAACGCGTGCACAACGTACCAAAACTCCGATCATTGAAGAGTCGAAACAGCACGAGAAATGCACCAAGATTCGCCATGGAGCTGCACTCAGCACGCAGGCGACTGCGAAGGATGTTGTAAGCAAGTTCCATACCCTTCTTGACGTCGAGAGCGAACCATCCGTCGAAGAAATGTTGCAGTCGAATGGTGTCCAAGTTCCCGATGTTCCAGACACCAGTACTCCCAATCTATCGATACGGTCGGTACTGGAAAGCGTCCAAGACGGTATGGAACAGGATGTGGCTGAATCGGATGCTCCTTCTACCTCTTTGGATGCTTCTTGGTTCGACATCAGCTCAGCTGGACTGGACAAGATCAGGAGTTCGATGGAGCGCTATTTGAGCGCTGCAATTCAGCAATAGGGTGTGCGTTGTATGCTTTTCCTGTTCAATGACTATATTTTTCAATCTGTAACTGGTATTCGGATCCTCCAAACGCCGCGACTAAAGGATCCGCAGAGGATACAAGTCGACTCATGGGTCAAGGATGCAGCAATATCATGGCACGATGCTGCCAATTCCGACGACATCCTAGCGTTCAACTCCGAGAAGGCAAAGATCCGCTTGTTGTCGAAGACGAGAGCTGGAAACGCTGGAGCTCCTATAACCTCATCCACCATCCGTCAGCGAGTAGATTACAGGACTACGAGAAATACACACCTCCAACGTACGTTGGTCAACAAGCTGCTGAAGCTGTGTGGGAAGTATGAAGAAACAAATGTAGCAGTATTTCAGTAACCCCCTAAGCTTTCAGACCTTTCGTATCTTCTTACCGCTCATTTCGACTTCCTACTTCGAGATTTCTTCTTTCCTGAACGACGTCGAGATGAATTGCTACGACGTTTGTCCGTACTGTTATCATCTTGATCACCATCCTGTTCTTCCTTCCGCTGTTGTTCTTGCTCTTGTTGCACTTCAGTATCGTCATCTACTAGAAAACTGCCATTCGTAGTGTCCCGAAGACTCGACGGAGCCAAAAAAGTGTCCGAAACTTCAGTGGTACGATCCAGTTCTGTGTCCCGGAAGACTCTTGTGTCTTCTCCACGATAAGAATCATTCACGGACGCGTACGAGTCAAGAGACCTTGATGATAGCTGCGTCAGCCGATCTTCTTCTCCACGAGCTATTTGCTCTTTCGTCTCTTGGTCATCATCACTCTCGTCCTCCTTTGCACTACCGAAAGCTTCTTCATCTTCCTCTTCTTCCACTAGATTTTCTGCTGCTTTATGTGCTGCTAGCACCGAATTGCGGTCACTCAGATCCCAAATTAAAGGTGCGTGAGTTGTTTCAGGCTCTCGATCCCCATTCCCATCTTCTTCATCGTCAAGAGATTGCATGGACATATCTTCTTCATCTTTGAGCTGTTCACGACGCTGTCGCCATGCCTCCTCTTCAGCTGTTGTAACTTCAACATCCTCTTCTTCTCTCTTGCCGAGTAATTTGTCTTCTAGTGACCCATCCAGTAGATCTTCCACGCTGCGTTCGCGCTTCGAGAAACACGAGCAGCAATTCCCCATATCCAGTCCGAGGATATGATATGTGCGGCTCTTGAGAGTCGCCGGTTAGAACTACAGCAAATTTAAACACAACATTTAAACACAACATTCAAAGCTCTTGTTCATGTGCAAATGCCTACAACTGCATGCATGGCATAATGTTTCGTTTGATTTATTTTTGTGCAATTCCAATTCATGCGAGCTGGTTCTTTTAGGAAAAATATTTAAGCTTCTTGGTTGGGGAGTCCACGTTCTCAATTAGAAGCTTCGGCTTTCGGCTCTTGGGTGGTAATTTGTGTTTCCACAAGGTGCAGTTGGCCAGGTACTTAGGGCATTTGTCGTGGCGGTTCGTGCCACGACACTTTTCGTTGCCAGTCTTCTCATATCCTTCGCACCATGTCCACTGGTAATGCTCACAGCTTTTCACTTTGTGACCTTCGAAGCGAGAGGGGACAACGCGAACAACTACGGGAGCGACATCTTCCATCAGTTGTCGTTCAAGTGCCGTCGGAGTGAAAGTCTGTCCTTGACTCGCACATAAAGCTTGATGAGCCCGGCGCTTGGCTTCCGTGCAGCGGTTGCAGATCTGGAACGAGTGCATGAATCGTTCCAGATCAAGTGACCCAACTTCGTTGATATCCAACGCCTTGAACAATGCCTGAGCATCTGGAATCATCGCCGCATTGCTGTTAGCAGCAGAAGTCGAACTGCAACCGTTCGTATTCGCACTGGTCTTCGGGGAAGAATTGGTTGTCAAGCCGGAATTATCATCCTTTACCTGATGGTGCTGTAGTAGTTGCTGGAAGCTTGGAAGTGTAAGTACTTTGGTCGTCGGGTCACAAAACTGATGGAAGATCTGCACGAGCTTGAAATCTGCAATGTCCGGGGTAATAGCTAGACGATTCACCTTGCTCGCAGTCGCGACGGACGTTGCAGAGGTAGTTCGTTGGACAGGCATCCTCGGTTTGATTGGGGCAGCCACTTTGATCTGTGTAGTGGGCGGCATGGACCCAGGTCGGCGCTGCATCGGAGCAATGGGCACTCCGTACGTTCCGTTCATCTTTCGCATCGTGTTCATTGCCGCAGTGTTGGCCATTGCCATCGCCGCTGCAAGTTGAACGTTGGTGTTCGCTGTAGCCTGTGTGAGGGTCTCAGGGTTCAAGAAGAAAGGCTGAACTTGTTGGCCGTAGCTGTCCAAGAACTGATTGGCCGCGGCTGCGTAACCTGAAGGAGAAAAGTAGTCGAAGGGGACTGCGGCAGCATTGGGAACTCCGTTAATAGTCGTTGGGGCCGGTACAACGGTGGCTGCGCTGTAGGGAAACACTGGTACCGAAGGGAACATCATAATGTTCTGGGGTATAGCCCCAGTAAGATCAATCGCTTGTTGTTGAGCTGCGAGGAAGTTCTGCGAACTGTCATAAATCGAGTTGGACAAACCGATGACGTTCAGGAACTCCTGTCCATTCACAGGAGCGCTCGGGTCTGTCGATGGCATTGCATCGTTCAGTCCACGAGTTGGAGAAGGAGCAGCAGAAGAAGTGGATGCATTGGACGCCTTGGAAGGCGATTCCACCATAGCAGACAACTCGGCATCCGTGAACATTGGCAGGATGTACTCATCCTCACCTGAAAGCATGAACGGTTCGTCATTGGCTTCTTCTTCATCATCATCATCGCCATCGTCTCCTCCTTCCTCTTCTTCATTGCCGTTACCGTTGCTGTTGGTTTGTAGAGCTTGCACTTCAGCCTGAGTGATGGTTTGACTAATGCGGCGTTTACCACGTGGGGACGTAGTGAAACCGGGTTCGTAAACGCAGGTCGTCGATAGAAGTGCAAAACGCGCGGGCAGTGTGGCAGTGGGGGTGCCATTGGCTTTCGCGTTCTCATATTGAGCTCGCCATTCCTCCTTGGAATTGTTGATGAGGTTCGTATCTAGTTTTAGACCAAGCTTAATGTCCGGCTCCTGCTTCACTTGGACTACTTCGTGCGGTTCTTCTTTCAGTATCGGGCTTAGTGGTTCCAGTTCTACAGCATCAAGTAGATCGTCATCGTGGCCTAAAGCTGTCGTCGCTGCGAGTTCCCATAAATCTAAAACAAACTCGGCAAAATTAGAGTTGATCTGCCATACTATTTTTTGTCACGTACCATCCACGCCTTCATCGTTGTTTGGAGAGAAGAAGTTGTCGAAGCTGAACAGGTCGGATTCCAAATCTTGCATTGTAGAATGGCTGAAGAAAGCGAGCTTGACAGCCGATGAGCCAGATTGCTTTTGACCAGGATTTCCGCTCTCATTTCAATCGAGGTAGAGCTATTCCCAGCCTTGAGTGCTACTTAATTTAGTCCTATGGTGTTGAAGTGCTGGTAAGGAGGCTGAAAGTCTTATCTAACCGGATGCACCACTATTCCGAGCGTGCCAGTCTGCTATTTCCCGCTACGGCTGAACGTTCAGTTGGAAAAGACCGCTGGCGGCTCGTCATCAGGCATCCAGTGGATCGCCGAAGACACTTGCAAGCTTCCTGCCGTCCGAGTGAGCGCGAACGTGTTGTGGCAGTGGGTAAAGCCGTGTAGCCAGCCACCTCGAATCCAGCATGGCGAATGCTATGGGATCTCTGCTACGTTGGACTTTTGACTGGCCCCAACAGCGGATATGCGTAAATTAGTGATGTCATGTCTTGTTCGTCGAACGTTGCAGGGATCCGTTAGCGATCCGCTGGTGCGAGAAACACGTTTTGGGTGAGCAAACCGGATTTAAAAGGTTATCGAGTTATAAAGCGTATCTATCCGCAGGACATATAATATTTAAATGGTAATAGTTGAAGTGAAAGCAATAGATATACTATATCTAAGAGGTGGTGCCTGGAAGCTCCATTTTACTAGTAGAGGCGTTTATTGGCAGCATGTTGATCTGTACTACAGACTGTAGTACATGCAGTCTGTAGTAGACTGTAGTATAGTACCAGTGCGATCTGTCAATGGCATATACACAGGCATGGCAATGTACACTGGAGGCTGGATCGGTTAGTTAGGCTGAGCGTACGATGCCCCTCAATCATTTGACTTGCTTACATGGGTCACGTTACTCACAAATTGTGCCCCGCGCTCGGAGCGCGGCGCTCCTGCAACGTTGCGCGCATTTAGCGGAGCTCATGAGTGAAGTTCCCCCTTTGTCAAAATCCACACTGCGACACTGAGACGATGTAGACATTTTACAGTGATGGTCTCTAGGGTGGACCGACGGCACAAGCTGATGATCTGCTCTGAGCGTGATTTTTTCAAGTTTCGAGAGGGATATTTGCCGAATATTCAGGAGGGAAATCCTGACTAAGTATCTCGCCTCGTCACTGCAGGCTCCTCGGTGAGGCACAACAACGGACGCACTGAAGCTCTCGAGTCATGTAGCTCCATCTCAATCTCATGTCGGCGAGGTAGCTGTCGGGTTTGCTCCTCTCACTGCTCAGGTGTAGGCATTGCAATATTTGCTTTGAAGCAGCACTACTCCACCACACAGAATGAGCCAGAACAACAGCTTTGCACAGGGTTCCGTCCCGCTTGAGCTGCGGTGCACCTACCGCAGCAAACCTTGCCCGAACGAGCGGGCTCGCAAGCGCAATGGCACGTTACATAAGCTCTGCCAGACACATCGACTAAAGGCTAACAAGACCCAGCGCGAGATGCAGAGTCGTCTTCGAGAACAGCGTCGCCAGCAACAGCTTAACCGTCAGCTCGCAGCCGTACAAGTTTGCAGTGATGACTTTCAGATGATGGTGGAGGAATTTCTAAAGGCGGAGATCCCGCTGGAGCTCGATACAGATGACGATCTCGACATGTGGGATATCCCCGAGCCACTTGAGGAGCCTGCCGATCTGAATCCGGAAGACATTGAGCTGCTGGTCGCTCTGTTGGGCACAAGCCGAACCGCGTAAAGCCGCTGGGTGCCACTGGCTAGCGTTCTCCGCCTAACGATTGCAGAGGAACTTGCCACCTTACCTCTCCAACTGAATCCTGCACGTCTCTAAATATGAACCAGCCTGCTAGCTAAGCTACAGCTTGCACACGCTGGTAAGCGCAACTAGCTAGAAATCTACATGTGATCGAAGTCCTAAATAAAGATTGTTTCCTCTTGATTAATTAGCATCGAAATGACTCACAACTTCACGTACAAAAGATCTTCGAGTTTAAGTCAACGTTGTATTTAGTATGGTATAGTTCTTCGTCGCACTAGGTGCGGTAGTTCACGTTAGTACATAGGTTTCCATCCATGTTTGTTGCCTCACAGCGTCACAGACCATGCATCGTCAAACACGGGCACCGAGTTCACCATGGAAGGCGTCGTGGGGGACATGGGGCAAAGCTCGCTCTCGTCCTTGATCATCACTTGAGCAGGCTGCCGCGTGCTCGTGCAGTCCGATCCGAACAGCAGCACTTCGAGGATGCGAACTTCAAGCAGGTCGAAGTTGCTCTGGAACATGAGGCCATCGACGGGTTCCGTCGTGCTCTGCGGGCTGTCGGGGCTGAGTCGCATACGCTTCGCGGTCCGGGGCGTCTGTGGATCGACAGGGAGGCCAGCGGCCACAGCCTGTTGCTCGAGGATGCGCTTCTTGCGCTTGTGCAGTCGCTGCTGGTTGGCGTTGGCCTTGCGGCGGTGGAAGTCGCAGAGCTTGTGCAACGTGCCGTCGAGCTTGGTGGCGCGTGGCGCGTCGCAGAACTTACTGCGGTAGGCGCACTGCATCTCGCGCGAGAGCGGCGTGACACTTGGAGAAGACATGGTGAGCTCTTTAGGCTAAAGTTTAGGTGAAGTTCACCGCAGGCGGGCGTTTGCGGAATGACACCCATGGGGCGACTTCGACGAGTACTATTCGTTAGAGCAGACGAGGCGGTGTCTCGATTTGCACATGTCGACTCTTGGCGACCGTCATGGAAAGTGGTCAGTAAGTGGGTGTTGACCAGTGGTACTTCGATTGCCCCCCCTGGTGATGGGCAAATGGAGTGTCCTTCGCCGGCTCGGCTCTGCTTTCGCCAATGCGCGCGGCAAATGGGAAAGTTGCGTCAACTAGAGGCCCCGCCGAAAAAATCCTCCGGCCCCAACGCCAAAGGCGTCAAGGCATCAATGGCCCGTAGCAACCGCGGCAATTGACTGGTGCCGCGCAGGTTCAATGTTGTTGCAGGGCTTACGACTGGCGGAGGTCATCTTGCGCTACCTTTCGGTCGGACGAGCACGATTACATCCGGCTCGCGGCAACGAAGGCATCATTCTCCCCCGGCTTGATTCAACTGTACATGTATCGGTCGCTGCATGCCTACACAATAAATAATACATGAAGCGGTTGAAGTGTGGCAGTGCCACTGCCCGTACTACGGGCCGTAGTGCCGGCGGCACTGCGCCGAATTGCGGCCCACCGACGCACGTACTTACGTCATTAGCGGTCTGTCGAAGTGAAGCAGTCAGTTGCAGCGCCGGAGAGGTGCACACTCGGCGATATAATTTATACAGTACTGTACACCGTGACGACCATTGCGTAGCCAAAAAAATCGGGGCAAACAGTCTACAACTTGGTCGGCAGGCTGAAATCCACCGTTCCGCTGAATGACTCTGAGTCGTAAGTAGAAAACAGTACACGTGCAAGTTTTAGTGAATCAAGAACTGCACGCTTCATTTGCACACAACTTTATACATGTACGCTAGCTTTTGCGGCAACTTTTACGACAATTACCGTTGCTTGTTTTCATACAACGATCGAGTTGTTGTCATCGGCCGTCGAACTTGATGGTAGGAATGTATCGAGCGGTGGTAACGACTGAGGTTGCATGTCAAGCAGAAGCAGTTCGAGGAAATCCATGTCCGCCGACCCGAGCTTCGGGAACGCGCTGGTGTTGGCAATCGGGGTATACTGGGGTTGGTAGTAGCAGCCATCGGTGGGCGAGTGCACCATTGGCTCGAGATTCGGGCGAGCCTTCTTCACCATGTAATCCTTGGTCGACTCACTCTCCTCCGACGAAGATTCACTCTGACAGCGCGTGCGCTTCTCGCGCTGGCGACGATGCAGCCGCTGCTGGTTCAGATTCGCTTTGCGTCGGTGGAATTCACAGAGCTTGTGCAATGTACCATCGAGCTTGGTGGCGCGGAGGTTGGTGCAGACTTTGCTGCGGTACCCGCACTGCATGAGCAGTGAAGTGGAGGAGGGGGCTTCGTCGCAGAAGGCGAACATACTGAGAGTAGCAGTGCTGTAGTTGTGGTTAGTAGACCGCAAATTGAGTTATGAAGTGAGCTGTCAAGATCCTTGACATGTCGCCTTGACTCGATTGCAGAGGAGGATTTTTGTCGTTTCACTAGATCTCGCTCGATATCCACGCTGTCCGCAAAATGGGTTCATCAGCTTCACTCTTGCCCCGGCCATCTCGTCTCAGCCGATATATATAGTCTTCGGCCTCGGAATCAAGTGCATAAAGCCTCTGACCAGGCAAAGACAAGCATGTTGGCTTGACAGTCGCTGCAGAGATAGCGACACCAATGCAAAGGAATTTGCTGTGGCTGCTTGCTCTGCATTGCAATGCACAGGCCACTGGAGACAACAAGACTTTTCAGTGATTGGGATGGATAAAATTTGCCGACATCCGGACCAAAATTCATCCTCGGAGGAGAAGTGCACGCAGTCTACTTCATGCCCTTCGCGGGAAACTGTCCAGCGTGACAAGGCACGAATCGAACGCGGTGCAGCCATCTCTCGATTTGTGCCCAAGCTGCAGGCTTGTCGCGTTGAAGCGAGCGATCTAGCCGGTCTGTGTATGACACCCCTGACGGGATGCGTCGTATCCATCCGTCGACAGTACATGGATAATTTTCGGTGAATAACTTTTGAAGCGATCCTTCAATGTTCCGCTACGCCTCGCATGAGATGGCTAACAGAGAAGTTGATGGCGGTGAAGACTGTTCATTGGAGACCTTACTATCCGTTGCCGCTATAATATATGAGTCATAGCTTGCGTTCGTAACGGATCATTTCGGGGAGGCACAACCAAGACCTATGGACCATGGCATGGTGTACCAGCTTAAGTTGGTCTTGGAGCCATCTCAGGCCACGCTCGAACAGAAATACAAAAAGCAATTGCTTAGGCGACGTGAACAACAATTGACATTATCCTGTATTCTTAGACAATGACCGCGTTGTTGTCATCAGCTGATGCCGACACACAACCGGTAGATGAAAACGACTCCACCGGGGGTGACTGCATGTCGATCAGGAGAAGCTCCACGAAATCCATGTCTGGAGTGCCGATTTTCGGCAGACAAGGTCCTCCGACGCCACTGTATTCGCTCGTTTCGTTTGTGGCAAAGTCGCACATAAATGGAAACACTGGGTCGAGCGTAGCTTCCGGGTTTGGTCGGTGTTTCTTGATCGAACGGTGCGCAACTGTCGTACACAATTCGCGAGCAGCTCGTTGTTCTCGCTGGCGACGGTGTAACCTCTGCTGGTTTAGATTCGCCTTGCGTCGGTGGAATTCGCAGAGCTTGTGGAGCGTGCCATCGATCTTGGTAGCTCGGTGGTTGGTGCAGACCTTGCTGCGGTATCCACACTGCATCAAGAGCGAGGTGGAGGAAGGGGCTGCGTCAACGTAGGCGAACATAGTGAATAAGGGGTGGCAACACGAGTTGTGGTGGTAAAATGAATAATGGCCGACAGGAACTGCGTGTAGTAGTTGCTGTGCTCACTCGCATCAGGATCATGTTTAACATCGAAAGAAGACGCTGGCAGCGTACTGTAGTTGTTGGCAATATCCAGCATACTTTTGCCGAGAAAAAGAGCTGGCATGCTCTCTAGCCAGGAAAGCGTGATCGAAGGGGATGGATCCATATTGGATCGGACTTGCGTTAGATAACCGACTTGTTACGGGAACACATTCCCGTTTTACAAATTGATGTTCGTGATCGAAAACAGTGACCTCCTCAACTTGAGGCTCAAGTACCGTCCTACCATAAACCAGCGAGCTTTATCCGATCAACTCCCACCTCAACGAGCCGTAGTTACTATGGAGAATTGCTGTGGCTTTCCCTCATCTCACTTGGTGTAGAATCTTCACTGTAGATTCGTACTTGCAATTTTTCACTTGCGTGGGCAAATTCGCCGTTACAGAAGGAGAGTTTTGCGCATGCCGTTCAGACGGTAGCACTTCAGCTAGGAAATGAGCTTGTCGCCGTTGATTCGTGAGCAAGTCGTGACGTGCCCTTGAAAATTCCCATGGGCTTCGCCTTCCCCGTCCAGAACCTCGTCATATATGCGCGAAGGACTTAGACAGAGATACCTTCGGAAGGTATTTGTGCCATGGAGCATTCGCCAGATCTTGGTGACTGCATTAGGCTGGGAATGGGCAGTCTCCGTCGAGAAGGTCGGCTGGTGTCGCCAATGAAGCATCTTTGAGCCATCTCGTCAGTTTTGCGAGACATCCCTCAGCTATATCAGTACTGCTAAGTGGAGTGCCCCGTTGTATTATAATAATTCAGCGAGATTGGAGTCCGCGTCACGCGATACGTGAAATCCCGTAACCAGTAATGCAATAATATATATCCTTACAACAAAAGGAAACCGCAAACAAAATGGCGCCCGGGACATCCGTGTATTTATAGAGTTCCAAATCTGCTTCAGCATTCAGACAAGTTCTTTTGACCGGACGGTTGTCTGCGGCATCTTCAGCTCGTCTTCTGTGCCGTTGTCGTTGGTGCAAGCGTTACTGATTCTCGTTCGCCTTGCGTCGGTGGAACTCGCAGAGTTTGTGCAATTCTCCGTCGAGATTCGTGGCGTGGATGTTGGTGCAGACTTTGCTGCAGTACCCACACTGCATGAGGAGCGACGTGGAGGTTGGTACTTTGTCCAATACAGCGATCATATCGAATGGCAATTGTGGCTGGAGACCGTAGATTCACTTGTGATTCCGCCGGATTGGCGCAACTGCTTGGTCAGCAAAAGATGATAATACTCGCTCGTGTCGACGAGGGCAATTCGTTGGCCTTCAGTGTTGCATGCCGCTACACGCCAGCGCGCTACATCTTCACAGCGACAAGCTCCGTCAAGTAGCCGTAACTACGTCATTTGACGGAAGATTCACTTTTCTACGCTCCACCCGTGTGATGAGCCATCAGCCTGTACATTGTTGCACAGTAGTTCGTTGACACGAAGACTTGCACGTTGTAACAGCCTGCAACAAATTACTGTCTGCAACTGCATATAGGTTCCGCATGCTTTCGCTTCTCGGTGGCAAAAACCGCCTCCCCCTGTAGCGCTGCTTCCACGAACGTGCGGAGTGTTTATCGACGTACTTTCAACCGTCACAACTACAAGTATCGTACCTCCATGCTCGCCGTCTTCGACGATATCCCCACGTCCACGTCCCTGCTTATGCAGTGCGGATACCGTAGCAAAGTCTGCACCAATGTTCGCGCTACTAAAATCGACGGATCACTGCATAAGTTGTGCGAGTTCCACCGTCGCAAGGCCAACGCAAACCAGCAGCGACTCCACCAGCGACAACGAGAGCAGCGCGTAAAGCGTCGACGAATCGAAGAGGCAACAGAGCAGCCAATGAAGAAAATCTGTCAAGACGTCGTCACTCCTATCGCCCTGGATCCGATTCCGTACATGAATGTGGTTCCTACCAGCCCTGAACAGCACTACCCAATGGGTTTCTTCTCGGACGTACTCGTTTCCTCAACGGTTGATGTGGAGCTGCTAGAGCTGCTATTGTTTGATACACAGTCGCAGTCTCTTGATGCAGCGCAGAAGCTTCCTCCAAACTCACCAGTGTCAGTGGACTCTGTGGTTGTATGACTGCACAGTGAATAAAAAATAATTATTTGTTGTAGTGGGTCGTGGTGTGAAAGCCCAACCATGCCCACGCAATGCAGTCGGGTACGACAACAATGTTGACCGGCATCATGTGGTTGCAGTCAGCCACATTGATGTGGCTCAGAGGACAATGGCGTTGAAGTTGAGCACCTACTGTTAAGTCATTGTGGTTTGACGCTCTACCGGCTGTTCTCCTGAGTTGTTCGTCTACCCAAGCTGGCACAGTTGAAGTTTTATCGTATAGAATACCATCACTAGGACGCTGGTGATGGTAGTGTAGCGTAGCAAGTCGGGATACATGTTTTAGTTTTCTCAGTTTCATTTTTGACAGCTCGTCGACAGCTCAATACACTCGGCGATAATACTTTACAGGAAGTGCCAGCTTCCTTCGAGTGTCTTTGGGTTTTCTTTCGAGCGCTACCTACTACAAAGAATTCTTTAGCAGTTAAGGCCAAAGATGACAAGAACAACACGCAACACCCCGACTCTTCCGACACCAGCAACGGCAGGTTCTTCTGGAAGTTCGACTGTACCGATGGCTTTGTTCATGCCACTCGCTGCTCCGCAGTTGAAGAGCACTTCGCATGCCGCCTTAGTGCGGTGGCGGAAACTTCGACGCGAGTACGAGGACGAGGTGGCGATGAGATGCAATAACGACACGGATAAAATGGCGGAGGTGCTTGTCAGTGTGAAGAAGTCGTTCGACAAGCGACTTCTTGGAGTTTGGTGTGACTTCGACTGGAATGTCAACGTTGATACCGTCAGTGATGATTTCATCCTGACAAAAATTGACGAAATCATTTCGTCAGTCAAGAACAACTCTGTTCCAGACGTCGCGACTGTGTTCAAGGAAAATGTAACTATCGACATGACCGAGAGCGACGTAAAAGAGCGAATAATGCAATTTTTTGCTCGAAGCAGAGAATTCATAGAGGAACAAGGTTGGCAAGAGTTTTTCACCGGAAACGAAGGCTCCCGTCTGAAGTGCAAGTTATTGATGGAGTCACTCCAACCGCGCAGCTTGCGTGACGAGGTGACAACCACAGTCAAGTATCAGGCTAGAGTGGCCAAGGATTGTGAGAAGGAGCTGTTCAAGCTCATACTGGCGAAAGCATTTGAACAGGACCGTGACTTTCAGCGTCGTAAACGCTCACGGACGAAAGACCAGAGCGACCGCAAGAGGAAAGACAACACGAACGACAGTGAATCGCCCCAACCTCGGCTTAAACACCGGAAAGTGGAAAAGGTTAGCGGCAAACAGCCTGCTAAAGCTGCTTCCTGGAAGCAGAATAATGGGAAGGCAGTAGACTCTAAGCCGCCAACCGGTGGGTGCCTCAAATGTAAAGGGGACCACTGGCTCACTCGGTGTCCAAGTGCAACTAAAGACGAGAAGAAAGTTCTTTTGCGTGAGATGCATGAACGCCGCGACAGTAATAAAGGCTCGAAACGCTCCAAGACTGAGGCGTGAAGGTTGAAGCGCATCAAGGACTGTCTCTTGGAACACGACAAGATTATTGTCCTCGAAGAGAGACTGTCCATGCCCTATTGCGCGGATACTGGGGCCGAAAAGAGCATCATCAGTGCTCGCAATTTGATGAAGCTTCAGAAGTTGGGTGGTCTTGTGAAAACCACCACGCTGACTAAACCCACTATTTGCAAGACTGTGGGCGGGCACACGATTCAATCCAAGGAATCTGTGCAATTACAGATCATGATCCATACTGCGGCTGGGCCTGTGAGACCCGTTAAACCGTATGAGGTTCTAGTGATTCAGGAGAATGAAGATGAGTTTATCGTGGGCGAGGATATACTTAACGATTTGGGTATCAGCATCGATAGGCAGCTGGAGCAGTTAGCTGAACAAACCTCAGCGAATGACGACGATCCTATAACAGTTGAAAACGACTTCTGCAGTGGTTGCACACCTGACCGAGAGGTCCGTCAGGCTGTTGAAGGAATGATTGCTACAGCTCTTGAGAATGGTTTCCCGGTCGAAAAGGAAGACAAACTGCGCACAATTGTCTACATGTACGATATTTGGAGGCTTCGTCTTGGACCAGATCCACCGGCAAAGGTGCCACCACTCGAAATACGATTGAAGAAGGGCTCTACCCCATTTCGATGCAAGCCGAGAGCGTATCCACCTCACATAAGAAAGTTTCTACGGGAGTTTAATGAGGAGCTAGTACGATTGGGGTGGGTGTACGAAAATTCCTCAAGTCGATGGGCCTGTCCAGCGTTGCCTGTCAAGAAGCCTGGCAAGGACGAGCTACGACAGACAAGTGACTATCGACCGCTGAATGCCATGACGGAACCCATTGCAGGCGTGATGCCTATCTTACAGGTGATTACAGAGCACGTGAAAGACATGCTGTTCTTCGGTTTATTCGACTTTTTAAAAGGATTTTGGCAGCTTCCGTTGGCAAAGGCAAGTCAGGAATTGCTGAGTTACATGACAGATGCAAAAGTGTACACTCCAACTCGCGTCCCTCAAGGATGCAGTGACGCAGCGCTGCACTTTCAACGAACTATGGAGAGTTGTTTTGAGAAGCTGCTATACAAACATCTACTGATTTGGATCGACGACTTACTGCTGTACGCGAAAGACGTTGACACATATCTGGAGAAATTGGAGGAACTGTTTACACTGATGAATGACTTCGGCCTCAAGTTGAGCGCCTCGAAGTCGTCTCTTTTCCAACGCTCGGTGAAATGGTGCGGTAAGATCATAGATGGCGAAGGAGTTCGTCATGACCCAGGACGAGTTACAGTACTGCGTTCAATGCCGTTACCCACTACTGCCGGAGACCTACAGCAATTCCTCTGTGCGTGCAATTGGTTACGTGACAGTCTTATAGGCTATGCTGGAAACGTGAAAGTGCTGCAGAAGCGTCTTGATGTGACTCTGGGATCAGGTAAAAGGACGAAGCGTGCTGCAGCACGACTACCAGTGGAGTTTACTGATAATGAACGCGATGCATTCGCTAGAGTAAAGGAGTGCTTGGCGAGTGCTGCTATGTTGGCGCACCCCAGCAATGACGGAGTACTGTCGGTGTTCACAGATGCTTCTGACGAAGCGTGGAGTGTTATCGTGACGGACGTTGAACAATGGAGGAACGACAAAACGGTTGCAGCACAGAAGCATCGACTGTTGCATTGCCTTAGTGGGACGTTCTCAGGTTCACAAGAAAACTGGTCCGTCATTGAGAAAGAGGCATTTGCCATTGTGGCAGCTTGTGATAAGCTACCACACCTTCTTCTCCGGCCAGCAGGTTTTCGTCTATTCTGTGACCATCGCAATTTGATACACGTTTTCGCCCCGATGAAACAGTGAAGAAGCACATACGAGGAAAGTTACTTCGCTGGGCTATGAAACTTGGAGAGTTCCGCTACGAGATTCATCACATCGCCGGCGAAGACAACGTCTGGGCTGACATGGTATCCCGATGGGCACGCCCAACAACGACACTCAGCGTGCGTCGAGTGACGACTCGCAGACAGCAGCAACAAGAACGGTTACAGCTGCGACCTCTCGACGATGACAATTTTGTTTGGCCCACAATGGACAGCATATCGGCTGCCCAGCAGCAGTTTAGCAACCTGTCTGAACGGAGAACTTTGGATAAAGGTGACGACGGGGTGATACGAAAAGACAAGCGCTTGTGGATCCCTTCAGAGGCTGTAAACCTTCTCCGTCGCTTGTGTATCATTGCACATTGTGGCCCACAAGGTCACCGAGGTCGAGATGCTATGTTGGCGCATCTTGGCCGCATCTTTCACATACCTCACCTTCGAGAATGTGTGGACAAGTTCTTGGCGAGCTGCCTTCTGTGCTACCATGTAAAGGGGAAGGTAGTGCCAAGGCCATGGAGCGAAACATATCGGTGCAACGAGCGAAATCAAGCGTTGCATTGGGACTTTTGTACCTTGGCGAATCTTTCGGTCAATTGAAATACCTACTGGTGTTGAAGGACGATGCAAGTCATTACTCTGAACTCGTCAAATGCGAATCGCCTACAAGCACTGTTGCAGCAGACGCTATCATGGACTGGCACAGTCGCTTTGGAATTCCCAGAGATTGGATTAGTGACCAAGGAACTCACTTCAAGAACGAAGTGATGGAGGAACTCTGTACTAGACTCAAGTGCAAGCAAATCTTCTCACCTACATACAGCCCATGGATCAACGGGTCTGTTGAACGCGTGAATCGAGATATATTGCAAGTGTTACGGGTTTTAATCCTAGACTACAAGATCAACCACCGAGACTGGCCAAGGTTGATTCCAGTGGTACAGGCCAGCCTCAACCATACTGCCGTGCCGTCATTGGCTGGTAAAACGCCAGGCGAGTTGTTTACTGGTCTAGACCCCCCGTCACCACTGCAAGCCGTATACCTCGGGCCTGAAGTCAACCCAAGTGTGCAACCAACGCGCACTTCAGCAGAGATTGAGGAGAGCTTGGCGCGACTACGTGCAAGTGTGAGAGACATGCACAGGGCAGTTGAAGACGTCCGGCTAAAACAAACGCTACTCAACAAGAAGAAGGAACGTGGCGACAACATCATCAACTTCAATGTGGGCGACTATGTACTGCGATCACGTGTCGATGAGAAGAGACAGACAAAACTGCTCGTCACGTGGCTTGGCCCATACGCGGTAACAGCAGCAGAACCGCGTGACGTGTTCAAGGTCAAGCATCTTGTCACTGGCGAGGAACTTGTTGTACATGCCTCGCGGCTTAAGTTCTTCGCCGACAAGGACCTAACAGTTACTGAGGAGCTCCTGGAGCACGTGGCTGCCCAGGGCATCGTAAGCTTCGCGTGCGCGAGCTGATGAAACACCGTTGGAACGACCGGAGTCGTTGCTACGAAATCCTTGTCGGGTGGCATGGATTAGAAGCAATAGAGGACTCGTGGGAACCTCTAGCAGCCCTACACAAAGACGTGAGTACGTTAGTGGAAGGCTTTGTTGCGAAATGCAAAGACGCTAAGCTTGAGGAGCATCTCAAAGCGCTAGAAGCGATGCCAAAGCGGCAATGACCATGTATACATGTATATCCTTGGTATAACGACTGTATAGTCACTTAATAAAGGTTGTTCCTTGATTATGTGATTATAATGGTCAATATCTTGGGTGATGTGCAGGTCAAGTTAACTTCAACGGCAACGTGTTGAAGTTGAACCGATTATGTACCCGTGATTGGTGCTGACGTGATGGTGACTCATGATACGTTGGCCATAACGTCATACAGTGATGATTCACCGTAATCAAATTTGTACAAGCAAATATTTGACCGTGTTGGCAGATTGGGCTTGAAGGGGGACTGTAGTGGGTCGTGGTGTGAAAGCCCAACCATGCCCACGCAATGCAGTCGGGTACGACAACAATGTTGACCGGCATCATGTGGTTGCAGTCAGCCACATTGATGTGGCTCAGAGGACAATGGCGTTGAAGTTGAGCACCTACTGTTAAGTCATTGTGGTTTGACGCTCTACCGGCTGTTCTCCTGAGTTGTTCGTCTACCCAAGCTGGCACAGTTGAAGTTTTATCGTATAGAATACCATCACTAGGACGCTGGTGATGGTAGTGTAGCGTAGCAAGTCGGGATACATGTTTTAGTTTTCTCAGTTTCATTTTTGACAGCTCGTCGACAGCTCAATACACTCGGCGATAATACTTTACAGGAAGTGCCAGCTTCCTTCGAGTGTCTTTGGGTTTTCTTTCGAGCGCTACCTACTACATTTGTCCGTGTACGTTCAATTGGAAACAGTTTGTCATGCAGCCTCGTTTCGTCACTTATCAATCGTATTGCTATTCGAGAAACCACTGTTGGTTGCGACACAAGGAAATGGCTGCTGTGGTTCTTGTACTTGCACTAGTGGATACAAGTATATCTGATTCGGTAGCCTAACGTTGGCTGAACTAAACGATTCTTCGGTGCTGCATGTTCATCGCACCATAGATCACGTGTCTTTGACGTGTCTTTCGTTGACCATCGCGCTGATTTCCACACTTGTGAACGCGTTCTGCTCGTATTCAAGAAAGCGTATTCCATCAGTTCAGCAAAGTTGTTCCAGATGGAGCAAGAAAAAAGTGTTCACAAAAGGGAGGACCAACGCTCACAACTTTATGAGCGTTGGTCAGCGTAGTTTTTAGGATGAAATCCTGCCCAAAGGATTCCACTTTACGTTCTGTAGATCCATACTGTACTCTACGTTCTGCTAGTCCATGGTTCATTTTGTGGCAACCATTGTTCAATTTCCCATGTATTCATCAGCCAAGTCGATCATCATGTCAAGTTATTCCGATTTCATCCCAACATCCACGTCCCTATTGCTGTTGTGCACGTACCGAAGCAAGGTTTGTACCAATTTGAGGGCTGTCAAGGTCGACGGAACACTGCACAACCTCTGCGAGGCGCACCGGCGCAAGGCGAATGATACCCAACAGCGACTTCATAAGCGACGACGGGATGAACGTGCACGGCGTCGTCAAGCGGAAGCTATTGCGAAAACGTTATCCACGAAAACGGATCCAAGTACTCTAATTCCTATTGATCTGTCCAAAATACAGCTCGCCGCGAAGTACCAGAATTGGCGAACTATCGCAAATAGATATGGAGATTTTAAACGTTCTACTGTTCGACACGCAGCAAGAACCTGCACAAGCATTGGGGGTGGTGTTGTCGGACGCGGAAGTTAACTGTGGTGTTGAGTTATAAGCCCATGTGCCATAATTGAATGTTTTTGTTAAGTTCTATCTCGAAAAACTTCTGAGTACCTCCATCCAATTTCACTGTTAATAGTAACAATGGCTGGTGTACATGTAGATGTATTTCTTTAAGTTATCACAACTGCAAAAAACAAATAGCAAACGTGCCCTTCAACTTCGAGCCAATTACGAGCTGCTTTCGAATGTGTGCTTTTTTAACAGACGACTGTGTTTATTTGGATGCAATTGGAGGGTAGACGTATCTTGTATTTCTTGTGTTGCCCCCCCCCCGTTCAACTTGAGCACGGCCAGTGCAGACGGATGGACCTCATCCCTAGAGCAAATATCCAAGGTCACAATTCCACTGCTGACGACCTCTTCCGACGCTACATACAGCAGACTCACGACGATCGTGCAAATGGCAAAACTCTACCTTCCTGTGTGCGAATAACAAAGTTCTGCATTGATGGTAACATACTTCCTCCACTTTACTTGATTTATCACGATGGTATCCCGTTTCCGGGTTCTGTTCATTGGCACGGTTCGCGATGCCAACCCCGTCCTCATTTGTACTTACTACGACAGGTAGTGGTAGGGAACTATTCGATAGGTCTTGAGTTTCGCGACCAGAATCCCTCCGCGGTCACTTCTCTGGCAATTCACCAAAGGTTCAAAAGTTCAATTCCCAGTCAATTCACAATTTGGACCCTAACGAACACAGGTACATGCTGTCATGATCAATAACTCCGAACATTCTTCACCTCTCGCGACTTCCCAGTGTGGATATCGCAGTATGATCTGCACCAACCCTCGCGCTACGAAGATCAATGGCACTTTACACAAGTTGTGTCAGACTCATCGGCGAAAAGCAAACCAGAACCAACAGCGACTACACAAGCGGAAGAGGAAGGAGCGCGCCGAACGTCAGCGTGTTGGATCGTCTGTATCGTGTTTGGAATCCCAGGACTCGATGGTGATCGACCCAATTCCGTTCGTTCAGCACCCGCCCGATTTCTCCAACAAATCCGATTCAATCCGATTGAGTCGGATATTGCCCCCATGGCCTTCACGTTAGAGGAAATGAACATCCTGAATATCCTCCTGGATCCAATGATATCCCCACCTTCCGGAGTTTACTAAAATTCATGAACGGCAACTCAAAACAGTGTCAGTATTTATCAAACTGTGGGCAATTTTCTGCACAGTGAGCGACATATATTAATGCGTATTCACAAAAATATGTCGCTCCCTGTAGACGGCGGCATACTAAACGCAAGTCAAGTCTCGGTTTAGGTGTTCAGTCCTCGACTTCTTGGTGTCCTCGAGGACTCACTCGCCCAGTCGCAGCTAGT
The DNA here is from genome assembly GCA_018806915.1 of Phytophthora colocasiae. NCBI lineage: Eukaryota > Oomycota > Peronosporomycetes > Peronosporales > Peronosporaceae > Phytophthora > Phytophthora colocasiae. The sequence goes on along the minus strand of JAGKQI010000064.1, from coordinate 1,017,542 downwards.
CCCTCTGGTCGCGTATCTCGCCAGCTCCCGCCATTTCTCGCCTTCCACAGCTCGCCTGCTCGATCCGCGACTCTCTTGCAATCACAACGCGGTGTTTCTCGCAGTCCGAAGCGCTGTAGCGGCTTCATTGACACAAATTCCTCTGAATTGACACAAAACAGCAATGGAGAACTATCAGAAGGTGGAGAAGGTGGGCGAAGGCACCTACGGGATCGTATACAAGGCGCGCGACCTAACCACAGGTCGTATCGTGGCTCTCAAGAAGATCCGACTCGAACCTGATGAAGAAGGCATTCCATCCACTGCAATGAGGGAGATCTCACTGCTAAAGGAGCTCTCCTCGCACCCGAACGTCTTGTACCTTTATGATGCCGTGTACCAGAAGAACAAGCTCTATCTGGTCTTTGAGTTCGTGGAGCAGGACTTGAAGCGCTGTCTCGAGAAGCTTCCAGCAAGGATGGAGGTGTTCCAAGTCAAGAGTTATTTGTATCAGCTATTGGCTGGAATAGCTTTCTGTCACGCCAACCGCGTGCTGCATCGTGACTTGAAGCCTCAAAACTTGCTCATTGATCAATATGGCAACCTCAAGCTTGGAGATTTCGGTCTTGCAAGAGAATATGGTGTCCCATTGAGACGCTATACCCATGAAGTTGTGACGCTGTGGTACAGAGCTCCGGAAGTGCTACTTGGAGCGAAACATTACTCAACACCGGTGGATTCGTGGTCGATTGGATGTATCTTTGCAGAAATGGTCAACAAACAGCCACTATTTCCTGGAGACTCGGAGATTGACGAACTCTTTCGTATCTTCCGGGTACTGGGAACTCCGAATGAAGCCATGTGGCCTGGTGTATCTACACTACCGGACTACAAGACGACGTTCCCGCAATGGCGTCCGCAGCCGCTCAACAAGGTCGTGCCTCAGCTGGACCGTGTGGGTTTGGATCTGCTCTCGGTAAGTTATTTTTTTTGTATTTTTTTGTTTACTTCAGCTAATTGAGTTTATTTGTTTGCAGCGTCTTCTTGTGTACGACCCCAGTGGCCGCATTTCGGCTCGTGCAGCGATGTCACACCCGTGGTTCGCTGATCTGCACCCTCAGTACGCTTCGTTCCGCAACAATGGCAATGGCAATGGCACTCAGACTTTCTTTTAAATTTTGAGTGACGTCCTGAAAAAATAAAAGCTCAACGGAACTCCAGAGTCAACCAATGTGATGCCACAGTCAAGGACAACTACAGCATCAGTGGAGAGCAATAAGGCGACAAACAGATTTTATCAAGGCTTTTTCGAGATAACAAGAAAAAAACTCGTCATAGCACTTTTACTATCCAATCATTTCCATTCGCGCCATCTTTTATTATACCGTCATATAAAAAAGAATAGCAATCAATGAATGGAGCTCCTCGCAAACGACACCACGCAAGACGCGACGAGCACGTGGAAGTGGCAAGAACTCCCTCCCACAAGAAAGCGCGGCCTCTTGTTACCCACCAGACTGCGTCACGAGTCGCAACAAGCCGTTGGAACCCCAGCAGACACCGACAACATCAAGTGACGAATCCGGAATCCGAGGAAATCGAAGAAGAAGAAGGAATTGAGGCAGAAGAAGTGGCGAGAATGCACAGCCAAGACACAGAAGAGGAAGAGGGAGGAGCGATGCCTCTTGTGGTCTTCCAGTGCAGCACATGTCGCTCTATCTTCGGAGATTCTTACGCTTTTGTGTCATCCACGGAACAGCTTTGGCTGGTGACGTTAAGTCACGTAACCAATGTGACACTGGCCCCTGAAGTGCAGACAGCTAATACAAAGCACGACGCTGGCAGTTCGTACGTTGAATTGCTGTGTCAAAACTGCCAGGCTGTGCTTGGACGCAAGTATCTCACTACTCCAGTGGCGTTGGATGGAATCAGAGATCTCTTTAGCTTCTCGACCGAAGCCATCACGAGCTATACACTTGGAGATCCCATGCAGAAAGCTGACAAAGTAGAAGATAAAGCCATGACAAGATCTGCGGCTGCGTGTCATGAAACGCTGCAAAACCTGGCAATGGACAGAGATGAAGTGGCCAAATTGAGAGATGAGATGGAGAAAGTCAAGGGACTTTTAGTAACAGTGGACGACCGACTCGCTCATTTGGAAGGAGCTGAACCGGAGTCGGAAGGGGAGGCGTACGAACCGTCAGAAAGGAGTCGGTGAGTGAAGAGATACAAAAGACTCGGAATGTGTACGATGAAGGCGTTTTAGATATCTGGTGATTCGAATGGAGTCTTGGCAATCAAAAGACACAAAGTAGTCTTGTGTCGGTATATCAGCCTTCCTCACACACTGAGAACTTACTGGGCGATGTCAGCCTCAGCCTCAAAGGCAGCGCGAGCAGCTTCAATGCCCGTCGGGGGCTTGGCCTTGCGCATCTCACCAGGTCTACAGCAACAACGTCAGTACACCATTTCACTATTCTCACCAATTGATAATACCTACCGGTCCACGTATTCAATGACAGCCATCTCGGCACCATCACCCTTACGGAAATCGGCCTTCAAGATGCGAGTGTAGCCACCTTCACGCAGACTGAAGTAGAAATGACCATTAGAAACTCATCAGTTCCAGCTTAGTAGTAGAAAATGTCTTAAGACGCACGTGTAGCGAGGTCCCACGACGTCGAAAAGCTTCGTCACCGACTCAGGAGTACGCAGAATGCTCTGAGCACGCTTACGAGCAGGCTCATCTCCCTGCTTGGCCAGTGTCACCACCTGTTCGGCAATGCGACGCAGCTCCTTGGCCTTGGGCAGCGTCGTGCGGATGCGCTCGTGCTCAATGAGCTGCGTCACCATCGTACTGTTACAGTCATTACATCAATTAGAAACGTAATAAAGGGTCAATAGAAATGATACACATACCGCAGCATCGCCTGGCGATGAGACGACGTGCGGTTAAGCTTGCGGAAGGCCACGCGGTGCTTCATTGTCGGTCAAAGCTTCCTGTGGTCACGAGCAGCTCAAAATGCGGCCGAAAATCCCCTTTAGAAATAGAATATGTGCACCACACTAATATGTATAGTTTTATTTAGTGTATGTTACCTTAGAATGTATACTTTATGTGGTTCACACATGTTATAGTTGAAGTGCGTCAGTTTCGATCTTGAAGAGACACAAGAAGAGCTTCTGTTCAATTATGGGCAACGTGCAGCAACAAGTGGGGAAGCGTATGGTTGTAGGTCGTCATGAGGTGGAGGCAGTGCAATATTTGGGAGAAGGAGGTTCCTCCTTCATATTCCTGGTCAAGGACGTGCGTGCACCGCCCACTGCTGCTCCTCTAGTGCTGAAACGCCTCGTAGCTCACAATGACCAGACGGCAGACTGGATTGCGAGTGAAATTCGACTGCATCAGCGTTTGAGTCACCCACAAGTGGTGCAATTTGTGTCTTCACAGACCAGTAAAGGCCGAGGAGACAAGAGCGAAGTCTTCATCCTCATGGAGTACTGTCCTGGTGGTCACTTGCAGGAAAACATGCTCAAAATGGGAGCGAAACGCTTCGCGCAACATGAATTGCTACGGACATTCAAGAGTCTTTGTGTGTACGTATTTGACAATTTGAGTTTTGACTGGATTAAACTGATTTGAACTACAATTCCAGGCCGGTGGCGATGTTGCACTCACAGAAACCCCCTATTGCCCATCGAGATCTCAAGTTGGAGAACTTTTTACTGGGGAAAGAAGGAGTTTACAAGCTCTGTGACTTCGGCTCGTGTGTTGAAGGTCCACAATCTCTTGCCACTAAAGCAGATAGAATTCGTGAATCCGACAACGTTTCCAAGCGGACAACGGCAATGTACCGTTCACCTGAACTGGCTGATGTTGAAGGTACTGCCATGTTCGGCTCGGGAGAACTCACTGAGGCCGTGGACGTCTGGGCCATGGGCTGCATTCTCTACAGTATGGCGTTCTTCAAGTCTCCGTTTCCGCTTGAAGGACTTCGTACGGATCGGTACACGATCCCATCTAATTCCTCGTACTCACCGGATGTCCACGCTATTATCTCTCGAATGTTGACGGCTGATGTGGACAAACGAGCGACAATTGAACACGTTATGGACTGCATCGATGAGATCCTTTCCAATCGTCCACTTCCTCCGTTAGCGGGAGCAGTGAAGAAGACGAAAAAAGCTAAAGATGAAGCGGAATCGACGAAAAAGACTGAAGCCAGGAAAGAAACAGTGGCGAGTAAGGCACCTGAAGCTGCTGATCTCCTCAATATGGACTTCAACCCCACCATTTCGGACAGCAAACCAGCTGCAAAGGCAGCGACTTCTACTTTTGACACGAATTGGGCAGCTCCGTCCGATGGGTTTGCTGATTTCGCCAGCTTCCCATCGCCGACGTCGTTCGGAAACGACGCTTTCGCTTCTGGACCAGCCAAAGTGGACCCGTTTGCTCCACCTTCAGAGCCAGTCAAGCAACAAGCACCCGCGTCGAGTGTTTTCGACTTTGACGCAGCTCCAGCAGCCCCTGCAGCTCCCACTCCACCACCTGCAATGACCCCGCATGCTCCTGAAGTGGACCCATTTGCAGAAATTGATGCCCCACCTCCTGCTTTACTCTACGGTGGAATTCCTGGACAGCGTATGGGGCAGCAACAAATGGGACAACCAAATATGGGCTTCCAGCAGCCTCAACAGGGATTTCCGGGCGGTTTCCCGATGCAACAACAGCAAATGCCGCAGCAAATGTGGGGCGGTGGTCAAGGCCAAGGGAACTCTGGGTATCACGGATCAAACCCCTTTTGAGCTAGGATACTCGACCCACAAGAGAAAAAATATTGCATATGGATTGCACATTTGCGGTTAAATTCAGCGTAGCGAAGCAAATGAATTGCATTTCGGTCACTTTTCCTAGTGCGTAGCATCACAAGTTCACAGTAAGTACAGCACAGTGGTTGTAATCATATCGACAAAGGTGTTGACAGAAATGAAAACTGTATCATGCAGCACATGAACATGATGGGCGACCAGTTCATGTGGAATCCACACATTGTGGATCAGTCTAGGTAGTTATCTTTGATGATCAACATACCTGTAGATCAGTTATCCACAGGTACTGTAGAGTTTAGCAAAAAAAATCTCTTCCATGACTATCTCGTTCGAAGTACGATCGCTATAATCGATTGAAGAAAAACAATTGGTTCTCATTTCTTGCCAATTCATAGCTTTCACACCTTCAAAAGTGAAGACATAACGCATCCGTGGATGACCGACGCATCAAAGCCTACGAGTACTGCCGAGAAAGCAACGAGAATCATGTGATGTGTTTGCTGGCTCATGTATAACTCTCACTTCTCGATTTTCCTTGTAACCCAAGCTCTCCACGTCGTCAAAGCCCAATGAAGTTCACGTACGTGCTCCTGCTGGCACTGTGCATCGTCATCACGACATGTGACGCGCTCTCTTCTGGCCAGGACAATGAGTATCAAGCGGTGGTGTCTCCTCTGGCCAAGCGCTCGTTGAGAAGTGTTGATACGATCGAGAGCGACGATGAAGAGGAGAGAGGAATTTTCCCGTCGAGTTTCAAGAACATCATCAAAAAGGGAACGTCGAAGGCGAGCGACTGGAACCTGATGCGCAAGTACAAGTCCTTGCAAAAGGCGAGATGGAGCGATGACGATATCTATCGACTGTGGGTGCGTCAAAGGAAAGACACGGACAAGATCTACACCCGCTGGATTCGATTGGGGAAGTCGGAGGAGCAAGTTTCGCAGCTTTTCTTGAGGAACGGGCTCAACCCGGAAACTCTCTACGGTATTTTGACGAGGCAAGGCAAGAGTATGGACGACATCTACTCGCTGTGGCGGAAAGTTGGTCTACACGATGGACAAATCTACAATATCTGGCTGAAAACTGGGAAAACCGATGACCAAATCTTCTCGGCTTGGTACAAGGCAAACAAGGACCCGGAACACATTGGATATGTGCTGCAGCTCGGCAAGAACCCGAAAGGCAGCAACAATTACCCGTTTTGGGTGAAATACAGCGACTTTTACAGGGCCAAGAAATACCGGAGCTCGTAAAACGTCGAACAACTCTAGCATAATTTTGATAGAGATCGTTTTCGAGACAAACTAATCCGTGAATGAAAAACTGTTCTGAGGATTTTTCACAACACTTTTTTTTTCTACTTTCGTTGGGGATTTAAAACGAGAACAATCGTGCTGAGATCTGGTATTATAACATGTTGGACAACACCTTCAACCGTTGAGTTGGGACGTGTCAACGGCTGGAATCCTTTGATTTCCTCATTCATGCATTCACTTCGTCCAAGACAACAAGCTAAAGCATGAAGAACCAAGGAAGAGATTACGGTGATTATCACTGTGAAGAGGAAGCTACAGCTCTGGACGTTGCACAGAATTTCCAGGCAGAAGATGGCACAGTAATGGAAACTACGAAAGTCGAGGACAACACGATCAATTTCGTGACTACATCGGTCGTGCGCGTGGCTACTCCGAGGCATCTTGCGTTTATATTCGTGATCACGATGACATCCACGAAAGAGCAGACAGAAACAATGGAGTTGAAAACCGAACGTCGCGACCGAGTCGTTGGTCCAGGCTACGAATGTAATGGCGAACCGGGGCATACTCGAAGTGAACAATGATGATCCGAAGCTCCAAACAGGACAAGGGTGTTGGTGTCTACGGTGACATCAAGCGAATGTCTGACACGGTTCTTGGAATCCCAGTCTGTGCATTGTGGCGCGGAACATTCGTAATCCCAAGCCTCAATACTGCACGAATGTTTGTCTGAAGATGAACATGAAACTCGGTGGGAGAACTCGGTTCTCCATGGACCGTTGCCGTTGGCGAGTAGCACCTATGATTCTTATCGGTGCTGATGTGGAGCACCCTCGTCCAGGTATGGCGAACAACTTTCGATCGCTTCTGTTGTTGCTTGCTTTGGTAGCTATTCTGCTAAATACGTTGCTCGAGTGGCTGTGCAGAAGGCTTCCAGCGACATTCAACACTTGCCGCAGATGTTGCGCGATCTCTTCTTGGCTTTCTACCAGAGTACGAACCGGAAACTGGAGCATATTATCTACTATAGAAACGGTGTGAGCGAAGGTCAGTTCTATGGCATTATGCAGGTGGACTGTACAAGGAAGTTATGATGATTTCCGATGGGTATGACCCACCGATCACCCACAAAGTGTCATCATAACCGCGCGTTTCCGGAGGACCTACGAGATGGTGACCGTAAGGGCAATGTCCAGGAACTGTCCTTGATACTGGAATCGTTGATTCTCCCAACTAATCGAGTACACTGTGCTGCATGATGACAACAAGATGTCGGCGGAAGAAGTGCAACGTCTGACCTACCATCATGGATATAACATATTATGTTCGCTCGGTGCACACATTCGGTGTCTTTTGTTACTCTTGCGTACTACGCGCATTTGGCTGCTGGTAGAGCACGGCTCTTCCTGAGCGAGTCATCCGACGATGATTCCACGGACTCGTGTAAGTTTGAGTTTACCAAACTGCACGAAAAACTCGACAACCGCATGTTTTTCATCTGAAAAGCTAATGATTCCGAGTCTATTCTATCGAAGGTAACTGGGCATCCTAATGTTGATTGCTGCTTTCTGTTCCTCTTGCTGTATTCTCTTCGTGAGGATTCGATCGTATTTTGCATTTTCGCCATGAGCAAAGCGTGATACCATAGATTCAAAGTTGCTGAAGAATGAAGGTCGTCATTGTTGTTTTTCATGTGTGTACAAGCTAACCGGTAAAGCGGAAGCATCCATTTTTCATCAATTTTGCCGCATATTGAGCGTCTGACCCATAACTGCAGCTCTAGATTCACTCACAGCGTTGCTGATTCACGCTTACAGGGTTGCCGGGACCTCAATCTCGATGTGGTGAGGTGCAACCTTCGCATCGTTAAATGTCAAGATCTTCTCGCGACTGTCTTCACTGCACACAGCAGGCGTCCGCAACTTCGCAGTGTAAACACAAGTACTGGGTTCTTCGATGTCCCGGAGTTCCATGGGCTCTGGGCCACATTCCAGCTTCACTGCCAGCGATCGGTTTGGTCCATTCCAGCATTTTTGGCCGTTCGAGAACTTCAGCTCCTTCACAGTCGTCTCAACCTCAGCAGAAGTTGGAGTATCTTCGCTAGAACCTTCACTTTCAGTAGGTTCGGGGCCCTTGATATCCTCCATATCGCCTAGTTTGGTATGGTCCTGTGTGGCCTTACCAAAGAAGCAAATCTTGTACTTGTACTGACCCGCCTCAGAGTCCACGCATTTGTCACGCAGGGCGAAGAACACGTGATCATCACCGTAGTTTTTCTCCAGCTGCTTCTGAGCATCACTCAGCTTCTTTTCTTCCTCCGTGAGCTCCTTCTTCGTTTCCTCATGCAGCTTCCGAGTCATTACTGCTTGGACCCACTCGTATCGCTCGCTAGCTGCCAGTTCTTCATACAGCAGATCAATCGGGCGAGTCTCCACCTCAGGCAATGTAAGGTCTTCCTCCTCCGTAGGTGTTTCCTCTTCAATAACAGCTGGAGGCTCAGTCTCCGCCACTTCAGCTTCATTGCCCTCCGCTGCCGCCTCAGCAGCTTTCTCGAGAGCCTCCTTAGCCTCCTGAGCTTTCTTTTCTTCTTCCTTTTCACGTTCTTCAATCAACTTCTCAATACGTGTCGTCTCCTTTTGACGAGCGTCGTCCCGTTCACGGAAAGCCTCGTCCTTCTCCTCCATCGGCGTCTTGGACAGTTCCCCTTCACCTTCATAAGCTGCTTCCCTCTCCTTCCGAATAATTGGAAGGAGCTCATGCTTCTCGGAGACGCCAGTACGTCCAATCTCCAGAATAATCGAGAGCAATTGCTCCTTAGTCAGGTCCATCAGTCCCAATTGCGATAAAATCTCCTGTTTACTGGCTCCAATGCGTTTAATCTTCTCTTCCTGCTCCAATCTCTCCTCGTCAGCTTTCCTGGCTTCCAACTGCTCCACCATCACCTTCTTGGACGCCACCGTCGTCTCAATCTGCATCTTCTTTACCTCTTCTTCATCCCATAGCTTCTGAGCCTCAGCAGCCAGAGCAACGCGATCTTTCAATCCAGCATCCACCTGCTCGATCAGGTCCTTCTTGCCCGCTCTAAATGCCTCCATCTTCTCATTACACTCCGATGCACAGGACACCCCACTCGCGTACTCGTCTGAGCCGTCACAGCAGTCACAAAGACCATCATTCACCTGTGAAGTCGGCACGTCAGCAGAGAAGAAGCCAGCGTTCACGCAGTGGAAGACTGCGTCAGTGTGCGAGCACGCCGACGTCCCCGGCTCATCACTGCCGTCTTCACAGTCGCAGTAGTTGTCGTTCAGGCGCGAGAGTTCCAGTCTTTGCTGTCCCTTGTCACATGTGAACTGAAAAAAATAAAAAAATAGGGAGTGCGGAATCAGATTAAGAGAAAGATTTAGAGAAAAATAAAGGCTGTAGTGTACACTGGACACGGCGCTGAGCTTGCTCTGTAGCTCGGGGGAGATGCCACGGTAGTCGGTGGCGCGTACACACGCAGAAAGAAGCGCTAGCACCGCCGCAAGCCGCTGAAGGACCATGGTGACGTGTCAGCTATGTAGAAAGTGTCGAAATGTGTTAGGCAACATAAAAAGAGATAATGCAACTTTAAATGAATTTAGCGCAACTTGGTAGATACCAGCACCGTAAAAAAGGCAACTTCAATGACCATCATTCTTCAGCAAGGCACATGACAGCCATCAGGTCCTCTTTCTTGTGCTATAAGAAACGAGTAAAATTTTCAAATGGATATGGCACATCGTCATCATGGTAACAGGTAGTCTGTGTATCTGGTCTCGTACGGCACATCTTGCGGCAGGCCCATCGTCTGCCTATTGATTGGGTTTCGTTCGACGTTAGGATGCGTTCCACGAGATCGACTGTTCCATCCTCGACTACCTTGCGAGCTTCAGCACCGTCATACAATATCCAGGTGCACTAATTATGACCCTATTGTACATCTTACGGTAAATCGTGGTGCTTGCTCTGGTGCATCAAACGCTGGTCGTTGTATCCCACGCAGCTCAACGATATGAATGTAAGCAAAGTCGTAGTTGTTGAGCTTCTTCACAACATAGTCGAAGATGTCACGAGGGTTCAAGTTGGTGCACCCGAACGCTGTGCCGAACGGAGAAAGACGGATTCCCACCTTGCTTGAATCTACAGCAGAAAGAATAGCCTCGAGGGCCTCAATCACGATGCGTATACGGTTCTTCGGGCTGCCACCGTATTTGTCCGTGCCCAGGTTCATCCCATTCAACATGAACTGCTCCAGCAGGTATCCGTTCGCGGTATGGAGCTCTACACCATCAAAGCCCGCCTCGAGGGCGTTCTGGGGCATATAGTCGTCTAATTATGATACCAGGGATTTCGCTGATCTCAAGAACACGAGGATTCGGGTGGGGCAATTGCCCTTCGGCAGTTGTGGCATGACCCTGTACACCCTCCATACTCCTCAAGACATTCCATTCAGCACCACTGCGACTAAAAGGCTCCTACCAAACTGTTGCTGCTGCAACGAGAAGGCGTCGGTATTCCACAGAAACAGATCCAGCCTCCTACGTGCCGCATACAGAATCATCGACAAGAAATAGTGTTTGTGCCGTTGACTTAATGTCGGCCTCGATCCGCATAGCTCCAGTTCTTGCAATAGCCACCTCTCGAGCTGTCTTCCCGGCGATACGCTGCGTGTCTTCGCCACGGCGCCACAGAAGCGCATCGCTGCTTGGTGGCGTTTAACACTCCATCCACTTCAACATGAAGGACACGTTAAACAGTTAATTTGCCGCAGAGCAATAAGCCAAGCCGTCGCTGACGGTGACGACGCACAGGCACAACTCGCCAATATTCTCTCGTTCTTCCCAGCACCTCACGTCATGGTTGAAAAGCTCTGGGATCGATCGCGTGAGTGTTTCCTGAAGGCGTCAGAGGCTTGAGAAGGCTACGAAAGCAGCGCCACAAACGCTTCCTCCACTCGTTCATCCACTGCCACGCAGCGCAATCCAAGCGATGATGACATGGTCTCTGGGAACGTGACAGCGCAGCGTAAGAAAATAGAACGTCGGACATCGGCTTTGAGCCAATCAGAGCTCATATCAGCAGCTTCAAGCGCTTTGATTCGTCTGGAAATCCGTAGAACGTCTGATTAATAGCCAACCAGACAAAGCTTAATGCTGTCGAGATGGCTGGTCTTCAGCGCCGCACCACCGATCAACAACAACCTCTCACCTCAAAGCAGTGAAGTGTATCCATGTATCTCTGTAAGTCCGCTCCATATCGATTTCTCTTGGGTTTTGTATGATCTTCCTGACATCATCACGTTTTCCAGTGAAGCGTCACTGAACCCTAGTCGCACCAAGGCATACAAACACCAAGTGTATTGTTTTGCAAGGGCGATGACATCAACGGTGCTTCGCCAAAGTACGTCAGCCACCTTGCATAAAAAAGCCGTGACAATGCGCTTCAGGACAAGTCTTTAATGCCGGCGGTGGTGGCTGGCATCCATCGCTTGGCCATTCCGAGATTTCCAGTCGCCTACGCAGTTCTCTCCACGGACATTTGGCCATCATGATGTCACTATCGCAGTTCAAGAAGGAGGCCAACTGGTTCATGGTCTACTACATCACAGTGGTGCACTTGGGAGCTATTGAAGGTGTGCGTCGCCTGTTCCAGTGCCGATGGGAGACGTATCCGCTCTTCTTCTTCATCTACTACCTCTCCGGTCTTGGCATCACTATGGGCGCTCACCGTCTCTGGGCTCACCGCAGTTACAAGGCGCACGGCATCGTGCGCTTCTTCCTCATGTTGTGCAACTGCTTGGCCAACCAAGGTACCATCTTCCACTGGAGTCGTGACCACCGTGTACACCACAAGTACTCGGACACTGTGGCTGATCCGCACAACTCTGGCCGAGGCTTTTTCTTCGCACACATGGGCTGGTTGTTGGTTAAGAAGGACCCGCGTGTGCTGGAGGCTGGCACGAAGCTCAACTACGACGATCTCTGGGCTGACTGGACTGTCGTCTTGCAGGAGAAGTTCAACCCGTGGGGTCAACTATTTATGTGTTTCGTGTTCCCCACCATCGTGGGCGTGCAGGCTGGTGAGGAGTGGAAGAACGCACTCTTCATCCTCGGATTCCTTCGTTATGTGACCGTTCTGCACGCTACTTGGCTCGTGAACAGTGCTGCTCACTTCTACGGCTACCAGACCTACGACAACATCCCTCCGCGTGAAAACTGGTTCGTGTCGCTCTGGGCCATTGGCGAGGGCTGGCACAACTGGCACCACAAGTTCCCGTACGACTACGCCACCAGCGAGTTCGGTGCCACAGCACAGTTCAACCCGACGAAGCTCACGATCGACTTCATGGCTCTGCTAGGTCTGGTCACTGACCGTAAGCGTGCGACGGAGATCTGGGCGAAGATCAAGGAGTCCAAGGACAAGGGCTCCAAGTTCCAGGACCCCAACGGAGACGACCCGTCCAAGGCCTTCTCCGAGCTCAAGGCCAAGGCCAACTAAGCTTAAACTCGAGTCAGTCAGCATGTTTTGTACGTCCTGGTGCCTTCACTCGGTAGTGAGGAGCACGGAATGAAAGAATATATTCGCGCTTACCTTATTGATCATCAAATGCTTGGTGTATTCTTCACTTCAGCTTTAGATAACCGCACGAGTAATTTTAGTGGGGCAATTGTAGTGTATGTTTCGCTGCTTGACTTCCAACTAAGGTTTCTGCATCATGACAGAGCCTACGGATGCACCAGACGTCGAACAGCACAAAGTCCCACTGAAACGTGACGAAGGTGGTCCTCAAAACGAAGATCAAGAGCTAAAGCCACTGAACAAACTCACAACCTTCGCCCTTCAACTCATGGAGGAATTCCTCACTCAGCACAAGTTACTGGACACCTTGAAAGCGCTGCAATTGGAGATCGAGAGCAAACGAATCCCACTCGACGATCAACTCTGGTTTGAAATGCACAACAAATGTCGCGTCGCATTGGCACGAGGTGATTCCAACACAAACTCGACTTTGGAGAAGCTTTTGGCTTTTTGTATGTCTCCCAAGGCAGTACGAGCGGCTGGAGCACTCGCTTTGGATGTTGTCGCTCCTCCTGTAACTTTGTGTCTATCATCTCCATTGCCCAACAGCGTTTCCAAGCTCAAACAGACGTCGTTTACTCTAAAGCAGGCGTACAGTCAAATGCTCTCGCCTGTTGTTCGTCCAAGCCAACGTCACAAACAACCAGGAGCTGGACGACGTCCAAGTGAGGCTAAAGGCGAGCTATCTGCCATCGCATCACTATCAGATATCCAACTCAACTCTCTTTCAAGACCTTCTTCGTCTTCAATACTAGCACCAGTTGAGATCAAGCAACAGCCCAAGAAGCACAAACCCAAGAAGAAACGCGACAGCAAACCAATCGCTCCTCCGAGTCCACATCCATTAAGGACTGACAGCTCCATGATGATGGCGTACGACGAACAGATCAAGCGGGACTTGACCACTGGACGTCTGTTAACTCGAGAGTTCCGAGTTCTTCGAGCTGAACGTGCCAAATGCGACTCACTACGACGAAACTCTGCATCACTTGAAGCAGCTCTGTCTCGTTATGATCCGTACGCCAAGGAACTGGTTCGTGAACGCTATGGCTTCATCCATCGAGTCGATTGTGCCTTGTGTACGTTCTCGTTCCTCCCTGCGAACCTTCCACACCGTGTGTCTTTCAAATGTATCATGGATTTACACGAGCTTTGGGGGTACCAGCCTCCACAACGGGAAGTTGCTGCTCGCTACCGGCCTCCATTTTGCTACGATGCAGTGAGTGTTTGTCGAATGTGTGGACCGATTCTCTTCCAACACACTACAGCGATGCCCAATGTCGAACAGTTCAGTACGACAATGGCTCGAGCTAGTTCACTTAGCTCCTTGAGTAAACCTCGGTCTCCAGTGGACAATGAACGATCGTCATTGTGTTCCGACCCGTACGCTTTACCACCGTTATTTGGCGACGATGTGATTGAAGACGGGGAGAGCTACGATGGTGAAGAAGTGGCAAATGAAGTACGAGCCAATGGACCAGGAGTTCTACAGGAATTCCCAGCCAAAGCCATGGTGTATTCTCAACAGACAGAGTTCATGAGTTCCAAAGAATGGGAAGTGATCAACCCGACACGAAGTAATATCCGACTGACAATGGAAAACACAGTCAAATAATACAAAGATGATGGATGGAAACCGAGGAATTGCATTGACATTGAGCCTTAGATCAACGACAGACAACGCCTATAGGAGACTGCCATGGAGACCAGACGCTTAAGCGCTGCCCTCGCCCTGGAACTGGTACGTGACGTGGCACTTGCCGCAGTAGTGACGGTCGAAGTGGGTGGCCATGAACACACCGGCACCACACTGGGGGGACGGGCACTCCTTCTTGAGACGCTGGATCTTTCCGTTGTCGTCCACCTTGTAGTACTTGAGCACAGCGAGTTTGACCTTGCGGTGCTTGTGTTTGATCTTCTTAGGCTTGGTGTACGTTTTTTTCTTACGCTTCTTGCCACCACCACGCAGACGCAGCACCAAGTGAAGGGTCGACTCCTTCTGGATGTTGTAGTCCGAAAGAGTGCGGCCATCCTCCAGCTGCTTGCCAGCGAAGATCAGACGCTGCTGGTCAGGGGGGATTCCTACAGAAGAAAAAAAACACTATTTGTCAGCATAATTAACACTTTAAAATGGATTTCGACGTGAACATACCCTCCTTGTCCTGAATTTTCTGCTTGACATTGTCAATGCTGTCCGACGGCTCCACGTCGAGCGTGATGGTCTTGCCCGTAAGGGTCTTGACGAAAATCTGCATTTTCTGTAGAGAAAGAGGTCGAATTAGTCCCAAAAGAACTTGAACTTGCCCTTACCACGTCAGTTTTTTTGTCTTTAGAAGAAGAAGATTGCTCCTAACTCCCCAAGGAGATCAACAACTTTGTTCCATTTTCAATGTAAAAATCTCCTTAGGGTCTTCCTCCTCTCAAGACTCAAAACCTGACGCAGCATAGGGCAAGTCATCATGCATCATACATATACCTACGGATCAGACGCTAATGAAGAGCCATTGACTGGACTTCTCCACTGACGTCCAATCCGATCCTTGATACACGCAGGACGCGACTGATTTCTCGTCACTTGAGCGTCTGGAGCGAGAGGAGCATCGAGGATCGGGATCCGTAGGGAGCTGGAGGGGGGGTCAAATGGGGGGAGGTACTAGCAACATACCGTCAGGTGGTTTCCAAATCCAAACTGTGACGGTATGAAGCAGGAAGAGAGGTCACAAAGGCTGGCAACCATTGGATTGTCGAGGATAGTGATTGGTTGGAAATGGAAGGAATGATGATTGGGTGAAAATCGAAAAACCTTTGGAAATGGATACTTGTCTGATTCCGGATGGAAATGATTGTAGTTGTTTTGGGAAAATGAATGAACTTCAACGCCGTCGGCTAAACCTGCAAGGGTACATGTAATTGAGCGGAGCATTTCTCCTGCGTTTAAGGTATAGTATGTTGAAGGTATAGCTTGAAGCAGTTAGTGGATACAAGCTTCTTTTCAGCTGAGTACAGGTAAGTTCAAAGCAACCACCCAAGTAGCATCCAGTCCACTTCAACAAAGGTCCAGCTAGTGATGTTTGACATTGACAAGCGAGCTGTCCACAGCTACCAACAGCATAGAGAGGTGTTGTCTTAAAGCTGGAGCTGTTTATTTTCATCAAGCGGTGTACTTGTCGCCCGTTACCCGGAGCTGTGTGAGAAGCATCACGAATCATCTTACGTGCATGTCGGTGCAACCGTCGACCGTTTTTCGTTTGCACTCTGCCGCTGTAGCTGGGCACTTATTCTGCGGTGCTGAATTGCCGCCGTTCAGCTATCGGCAGAGGCGAAGGCTACTTAGTCGCGACTGCTGTAACGATCAAGTCGTTGAATGGGTCAATCTACACGTGGCAACGAGAGCTCAAGAGCTCCGCTGGCAGAGATCTTGGTGACGATATGACGACAGATGATCCGTCGAGTGAGAAATGGATGAGCTGCTGTTGCGGAAGTGAACGGCAGAGCAGAGTTGGGTTATTACAGCTTGCATCGTTGTGGTGGTACAATACCAGATTACAGTACACGTACGATAAGACAGCCAATCTTGTCAAACGATCAGCGGACGAAATCGATCTTTGCTTTGCTTAAAGAGCCAGGGCTTCATGTCCTCAAACTCACAGACTCGGACCAGACTTTTGATCTCGTTTTCGCCAACTTTCCCGAGCTTGAAAGAGAAGCAGCCTGCAATCCAGTGGCTCAATCGAATGCCTGTAAGATGGGTACGATACCTCCCCGCCCAAAATTTGCCATCAGCTAGTAATACATGTGCATCGTTCGCTTCAACCAAAGCCTATTAAGTGAGACCAAGAGGGGGCCAAGAAGCAACTAGCTTTAAATGAATAAGACAATCCGATATAACCCTCTCTTCCGCGTAAAAACCCTTGGAGGAGCCATAAGCTCCATGTTGAGTCTAAGCTGAAGCTTGGGAGATCCTGTTCAGCTGCCGTTATCCCGCCTGCGATACTTTCATAGTGAAACCCAGTCGATTCCACGATCGAGTAGACGCGACAGTCTCCTGCTCTCTGCGCAACTAACTCACAACGGAATTTGCCTCAAAAGCCACACTTGGAGCTCCATGACGGACGTTTGTCCTCCGCCGGTGAGCAATGGACTCGTCTCAACCTTCACGTTCGACATGGAGGACGAAACACCACGGGATCCCTTCCACCCGGTGGTTAATGATGTGACCACTGCACGTCTTCGACGGTATCATCAACAATGTAACCATAGGCTGGAAGCCACGTTGCAACTCTTCCGAGAGCGTCAGGAACGTGAACGTCGCTCCAGATTGAGACTCAGTCGCTCTCCATTGAATTTATTGAGTCACGAGCTTTCCAGAACAGCTTCTCCCGGTCGAATCGCAGCGGTGGAAGCTCGACAATGGAAAATGCTGCGAGAGAGCAGCGATATCCGTGTTTATCGACTGAAAACACGGCAGGAACGGACGTCGACGGTACAAGCTATTGGCACAGTTCATGGCTCTCTCGGTGACGTGATGAACGGCTTGTATGCGGACACTACGAGGACAGCAAAGGTCCTCCAGATGTTGTTAAGTCCTCGATCCCTTGACACTCGAGTTGTCCAGGTGGACAAAAGTAGCACAGAAGCCAAACCTTTTCAGTTCGCAGGGATTATTTGGATGGCACTCAAGCTGCCAAGTCTCGGGATCTGTAAACATCGAGATTTCCTCTGTTTTAAGAAGATGGACGTGGTGAAAGACGACGTGGGCGAAGATATGGGTTATATGGTCATTCATTCCATCGACCCGTTGGCAGACGAGATCAATCTCAATACTTTCGATACCTCTGCACCCATAGGAGCTACGTGGCCTCCATTAAGTCAGAGCCATCAGACCAGAAGTCGAAGTGCCAGCTCGGTCGGGTCTGGATCGGGTCATTTCGTGCGTGGATTCATCTCGTTGGCTATCGTTTTCAAGCAGGTGGGGGATGATCGAGTGGCCATGTTCGCACATGGTCAATTTAACCCCAGTGGCCGCTTACCGCCTGTGTTCGGCGACAATTGTATCGCTGAATGGCTCACGTCGATGGCTAATACGGTTCAAAGTGGTCAGGCCAAGAATTTGTCACTGCTTTTGGTCGGTCAAAAGCAGGCAATTACTGACAATTGCAACTCCAGACAACGCTGTGGGGTGTGCGCTAGATCTCTGTTTTTCTGGGACGCACCAAGGAATTGTCGAGCCTGCTGGAAACCCTGTTGCAGGACATGTCGTGTCACTAAACCGATCTTCTGTGCCCATTATCACGGCAATGGAGGGAGTTCTACAGCAGGTTTAACGTCAGGACCGTGTACGGAGACTTTCTGTCTGGCTTGTGTGTGTGCTGTGATCCCTTCTGGAGCTACCATCAACGCTCGACTGATCAAGCGACTGGCGAAGAAGCGTAAACGTGCTCCGACCATTTTCCGTCCTACCATTACAGCGTCGACCATTACGGACGGATCCATTCCACACCAAGCTGGTGCACAACAAGCTCCTGCAGTGCCTGCTGCTGTGACGGAGAGGCTTCTTGCAGCTGAACTATCCTCCATCTCGGCGTTATCCTCGCTTGAATCCGAGAAGCTTCAACAACACCGACTGAGTCTGAATGCCAGACCGAAGAAACGTGCGTACGTACAACCGGAGATCGCCGGACATGAAGAAGAAGAGGACTTGATGACCCCTAGCACCATGCTGGAAGTGCTAGAGCACTACCAGATTCTACGGGGAAATGCGTCTGTTGTCTCTGGAATGTCTTCTTCAAATGCAGGGATGTCACTACGATCCTTCAACTCGGCAGACTTAGGCTCCACTTCGACCAACCAGATCAACTCACTTCAACTCGGACGATACCCTTCAGGCCACAGCCTCCTCACTCACAACCAGAGCTTCCGCCATGCAGCCCCCACTGCTTCGAGACAGACGCAGACACAAGCTCAGGCATCATTGGAGCGTCGTGGATCTCACACTTTCCAAACTCAGAGCAGCTTCTGGTTGCCACGTTCTTCTACGTTGATCCAGAAGCCCAAGGAGTCAGCAGCTCCTCTTGACGACGAATACTACCAACGTTTGTTGCAGAACTACCTTCTCCACACCAACAGCAGCCGAAGTTTACTGTCTTTCAGCAGCTACGGAGGAAAATCCACCGCCACCTTCACTGTATCGCAGCCACCAGTCTCGCAAGAGTCCAATGCGCTGTCGGAGCCGCAGTCAGAACCTCCCAGCGACGTCCAAGCTCGCAGGTTCAAGTAAATACTGTACGAATTGTCCAAAACACTGTCAACCTACTCAATAAATACTTTTTGCCGGTTCTAACCAAGCTCAATGGTCCGATTGATCGCTTCTTCGACATCTTTCTCGTCGTCGTGGCTCTCGTTCACATTAACTTCAAGTTGAGAAGCATTGATGAACGGACTTCTCCCCCTGGGACTTCTGTGAATTTTGTCAATGGAATGAACTCGACCATACGAGCCGTACTCTTCGAGTCCTGGGATACCAAGTGTACTGTTGATTCGTAGTTCCTCAATCTCACTCGCTGTCATCTCGTGCTTGGTAGAACGTGCACGTTGCAGTCTCGAAGTTGAAAGACCTTTACGAAGTGAAGACAAAGTGATAGGAATGACCTTCTCATTGGCGTCGTGAGATTCGGCAAACCGATGCAGTTCTGCTTGTGTCGCAGTGATTTGGCCACGTTGAATATGTACAGAGAGATCGACACTGCCATCGTTTTCCAACAGATTTTTAGCTGAAGAATCGTCTCCTTCACAGCTTTGGGTTCGAAGCCAAGTGCCCAAAGTCTGGGAGATGTCAGCGAAGGAAGGTCGTTGCTCTGGATCGGCATCCCAGCACTGACGCATCAACTGTTCCAGTCCTAGAGGTCCTGGTCTGGAGAAATCGGCAGGTCTTAAGCCTTCATTTGCCACTTGAAGTGGAACTTGGAAAGCGTTGAGGTTGTCGTAAGGGTCTTTACGCTCTACCAGCTCCCACAACACGATCCCGTACGAGTAAACGTCCGCTTTCTCGTCGTAAGGCTCGTGCCGAATGACTTCCGGTGCTGCCCAGAACGGAGTGCCAACCCAAGTGTAAGGGCCGTATTGGAGACTCCGGAAGCGAGCGAGACCAAAATCCGACACTTTAACCACGAGATTCTCCGACAACAGACAATTCTTGGACTTCAGATCTCGCTGTAAGACATCGCAAGCATGGATATGCGCCATACCCGAAGCGATGTCAAAAGCACTGGTAACGACCAGTTGGTGCGGGAAGAAATTGGCTGCGTCTCGTAGATATTCATACAGGGAGCCATTGGGCATATACTCCATTATCAGCACGTAACAGCTCTGTGTGAGGCTTGCACCGAGCAATTTCACGATATTCGGGTGTTTGAGAGCGTGCATCACCCAAATTTCACGACGGAAATTCTTCACAGCTTCCTCCAAATTATCCACAACTCCTTCTCTCGGCATGAGTAACTTCACGCCCACTTTTGTGTCTCGCCAGATCGCAGCGTAAACTTCACTCAGAGGACCTGAAGCTAAACGTTTCACCAGATTCACTTCTCGTAGTTTTACTTCATACACAGAAGCCTGGTCTCCTCCAACTTGGAACTGGACGTGGGAACTCACCCCCACACTCACTCGTCGCTTATCTCGGAGCTGCATACTCGCTCTTCGCTCGTTCTCCGCTCGGTCTTCAGGCGAAAGCTCGGCCATTCCATTCTTCGTCTCGTACGAAGGCTCGTTGAACAAAACGTGCGGTTGAGCGCGAGATGGTGTTCGCTTCTTGAAGATCTGGAACTTCTTCTTGAATGAGTTCGAGCGCCCGTGATCTGATGATACCATTGAATCCGTCGAGTCTGTTCGACTTCCACTTCCTCGGCTACTCCTTTTGACAACTTTCGGAGTGGAAATCCCAGCAGAGGCCAATACGTTGCGTGAACTGCGTGATACTGAGATGGAAACTGCTCGAACTTTGTCGCTCACCTTGGACTTGGGGGGATGCATGGCGCTTTTTGACCGTTGGCGAGTCATTTGAGCTGACAGCATGTGCTTACTTGGGTCTCTCTTCTTCACCACCACTGAACCAGAGCGAACTACTGCTGGCTTCTCCCCTCCAATGACAATAGGCATCACCCTGCGTTCATCCTGTGGGAATATCAATGGGGGAACGTGAGGATGGGATTCTTCAGTCGCCCCCTCTTCTAACGGAGGGGACTGAGCGAAGTCCATGTGGTACATTCGTTGTGTCTGCAGGATAAAAGCTTCACCTTGTTGTTGCGAGTTCTTATGTCCGTGGATACGTGCAGCAGTGGCATCTTTCTTGATCACTGCCATGGGTAAGGGAGACGTTCGACCAGCCACTCGGATGCCGCATTTCCGCAATAAACGACGCATTCTCCACCCAAAACCTCGTGTTGTTCCATTCAAAACCCGTCGTACTAAAGAGTTATGCCGTTCATTGGTCTCTTGAGTTCTGCGTTGTCGTCCACAGAGCCAACAACACCGAGAAGCCACCAGTAAAGCGCAGATCACCAAGAAACTACAAAAACATAAAAACAGCTCGAGCCACGCATCCACCAACACACACGAGTTCTTGTTGGCACAATAGGAGCTCGAGAACAACTCGAACGTGCCCATGATCGTCTACTACAGTTGTATATTAAAGAACGGCGCCGAAATACCTTGAAATAGCGATGTCAAACGTGAAAGGAACAGCTTCTACAAGTCATGAGTACGTTAAGACCAGCCAGAAACGCTAAAAATGCTCTTGAAACCTTCCGACCACGTCAGATCAGTACCTGGTATTAAAATACCTGGTGGCCATTTCAAAAGCCACATTAGAAGATCCACAGGAAGCGTTTGCGCGGAAGCTGCTCCTCAAGTGCGAGCTTACGCTCTTCCAGCGCTGCGATCTCCTCGTCCGCTTCATCGATGTCGCGTCCGGCGTACTTAGCTTCCTCTAGCGCAGCCTGTTTGGCGCGGATCTCTTCGATCTGCAACCGGAGTTCCTTCACGGAATCCGCAGGCTTCTGCTGCTTCTTCTGAGCTGCAGCACTTCCCCACGTCACACGAGGAGCGGGAGGCCAAGCTTCCTGTGCAGTAGGAGCCTTCTGTTTGTTGCTCTTCTCCTCTTCCTCTCCTTCCTCTACAAACGTGATAGCAACCACACGGTCGTTCTCTGACTGCTCCAGCGCCAGTTTCTCGATCTCCTCTTGACTGGATGAGCCCGAAACTTCGAAGCGAACCTTTGCACCTGATTGCAGCTCCACTAACACCGTCACCGCTGCAAAATATACAACAGAAACGATTAATTCCCAGTAAAACAACAATATTTTATGTCTGCATACTCTCATTGATAAGGTCTTCAGTGGACCCGATGGGTCCAATGTCTTCACGCTTAGCCAACTCCAATAGCGACTCATTCAGCGGTACAAACTCGTTAATTGCATCAATCAGATCCGGAAACCGGTCGTTAAAATGGTTGTAGAACTCGTCATCCGTCTGTAAATTGTACACAAACACAGCGCCAACAGCTCCAGGGAGGCCAATCATGATGCCTGTCGTGTACCAAAAGTACCGGGCGAAAGGAGGGCCTTTAGCCTTCGTTACAGCTGCATTAGGAGGCGCAGATGCAGTCGATAGGAGGCGAGAACTGCGCTGCAGCGTGCGGATTAATGATCGACCTAGCATTCTTGGTAGTGTGTGGCTAAAAGTGCTTAGTGATTAAAATAACAGATATGATTGGTTGAAAATTAGTTCTTTTTTACCAATCACTTGACAAGAAGCAAGATGGATGAAGTGGTGTCGGTCTCCTACGGCTCTGGCGCGTATGTGGCTGGGTTCTTGATCCTGTTGGTGGGTGTGGTGCTGCCTATGGTGTATATGGTACTGCAGAACAAGAAGGCGTTCAAGGCGGTGCGACGAGACTGAGAAATTACAGTCAAAATGGAGAAGAAGGTCAAGAGTTCGAGAAGATCGCTGCTTTTGGACAAGGAATAAGCGTAGCACAGAGCTAAAACTGCAATGTGCAATTGGAGAAGAGGACAAGGAGGAAATTGCAGCAACTTTGACGATATTTGGCCCAGAAATTATTGCAAAGGAGTTTTTTTCTCTTAAATGATACAGTATCTTGAGTCTTAGATTCATCTCGAGACGCGCTGGGAGAATTTTTCATGACGGATCCGTTCCAGATTTTGTTGCTGTTGAAGCTCCGCTTTGACGTTCTGGTACCTCTGCAAGAGTCTGAAGAAGAATAGTAAGAGATATGAGACAGCAGAAGGAGAAGGATAAATTCGCACCTTTCGAGGTCAACTTGACGCTGTTTCTTCTGCTCTTCTCGACCAGATTGAATCCGCTTCTGTAAAGCGTCTAAATCCTGCTTCTGACGCTGCTTAAACGTCACCTCTCGCTGGAACATTTCCTGTTGCTTGAGGTTACGCCACTTTTCGAGTTCCCAAGCCTCCAGAGCGTCCGATTTGAGCTTGATTTTGTGAGCTTCTCCATAGCTAAAGTCACAAAACATATTAAAGGTGAGGAAATACTTCCTTCTCGTAGCTAAAAGACTGGTACGTACTCCTTTTGTCGAGCTAAATGCTCTTCAATTCGTCGAAGATTCAACAGGTCCTTGGAGAACTTTGGCTTCTGATGCTTCTCCAACATTTTCTGCTGGAACTCGAGCAGCTCCGTCTTGTGTTTCTCACGCATATTAACCACCAGCTCCTCCACGTTACGTTCGTACTCGTCCATTTTGCGGTCCCAGACCTGATTGAACTGCTGAAACTCGAGCATATGGGCCTCTTCAACTCCCAAGCGCTCGGCAATCTGTCTCGAACGCATCGCCTCCTTTCGTCGGTTTTCCTCGTGCACTTTGAGCTCCTCGAGGCGGTTCTTGGCGATCTCAGCCTCCACGTATTTGCCCTGCCGCTCGCAGTTCTTACGGTGCTCCTCGAGGATGAGCAAGAAATCGTTCACCGCCGAATCCTCCACGTCCGCCATCCCTTTTCTCTTTTCTATTGGTATGCAAAATACGCACTGCAGACGTTTCTCCAAGATTACAGAACATTCTCAATCCAAGAATAAATAAATCCCAGAATAGATTACATAAAAAAGAAGAGAAAGAAGAAAACAAAATAGGATCTCTTTACTTGTCTAAATTGTGTCGATCACTTTAGTCCATCAGGCAAGTTTCTTGGGTATAAGTATGCCTTAGTCTTGGAAGATAGATAGATATCGATACTGAAAAGTGTTCAGTCAATAATATGAAGCTGCGCTGTGGCGAAGGGATCTTGTTCTCCATCGAGATCGAACACGATGCAGAAGTGGAAGCACTGCACAGTATCAACTTCCCAGTCATCCAGTGTGTTGCATTCCTTAGCATACTTCTCCGGGTTGATCAATGCAGTTGTTCTGGGGACTTAAGCATTAGGTGCATTGAAGCAGTACACGCTGGTAGCTTCACCAGCATGTGAACTTGATTCGCGCATGGTTAGAAGTTCTCTCCGAAGTTCTCAGCTAATGGGTTCTTCTTAATCAATTAGAGGGAGATGTTTACTCAAAGGGAAACCTGTATGACATTCACTCCTGATAGAACACGGGACTTTGATATTGTTGTGTTCACAACTTGTGCATTCAGCAAATTCCACAGTTAGCTATAATTGCGCTCTTGACCCAATTGGTAGGTTCTTGCAAAGAGTATGAGCAGCTTAAGCATGACACTTTCTATACCTGAATACGTACAGGAGAAGCAATGGCCTAGAAAGCATCTCCGTGTCACGGCGCGGATTCAAATGGTCAAGCTCATTCATTTGGATTACCGGTACATCTATCTTACACTTCAGGTCTTATTAGCCAGCCAATAGAACTTACGGTACTAACTTAGTATTCCATCAGGAGTGAATGTCATACCTCTCCCTCTGATTGGTTGACTGACTGCAAGACGGCGGCTGATGGCTGCTCACTTCAACTTTTGCACCAGAAGCACCACGACGAAAGGAAAGCTGATGGCGAAGCAGACGACCCACGCGAAGCAGACAACCCGCGCGAAGCAGACGACCAGCGCCGAAGAAGGAATAAGGCGCGAAGAAGACGATCTCTCCGCGAGTCACTGGGTCCCCTGCCTTACCGGGACAGACGTACTTCGCGGCAATCACGAGGAGAAGTTGCACATTAGAGACCTTTCGGAGCGGATGTTGGTTGTTGGTTGCGGGAACGACACGCGTAAAAGGTGCAAAATTATAGCTGCTTACTAATCACTTCCGGCCACGACCTTTCGTTCCAACATCCATGTTGGAAATACCGCCAACGGAGGCTTCGTATCCCACAACGATGTAGGTTGTGGAAATCTGTCTATGATGAAATTCTCCAGTTTTTGATGTAGAAGAGCTGCACTAAGTTCTACAGGTCTAGCCTCGCACCGCTCGAAGATCGCAAAGAATTCGAACTCGATCATGGCGCTCTCCACACTCTCCCCCGCGCTATCGTCTGGGCAAGAGGCGACCGCGCTAGACACAAACTACAAGAACGGAGGTGCGGATGACGGAGATGATCACTCGGCAAACGAAATTATCCCCGCTGTGGATCGCTCTGCTACACTCCCCAAGCGATTTGGCCCCGATGAAGACTACTTACACGCCATCCAGGTGAACAAGGACATGCCCTTTAAATGCAAAGTTTGGCAGCATCAGAAAAGCATGGCTGCTGCTGGTACGCTTAATGGAAGTCCAAACTTTAACCCCTCCGTTACCAGAAAACGCGTGCAGGAACCACTAATTTTTCGTCGTAAGTTACGACGTTCTTATTGTATTGATATTTGTATTGTCGTGGCCATTCCACGAAAACATGCACGAGATGAGCCACATAATTTCTCAAAGGTTTGTTGACTCAAAGTCGTCAAAGTTACGACTTTGCCCAGACCATTTTTTCGAGAACGATGCCACTTACTACTTTACGAAGCAGACAGGCAGCGCTAGTTGTGCAGATTCCGATCAGAGAGAGAGTGATGAGGCCCCATAAACTGAACAGAATCAACAAAATCAACGTGTCGTGCTAATGCAATCAATTTATCGTGGTTACACTGTAGCCTCCTTCCCATCCTCATCAACGCCGACATGATCCTCATTGTCCAAGTTGTGAAGCAGCTCACGCCGAGTGGGGTTGCGCGAGCCTACTTTACCTGAGCGACGAAGCACTATCCTCTTGCCCAGCGACTCTGGAATTGAGGCTCCACTGTCCTAGTCCTCGTGCCAAATTTGGTAACAGGTCTTCGACACACCTCCATACATGCGACGCGCTTTCGGGCAAAGAAAGCATTTTGCGTCAGGACGCGAGCAGTCATCGCAGTAGTAGGTAGTTTGGAAGGACTTCTTTCTCTCACCACGGAGAAGAGCGCAGACCTTACACGAGCGCTGACGGCGCTTTTGAACGCCAGACACCGTAACCCAATCATCGAACTGAACGTGACTGTGGCCGTCCAAGCGTCGCCGCTTCCGAGAACGTGTAGCTGGAGAAGGTGTCGGGACGAGAACCTCTACGAAGTCTTCATCTTTGAGCTGGAGCAGTTGCTTGTGTAGGAGGAGATACCAATCTCCACGGTCCTTTGGAACGCGCCGCTTCACCAGGCAGGTCTGTTTGTGGGTGATGTAGGCATTGACCAGTGCCATATCCAAGAAGCCCATAAACAACGACTTATAGTACTTCTGGAACCGGAAAGTTGTCTGGATTGAGTAAGACTGGAGGCGGAGTTGATCGTGAACATCAACTCCGCCCATCCAGCGTTGGTAATCGCTAACGAGCTTGGGGCATTTGACTGTAGACGGACCAGTTCCCTTGATATTCCGGTTTATACTTGATTCAGACATCGCTGGGCCCGTAGCGAGATAGTGTACTGGCTTGCGGTCCCACCAATGGCATGCGACCATCAGTGGGACGGCGGCGGCGCGGGAGAATGCGAACGAACCACGCTGGACACTACGAGGCCGAGTTTTGCGTCTCTCAATAATGTTCTTGTCGTATCCGATTCGGTTGATCTGGATAGTGCCCAGAACGTAGATAGACATAGCAAGAAGCTGTAGAGCCAGAGCCACCGATGAGTAAAAGCGGTCGATCACAACGAGCCGGAATCCTTGAGGACGGTCTCCAAGAACTACACTCATGTTCCTCACAACAGCGGCTGCACCGGTCTTGCTGTCCATCGCTTGTTTGTCAGTGTCCGCAGCTTCCCTTTTACCAATATATACCTCAAAGCTATAAGCAGCAAGTTACAACGTATCGTGCATGATCACAGTTAGAAAGTCGAAAGTTACGACTTACAGTTGAATGAATAGCTTACCGGTGACAGTACGCTGTTTCTGAATCACACACCATAAAGAGTTTAGTGCCGTAACGCCGTGGTTTGTCAGGCATAAACATACGTGTTGTGTTTCGTCTTGAGGTAGCGGGTAAAACGCCTTCGTCAAATGAGAACTTACTGGGTAGCGTCCATCCCGACAAGAAGCGCGATTGCAACGTATCTACAACAGGTCTCAACTTCCAGAGCTTGTCTCGAACACGTGGAGCTTCGTTGTCGACGAAATGTAGGTCTCGTAGAATAGAGGTGCAGCGATTACGCGCCATAAACTTGCCAAAGTTTCCAGCAGGAATCGCGCCTTCTTCAGTCATTGCCCAATGCCGAGAAAATCGCCGGGTCATTGGATTCAGCATTCTAGCAACGAGTAAGCCCATAACGTGCAGCACCTCGTGGACCGCATACTTTGGCTCAGCTAGCAACCGCCGCTCAATCTGCCTTACTCGCTCGGGAGATGTTACGCCGCGCTTCAACTGCTTTGTTCTTATTCGCTGTGCTCTTGTATGCGCAGTTTGTTTCTTGTAGCGATTGGTCTCCTTCGTAATACGCACCCACAATGACTTCGGTACAAAGTAGAATAGAAGATGAAGAGGTGAATCGGCTGCGTCTTGCAATTCCGGTATCGGTGTGGCAATATCGGTTGATAACTGGGGGTAGTCGGCATGTGAAGGCTCGAACTCCGACGACGATGGGCTCCATGAGAACTGCCGAAGTGCA
The DNA here is from genome assembly GCA_018806915.1 of Phytophthora colocasiae. NCBI lineage: Eukaryota > Oomycota > Peronosporomycetes > Peronosporales > Peronosporaceae > Phytophthora > Phytophthora colocasiae. Next base: position 989,795 of record JAGKQI010000064.1, on the reverse strand, counting down.
TTCATGTCAATAGCGTCTAAAGCTAGACTCCCCCCTAGCGACTGAATGAACGCGTCATCCATACCGGCCACATCGTCGTCTAGTTCGTCTGCGTCGCTTGGGTACTCGCGACGCACGATACCCTCGTCGCCGCTATTATCACTAGCGTCACTGCCACTGGAACCAATTGACTCGTACTCATCCGAATGATTGTCATCGTGCACCACGTTCACATCGCTTGCATTTACCCACATTGCATTGGTGACCTCATCTCTGTCACCATTCACGTCGTTCACCGCCACGGCAATATTGTCCTCGGCTTCGTCACCTGCCTCAACAGCGTCAGCACCACTACTCTCTGGATCAGCGACCTCTTGTGGCGATGGATCTACGGCCACCTCAGCGTCTGCGTCAAAGATGTGGTCGATAGTGTTCGCAGATAACATGATCGTGGTGTCAATCTGGGAGGCTGTCATCGTATTGGCCTCAGTATCCGGCTCGTTGGACCCTTCGTCACTATCCTCAGTCTGGTGCGCTTCGCTGCTATCCACTGAGAGTCCTGATTCGAGTGCGAATCCGACGACAGCATCTTCCCCTTCACCATAACATATTAGTATTTTTGAGCTGATAATTAGAGAATAGTGAACAGTACCGACAAATGATTCGCCATTAGGCGAGGAATACGACCACTCGTTTGAAAGTCCCGATGGCCGTTTCGATGTCCAACCGGCGGCTCGTAGCTGCCGCCAGAGATGCTTGAAATCCACGTTGCGGATTGCATCCGAGATCACTGACTGCCTGGTGGCGGGGCTCTTTCGTATTCTTGCCATGCCGGCAAAATCTGGAATGAGGTCTCTCTGCCAGCCACTCAAACGACCAACGGCGCTCACACATCATCTGATCGCGTAGATTTGCTGCACATCGAGCTATTTTATGTTCTGGCCACATTTGACCTGTGTCAACTAATGTTTTGCGCTCGTCTATTTTGACTTGGTTTCATTATTGTGGCCACTTTTTCCGAGCCATTTACTGTTTGAGGCCTTCAGCTACGTCGCAAGTTACGACTTGTGTCCACTGCTAAGTCGTAACTTACGACGTTGGTAACGGAGGGGTTAATCAGTAATAGATCTGTAAGCTGCATGAGTTTATCGCTTTTAAATCTGTAGTCTTCGAGCGCATTTGCATCCGTACACGTGTCGGGGCTAAAGCGAGAGTCAGGGACAAGGGGCCGCTCTACCGAAGGCCTGACCAGCAAAGCAGCACACAAGGCGTGATCGTAGCTGGAATCATGATAGTACAGCGCCATCATGAGAGCTGCCAAGCCCCTCGTTCGTGGTCTAGTTACTCGTGGCATGATCCTTTGGTCGCGCTGTTCTTCGAGTGTCTGAGCTTAGGTGATAAAGAGTCACGAAGAGCCGTTCCCACATCTAAAGAGCTCCGAAAGAAAAAAAGCATTTGCAGGTTGCGGGTTGCACGAACGCGACAGTTGTACTCGCTGTTCCCGCAACCAACAACCAACATCCGCTCCGAAAGGTCTCTATTAGAATACTGAAGCTGACGAAGCACGCGGCTGACAATCCTTCTCTTATCTTCAGTTGGAAATGTGCCCAAGCGTTCGTGAACGCGATCAAGGTTGCCTATAGTGCTGATGATGGAGGCGATGCTGTTCCTTGGAATACGGAACCACATGCCTGCCTTGTACTGTTTCCAGAGGTGACTACCGCTGCAGTACGACTTGAGCGGTTTGACAGACACCCGTGGACGCAACATATCATCGGAGTTGGCGCGGAGAGATCGTCTTCTTCGCGCCTTGTTTCTTCTTCGCGCCTTGTTTCTTCTTCGCGCTGGTCGTCTGCTTCGCGCGGGTTGTCTGCTTCGCGTGGTCGTCTGCTTCGCCATCAGCTTTCCTTTCGTCGTGGTGCTTCTGGTGCAAAAGTTGAAGTGAGCAGCCATTGTCTTGCAGTCAGTCCAGAGGTTTACTCAACGGAAACCTTTGGCTAATATCAGAGATGTATCCATTTGAATTGGGCTTTTCATACAAGATACTTCCGATTCAGAGTCGCGATGAATGCTCTGTTGAAACCACTCTCCCGGGCTCCTGAGTAGGTTCTTGCAAAGAGTATGAGCAGCTCAAGCATGACACTTTCTCCACTTTCAGAGACGCACAGGAGAAGAAATGGCCTAGAACGCATCTCACTACGCATTTTCGGATATGATTATGACTCTAAAAGAATCGCAGTCACCCCAAGGATCAGTGTCGTTGGTCCCCACTTTTCTACTGCCGAAATGTCGGTCGCCTCGGAAAACAGGGTCTCCAGTTCGTTTTTGTTGATGAGGACGATCCCGTTTTCAAGTACCAACGAATTGAACGTGACATAATTTTCGGTCCACCTGCACCGTGCAGGTGCAGGCTGCACGTGTCGGTATTCAGTCACGAGTATGCCTGCCTCTTGGACCGCCTGAAAGCCGAGTCGACTAAAACGAACGATCCACTTGTCATGATAACTTTCGTGCACGTAAAGGACCCGGACACCTTTTCCACAGCGTGGAAACATAAGAATGTCGAAAAACTTCGGCAAGCATGGGCTTGATGTAGTCAACTAGGTAGAAGATTTATTTGTCGATTATTGGTGATCAAAAGCCTTCAATCTCCAACAAAAAAATCATCAATCAATTACGAAAGAATTTCTACAATTGTTTAAACCTTTGGTGTGTTTCTCCACTGAATCAGTTGAAAACTTTCCCAGTGAAGAACGTGGCGGCGGAGGCTCCACTGAAGCTGCATTGCGGTGTGTACGGAGAAGGATCCGTGTTCTCTATCGAGATCGAGCATAATGCAGATATAGAGGCTCTCCGACAGGCCATATATGACTACCAACATTACTATGAACGCTTCTCGCTTCCTCCAAGTGCGTTGAGGCTCTACTTGGCGGGGGCAAAGGAAGGAATAAATGGTTGCAGCTGGACTGCTATGTGAAAGATTTCTTGCGAGGTGGTGTTAGCACTGCGTTTGAGGAGCTGCTACCATTCTGCAGTCTGAACGAAGACTACAAAGACTTCTTTGGGGAAAGCTTTCATCCTGGACGCAAGGACATTCACGTGCTAGTGGAACTTCCGAGTGTTGAAGTGGTGATGAGGTCTTGCTGGTGGCTCGTCACTGGCTTACATATGAAGCAGAGTATTGAGCCGACTTGCCGATGAAAAATTCGGATATTATGACCCAGCAAACGTGCCATCCGACAACAAAGTTCAAGCATTCTGGTACACAAACAACGACTTACAGATTCGAGTTTTTTTCAAGAAAGGTGAGTGTGTCCATTTACTTAATAGTAGTGATGCGAAGACAACCAGTTAATGTTATACGCAGAAGAACATGCCTTACGGTTTCAGAGTGCTTTGAATAACGTGTTCGTCACGATCCGGATTGCTTCAGTTGTTTCGGAAGCACCCTATCCAAAATATCAGAGGCGCATATTCGCTGTTGATGCCCGAGAATATCAGTCGCCTCAACGCAGTGGCTTCGGCTACGGTCAATGCTTCAGAAACCGAACTGCAATATCCTCCCTTCAAGTATGAACATGACAGACGTTTTGGTCGAACTGGTAAAGGTGAACGTCCTCACTTGATATCAAGAGCCTTTTGCGGAAAGGAGGAATATGCTCAGAATGAGCACGGTGACAACACCGGACTGTGAAATACATGGTGCTTGCAATGGTCTGGAAGGGCTTTGTCTATCCAGTGATCAATGTGGAAGTCGTAGGTGTCCGGATTATCCGATTCGGATCTTGACGACAGATACAAGGTCTACCTGCTGGTTTCAGTGTGCAGTGAGGCGCACGCCTTCTTCTTGAAGCTGCGTCGACTGAAATGAGCAATCCTCTTGCCATGAGAACATTCGGTGCATATTGAGAAACCAGATACATTCTGTAAGTGTGCGGCGTGGAAACGGGAGGATGTCGAGTTACTTCGATAAGACTACTTCGGCATGGACTTACCGATGATGTGGTTGATGCAGTCTCGAGGTTTAGTTCAGCGTCCTCTAATTTTTTTTTTCAAAATACTTAAAGCACGATGGCTTTCATTGGTTTGGGCAAAATATGTTGCCGGGAATATTGCCCGTACCCCTTGTGACGGATATCCAGATTCTTTCCACGCCACGAGCGAAGCGAAGCGGTCCAATTGCCGCGCAAGTTGATAATGTTTGGTGCCGCCGTCACGATGGTCATTTTCAAAGGCTTACATTTGAGGCAGATTTACTGAAGAATTGGGTAAGGAAATTGAAGCTATCCCATCCTACACGCAGCCCAAGTACAATTTCAAACGTCTTACTTGTCGCTTTGAGGTTAAAGAAAAAGAGGAAAACAATAAGAGAAACTACAGAGATTCATCTTGGTGTTGCATTTTTTTTCTATTACATTTTGTGTCGTTCAGGGACCGTCACCCTCCACGTCCGCAACGCCCAAGGAGTGAGAGAGGTCCGATCATTTACGGGATCTTCTTCTCCATGATCTCATTGCCCGCAGCGTCCTTACCGTGGATCTCAATGTGCTGCACCTTAGGCATTCCCCACGACGTAGTAGAGTACACGAACACACGCTCGAGCGTGCAGCCTTCCTTGCCGTCAATTGAGCCACGGCCCACAGGCTTTCCATCCACAATGGACAGGTAGATGACGCGGTCCTTGAGCGACGTAAGCGTCACCTCGTACTCGCCAGGGTGGCCATCACGGGCCTTCACAGACGCACCGTACGCCGTGTTGCGCTCAATCATGTTGAGGTCCTCACGAGGGTGGCCGTCCTGCTCGAACATGATCCAGTACACGTCCAGTGGGTTCTCCGGGTCCAACGTGCCGTCCTCACGGATGTTGGCAGCGTACACGACCACATTCTTGTTCTTGTTGCGGTAGACGACGAAGGCCACATTCTTGTTGTGCTTGTCGGCAATAACCGGCACGGGGTTGTTCTCAACCTTTGAGAAGTCAAGCGACATGATCGAAGAGGAGATGGTTCTTGCTTGCGGGGAAGACGGAGAATGAGGAGAATGCCCAAGAGGATTCTCCTTCCACGTGGAAGCTAAACAGCCGTTACGTTCGTGTCGTTGTCGAGGATTCTTCCGGCGTAATAGTCGTGCCACATCACATGCACTTCAACTTCATTGTGCACCACACCAATATTACGTGTCGTACACATTCCGCACTCATGGCGGGAACATCATTCCTGCTCAAATGCTGTGGCCGCGCGAGGAGTTCCACGCCGCGTACGGGCAGATCAAGCACGACGCGCTGCAGTCTGGCGGTAGCTGTAGCGTCCTGATCCTTGTGGCTTTAGATGTGGACGCTCTCTGCGCTGCTGAGATCCTCACGCGTCTTCTACGTGCCGATATGTTGAGCTACTCGCTTTTAGCTGTACGCGGCTACGAGGACGTGTTGCAGGCTCGTGAGACGCGTATTCGAGGTGCTGATGGAGCTTTGAAGGGTGGAGGAGAGCTACGATCCGTCGTCATGTTGAATTGTGGCGCTATTGTGGACGTAGCCAAGCTGTTGGCGTTGCCTACGTACGTGAAATGCTACGTACTGGACAGTCACAGGCCGATTCATTTGGCCAATATATACGATGAGCATCAGCAGATTGTTGTGTTTGACGATGGAGCGTTGGCGTTGGAGGAATATCCGGCTTTTGGACCGGATTTAGAAGTGGAGGACTTTGAAGAAGAAGAGGAAGAGGAGGAGGAGGAGGAAGAAGAAGAATTTGAAGAGAATGAAGAAGAAAGTGATGGAGAGGCAGAGGTGGAGTTTGGTACGGAAGATACTACTCAGGATACAGAGAAAGAAGATAGTGAGACGGACAAGAGAAAAAGAGAAGAAGATGAAGACATGGAGCAGAGTCCAAAGAGAAGAAAAGAGGATGAAGCAGAGGAAGAAGAGAAGAAGGAAGAGATGGATATAGCCCCCGTTGAGCCTGTGGAAGAGAGTGCTGCGATGGCCAAGCGTCGACGCCGAGAGGAGATTTTGAGGTACTATAGAGGATCGTTCCACGGAGCTCCAGCAGCCACCGTGGCGTTCGAACTGGCGCAGCAGGTGAACAGTTCACAGCGTGATTTGCTGTGGTTTGCTATCATTGGACTTACGAAGCAGTTTGTGCTGGAGGAAATCGACGCAGATAATTACAATCTCATGGTCACAAGATTCCAGGACGAAGTGCTAGCTGTTGATGCGCCGACACCGTCGAGTGGACCAGGAGCTAATGGTGACGAGGACCGACACCCGGGCTATGATGACGGAAAGATCAGCTTTGAAGAAGAGTATCGCTTCATGTGCTACCGTCATTGGTCGCTGTATGAGGCCATGTACTATTCGGACTACGTGGCTTCGAAGCTCGGACTTTATCATGACCAGGCTCGTCGTGTTGGCGCACGGAATGCGTCGGATAGCAGTGGAAATGGAGACACAGCCTTACACGTTTTCCTGGCACGTATGGGTTTTTCTCTTCGGCAAAGCCAGCAAAAGTTCTCGTACATGCCGTTGGAGATGAAGCAGATGTTGCGCGAGAAGACACAGGAGATGGCGCCAAAGTTTGGGCTGGATGATCTTTTTTATGGATCTTTCAAACGTACGTTCGCATTTCAGTACCAGCTTTGTGCCGCAGATGCTGTTTACGGCCTTCAAGCTCTTCTAGAAGCCCCCGAGAGCTATGTCGCGACAGTTTTCGAGGCCGAGACGCAGCACCAGCAGCAGAATTCTTTCTCAAGCCTCTTCGCTCTGGATTCGATCTTGTCGACTAGTGCCAACAGCATCATTCCACGTGAAAACGACAAGGATGGGAAGGAGGATACTGACGAGGAATCCCCTCAAGACGATTTCAGACAACAGAACTTCATGCTGGCGCATACAGCGCTTTCTTGTCAATCCTTGACGTCGAGTAAGCTAATGGAGAGCGGGATTAAAGTATCCATGTCGCTCAAGCAAGCTATTGTCCGCGTAGGACTATCAATTATGGAACGGAAGCTGCTCGTTCGCGTGAAGCACTTCCGCTACGTGTGTCTGAATGTGCCTGAAAGAGAACAAGAGCTCTTCGCGAACGCCAATGTGCTTACTCAATTGGCTCTCTTCCTGCTTAATGTGCATCGTGCTAGTGGCAAGTGGGGCGGACCCAATGCTTCAGTCAGGAAGAAACAAAACGATGATGGAGAGGACGGAGAGGATGCCGAGGAAGAAACAGCGGTGACGAACAAGTCCATTGTGCCGCTGGTACTCATCACACGTAATCCAGCGCAGAATTGTTTCCTTGTCGTCGGTCTGACTTGTCCATCTACGCCTGGAGAGATCCACCGGAAGTACGTACTTGTAGGAACACTACCCTTTCTACAGTTGTTGACTAACCTTGTTTTGTTTTACCCATAGTACACTAGGAACGGCGTTTAAGCTGGCTGCTGGCGAGACGGGGGCGAACTTCCGACAGGATGGCTTCACGAGCGCCGTGATGGAGATCCAGATTGACGAGATCCAGTACTTCGTGGAGCAATTGCACAACGTGCTCGACGCTTAGACTCACAAATTGTGGTAAGCAAAAACTAGATTGGAGTTTTTTACTGTGGTTTTTTTCTCTATGTTTTATCGGATAGCACGGAAGGAGTGTGTGCTGAGCAGCACTTTTGGTGGCTCCGTGTTTGCAGTGCTGACGCCACGTCGATTCTTGTGGATCTCGCCGCGAACAAGCGGGACAAAGCAAGCAGCCATCAGTTTACGGTGAGTGAAACTGGAGCCTCTTCGAGTGATACTGACAAGTGCTTGCCCGCCACGCGGATCATCGACGGGGATCACTAGCTGCCCACCATCGGCTAACTGGTCCAGAAATGCCTGGGGTGGGGAGGAGACGGCTGCTCCAACGAAGATGAAGTTGAAAGGCGCCTCCGCCGGAAGCCCGTGCCATCCATTGTAGCAGTGAAGAGAGAGCACAGAGCTTTTCATGAGCTCCGGGGCCGCGCTCAGCACGTTCTTACGCGCAGATTGGGCCAGTACCGGTAGCAGTTCAAGGCCGAAAACGCGGCCACCAGCTTCTTCCACGAGATGAGCCAGAGCTGCGGTCAAGTATCCTGAACCAGCCCCCACATCCAGAATGCGCGGTTTGATAGCACCTCCAACGGCTGTATGGGCAAGCTCCAATATGTGGGCGTGCTGTACATGTACAGACAATAGCTCCATTAGAATCGCTGTTTGAAAGTGGATGGAAGGCGTTGCGACGTACCATGTGTGGGGCGGAGATGGTCTGGTTGAAGCCGATGGGGCACGGTGAATCTTGGTACGCCTCCTCTTGGACGGCTCGAGGAACGAAGAGCGCACGATCGGTGCGCTTCATGGCGTTGAACACTGCAGCAGAATGGATAATCCCAGCCTTCTGCAGGTTCTGCACGAGTCCTTCGTTGCTGGACGAGCTGCACATCCATGTGGGCGCCATGGCCTCCTTTTTGGTCGGGTTTTCACAGCTTTACTGCTGCGTGCTGTATTCTTGAATAAGGGTGGATTGCAAACAGCAACATACCCCAACATGCGACGATGGCCGGCTCGCCTAAAAATACGAGAGGAAGATTAATGCGATGATCAACCAGCGAAAAGTTGAAGTTGTGGTCGATTCATCTGCGGGGTCTGGACGCTACATACTATCAGCTACAATAAAGAGGGCAAAAACTTCCTGGGAGCTACAGGACGACCACTTGAAACGCAGCCAAACTCAACTGAGCTTTCGTTCACGCTCTCGGACGAGAGGCACGTAGCAGACACCAAAGAGTCGGCGCTGGGAGAATTTGGTGCCGTGTTTTGTGATTTCCACGAACACTTGGCCGCCACGAGCTTCATCCAGCGGAATCACGAGTCTCCCACCTTCTGCGAGCTGATCCAAGAGTGCTTGAGGCGGGGCTTCAGCTGCAGCCCCCACGTGGATGTAGTGGAAAGGTGCTTCGTTCGGCAACCCACTCCAGCCGTTGTGGCAACGCACCGATACGATCCCTTTGTCCACCAAGTCGCCGTCAGCCGTCTGGATATTCTTCTTCGCGAACTGGACAAGCTCTGGTACGATCTCCAGCCCGAAAACTCGGCCATCTTTGTCTTCCACCATCCGCCCTAGACTTGCCGTCAAATAGCCAGAACCAGAGCCAACGTCCAGGATACGCGGACTGCGGACGTCCTGGATCGCAGCGTAGCCCAACTCCATAGCGTGGCCGTGCATGTGAGGAGCCGAGATGGTCTGATGGTAGCCGATTGGGTGGGGGACATCTTGATACGCTAGCAGCTCACCTACATAACCTCCATCAGGAGTCTCGTTCTGCGATAGGTACTTAGCTCGATCTGTCTTCACCATAGCATTGAAGACAGCGTCGGATTTGATGACGCCCGTGCGCTTCAGGTTCGCCACTAAACCTTCGTTACTCGACGAGTTACACGGCCAAAACGACATCTTGCGGACTGATAAACAGCAAACAGTGAATCTCTTGAACGTGGTAGTTCTTGGCGCTCTTCAGCAAAAACTAGAATGGCAAAGACGCGAGCTTTTGGACCGACAGTTGGGATATCTCAGCCATCAACACCCGTCCCAGACAGGGACGTGGTCATCAGCTGCGTAAAACAGCAAGCGAATCCGCTCAGAAGGAAGAGCTCCAGTGTTATGTCGCGCTTATCTCATCCAAGAAGAACTGGAAAAGCTCCACCAGCTTCTTGGCAGTTGGTCGGCGCTTGGGATCGCTTTGTAGACAGTCCTCAATTGCTCCAGACAGTTTATCGACGATGGCGCTGGATGAAGACAACGACACAGTCAACGAGGCAGCAGAGGATGTGGGGGTGGTGCCAAAGCTGCTTTCATCTGCTTCCGGATCCGTCCCACCAACGTTTGCCAGCATCCGCAGCTTGCTCATGAAGTGGCGCATCGCAGCATTGTGCTCCTTATTTTTCTGAAGGGCACTGGCGGTTCTGGGAAGCGCCGCGTCTTCCTTGCCAGTTGTCCGATTCCGGGCCCCGAATTCGTCGTTTGGTCTGTCGTTCTGGAACGAAATGTACGCGTGGAACCAGAGCTCCAGAAGTAAGATCCCAACGCTGTAAATGTCGGCGTGAAGGTGTCGCGAATTGTGGTTCAGCACTTCCGGTGCCACAAGGGGGATGGTTGGGCCAGGCTCCTTCTGGTCTGGTTGAAGGAATCGAACTCCCTCCAGATTCGCTCCCTCTTCTTCCGAGTCGGAGTTTTGTCCTGTTGGATTCTCAACGAGAAGAACGTGTGTAGTGTGATGTGTATCATCGCGACTGTGGTGTCGAGCGTCGGAAATTTTACACCGAAACATGTCCGTCACCATGACATTTCGACTCCGTAGGTCGCTGTGGGAGACTCCCTTGTTGTGCATGTAAACAAGCGCCTTGCAGATGTCCAGCGCCATTTGAAACCGCGTTATTAGTGACGTCTTGGACATTCCGTAAGCTGTTTGGGACGGATTCGAGTCGCTAGCATCCGGCCCGGGTTCATTTCTCGGTGGTGATAGTATTTGAGCAGAAGAAGCAGACATTCGTGCGTTGTTGGGTCGGTCTAACCCGTCAACTTCCAGCACGGCAGTTAAGTCGCCCCCTTTGACATACTCCGAGATGACGCACAAATGCTCCGGATCCGACCACATTGTACCCAGACACATGACGATGTTAGGGTGATGCAACGACATCACAAGCTCCACGTCTTTGATCGTTTCCGCCAGTTCCTTGACCTCAAACCTCAGCGTCATCATCCGCTTCACCACTACTTGAGTTCCACAGTAATCGCCCAGGAAAATCTCTCCGTGATAACTGCGACTGAGGATGCGGTGCATGTGGAACGTCTCCCACTCCACGTCGTTCCATTCACGTGTGGCTTCCTGTTCGTCAGGAGGAAGCGCTTGCCAAGCTTTCTCCTTCCGGATCTGGAAATAATCTCTTAAAGTACTCAAGACCAGGTCTTTCGTTTCCTCAGGGAGATCGTAAATGCGGACGGGCATTTCCCCGTTGTCCGACGCCATGTCATCAATGTCATCGTCGAGCAGAGAGTCGCTTGGACTCATGGGCTCGGCCAGTTGATGCATCATGAGTCCCATGCGCCAATCGTTCATAGCTTCTTGCTCCTTGATGTTCATCTTCCTTGTCCGCTTGGAGCTCTTCATGATCAAGTAGAGTAAGAACTTGCTGCTGAAAATCACTCCTGGAATCGCTATTCCCATCGAAAGTGTCAGCCAGCAGAGGGTGTTGCACTCGAAATCGCCGCACAATGTTCGGTCAGCTGCCAAATCGGACGAATACGGGCAGTAAAGACACACAGTGGCTCCATCTTCTTCCGAATATGCACGGGATGACACTTTACTGCACGCCACACAGGTGCCAGTCGAGTTGTCGTGGAAAGTTCCCGCCACACACTGAATACAGCCATAAAGAACGTCGTCTCCAGACCCTGAGCTTGAGAGACTCGCTTCCTCGAATACACTGCCATTAGGGCAATCGTTTCGCATGTCAACGTCAGAAGACCAACCGATACCCGGATTGTTCACCAGCGTGCTGATTCAGTAGATTAGTGAGTTCCAAGAAGAATATAAAGAAATACTTCGAAGTACTTACATGTTGGTAAGAAGCTTCTTGACTAGTGAAATGAAGTTCGTACTGGGGATAGAAGTTATGAGATTCGAGTCGAAGTTCCTGTAACAGATTGACAATTAGAACGATGGAACTGTCAAGAACCTCAGCAAGTACGTACATAGACTTAATCGTCGACATGACTGGGTCGAATATACTTCCACTGAAGTTAACGATACGATTATTGCTGAAATCCACCGTCTCAAGACCGATGTACGGCGTGAGAGCGTCGTTCGTCGAAATTGACCACAGAAAATTGCGGCTCATGTTCCTATGTATCGGCACAAAAGCTACAGTTAGCTCCACACATCCACGAACGTCGATACAACAGCAATAACGTACAGATACACCAGACGAGAGGCTTGAAAATCATCCGGGAAATCAGGCATGAGGTCCATCAGGTTGCCTTGGAGTTCCAACAGTTCCAGGTTTGTCGGAACTGAGGATAACGTTAGCCGATGGATGTTGTTGGTGTCCAATCTGAGCTCCTGGAGACCGTCCACGCCTGCAAACGCGTCTTCATTGATCACTGAAATGACATTGTCGCTCAAATTCCTTTGAACAAAATGAAATCCGTCAGAGCTGTAACACTTAATCCATACGAAAAGCAATCTTACAGTTTTCGTAGTGCCGACATCCCCGAAAACACCTTCGAGTTAACAGTGAAAATGGCGTTGGAGGCCAGTCGAAGCTCTTGGATCTCAGAGGCACCAGCAAAAGCTCCTTCTTGAAGTTCCACCAACGCATTGTAGTCCAGTGAGCTACAGGTACATCAACAACATAAATCAGAACACCTGCGGATAAAAATTTAAACAATCCACAGCATACATGTATCCTTCAGCAACAGCATTGCGAATGCCAGCAGGCACCTCCATGATCTCATTATGTGAGAAATCAAGAGCTTTCCAGGACGAAGCCGCTGTAAACAAATCAGTAGGAATCACCTCGAGTTGATTGTAACTCAGGTCCAGGGAATTCAGCGACGGTAAATTCACGAGCGCTTGGTTCTCAATCTTTCCAATAGAACCGTACTTAAACGACATCGTGGTCAGCTTTGGACAGTCCTTCACTAGTCCGTTCACTAGCACCGTCACGTTTGTATTTGTGCATCTACAATTTATTAAAAGTGAGTGAAAAAACAATCTTAAATAGAAATTCAAAATATCTTACGAAATGCTCTGGAGATATGGTAAGTTGACGAAAGACTGCACTTCCAACGTCGTCAACGGGTTATTTGAAATATTTCTGCATAGAATAAACTATCAGCTTCAAAATAGTTTTAAAATATTTAAAAAACACTTACATGGATGTGACGTTATTGGCAGCCTGGAAGAAAGTCGCTGGGATGCTGGTCAACGAGTTATTTTGCAGCAAAATACTCGTTTCTTGGCTCAAAGCTGAGGCTGACACTGTTGTAACAAGTGTACTGTCACTGTAGAAGGCAAAACTTCCACTGATGGACGTGACATTCGTGATCTTTTGGCTCGAGAGCTCCAAACTGCAGCAGAAAGCAATATAGCACTGTTAAATTGGCTGCCACATTGGTAATATGTGTCTATTTACCACGAAATAGATATCATCGCATAGAGGAGACAATGTAGAACAAGAAACAATGAAGCCACATACCATTTAACGCCTTGTATCGTCGTCGAGAGCGCTAGAAGATGGAGCACGAGTAAAAGACGTCTCATTGCAATTTTCGAACTGGCCGAATTGAATATCACGACTATATTGAATAAATAGTTTTAAATATTTAATAATATAGCCTTGAAGTTGAAAAGAAGACAATGATGTGTGTCACACCAAATAACGTGATGAAGCTTGCGTCGACACTGATACCAAAAAGACTGACTCATGTTCCTCCAGCCTCGACACGCGCAGACTGAGCTCCACGGCTACTCGGTGCGTCTAACGTAGCTCTGTCTATGCATTATAAAGCTAATTATTACTTTATTCTATGCTCATCAGGTGGAATTCAGTCCCTTTGTGGACAATTTAGTGGCAGTAGGAACGGCCCAGTACTTCGGAATTGTAGGCAATGGCCGTCAACATGTATACGAGATGCTCCCAGCAGGAGGTTTAGCACCGGTTCGTGGTGATTTTTTTTTATTGGAAAAGAAGATAATTTTACTGAAAAATTAACTGTTTACGTCAGGTTCGAGCTTTTGACACTCCTCAAGGCGTGTACGACTGCGCGTGGAGTGAAAACCACGGCCAACAGCTCGTGAGCTCGTGTGCTGATGGATCTGTGAAGCTCTGGCACTTGCAGACACGCGATCAGTTTCCAATTCAGAATTACCATGAGCACAAACAGGAGGTCTCTGGAGTGAACTGGAATTTAGTAGCGAAAGATTCCTTCGCGTCAGCTTCCTGGGACGGAACAGTGAAAATCTGGAAGCCTGAAGTGCCGCACTCAGTGTTAACATTGGCAGAACATTCAAGTGCTGTGTATAACGCAGTGTGGAACACACAGAACAACACTTTAGTCGCGTCCTGCTCAGGTGATGGCTCTGTGAAGATCTGGGACCTCAACAGTGCTCGTTCTGTTACGACAATTGCTGCACATGGCAACGAAGTGCTCGCTCTGGACTGGAACAAGTACAATCAGTTCGAAGTCGTGTCTGGGTCGTCCGACTGCTCTATCAAAATCTGGGTAAGTACATCCGTTGAAGATACTTTTTTTTTTTTTTACCAATTTAACACTTGTTTTACCGCTACAGGACATCCGAAACGCAGCTAGAGAGGTTCGAATGCTTCCAGGTCACAGTTACGCAGTGAAGAAAATCAAGTGCTCACCCCATGATCCAGACGTGATCGCGTCGGCGTCATACGACATGTCGGTAGGTGTTTGGAACACTAAATCGCCCTATCCAAGACTCCAGAACGCGCAACACCACAGCGAGTTCGTATTCGGCTTCGACTTTAGTCTATTTGTTGACGGATTGGTGGCCTCGTGCTCCTGGGACCGACAAGTTGCAGTGTGGAACTACTTCGGTGGACCTCCACCTTCACCTCCGCGTTAAGTTCACAAAGATTGATTTCCAGAACTATGAGGACCTCGTTCCACAAAACAAGTGTAAGCAGCAATTTCTGTCCCCCAAAATCTGGAGAACGAATCCTTGGTGTTGGTTGTTTTAACACTCGAAAACGTCGCAGAATTCAGATCGAACATGACCGTCAGCTCAAGCAGCTTGGACGACTCAGCAAAGAGGCACTGACTCACTGGGTTTCTACGAATTCGTCCCCCATTTCAACAGCTTTACCATCAAGGCGCCGCGACTTGCGATACTGCATCGAGCTGCTGCATGATCCGGTCGCTTTGGCACAAGATAATATTTTGAAGAAGAAGAAGAAGATAGTATCTTCTTCTCCTAGGGCCTAGGAGAAGAGTCCTAGCCAGTCTAGGAGAAATGTACCTTATTAATGGTACAACTAAATCTCTCTCGCTTTTTACTATTGTCACAATAGTATTGTGCGATGGAGACCCCGAAGAAGACGGGCTTTTGGACGCAGCATGTGGACCCCAAGAGTGGTGTAAGTGGTTAAATCTATTGTGGACGCATTTAACTACATCCTAGCAATGCTGAATATGCTCGTGATGGCTAATTCGTTGCGCATTTTACGTCGTAGCGGACGTATTATTTCAATATGGTGCTAGGACGGAGTTACTGGGAGCTACCGACTGAATTATACGCTCAAGTGAAGCAACCCACATTGGAAGCTTATCGTGAATGGGATCCAGAGGCAGCGGAGCAAAAATACGGAGCTTATACTCAAGAATCCGTTGAAGAAGACGAGGATCTCCGGAAGAAGCGAGAGGAGGCACTGGCCAAGTCCCGAACAGAAGCTGCTGAGGCTCAAACTGCTTCCACGAAGCTCTCACTCGAGGAGAGGATGGCTTTAGCTGCTCAGAAGAGGAAAGCGGCTGAAGTTCAGACTGGTGGTGCGCGACAATCCAATTCCAATGCCGAAAGTTCCAACGAGTACTTGGAACTGGTACGGCAACTGCAGCAGAACGACGACAGTGAGGACGGAGCAGGTGGCAAATGGCTGGTAAGGTAGACAACATAGAAAGGAAAAGATCAAAGCCAATAGTTAATTCGTGAGCGATTGGTCCGATGCCTCGCTTCAATTCCTTCTCGTTCTTTCTACCCAGTTAAGAAATCCTCGTCGAGTGTCGCTTCTACGTTAAGGATAAACATATTAGTACCCAATAGCTCATACCCTTAGATCGTTATTGCAGCAGCTCCTTACCCGCTTGTAGGCCTGATACCTGTCCTGGAAGGAGATGGATTTTTCGTCATGTGCTGACGGCTTCTTGGGCTTCAAGTCGAACAGCTCCTGGATGAAAGGCATCTTGGCCAACACACACTTCCACACGACTAACCAGCTGATTGTGAGGGTGAACAGCACGATGCAAACTGCCCCAGATACGTAGGCACCCGTCACGACCAGCTCCTCCAGATTCATGCCTTTAACTTATGTATGCTGTAGCTGTCCGACTTGTCTTTTCAACCAATCACGTGTGCTAAACACGAATGAGTTAACCTCAAGCGGAAACGTTTGATTTGTTCTTACCACCTGCGTCGGCCATTCAGCACTGCTCGACGTGACGGCATTAGCAAATTCAGCGTAGCTCAGTACGTCATCAAGATCCGCATCATAACGATCGAAGAGAGCCTCAATCTCAGCCTGCACACCGACGAAGTTGAGCGAAGTCGTCGAAGTCCAGAACATCACTGCCATCACGGTGGAAGAGACCGCATCTCGAACATTTCCCGCAACTTGACTTCCAGAGCGTCGACGTTGCCTTCAGTCATCTTGTAGAATACTACGCAGTAGTTTTAGGAAACAGAACTCAAGACAACATATGTTACTGTTGTTTATCCTGCAGCATTTTCTTTAGTTGCTGGTTCTGTTGGGCCACGTATCGAGCATTGCTGCCAGCAGCTCGACGGATCTCAGTTTCCTGAAATTTATACATGTCAATTATGTAGTCCTCAAATTACATCAAGCATTTCGTACCTCACGCTGGAAATTGGCATCTGCTCGGCGCTCCGCCCACTTCATGACGTAATAACCGCCAATGATGGGCGTCGTGAAGTACACGAGCCCCATGACGCGCTGTCCATTCTTCGAGAGAGGGATTCGTGTGCTATGAATCTTCTTCTTGAGCGCCTCGTGACGCTCGCCAAGTCGGCGCAAGAACTCCATTATTATTATTCTCTACGGGTCATATGTTGATGGTCAACAAAGGTAGAAAGGTTAACCGCAATTATCGATAATTTAATCAATAATAACATTTGACAGTTGTGATAGTTGGGATCTGAGCAAAACCTTACTCATTTCACATCGGACACTATGTAAAACGCTACTTCGAAGTAGTTTAGTGGTTTACGACGGGCGTATCTTTCCGTTCTGGGCCCGGCAACTTAATAGTGATATGCCCGGAGGCAACACGAAACCACTAAAAAAAATTCTTCCGTGACGATCCACTTGCCGCGAGATGATTGAGGAGATACACGCGTGGTAGTATACTGAATCACCAACATTGGAGAGTACACGTTGTGAGTATTGGTACGGTGTTCCTCTATTTATTGTATGAATGGATGATTGACGCATTTCGTTGTGGAGTAACACCAAGTGGTACTCGGACATACTCCAGATATACGTTTAAAATGCTCTTGGCAGCTTCAAAACAGGAGTCGACGTCGCGATTGAGCACGCAGATTCTCAGGACTTGTTCTATAATTCTCGGACGTCCTTCTACAGCTCCACTGCAACATTCGTGCACACTTGGTTTGTGCACGTTCCATCTTCGTGTCCTCCTCCGTACGTCGCTTCTTGCTTTGCAACTGCTTCACTTGTTGTTGCTCCCGTTCAAGTTCTCGTTTCGTCTTTCTGAATACAAGCGGCTTCGCTAGCGGCTTGGCAACAGGAGCAGCTCGCGGAACTTGCTGGATCTCAACGGTTCGTCGCTTTGGACTACGCACTCGCGGCATTTCGCTCATCAATCGATTCACATTGTCCTGATGCTCCATCGTCACCAATTCACTATATAATAACCGACTGTGCAGTAACAAACCAGTCATGGAGTGCCACGACCTCCGCGGCGCCACTTTCGAGCGTGTCATCCGTCCACTGTACACTGTGAACTGTAGCAAATGTCAATGTTCAGGTAAGTTTTCGATGCGATTCTTACTGTCAATGCATAAAATTCATACCTGTCTGCACCACTGCAGCTTTACCAGTGTAGAAGCACTTGAAGTGACGAAATACAGCAGATACAAGCAGCTTATGACAGAGTTGGAGGATTGCGCAGTGCAATTGAAATTCAAAACGGAGCTCTTCGGATGTTTGAACCGCGAAACAGTCAACTCATGTGGTGTACACGAATTAACTGCATTGCACAGTAAAGTGATGTGGTGTACATGAAATATATGCATTTCGATAAGTAGACCCCCACATTACAGTATACGAGCGAAGATGGAGGCGATGCAGGACAAGAAGGTGGAGTTTTTCTCCATGGAGAACATGAAGAACAACGAGAAGGCGGTGGAGTATGTGCACACGTCTATGTGCGTCATTGCTGGCTGCATTGCAGGCATCACGGGCATGACGGGGCTGCAGGGATTCGCCTTTTTGGCGGCCGCGTACGTGTTCACGGCTGCTGCGCTGTGGATTTTCAAGCTTGGCATGGATGTCAAGGTGTACTTCAACACGAACGCCTTCAGCTTCATCTTCGCAGGGGTCATGTCGCAGGCGCTGTCTTTCATCCTCTTCTGGACGCTCTCGTACGGACTCGTGCATATTTATTGACCGATCCAAGGACAAGAGAGCCATTCGAACGTACCCAAGACAGAGATACACAGGAGATTTCAATGCAGAGCTCAAAGACAAGATACAGAAGCAGCTTCAAGTGGAGAAATCCCTTACAGAAGACTGCAATCCCTTGATGTAGATGTCATGCTCGTTCCTCTAGAAAAATAACCTCAAAAGTTATTTATCAGATGCTACTTTCAAGTTACAATCTGCTGGAATTGATCTGTGCTGTACCAATGTACTGAAGGAGCTTCATGCAGAAATGATGCAAAACGACGCACTAGCTTTTGTTTCTGGGGGTATATTGTATTGGTATGTTGCAGCTCGTGCATTTCGTCTACTTGCGCTGACCCTGTTGTGCCTCCTGCATCTTCTGCTGCATAATCATAAGCACAGCTTCCAGCATGTTGCGTTTGCCCTCGATCACAGTCTTGAGTTGGTCCGTGTTGCTCTGCAGGAATTCCACTTTCCGGTCCATGAACTGCTCCGCCTTCTCCACCGACTGCTCCACGAAGTATCCGGTACCGACGTCCACTAGCACCTCCTCTTTACTAGCCAGCTTTCCAGGGACGAACATGGACGCTGTGAGGGGCACAAGCACCTCCTTGTTCAGGTCAGAGGCCGCCATGCTCTTCAGTGCCTCCTTGGACTCGGAGAACCGCGACTGGGCCTCACGCAGACCGCCGAACGACGCTGTCAATTGCTGCAGCTCCTTCTCCAGCTGTCCCTTGAGCGAATCCAGCTGCTCCAGCGACAGATCCACCAAATTCACCTCGTTGTCCGCCATGTTCAGCTCGAATGATAAACAACTCCCCACCAATCTTACTTTATAGTTTTAACCAATCAACTACAATCATATCGAATTTCAACTATTCTTTTGACCAATTACAAAAGCTAATCTGACTCGTCCTCGTCATCAGCACCTAGGAAGTTCCAGAGCTTCATGGCCACCTCAGCAGCACGTTCACGACGTTGTTCATCTGTGAGGGACTCACCTTGGTCGCGAACGTTCCGAACTTCGGAGATCAACGCGCTAAATTGAGCCATGTCAAGGTCGTCGTCCTTGTCCGCTTCACCTCCAACCGTCGCGTCTCCAGCGAGTTCCAGAGCCTGCAGCAACGCCTGAAGCTTCGAATCATCCGTCGGGGTGTCCTGCTCTTCAACTCCAGCACTATCCATCTTCTCTTCCTTCTTTTCAGGCTCTGTCTCTTCCGGTGCTTCCACCTTGGGTGGATTCATCTCCATGGACCTCCACATGGTACAGTGCAGCGCTTCCAGCACGCGTTCAATGCCCTGCTTCTCATCGATAACGTTATCTTCACCAGAAGGATTCTGAGCATCCAAATCCACAAACTCGAAGCCATTTTCTTGGCTCCAATTCTCCATTTTCTTGACGTTCTCACTCGCAGCCGAAGATGTTCCAGCTACCAACAGACAGACATCGTACGGCAGCGTATCCACAATGCGCTTGGCAAAGCGGTGCATGTGCAGAAAACTCTCGCGCTGCGTAGCATCCACAACGCATAAGAGCGCCTCGTAGTCATGCAGTTCGTGCTTGAGCGCAGGTTCCGGTGCGTTGTCAATCACTTGGTGCACGTGAACTTCCACTGGTGCTCGGTAATATTTGGTCTGCAGGTTCAGCACCGCCACATCTGTCGCTGCGGGTGCAGTATTAGAGTCACCAGATAATTCTCTTAGCTTGGAGATGACGGTCAGTTTGCTGGCCTCGTCAGGGCCGAGCACCAGCAGTCGAGAAGCCTCCGTCGCCATGACGATTCAGAACGGTAAGTACCGGTATTTGATCGGTTAATTACGACAAGACCGGTCAAATCTCACTATGCTGGTGGTCAAGGTCGCATCGAGATTTTACCGATGCAAGACAAGTACATACATATGTATACCAAAACAGATAAGGGCATATAGAGTTCTTTGCCATCACCAATTCAGTGCCTGACAGCACTTGGATGCGCTCACACCTCCACACGGTGCTGTCAATTTTAGCAAGCATATCATAGCCTTTGCCTCTGCAGATGACAACAAGTATACCCCTAGGTGTCTTTGTGGTCAAGACCAACTAGTATTCGATCCACAAGAAGCGTTTTCTTCAGGCTCATTCTCAAATTTACTCATTTGACCTCCAACCATCGAGGCGAACCGTTCGATCTTCACACGAGCAAGCCTCCTCTTTATTGCTACAAGAAAACATGTTCAGCAACACCAAGATCTTTTCCCTCTGCATCATCGCCGCAGCCATCTCGAGCAGCGTGCAGGCTGAGCAGCAAGTCGCCGAGACTTTCGGGCTGCTTGGTGTCCCTGGCGTCGGCGTTGGCGTACCCGGCGTTGCCAGCGTCGGTGTTGGCGCTCCAGGTTACGGCGTAGGCGTTCCCGGTGCTGTTGATATTGGCCACGGCGTCAGTGTAGGAGTCCCCGGTATTGCGAGTGTTGGCGTCGGTGTCGAGTTGGCGTCAACGTTCTCGGCATCGGTGCGCACGTCGGTGTTCCTGGTGTGGCTAGTGTGGGTGTCAACGGTGTGCTGAGTACTGGCGTCTACAACGCCCCTGCTTTGGCGTGAATGCTGCTCCTAGCACGAATGTTGGGGTCAATGCCGCACCTAGCGTCGGTGTCAACAGGCCTCCCAGTGTCGGAACTGCTACTGCTAACGCGGATGCAAACGCGAACGCCGACACTACTGGCAATGGTAACTCCTACTCGACCAAGACGGCTACAGTCACGAACGGTGGCGGAACCTCAAAGTCTGTCACCGTGACGAACAGCGGCAATGGCGTGTCTGTGACGAGTGATAACGGTGCTGCGAAGACTGGAGGTGCTTCAGCTACCGCTACTGCGAATGCCCAAGCGACTACATCCACCGGTACGCCTGAGAAAAGCACACCAGGAGGAAAGACTGGTACGACGACGACCCCCACTGGCGCCGGAACCAGTGGCAAGAATGCTGCGTCCCAGAAAGCACACCGCAAGCTTCGCTCGGTGGCGTAAGCGCTTTTAGCTCACTTACTCCAGAGTGTGCGCTGAGCTGGTAGTGACTGTCTGTTGTCAAGAATGTTGTGAAGTCACCTTGTTCGTTAAGTGTCGAGTGCCTCGTAACGTTCTGCCGTTAAGACTTACATGAATTGGTTTTGTCACTCTGGAGTCTTAGCATGAGAGGCAACAGTTCGACTGTCTTCAATGGAGGACATGAGAGAACAGCTACTACATTACACGGTCAGCACGGGGGGATGCACGTCAGGCACGTTAGCCAGCCAAGCCGAAGCGAGTTCGACGGCAGAAGCTGGAGCTTGAGTACCTACTGGTGCCGAACTTATAGGAGCAAATGCATCTAAGATTCTAATGGTGCTGTGCTCCGACTGCTACGATGAGGTCTCGCACAAACGTTTCGATGTCTTGTTGTGCAGCTTCAACAGTTTCAATCACTTCATCGTGGGAAGCTGCCGATCCCTTTTCACCAGGGAAAAGTGCCTTGTTCGTAATAATGGAGAGCCCAATGGTTTTTAAACCGCAGTGTGCAGCTACAATCGCTTCTGGCGCTGTGCTCATGCCGACAGCGTCCGTCACACCCGACCAGTCTCAAAAAGCGGGCTTCCGTCGGGGTTTCGTACGTAGGTCCAGAAACGAAGCAGTAGACGCCACGTCGAGTTTTGTCAGCGATACCAAGACGTTGAACGCCAGATCTTGGAGTTTCTCGTCGTAGCTGTTTGACAACGGCGTGAAGCGACCACCGAAACGAGTGTCATTCGGTCCGATCAGAGGATGATGACCGGACAAACCAGGCATGTTGAGGTGGTCTTTCAGAATCATCAAGTCTCCGACATTGTAGTCCGGATTCAGCCCCCCAGCAGCATTAGTCACCAGTAGATACTTAATACCCAGCAAGTACATGGCGCGAACAGGCAGCGTCACTTCTTGCATGGAATATCCTTCATAGCAGTGGAAACGGCCACGCATGCACACAACTCGGATACCATTCAGGTCGCCGAACACCAATTCTCCAGCATGACCCTCAACGGTGGAGCGTGGGAACTGCGGAATGTCTTCGTACTTGATGATCTCCTGGTTGGAGAGGCACTTGCTAAGACCTCCGAGGCCTGAACCGCAGATAACTGGACGAGTAGTGACGCGCTCTTGGAGGAAATTGTTGATGACGTCGATGCTTAATTCCTGCGTGGCTGGGGGATTAATGCACTCTTCAGTCTGTTGCTGTTCAGGAGCAGAGGGGGAAGCCACGACCTGCATCATTATTGCGCGCGACTAGCACTGGTTCGGTAGTACAAGCCAATGATCACTACTCACTGGTATTTCACTGTTTGTGTATCCAGGAAAACTTGAAATTGTAGCCCGCTCCTAGCTGAGGAATCGTCGACTGCATGAGCAGCACTAGCCAGATCACTAACTTGCACCGAATTGCCCCCCTCGAGCTCTTGATGGCATACGCAACTTGCTGGAATGGGAATTTATGTGTCGTTCTGTTGATCACGACCACCAACAGTACAAATGAGCCCACTTCCAGAAATCCATACATCAGAATATTGCGGACGACTTTGTGGAAGTTGGTTTCATCCATTCCGTCAAACAACGGATAAAACTCGCGATTCGGCCCGTAAAAGATGATCACTAAGTAGCAACCTGAAAAAACACCAAAAGAAATTAGAAACCCTTTCGAGCAAAAAAGTAGATAAAGATGACTTACTATACAAGACGGGTGTGAAAATTTCCAGGAACTCATTCAACAGTAGAAATTCGGTTAGGAACAGAATCTGGAGAGCTTTCCGAAGCAGCAACTGACGTTCTCGAGAAGTAACACGCTCGAGTACCTCCAAATCTTCAAGGTTTGGTCCGTTCGCAGAGGGAATTGGTACAATCCCGACTAGATTAGGCGTTGGAGCGACTTGTGAAGTGCTCAGCTTCTTTGCAGCTTGAAATGTGCTGATTTTGATCTTCTGAAATGTGGATAAACGGAGGACATCGGACTTTGACGCTGCGTCTGTTATTAGTTCCTCTTGCCCCAGTTTCGGACACTTGTCGATAATCATGAAGGTGCTTACGATCATTTCATTCGTGTTGATTCCCATTTTATCCGTGATACTTTTGACACTTTGGAGCAGCAAGTGTAGATCACAGAATGAAACCAACAATTGAGCCGAATCAATCATGATCAGCATAACGCTAGTACGGGTGGAAGCGGCCTGCTGCATTGACGTTGAAATGAAGAGGGCACTGCTCATCTCGACGCTGAAAATGACCAGTTCAGGCTTCAAGTCGTCTTTACCACGGAGAAATACACAGAATAAGTTCCTTTCGATGATTTTAAACGCCGGAACGAGAAGTGCTGCTGCAGTTTGCCATTTATCCGGAACTCGTTCAAAAATTTCGTTAAATCCTGTAAATACCAGTGCAGTGCTCGTATGCATCAAAAGCAAAGCGGAAAATCGACGTACTTCCTTCAAAACGGCAGGGTTTCTACGTAAGAATTCTCCCCTTGCAACCTTTAACGAGAGTGCTAGGGCTCCTATCCAGGGACCACTCATCCATAATAAAGTGAACGGGAGCGGGTACGAAAACAGAAATATTAGACAAAGTACGGCGACATGGCTGATACCAGTCGCTGTAATAGTGGTAAACAACAATGTTCGTCTGGATATTTGGAGTTCAGGGACGTACAGGCAAAACATCCAAGAAACGGTAAAGGATTCCACAAGACTGTTTAAGACACCACGAATCCACACTGTTCCACTGCTTTTAAGACCGAGATCGGGTGATTTCATCGGTAGAGAGTCAATAATCGCGACACAAGTCAACGGAAGTACTGGGATTGCAAGCAGCACCAGAAGAGAACAGAACAACCCAGTCGATTCTCGATATGAAAACAAGCCTTTGAGGCGCTGGAGGGAGTAACTTCCGTGCAGTTCTACCTGAAGAGACTCCCATTTACGGACTACTGCTCGCACTACAGAACCTGCTCGATCCACACATGCGTTCATTGATTTAACTTTATCACTGAAGAACAGAGAAAGAATTCCACATGAGTATTCCTGGAATCAAATCTTATCATATTCTTTTTATTTTTAAATATTTAAATAAATTGAAAAGCTTCTCAAAAATTACGACGTGAGCGACTTGAAGGTGAAATCGACACCTATTGAAAACAAAGTAAGAGAAATTAATGACACCCATGTATTTAATAACGTACCAAAATGTGAAAGTCGAAAGCAGAGCGTGATCATGATCCAGACCATGAGTTTGCCTTGAACCAGCGACATCTGCGACTCCAGTACAAACGCGAGTTGCCACAGCGCTCGCATGCCGCAATTTCGCTTGATTACAATTGCAAGCAGTGCGAACGATAAAATCTGGAGCAGACCAAACATAAAGACAGGAAGCACCGTCGAATTGACGTTTTCACGAGTGATCCCGGCCATTTCGGAATGATATTGGGCACTTGGGAAGTGGACCATCGCGACCATGTAGCCGCTGTAGAGGATCGGTACTGCGGCTTCTAGGTACGCCGCAACTACCAGACATTCTGTAGTAAATAAAACTTTCAGACCTTCTCGAAGAACTTTTTTCTTTTCCGATGGAGTGATGGAGCCGCGGATGAGAGGATATATGACGTTGTTTCGTCCCAAATAAATAAGAGAAGAATCTTTAAGTATAGTCGAACTATCCTCCTTGTGCATAACCTCCAGAGATCCTTCTGAAGTTTCAAAATGTGGTTCACTTGTGTGTGTGTTTCTATCCAGATTATTCAGTAATTCTTCGTCTGCAGGAGATAATCGGTGAGGGATACACGAACGTAAGCGAATATTCATCCCGAGACTTCCGGACGCTCTACTTAAGGCACCGAGAGACAGTAAGAGACGCTCATCTTTCGGGATTTCATTGACTATCCGCCCAACTCGAGGTAGAATATTCGAAGTATGGCGATGCAAACCGTAAAACATCAGTAATGCTTGTGATAAATCTGTAAGGGTAATTGCAATAATTGCAGAAGTGGACGATGAGCTCTGCATACACGTCGCTATGTAGATGGCATTGAAGTAGTCCACAGTGAAGATTGCAGCCTCAGGCATCATATCTTCCAGGTGTTTCGTGCATCTTAATACCATGTTCTTGGCAATTACTTTAATCACAGGGAGCAGAAATATCACTGGAAGCTGGTACGATGTTCCTTCAGCCACGTGAAATAATGCCTCATAGGCAGGATAAACCAACACTAACGTAAACTGAATCGTTATAAAAGCCATGTAGCGCTCAAGTTGAAATCGATGAGCTAACATTGTTCGGAAAATGACACCGCCCATCACGATCCGGAAGATGACAATTTGCAGTACGTAATATAGAGGAGCAAACGTCATGACGAAAAATGGGACTGGAAATCGGAAATTTGCTACAATAGGAATGGCAATCGCAGTGAATGCACCAGAAGTGCAAATAGCTACAATAACAAGCTGAAGCTTCGAGATCGGTAGTTCACTGATGAAAAACGGCGCTTGACCCAGGTTTGTCAAGTTGACTACAAACGCCATAATGGCATCTCGAATCCAAAAACCATAGTTTGCTTTCCATCCGTCCGTAGGGTCTTGTAGAGGGATCAGTTCTTGTAGAATCACAAGTAAAACCATAGGTAGAGGCGTGAAAAAACATAAGAGAAACACTCGGAGCCACGATGTGCTCCTTGTATACGCTTCGAGTGCCAACAACCGATGAACTGAGTACTTCCCACCGTGATAAGTGACCTGAATCTTCTTCCAGAACCGGAAGAGCCTTGAAGTTATCATCCTCATGGAGACGTACATCCAATGAGCCCGAAAATAGCGAACTTCTATCAAGCATACAGCTTCTGTCAATCACTTCAGCTTGATGTGACAATACATTAATTTGTGTACACCACATAACTCGCAATATGGCTTCATCTGTGCCTCTCATAAGCAGCATGACTTGTCATGCTCCCGAGACGAGCTACGAGCATTTATTCCGCTCCTTAGCGCAACATTCGCGTGTGTTTCCTGTGCGCAGTGCCGATGTGGCTTTACTTTCTACCCCTACGGACTTTTACCAGCAGCTATTGTTCAATATTCAGCATGCAGAGACGCGTATTTCCATCTCTTCACTGTATTTAGGCACTGGGCAATTAGAACGCGAACTGGTGGACGCTCTAGCCAAGAGACTCGAAGAGAAACCGAAGCTACAAGTGAAGATCGTACTGGACTTTTCCCGTGGTCAACGTGGTGGCCTTACAGCCAGTTCTGTGACCATGTTGGCGCCATTGTTGAAGAAATTCCCAAAGAACGTCGAGCTCTTCCTCTTCCGCGTGCCACAGCTCTCAGGACTTAAAGCCAAACTACCACCACCTTTTAACGAGACTTTAGGTGTCTCTCATGCTAAAGTTTACTTGGTGGACGGAACTCTGGTGCTCAGTGGCGCAAATCTGAGTAATGACTACTTTACAAACCGACAGGATCGATACGTGCAGTTGGCCGAGTGTGGAGCTCTGGCTCAGTTCTACCATCAGTTCGTGGAGCTGGTCACAGGCTACTCGTACAAAGTGAAGCTGTCCTGTTTATCTGGAGAGAAGAACGACTACGAACTGTTGGCGCCAAGTCTGGCTCATGACTCGGAGGAAGCAAAGACGGCGATGAGACGGGATCTGGAGAAATTGGTGGATCCAAGCAAGCACCAACAGGAGGAGAAAGATGACGAACGCACAGATGCGTGGGCATTCCCGACGTTGCAGTTTACGCCCATCGCCATGGACCACGACGAGCGAGTGCTCAGTGCGTTCGTTAAGAACTTGCCGCGTGGTTCTCAACTGCAGATTGCATCCGGATACTTGAACTTCCCACCGTTTTTAAGTGAACTACTGGAGAATTGTAGCGCTGGACTGGATGTGATTTCTGCTGCTCCACGAGCTAACGGATTCTACGATGCTCGTGGAGTGAAAGGTGCTCTACCCATGGCTTACTCTCTAATTGAGCAAGATTTTTTCGAGCGTACGCTTGGTCGTGAGTTTCCAACGGACCTGAGGGAGTTCAACCGTCCAAACTGGACTTTTCACGGCAAAGGGATGTGGTGGAGGCCGCCACTAGCTCCAGTGACCAACGGTCATCAGTCTGCACTAGGTCTTCCCCAGCTCACAGTCGTTGGGAGCTCCAACTTTGGCCAACGGTCTTACGGCTGTGATCTCGAGTCAAACTTGGTGGTGTTTACACGCAATCCGGATCTCCAGCGTCGCCTGCAGGACGAGTACGATGCTCTCACTCGCGACGCAGAGGTAGTGACTGAACAGCTTTGGAAACGACCTGAGAGGATGCTGCACGGCTTGTTCAGCTGGAAAGACGGACACTGGATCCGACCAGTATCCAAGTTTATTGCCGCGTACCTATAGCGGTAGATTAGGGCTCTCCAAATAAGTAGGGATTAGGGATTGACGGGGCTGGAGGCGTCTCAATCCGAACGTACCCTTAATTGACAATATTATTGTCAACTTCAACTTATAAGATACTATAAAGATCCGGTAAGAGTCGAGGAGTAAAGCAGTCCTCGAAACCTCTCCCGGTGGGCGTTATACCGTGCCGGGGACCACAGCCACTCTCATGCTGGCATTTCCGATTTTGCGAACCAAGTCCAACACTCTTCTACTCAACTTGTTCACCCTCGTCATCCATGGCTACCTTAGACCCTGGTCTCTCGAACAAGGAGATCTGTTCGTTGATGTATCGAGACCAAACAAGCGGAGGAAGAACCTGCAACGGATGCAACACCTTCATCTTTCAGGACCGAAGTCGCGGCTATCATAACCTCATCTCGCATCTGCGGCGCCACCCAGACTATGAGCGAGTGCTGGAGCGTTGCGTTCGACAACGAATCCCCGTCACTATGGACATGTTTGTCGATAAGGACTCCCGTACTACGCATGGTTGGATGAAACTTGTGGTGCTTAAGGATCTTCCATTTTCGTCAGTCGATGACGACGTGTTTCGAGAAGCGGTTAAGTACAACAAGATCAACTCGAAAACACTTCTCGCGCGAATGAAAAGCTGCGTGGAATTAATGGAACCTGCTATTATAGAAGAGCTCAAAAGTCAGCAATACGTGCTGATATTTGACGGTTTGACGGACTCTGCCCAGCATTCACTGGCCGTATTTGTGGCTACTAAGACGATGACTCGTTTCTTGGATCTTTCTACTTTCGTGGACGAAACATCAATGTCCGCTGACGAGCAATTTCAGTTCTTGGATATGATTCTGGACCACTACAAATTAGACCTGAGCAATCTAGTGGCGGTTGTGTGTGACAACATGAACACTAACTGTGCTATCTCGAAGCGGACGGGAGTTCCCATGATTGGTTGTGCCTCACACAGATTCAACCTTGCTGTGCAAGATCACATTAAAGCTTCCATGCCTTTAATAAAAAAAATCGCGACGCTTCAGCGCAAACTCAAGACGGTCAAGCGCATAGCCATTTTGAGAAGGAACGGTTGCAAACTCAAGCCTGTTCCGCTCCATGAAATCCGATGGAGTGGGGTGTTCCGACTTCTGCGTCGGTACGAAGAACTCCAGCCGTATCTACATCTTTTCGTCAACGACACGCAAGTCGAACGGGATCTTCCCAAGGACGTACCGGATTCAGACTATCGGCGCAAACCCATTGTCGACTTCTTGCCATCCGCAGAGGAACACGTTCAGATCATGCAGCTCTTGGAGGACCTGAAGATACTAGATTCGACAACGCAGAAGCTACAAACCGACAAAATCTCTTTGAGCCTGGTACGTGATATTTTTGACGAGCTGTTGTTAGAGTTTCCAGAGATGAAGACACGCCTATCAACCGAAGCCATCATTATTCAGTCCAAGGACTTTGAAAGAGCTGTCGTGAAGGTACAAAATAATCAGGATTCTGTCCTAACCACCAAAGAAGCCGCAACGCTGGCTAGACTCATCCGCCCAGAAATTGTAGCAGCACGCGCTGCAAAATCTGCCAGTAAGAAGGCAAAACGGCGCCGTATCCAAGAAGAACCGGAAACCAACTTGGAGACATCAGGCAAAAAACGACGGCGTACAGGAAAAGAAGTGATGGAGTCGATCAACATTCGAGCTGCACTGCGCGTAAAGGAGGCATCAATATACTCGGATCTCACGTGGCTGCCAGCCACTTCGGTACAAGTAGAGCGTCTTTTCTCCAAGATTAAGTGCATGCTGGGGTATCTTCGGAAAAGCATCAGTCATGAGACGCTCGAGACCTTACTTTACCTGAAGATGAACTGGGACTTAGTGACGGACGAAGTGATTTCAAACGCCGTGAAACGCGCAGTTGAGGACGACAACGAAGAAGAAGCAGATCTCTAAAACCGTAGTTCTTAATCTGTAAGAAGTAGATAGAGACCCCCTTTTCAATAATTGCGTAAGTGCCAAATATTGAGATGGCCGCTCCCTCCCTTATTGTCCCCCTACACTAATCGACGAGTTCCCAACCTCGGTCCCAAATGACATCAGCCAATCGGCGTGGCATTCCCAATACACTTGAAATAACTATGCTGATATTATCGGCTCCAAAATGCAAAAACCTTGCGAGGTTTTTTCCTCGATCCGCCACAGCGGTTCATTCTCCCCTCCTCCGATATCAGCGCTTTAGCAGAGAGGGAGAGCGACACGAAGAGCTCCAATGGACCACAGCATTGGCCTGCAGACCCCAGCGGACGTGTCATCACATAAAGCAAGTCACGCTGCCCCTCCTGTGGGAGTTAGCGCTCGCAACTTCTAAAACCCGGCAGGGCTGGCGGAATGCTGCCCGTTTTGCGTGCTGGCAGCGTCCCTAGATGCTTTTGACTGGGGTTTGTGCTGATATAGGGTGCGTGAGTGGTTGTGCTGTGTGGTAGACTATTTATTGACCTTGTTTGTGGACGCTCACCGCGAGGCTGTTGTATGTATGCTGTGTTTGCTGTCATTTAGATATGTAAGCGTACCATTACAACGTTAAAGTGAATGCATGACCTGAGCCTACAATTCCAAGTCTTTCTGCTTCCATATGCGTGTCAGGTGTGCACAGGTCGATGATACCGTTGCTTGCTCTACGAGTGATGTACGCGGAGCACAGCGCATTAAACTCCGGTCGATGCTCAAGTCTCAGCTTCCTCCAGCGTTTTCGCAAAGATCCGGCTGTCTTCGACGTGTTTTTCCCATCGATTTGGCTCAGCTTCGCATTGGTTTTCTGGTCCAAGTCTTCTGCCAGCGTCCAGAGGGTCTGCTTCCACATTCGGTAAGATACGCCGTTGCGTTCTACAGGCGATGCAGGTATGTTCACGTCCGCGACCTCCGGCGATTATCATTATGTTAATGCATGCCTTCAGATCGGCGCGCACAAATTGTTGTTTCTTCTGCGTCGCAGTATGCCACAGCTCCATCGTGTACCAGTTGAAGAAGCAACCAGCTAACGTGTGAGCTTCCACAACGACGTCATTCTGCCCTGGGGCAACTGGGGCTAACATTAGAAGAACCGCAAGTGCATGGTGACGGCTGTGGTGCGTTACTTGTCTGCGTTTCATGCATAGCAACAAGCTTATGCAGCGTTTGCTGCATCGTCCCGATGGATACCAGCATTTGAGTTATCGCCGCACCAAGAGCCGCTGTGTCACCGCCACTACGATTTCCAAGCTGGGCGTGATTCTCTGTCTCCCACAGCACCCGCAATTGACGACCCCATTGGATACAAGACTCCAGTGTCAATCGAGCACCCAGCGTTGAGTTGGTGACATCTAGAGCTTCATGAAAACGGTATAGGTAGTGCGACGTGAAGCCAGACACGCTCTGCTCTTCTCCACTGCTGCTGCGACTTCCTCGAGATGTATGAGCAGCGCTGCCATTGCAGCATCCAAGACAGCACCATCAACGTTGAGGTTTACGTCAGCGAAGCCAGACACGTTCTTGAACAGCTGAGCCCGCAGTGCCAGCAGCCGAGCGTACTCGAGATCAGGCAGTTGCGCCTTCAACGACACAATCGACGGCGTGATGCAAGGTAGATGCGGATCCTGGTACCCAGCGAGCACCTTACCAACGCTTTGGTCCTCTCGTGTGGTGGTGCCGACGTAAGCGAACGCCTTGGTTAGCGAGTCCAACAGCCATGCCCCTCTTGTCGAGATCCACTGGATCGCGAGTTTCGGCGAAGCATTCGCGTAGGCAGCAGCACCTCGTCTCAAGGAGTGACTGCTTAGCCCGGGTGTGAGTTTAGAAGGCAGTGGGGCAGCGGATTTTGAGAGACGCTCCGTGATCAACGCGATGATGTCGTTGATGTACTTGGCTACACTTGGTCTTCCTCTTATGCGTTTGGCTGCGGGCTCCTTTGAGTCCTGCTTTTCTTCAAGACTCTCCCAATACAGAATCGCTTCGTCTTGACTGTACGTCTTTTCTCCAGGCAAATCTGACGCAGCCGCGTGCGGTACCAATGGAAACACATAACTTGAAAGGCTCAGGCTCCAACAAAAGCATACCAAGTGCATGTAGCATGCACTGCTCCCAATGCACTGCAGCTTTGTAGATCGAAATGCCTTGCACTACCGACGTCTTGATTCTTGATATACGCATGAACAGCTCTCCCGACGCAGACATAGAGAGTTGAGTCTTTCTAGCAAAGCATGTATCAATGGCACGACCGAAGGTGTGCCACATCAGTATTAGTACCGCAGCATCATGTAGACTCTTGTAGCCATTTCCAACCCCCCTAATACTAGTTTCTGTACAAGCAGACGCAAATCGCCTAGCGTGCAGCCAGGGCCTCTCCTGTTCGCACACCGGTTAGTAAATTCCGCTCTTTCAATAGCAGCAGCCATTTTATCCCGAATTTTTCCAATTCGCTTGCTGTCTGACATAACTGCGGATACCGCTCGTAGCAGGTTGACCACCTGCGACATATAGCCAACAGCGGTTGCCTTGGCGAGGTGGCTACCGCGAGAGCTTTGTTTGGTTTGCAGGAAAATGGAAAAGGCAGTTAGCAATGAGTACAAGTTTTGGCTAGGTAGAGCATCAGAACCCGAGAGACTTCAGCTGCTAGCGATGGAGTTCTCATCCATGTTTCCGAGTGATAGAAACTCCAAAGCATTTCATTGCTGCTGCTTCTTGCCCTGCCGTTCCTTGCGGGACATCGAGCCCTCGCACTGCGCTGCATCTTTTTGAATGGCGGGGGCGGGGTGAATTTGGGAGAGTCGTAGTTATTCTAATAATGCACATTTTGACTTGATATTTGTATGTACCATTATTGGGTAATGCGCAGATTTTCCCAAGATAATTGGGAACACCTTAGGAATTTTTATGGATGGCCTGTGATTGGTCAAAACAAACTTTGGCCAGATTTGATTGGTGAGTTCCGTCTCGAATTCGAAAGGGTTAGGAAAGGGGTCTTCCTGTGTTTGGAAAATAATTGCTTATCCTACAATAATACCCCTTTTTCAATAACAATACATTTTTGGAGACCCCTGCCGGTAGAAGGAGACAGCGTTCCATTTTTTTTCCCCTGCTATGATAAGTCTAAAGCAAATGACCAACTGTGAGTTGGAGAAAGACACCGGACAGGAGTGGAAGGGTCAAATTGTCGTCCCATCCACCAATATCCAGCAGTTCTGCAGCAGCAGCACCAGTTCCTGCAGCAAGAGAGATAGTAATAGCCAGCGCTAGAGTCTCCTCATTCTCCACGTCAAAGTAGAACTCCTTCTCCATCATCAACACCGTAACCGTAGCAATAACAGCAGCACAGAAACATCCAAGTGATCCTTCCAGTGACTTGTTGCCTCCCAGTTTCCCCACCAACGCCACGAGTTTATGCCGACCGTATAACGTCCCGAAGAAAGCAGCAGCAGGGTCCCCCACCGACAACTACCAAATAAAACAGTAAAAAACAATTCACAAGTTATGAAAAAAAAAAAAACTTCCAACGTACATGGAGAATTGCAAGACGAGCAACTCGTAGTGGAAATACTAGGAGCGAGAAGCCTGATCCGAGCAAAAAGTAGTAGGCACCGGGTAAAGCTGCTCTGGAGAGTTCATAGTGCCGTAAAATACTGTTGAAACACTTGATATAAGCCGTATTAACAGCTTCATTGCGTCCCCTCAACTCGTGCAGCCCGTAGAATAGCACAGCAAAGAACAGTAGAACGGTAGCTCCTGCCAAGCGACCAAAGTATCTCGACGCTGCGTAAATCATCACTCCTGTGCCCACATGCTGCAGTTTTCGCTGCAAATGGAGATCCCCACGTCGTGCCGCCCCATTCTGCGCCGCGTCTAGTGGCTTAGCCGATATCAGATACTGGAACAGAATAATTGCCGCCACACAGGCCGCACACGCTCCTAAGGACATGCCTCCTTCAGTAGATCCGTTAATGTTTTGACGTTAAAACGATTTGATTTTCAGCGTCTTTATCCAAGAGAGCTGTATGTACGTAGCCTTCGAGGTGTCGTGAATAATTTCCAGCGTACTAGTAGTATCCAGCTGTACGTGTGTGTGTGCTCAATGCACCTATGTGTATGTCTCTAGTATCTCAGCACTTCGAAGCTATGGGAGGGTAGAGTACATTAGGTAGAATGGATATTCCTTGGTTCTTATTCGTCTGCGACGTGTGAGAAAACTCATGAGGAAGGTCCAGTAGAAGTTTCGTCTCGTTGCTTCCTGGCACCAAATTAGACAACAGACCAGGATAGTTCCTTGTAAGAGACTGGTGGGTGTACGTCTCCACTATCCATCTCGTGAATTTCCCCCCATGAATTGCCAAGTAGAAGCGGAATTCCACAGAGACAAGTACCACCACCAGGCCATGATTTATTCGGCCGTCAAGCCCTCCAGTACAGAAATTGACATGGGCAACGATAACAAGACGCAATTGGTTCTAAGTAACGACCCGGAGCTGCAGACCCTTGCGGCTGATGACTTTGAGGTCATCCGCGTGCTTGGAGTAGGCACTTATGGCGTGGTCAAGTTGGCCAAGCACAAGCCGAGTGGCACTAGCGTCGCTCTCAAAGTTTTATCCAAGGAATACGTGGTCACCACGAGACAGGAGAAGCACATTTTACGAGAACGCGCGGTACATTTACAGTTGCAACACCCACTAGTGGCGAAATTGTACGGCACTTTCCAGGACGACGACTGTCTGTACTTAGTGCTCGAGTATCTGCCCGGTGGGGAGCTCTGGAGTCTCGTGTACTCGAACGCTGTAGAACAAGCAAGTGTTGAAACTACCCCTCAGTTGAAAATGCAAGAGTCTTTGAAGGAGGACGAGGAACTACGTCCAGCAACGCCTGTTAGTTCCAAGTCTTTGTTCGAGTCGTTAGTTCCTATCCAGTCGAGAACTCTAGAAGCTGGGGATCTACGTGTTCTACGTAGCTCTTTTGGAGGATTGAAGGAAGAGCACGCTGTGTTCTATTTGGGCTGCATCTTGAGTGCACTCGAGTACTTACACGGCCAGAATTTGCTCTACCGTGACTTGAAGTTGGAGAACTTGGTGCTGGACAAAGAGGGATATCTCAAGATCTTGGACTTTGGCTTTGCAAAGCTCGACGCACAGCACGCAGAGGACGCAGATGATAATAGCAGCGAACAGACGCAGAACGCCCGGAATCTCACGTTGTGCGGTAGTATGGACTACATGGCACCGGAGATCCTACTTCATCAGTCTCACGACCACCGTGTGGATATTTGGTCCTTCGGTATCATCATGTACGAACTACTTCTCGGCAAGACACCGTTCTACCATGAAAACCCACGTGAACTGGGACGTAGAATCACCCACGACAACCTGGAGTTCCCCAACGATTTCGAAGAAGAGTGTCCAGTAGCTTGCGACCTCATCAACCAACTTCTCGTGAAAAATCCGAATGAGAGACTTTCGTCAATGGATAAAATCAAGCAGCACAGGTTTTTCTCGCGGGCTTTCACTGGTCCGGAGGACTGGCAGAAGCTACTTCGTCGCGAATGCGACGCTCCATTCACCCCCAAGCTCAGTGGACCTTTTGATACGACCTTCTTCCAGACAATCGACGATGAGTACCGGGAGGAATTGGAGGGCGATGTAGAACCCTACT
The DNA here is from genome assembly GCA_018806915.1 of Phytophthora colocasiae. NCBI lineage: Eukaryota > Oomycota > Peronosporomycetes > Peronosporales > Peronosporaceae > Phytophthora > Phytophthora colocasiae. The sequence goes on along the minus strand of JAGKQI010000064.1, from coordinate 954,289 downwards.
TCGAGGATGGCTCCAACATCTTCAGTGACTTCTAGCTCACCAGTTCTCTCTGTTTCCCGATCTACGAATTCTTCGTCCTCTCTAATTTATCTGGTAAAAAGCCAGCGAATAGATCATTTTGATAGATAATACAAGGTAGAACGACAAATACACCATACATTTTGCTTTGATTCTTTGTTCCATCTCTAGCTGCTGTCTAGGATCAGGTTGTGCTTGAATCGCAAATAAATACACTAGACATTCTACGCTACTACTCGGTTTTTACGAGTCTGTATATCTGCAAAGGTCTGCAGTCTGGGTTTTTTCTTTAGTACCCGAAATCCGAGTCGGCATCACTGCCGCAGTCTTGTTCCTCGTCTTGAACGCGCACAAAGAGACTCGTGTCGAATGGACCGTCCAATCTTGGGAGAAATGGAGCTTCTACTTGTCGTGCCTCGAGTTGATTCCAGCCTTGAGTAGAAGGGAAGTAACTACGGAAGAAGGTCGTCTTCTTTACATCCGAGAAGGACGCGAGACGTAGTGCCGGGTCTTTCTCAAGTAGTTTCCGGATTAAAGAGCACACAGCGGAGTGACCTTGTTCGTAGTCATCTGGGAACTGGACAGCCTCTGAGGTGATGCGACGACCTTGTTCTCGATGGTTGTCGTGGTAGAACGGTGTACTACCAAACAGCATTTCGTACAGTAGAATGCCGAACGACCACAAATCCACTCGTTGGTCGTACGGTTTGTGTTGTAAGATCTCCGGTGCCATGTACTCCGCACTACCACACATGGTAGAATTCCGTTCTGCCTTCATTCCATCCGGCTTAGATAATCCAAAGTCAATGAGCTTCGGGTATCCCTCAGCGTCCAGCACGAGGTTCTCGAGCTTGAGATCTCGATACAAAATCCCTTTTTTGTGTAGATATTCGAGCGCAGACACCATACACGCCGCGTAGAACGCTACGTATCGTTCATGCAGTCCACCATAAGAACTCCGTAGTTTCTGCTTGAATAAAAAGTTCTCGAGTGTTAAACTGTTCCGACCCATGGCCATACTTGTTCTTCGTTGTTTGTGCTGCTCTTCATCCGATTCCGACTCAGTCGTGACTTCATCTGATACTTCCGGTTCGTCTTCCACTTGTCGACTGGATCTCCTTTCTTCACTATCTGAGTCTTCTCCATCCTCACTCTCCTCTAAATGCCCGTCGTCATGAGTGTACACTAAGCTGTAGATCTCCCCACCAGGACAAAACTCCAATACAAAGTACAGAGCCTCGATATCCTGGAAAGTAGCATAAAGTTTGGCGATAAACGGATGGTCCAGCCCCAAATGTGCACTCTGTTCCCTCATAATGTTCTTCTCCTGATGCATTTCTTGCACCAAGTCTCTGGTCAACACTTTAACAGCAACAGTCGCTCCAGAGTCCAAATGTCTCGCCAAGTGTACCGTTCCGAAGGAGCCTCTTCCAAGGACGTCCAGTAGCTCGAACTCGTGGATTTCAGTGGCGTTTTCCAGCTCACAGGCAAAGCTGAACCTTGTAACAGAGGATCTACGGTGCGGTTTAACGCTTACGGCCGACAGGTAGCTGGTGGCGCTGCTGAAGCGCTTGGCGGCGTCCTGCGCTGAGCTTTTGCGCCACGTAGAAGCGGAGAATCGCTGCTGCATGTCCTTCTTCGATTGCGTAGTGACCATGGCACGGATCTCACGCATCTTACGCCACATTGGCGCCATTGACGGCGTCTCCATCGACGGGAAGACCCGCATCTTGCGCAATGGACTGGAGTCGCTCGTAGTGCGTGGTCAATTGTGTACTACTGAGGTGACCGTGGGACGAGGCACTGTTCTACGCACGTTCTGAACATGTTTCACTTGGCTTTTGTATGGAACTGGACTGTCCCTGTCCTTACCTCCCTCTACCGACTATAGAGTGTAGCCATCTCATGAGCGCAAGCTGGTTACAATTGGAGTAGCCCTTATCGGATATGCTGACAGCATTCCCTATGAGAACCTAAGCGTTCGACTGAGAAGAGTGGCAGGTTTCAGTTGGCATTGCATGGTGAATGAAGAGGAAGGTGTCAACAATACCGGATACTTCCAACGCTGCACCTAGGTGAGCATCTAGATGTTCACTTAGATGCCAAGACTGTCGGATCAGCAGTGCACGTGTATCCTGTAGCACATGTACAGGTGGCGATGTAATTCAGGTTAGACTTTCAGTGCACAAACCGGCTGTGACATTGAAGCGGCCGATCAGTAGATCTCCATGCAGCAGACTAGCATTGTCCTTGCATGTAGCTGGGCTATAGGTTCGAGAACTACACGTGTGAACCATACTATGTTCTATAGATACATATACAATACCATACAAACACCAAGTCACCCGACCAGTCGGCGGTTAGCTCAGCTTCCTCTGGTCTGTTGGTCGCTACAGAGCACTCCTCCTCCTGTCTACGGTCTACGTCTGTGGTCCCTCTAAAGGGGCTAGTACAGTGATCCTCTCGCCGTGGCGAGATCATGCTGATGTCTAACATTATCCTACGGATATGTCGCCCACCGGACAATAACGAAAAAGCTGAAGATCAAGTGACAGAGTCTTTATCTCCAATTGCAGACACTGGGATCGTCTTAGGCTCCGGCTCACAAGCAAAATTCAAGCTCCATGGCGATCCAGAGGTGGCTGCAACGCATGGAACGTTGGAACGAACATCTGGTCTGGGAATTTGGGTCTATAGTGATCATAGCAAGCAGGGCTCACGTCTCAATGGGAGAAAAGTGCACAATGACGCAGTGGTGGTGCATCATGGAGATACATTAAAATTAGGGACAACAGAGATTGAATTACGTCTTGAAATGGGTAAAACTCAAGCAGAGCCACAAGATCCAGAAGAAAAAGAAGAGAAGGAAGAAGGTTCTCCAATTGGAACAAATCAAGAGTTGGAGAATAGTTCTCGTGATGCTCCAACCAGACCACGACGTCGCGCTTCGACCCCCTGGGGATCGTCCAAGACACAACAAGCAAAGCAGAGACACCTGAAGATCGAGACTTCAGGCCCTGGATTCGTCGAACCGGGGACGTTCGGAGCCGTGCAATCCATGGCAACTCCTCCGGAATACACTGCACCCCCAGTTGGAACGAGATGGAGGAGAAAGAGGAATTCTATTGCTACGACCACGTTAATGACAGCGAGATCGCCTTCGCCACCGAAAGAGCATGGGCATTCGAACTCATTCCATCGGTCACGTACGCGGTTTGTAAAAGGATCTAAGATGCCACTTACACCTCCACCTGCGCACAAGGGGGAGAACACAGGACGTCCCCCACCATTGGAGTATTCGAGCTCACCGAAAGTATATCAACGTCACAGTAATATCTTCAAACAGCCACCGAATAGTCTGCCAACCGCTCCAACTGGACTGGTAGCGGGAGTTCCACCACCGCCGTTTAGTACAGATGCCCGTCCGACTGCACGACGTGATGATCTTCGTATACAAGTGTCCAAGAAGATGGCTGCAGCTGCTCCGGCGATTTCTAATGCCCCCCGAGTTACCCCGAAAGCTCTGGAATTTCAAGCTCCAGCGTCTCCTGTGGCTCAGAAAGACATTATAAAGCAGCAAGAGTCACTGCAGACCATTTTGCGGCATAAAATCCAAGAGGAACAGCTTCTAAAGCAGCAGCAAGAAGAATGGATGAAGAATCTTATGCCGCTTTCAAGTCCTGGATCACCCACGCCATCAGCGTTGTCTCCAATCAAGACGGAGAGGAACTCACTGGCGGACATTAATCCTGATGAGTTGGCCTTCTTCCCTGTCCAAGCTCCCATTCTTTTACGTACATTATCCCTTGGGATCAGTGAACAACGTACCATGAGACCGAGTCCGAGACTCACAGCCGCCATCCGAGCGTCTCGTGCACGTCTGAACAGTTTTGAAGAGAAACCGGAACAACCTGCTCGAAAGGGAAGGCGGAAGTCCACAGCTCTTGTGTTTGATCGCGATTTGATGGAGATCCCATGCAATCCGGCCAAGAAAAATGAGCTACGCTCTTCAAACGAAAGCGTCGCGTCCACTGCCAGTACAGTTGTCACTTGCCATCGCCGCGTTACGAGCTCGGTACGTTGTTACCTCCTGAATCACTTTTGATCTGCCAATTTTAACAATGTTTTCTGTAGCTTTCGTCAGGTTCTGCTGGCTCTGTTGATCTGTGTGATTTCGTGGGATACGAGCAGGAAGAAGACACTACAGATGCCGTTACCTCGTATACCACTCAGGATGTATACAGCTCGGATGAGCTACTACGCCGTTCGACCACAGGCATTCCGAAATAATCATTCTCCAGAATCTGCAGCTCGTCTATTAACTTTCTGCAGGACAAGAGGAAAGCGGCAAAAAATCAGAAATACGTAGGATTTGACTATGGGTCAGTTTCCAACAATGAAGGCAGCAGACTGACCACCAAGTGAACGAAGCGGTCGAACTCCTAGCCAGTCTGGTAGCCAAGCTTGGTGATGGTCTCACGTAGAGTAATACCGTCCTGGTGCGCTGTATTCGCCATTTTGGAGGCCTTGTCGTTGCCGATGTGTGGAGCATGAGCAAGTTCTTGACGAACTGTTCTTCATGACCTGGTCGATCTTTGGTCGGACGCGTGCAGTTGTCCGTGAAGGCCCCCGCAGTTGCCGATCAGGCGGGTCGAGGACAGGAGGTTGCTGATCATCACAGACTTGAACACATTCAGCTTGAAGTGGTCGTTGGATCCGCTCACAGCCACGGTGTTTGCGCGCAGACCATCGTGATGGCGTTGCATTTCGTGGGGCTCACCTTACGAGACATGATGGGCAAGCTAAGGATCGTTGACAGGCGGCTCAAAAATCTGTGCGGGCCGGAACCGAAGAAGGGTGTCTTTGGGATCTTCATCTGCGAGCACGCTGGCATCCTCGGACTTGTTGGGAACTGTGATGAAAGGAAGCTTGGTCACCTCAGCGATGATCTTAGTGACCTTAACACTGTCGTCCTTGGGACGTGTTGAGTGACTCAACGTGAGCCCCGTGCCCACAGCAGTGCCACCCAGCGACAAAGGAAAGCACGAGTGGTCCTCGCGTTCTGAGTGTTGCGTCCAATCTTGATATTGTCACTCCTTGATCTAGCCGTCCAGGACGGCGTGCAGTTTGCGGAGATCGGGCAGCAGCACACGAAAGACTGCCCCCACCATCTCAATGGCGCGACCTCATCGTTCGTATTCATGTTGGACTAGGTGCCCAATACCGAAGTCTTGCCGGCAGTGGCCTATAATTGCCAAGTTGACCACCAGCAGATACCTTTTACGACTATGGTGAAACGTCTGAGCTGCGCGTGAGCGATAACTTCCCGCGTGTGTCTAAGCCCTGCGAGAAGGTGGCGACCAAGTCTTCGCGGACGGTCGATGTCCTGTCCTGCAAAAGTGGACACAATCTTATACTAGTATTTGCCAACCACGTTTAAAGATGTAAAACAGCTATAAGACACATCAACCATGTTTAAAATGTGTAAAACCCGCTTTAAGACCGCGTTAAGGGTGAAAAGTATGATTAACCCCCCGGTTACCATCGTCGTAACTTACTGCGAAATAAAAAAATACGTCGTAAGTTACGACGTATTATAGAGCAAATAACAGGAAATGGCTCGAAAATGACGTTCCTATATTTTAATCAAGTTTATTTCTGGCAAAAAAAATATGCTTGACAGGTAAAAAGTGGAAAGGCCGTGGATAGTGCTGTTGGGAAGCAAACGATGGGTACACGAGCTGGTCGTCTCTCATTTAGCCTTTTGCGCTGCGAGACACAAGCCACTGTGATACAGTGCGCGCCAAATCGATAGGACCCCCGTTTTTGGCCGGTGTCGCCGGGCATATCTCGGCTTCTAGGAGGAATTAGCTCGCACTGTTTAGATATGTTACTGCTACAAGGTAGAACTAGAAGACCTATGTGCTAACACAACGACATTCGAACTCCTTCGTATAGCTAGCAAACAAAATCACACTTTCCGTGTCAGCGTCAAAATTATAGTACCAGTTCCTTTTTCTGTCAAAATGCACACTTTCTATGGATCTCATACAAACTTCTATATTAAAATATCGTACTTACCTAGAATGACACGAATGGTCCCAACCAGGTTGCTGCTGCCGGCTTGAGCTGCTATCGGCAGCCGTTCATTTTTCAATGGGCCGTGGTAAAGCCCTCACCGACCAAGAATATTGGTGGATCATCGGGCTTCACGACGGAGGAGTCTCGGTTCACGAGATTGCAAGGAGAACAGGCCGTTCTCGGACGTGTGTACGCAAGGCTATCAAGAAGGAACGAGGGCCGCAGAGTGATGGCGAGGGCGAGAGACCAAGGTCAGGACGACGGCCAGCGCTGACCGAGAGGGAAGTGCGGCAGCTCGTTCGATCTGCTTCGACCGGAAACAAGTTCGCGGCAGAGCTCAAAGCCGAGCTCCGGGTCAAGGCGTCCGTCCGCACAGTGCAGAGGCTGCTGCAGCGTGTTGACCATCTGGTTTACACCAAGATGGACCGCACGCTGCCACTCACCACCGCACACAAGACGGCGCGCATGTGCTGGGCAGAAAAACATATACTGAATCCAGGTATTGTCACTTGCTGCCAGTGATTTTGAGTTAACTTTGCTAACTATATCTCATTTTGTGTAGGAATATGGAAATATACTGTCTTTTCCGATGAAAAAAAGTTCAATCTAGATGGTCCGGACGGTTCAAGTACTACTGGCGTGACATGCGTCAGCCAGCACAGTCGTACGTTCGTCGACAAAATGGCGGGGGAAGTGTCATGGTGTGGGGCGCTTTTAGCGCTGAAGGAAAGAGCAAGTTGGCGATCTTACGGGGCCGCCAGAATTCAGGTGACTATATCTACACGATATCTGAGTATATGTTGCCTTTTGCTCATCTTAACCATGGTGTTGATTTTGTTTTCCAGCAAGATAGTGCGTCGATCCATGCCTCGCGCGAAACGACGAGTTTCTTGGTGGAAAACAAAATCAGCACCATGGTGTGGCCAGCTCGTTCGCCGGATTGTAATCCGATTGAAAACGTCTGGTCGGTTTTGGCGGCACGTGTATATTCTCACGGCCGCCAGTACCGTTCTGTCATCGACCTTGAGGCTGCAATCCTCCTTGCATGGGACTCTATCGAGCAAGAGTACCTGCTCAAACTCGTGAAGTCCATGCCTCGCCGTTGTCTTGCTGTCATTAAGCAGAAAGGCGGTCTGACTAAGTACTAACTTTAATATAGAAGTTTGTATGGGATCCATAGAAAGGGTGCATTTTGACAGAAAAAGGAACTGGTACTATAATTTTGACGCTGACACGGAAAGTGTGATTTTGTATGCTAGCTATACGAAGGAGTTCGAATGTCGTTGTGTTAGCACATAGGTCTTCTAGTTCTACCTTGTAGCAGTAACATATCTAAACAGTGCGAGCTAATTCCTCCTAGAAGCCGAGATATGCCCGGCGACACCGGCCAAAAACGGGGGTCCTATCGATTTGGCGCGCACTGTACCACTGCGATGGTCAGAATTCGCTCAAGCTCTCGCACGAAACGTGCCGCGTTGGCCCGTGAGATCGATTTCCGACACCTCTGGAGACAACTGCACGCGGCCGGCTGGAGATCAAAGAAGCCGACAAAGCTATTAAACAACTGGACATACTTTGCGCCAAACCCTGAAGGCGACAGCCATGAGGAAGGGACTAATATGTTCATTGATATGTGGATATTGTGACGTATTTGAGGTATAAGAAGTAACATGTTTTGTTCTTCCAGGAGAGGATGCTGTCGTTGCGTTTGCTCTAGCTTCGGGACTGATCAACATCGACGAAGCTGACGACACAAGTGATGGTAGCGATGATTGCGACGCTGGGGAGAACAGCCATGACGCCGGGGGCTGCAGTGATGATAACGCCAGTGGTGAAGAACATGAAGTAGACGGCAGTGGTGATGAGCCTGACGCTGAGCGCGGCAGTGCTGTACGGGAGGACAGCACTAAGGACGTTCTGAGCAATAGTGCAGTCGTGGAACGGCAAGATGCACAGGACACTGTAGTGTCAGCCTCTCAGATTGACTGTTCAGTACAGCTATCAGCACCAACACTGGACGCACTTTTTGACCGCAATTCAGACGCTACCGAACCGGAGACCGCACAAAGTCCCCATCTCTCTCAAAACGCAGTGGCAAACGCGTTCGATCTGTCCCAAGGCACACTGGCGGCTACTATTCAATCGGACACTGCAGGATACGCACAAGCATCCGCGAGAGATGTTAACACGTTGAAAGATGATGAAGACTCCGATGCGTATGAATGTATTGACTCGAGCGGAAGTGATGACGAGGATGGGCTTGATGACGACGAGATTGGATGGCGGGGTTATCCGGTCGACGAGATGCATTCTGACTCTGAAATTGCTCTGGTGGATGAAGCTTTTTTGGACTCGTTGGGTGGGTCACTATCAATTGAAAACATCGACAAGGACGCATTACGCGCGACTAGATGGAGTTCACCATCGTCGGTTTTTAAGTCTGATTTGCCTAGCTACAACAACCTGTCGAACGATCAATCAGCTCCCATTCGTGAACTTTAGGACGTAGCAGATTCGCCACTCGCACTGCTGTTCTATTTCCTGACTAAGTCGCTATGGGTTGAAATTGCAGTGGAAACGAATCGTTATCGAAGGCAAAACATTGACAATCGCGCCACGGCCACGAGGGCAAAGCAACTACGGACTAGTCGCCCGTCAACACCTGAGACGCTTCAACAAATACGCCGCCGTCTACGAGCCGAAAAACCTTATGATACCTGCGAAATTCTTCACGTTATTGGCCTTCTAGTTGCACACATGTTGGCTCCCCAAACACGGCGATTTTCAAGTCATTGGTCCATGACAGACGACGGGGCAATACCGGCGGGTATCTTTGGGAGGTTCATGGCGCGAAACCGATGCACATCAATCCTTCGCGACTTGCACTTCGCCAACAACGAGGCGCCGCGGGTTCGAGACAAAAATGCAAAAGCTACGGAGTGTCGTTGACGTCTTGCAGAAGCAGTGTCTATCTGCGTGGACCCTCCCTGCCGTATTTTCCTTTGACGAGGCAGTCTTACCAGCTACATCACGACGCAACACGACCCCGCACCGTTATGGGACAAAACCTTTTATGGTGTGCGATTCGAAGACAGCGTTCTGCCATCGGTGAGTAGCTAATTGCTTTGATAAGTCGTAACTTACTGCATCACTAATAACAGCTCACTAACAATGTCGTATCTTACGTGTATTAGTTTCGAGGTTTACGTTGGGGCACGTGAGAGCGACGATTCCACTGGGCAACCTGTCGACAACAAGACAGGTGCTGCTGCTGTTGTTCGCAACATGAAAGTCATACTGGGAGAACATGCACGAGGGTTTCGTCTAGTCATTATCGACAGGTTCTACTCTTCCGTTGCGCTGGCGCTCCAGCTGCTATCAATGTCGATCTACGTCATCGGAACCATCATGACTAACAGAATCGGTTTTGATCGCCAAGTGGTTGAGCGTCGTCAAACAAGGCCACGGTCAATTGAACGAGGAACATTCGCGTTCAGCCGCTGCCTTGCTGTTCCCACCATGGTTGCTTGCCACTGGTGGGACAGAAAACCGGTACACTACTTGGCTACTGGGGTATCCATGACAGAGGAGACAATTCAGAGGAACGTCAAGCAGCAAGGACCGATGACCATCAAGTGCCCCAAGCTAGTGACCGATTACCAGCGCTGGATGGGCGGAGTTGATGTCCACGATCAACTCCGCCTCCAGTCATATTCCGTTCAGACGTCCTTTCGATTTCGGAAGTACTATAAATCTCTATTCTTAGGTTTTGTGGACATTGCTATCGTCAATGCTTTTATTACGCACAAGGAAGCAAGCAGACTCAAGAGAACCACCCCGCTGTCGCGCGGAGACTGGATGTCAACTCTGCACAAACAGCTCTTGCAGCTGAAGCCTGACGACTTCGACGACATGATAAGTACATCCCCACCTTCGGCTACTCGGTCTGCGACAAAAAGGCGGCATCAGACCTCCCATACCCATTCCCAGTTCGACGATTGGGTCACTGTTTCCGGGGTACAGAAGCGCAGGCAGCGTGCCTGCAAAGTATGCGCGCTCCTTCGCGGTGAGAGAAAGAAATCTTTCCAGACGACATTTTTTTGTGAAGACTGCTCTCATGGTGAGGCCAAGCTCTTCCTCTGTCCCAAGGCGAGACGCGAGTATAAGGGCGTGACCAAAACTTGTTTTCAGATTTGGCACGAGGATTTTGAAGCCGGTGAGTCCATCCCTGAATCACTAGGAAAGCGAGTAGTTCTACGGAGGCCTGGCAAGGTCGGTGTTCGCAAGCGAACGCGGCGTGATCTTCTTCAGGATGAGGTAGATGTCGAAGAAGCGATGATGGCCATTCTGTAGAGCGAATTGAAAACTGGTGGTTAGTTGCTTACTCGTTTGGAAAATGTACATTCTTTTGCAATCTTGAATCCTGATGCACGACCTGGTGCTGATTCTGTGCAGCGCTTCCACAACGCCTTTCTATCTAATGTCGTAAGTGTCGGCGTTGTGAAGGCTTTTGCATGATTCTAGGTATGCTAGTTACGACTTTGGACAGCCGAAAACTCTACGAACTAATGGGCACATCCTTATGATCATGTTTGTGGACAGGGCATGTGAATACAAAACTCCTAATACTTGGGACGTCGTAACTTACGACGAAGCCAAACGCGTTCAGGCCCTCGATTTCCGGTAACTGAGGGGTTAATAGCTTTGCATGTGGAATAAAAGTTTTTAAGCATAGCTTATGTATTACCATTACATTGCAATACAGTATTATGCTTGGGATGCCTGTTTGATCGAGGATACTCTTCTGTTCGACCCCAGCCATCACACTATAGCACATTATTGCCCCCACCATCGAATAATTCCTTTCGCCTTCGAACACTGCTGACACCCGTCTCGGTTCTCCTCGCCGCCACGGAATCGACACACCCGACAACTCCAGTAGCAACCATCTATTAAAAGACAATCTAGACAAGACAGTCGCCTTGGGCTCAAGTGTGTTGAGTCCAAGAGGAGGCCATTTCGACCCGAGATCCCCGTACATGTCAACGAAGAACCAGCAGCAAATGCGTCAGCTCCAGAGCCTGAAGAAAGTGAAGACTCGAAGCCTCAGCCATTTCGCAGATGCATAACCTTCCGTCGTCGTTCGCTTACACCTTTATCAGATCCATTTACTAGCAACAAGAGTAAGTAAAGTAAAAAGAGATATGAATGTAAAGAAGGGATGTCTGTTGACTTAGAGAAGACCCAGTTTAAATAACTAAGCCGCACTGAGGGTAAGCGAGCGTTGTGGAACACTAGAGACGTCATCTAAACTTCTCAGTATCTCGAACAGTGGTGTGAGCATCTCCGCTTTGAATACGAAGCTTTCGATGCGATTAGTGGCATCGTTCCACCCGAAATGGGCGGAACTAAGCAGCACTAGACGCTGTCCAAGGAGTTTGTGAACGATAGACACGCTTTTGTCGCCCGCTACTAGACTTGGGAACGCAGAACACACCATACTCTCGGTGATCGTCAGGCATCGATTAGACCATGGACAGGTGAATGAGAGTGTTGCTCTGGAACCCTGGGCTGGCGATCGAACTGGTTCGACTCAAAAATTGACCAGAGGGGTCACTGACCGCTAGGACCAGAATGGCAATGTCACCGAAGGCGAAGGTGTTATCCTTCCTAAGGATTCAGCTACAAACATAAACGTCGCGAACGCGGAAGCTGCCGCCGAACTGATTCGCCCTAGAGAACGCCGCCGCCACATCAGGCCAAGTACAAGAGGAAGCAGAAACAACGCTTGACCGACCTCGAAAACGACAACTAACGGCTTCAGCACGGAGTTCACGCGCTGGAGATGCGATGCAGTAAACACTCTTGTTGGCTGAACCGTCCACTAACAACGTGTTGAGTGTTCTGAATACTTTCGACTCTTTTCGTACGGCGTACGAGATCCCGGCACCAAGTGTTCGTTAGCAAACTTCGGGGATGGTGGGACCAACGCGAATCTCTGTAAGGGGCTCTCAAGAATCGCGGCATAGCAGCTAGAAGACTGAGAGGAGGCGGGAGAGGCGCAATGTTGAAACCCGTCTGCACCAGTGGATACTCGACCGTAACTCAAAAGGTCTCCGGGTCAAGGACGCCTACATTCGACTCCAGGCTACCAACATTTATCAAGATCTACATGGCACGGGCGCAGTTGGCTTCGAGGCTTCGACGGGGTGGCTTGCGCGGTTCAAACACCAGAAAAATCTCGTCTCTCGACGTCAGACAACAACACGAACGCTTCCTGATAACGCTGGAAAGATCTGTCGCGAGTTCATTCAACACGTTCATCAGCTCATTGAGAAGCACAACATCAAAACATCCAACATTATCAACATGGATCAAGTGCCACGATACTTCGAGACCGAGCCGAAGACCACCATAGCAACACGAGGACTGCGTGAAGTGCTGCTTAAGAAAGGAGGAACCAGCCGCAAGCGCTTTACTGCTACCACCTCAGCAGGCGTGGTCCTCCAGCCCCATATGCTATTTTCGAAGCTAAAGAATCGCCCTCAATTCCCTGACGGCGTGATTGTGAATGTCAACCACACTGGAATGTGGAACGACGACATCTTGCTGCGATTCGCAAAGGACGTGGTATGTGCTAGAAAGGAGACTCGCTTCCTCGGTGAAACCTTGCTATTCCTAATTGATTCCTATGCTTGCCATGTTGCGCTTGCGCCAAACGTCTGGAGCGTCACAGCATCTAGCATCTTACAACCGTCGCTGTCAATCGGAGTTATCAAGCGTTCTACAGAAACAAGTACGATGACTACATCGACAGAGCATTGGTGGATCTGGCCATGCAGACTATCGCTGGTAACCCTATTGCCCCCCCCCCTACAAAACGGTGGCTCAGTGGACCTTAGATTGGGTGTCTTTGCGGCAGGAAGACGACATCAAGAAGGCATTCAGTCTGTGCGGGATGGTGGCCAAAGCTGATTTCGACCAAGGTCATCTTCACCAGCCCCTACAAGATCTGCTACAGCCTGGCACTGACATGGCTGATTGGTATGCCTCCTACCAGCACCTTCTCGATGAAACTAACGACCGAGAGCAGCTGTGCATATCATCCCCGTTCTGGTATGCACCCGAAATCTAGAGCTCCAGCTTGTTCCACTGCTTTTTGGCGAGGGTGGTGACATCAATGAGTTCGTCTACGAGCGTATACAGACTATATTCATAATCTAGAAGATCTGAAGGGCCTGATCGACGCAGAGTATTTGAAGGCTGTACTGCACGGAGAGGCAGACCCATGCGAGCTTGAGATGTTCGCCGCATCGAAGCCCCACAACTGGAAAATTCTCAAACTCCTGGAATGGCTATATACAACTTATAAACTTTGTCTTCATTATTCCCGCGTGATAGATGCGTTGCGAATCACGCGTAGTCGCCTGATAGGCCTGGTAAGATGGATTCCGCGAAATTTTCTTCGCCCATTGATTGTTCTTCCGTTTCATTGTTTCTGCTTAGTCTCACGACATTTGTAGGTCGAAATGTTCGCCGTTTCGACGGCTACAACTGACATCTTTGAGGTTTGAGTATCATTGTCGACGCATGCATGCCCAGTCCTTGCTTCCCCATCGCTCCCAGCCGTTAGATCGATGGTATTTTCATCGAGATGGTGCTGCTGTGATTGGCATTTGCTCTACGTCGCGTGCCGCACTGTGAGTTGCAGGGAGGTACCTGTCAGGTACCGCTTCCTCGCTGCTGCTCATCACGAGATCTACAACCTCAGGACTACCGTCTTCCCCCACACACTGCGACTAGGCGCTATAATGAAGAGAATACTATGTTAGCAAATACTTCGCTTTAAACGCCTAGGAGCTATACAACGAACAAAAGTGCAATGTTTGTCGGGCGACATTCAGGGTTCACTTTGGTGTGGTGGTGTAGGCCCGACCTTCCTATGCTACTGGCCGGGGTTCAACCCCACCTTCGTGCAGTTCACGTTGTCCTCGCAATATCCTCGCTGGTCGCCGCACACAAACGCCATCGAGTAATACGCGATCTGCTCGCCTGCGCGGGCTAGTATTTTGTTAGCTCTGCGTGCTGATCGCAAGCATGGCGGACACCCATGTAGCACTTCAACACTTCTAGCACTTCAATTCATAAAAGCAAATAATTGTTTTAACCAATCATGACGTGTTCAATGATTATCAGCCAATCAGAAGAGGTAGCAAACGCAGTTGTACAAATGGGACATACTTGTCCAGTGTACCTTTTTTCGCATACGTCAGCAAATGTGAGGCTCTCCTCGCCCCTCTTCTCCGCGTCCTCGGTAATAAATGGCACTCGCCGCGTCGCTCTCCTTTACAGGTCTCTTCGTCAACGTCTGAAAGTCGTCGGTCCTGCCGCCGATCAATGTTCTCCGCTTCTTGTGCCTTGATCTGTAGTATCTGTTCTGATCCTTGCACGTCCGGTCGTCGGTCTTCAGCATATCCAGCGTAGCCCCGCCTTGATCTGTAGTTGTTCCGTGCGCTCCTCTTGCTGAATTCTTCGTCTGGCATCGTGTTGAGCACAAAGTCGCGTTCGGGAGTCCGCCCTACGCCTTGATCTTGTCGCGCGTCAAGTTCATCTTTCTGGGCCATGCCGTTAACAGCCCGCCCGCTACGGCGAACCCGGTCAGCGCGCAGCGAAGCTTTCTGCGCGGCGAGTCCTTGGTCACAGCTTGCCACCGTCTCACCACATTGCCCGCGGAGACGATCTCACATTTCCCGCAAGGGACTAGGGGCTGCCCGGAGGCAGCGCCCGCAGAGCGGCGTCGAGGCTCAGCTCGGCGACATCTAGCGGGAGGACGTCGACCAAAAGGCGTACTATGGCGTAGATCTGCCACGTACAAAAGCGCGTGCTTGTTGAAACGGGTCGGTGGTTTTCTTTCATTGGTGGCTGTGATGAATACGGAGGTTTTACACATTTATCATATTTAGTTTCTACTATTACGAATATGCACAAAATCTTCTTTTTTTTTCAAATGATGTATCCTTCAACTTCAACTGCAAAATGTGAACCCCAGCGAGCGAGATGCACGGTTCTCTACTTCGTACGTAAACTTCGTACGTAAACTTCGAGACAATTTTGCAGTCCACATCCACCGTAGTGATGACAAGGTTGGTCACTCTTTCAAAACAGAGCGATATAGTCTGCCCTAAACCCACTCTTTTTCTGTCTTATGTGGTGGTAACCGAGGAAACGTTAGGAAGACATTGGAATCTGAAAAATACACCATGTACATCGCACAAAACGACATCGCCAGTGCGTCGCAGACGCAGCGCCAGTGCATCCGAAGGCGCCCGGTTCTGCGTCGCAGCGGTCGTGTCGCGAAAGTCTCTTACGAATGTGCTGTTGCGCGAAAGTGGTGCGAGTGAGAGGAAGCCATTTGACCCTCACTCAAATATCTGCCCCACCAAGCCAAGCTGAGCATCCGCTGGCGTCGCACCCAGGACTGATGGCGCCCCTCCCGTCTTCCCAGCTACCGCCAGAGGAGGTCCGCGCAGGCGAGCAGATCGCGTATTACTCGATGGCGTTTGTGTGGGGCGACCAGAAAGGATATTACGAGGCCGTGGTGTTGGGCGTCAATACAAGCGCCGACGCGAGCACGGCGCTCACGCTGGACTCAGGCGATATCATTGCCCCGACGATGATGCTGAAGCGCATCGTGAACTGCTCTGGGAGACGGATCGCTGATGGCAAAGCGCTGTGGCGCAAGCTGCGGACGTTCAAGTTGGTGGGAGGAGTCTATGACACTCCAACACGGGCCAGCACTTTCAATCAAGCCATTAAGAGGACAGTTCGTCAGGCATTTGCTGCTGCTCACCAAGCCGGAGGTGTATTAAGCGAGGATATTTCCAGTGGGCTCTCTGGGGTTAGCACCATCGCGGTCGTGGCACCAGCGACGGATTCACCGGCCTCCAGCGCCCCGAGATCGCGTGCAATGTCCTCTCCAAGACGTGAATCACGTATCCAAAGCTCCGAACAAGGTGCTACATGCGAGGATTCGGAGCCTACCGAAGCCAACGTCGAGACGGCTGTGGTACCAGCTGATGCCGGAGATCCACGAGGTGCGAAGACGGCCAGTGCTACTGCAGAGGGCGTAGGGTAGATCCATCGCAGTGGATTGCACCATGAACAAGTGCAGAAGAGCATGCAAACGAGAATTTGGCTAGCAGTGATGGTCAAGGGTTCCAGCAAAAAAACGTGCGCGCGTTGAACGACCTTCAGTTGGTGGGCGTGAATTACTATCTGATGCCCATTCCAACCCGATTGAAGCGAGCGAAAATCCGCCACCAGGCCAAGAAGAGACATGCAAGCTGGCATGGCCCCCGATCGCGGAAGCGCCGCGACTAGAAGAAGTGCGCTGTGACCCGCCGCGGTACGAGCATATACCATGCACACACTGTGAAGGCTCGGTCGGCAGAGAATACTCTACAACGCGCTGGCGTCAAGGATCGCCTTCGCGCTCTTCACGTCCGCCGACCTAAGTTCTTGGGGATCAGGACCAAGACGCTGGACCTAATAAAGGAAGTGGATTGGCCAACCCCGTGCAGCCCATTACTGAGCCATCAGTGCCCGAGGGACTCGGTTTTCCGGATATTGGTGACGGGGATCGCAGCCACCGGGTCTAAAATAGTATGACACCTGTCGTGTGGGGCTTGGCGTGCACACCACTGCCTACATAGAGGTGGTGGATGTTGTCGGTGAGTACGTGGGGCGGTTGTTTGAGTACCCCACTGTGTTGGAAGGCCAGCCCTCACAGGCCATAAAGAAAACCAGCGGCTACACCATGCTGCTCAACACGCAGTCGCTTTCGGGTATGTTCGTCTACGTTGAGGCATTGAAATGCGGTTCAATCATAAGATTCATACCCCAAAGTGGATTTCGTCGAGATAAAAAAACGGAACCAACGTCAAGGTGCTCGCACGGATGATCAAGATTATCCGGTCCAGCTTACCGTCACGAGATATGGTTCATCTGCGCGTGCGACTCATGTTGAGTTTGATCCGATGATGAAGAAGAGTAGGATAAGGTGGAGACACGAAGGAGTCTAGGACTTCGAGAATAGGCACAAGTCTTGCAGAACATGCATAACTATTCAAGTAAATGTCTACTAGCTTAGCGCCTGAGGGGCATTCACAGCAAACGCTCACATGTACTAAGTGGCCAGTAGAGAGGGCAACAGAATTATGTACTCGGGTCAATTCTCGTTGTGCTTATCTGTGTCCTGGACGAGTTAGAAAGTCAGAGCAGGACCCACTGACAATGGTCTCCCTCCTTCAAGAGCGTTCATGATCTGTCGCTTACGTTTAGACTTCTTGCGACTCACGAGCACCTCGTTACCAGTGGCATCGATGTAGCCCAAGCTTCACATCGCGAAAAGCACGTGGACGCAAGAGCCAAACGCGAACCAGTAGCTACAGCCGCACCAATTACGGTCGATGTCTACGACCCACCCGCTCTAGGGCTGCCCTTCCACTTCCATGCGGGCATAGTTGGACCCCATTTGAGCAGAAACTGCGATAGCTTCTTCCGGCCTTTTGTTGGGAACAAAGCTGACGCGATCAACGAGTCGTGACTGAACCTGAAGGGTGCGCGAGGCTCCAGCACATGGTGTTTCGAGTTGATTGTCGTTCCACTTACCCAAGTAGACTTTGCGTTTCATCTCTAAGGCTCTGCACGTGAGGGTTGCTGGTCATCAAAGCGGAACGGGCGGCTGTTAGACGACTGGTCCTCGCAGCAATTCTTCAGCTCCCTCCGTAGTGCCCCCATTTTCAGCTACCCTACGCCCTCTGCAGTAGCACTGGCCGTCTTCGCACCTCGTGGATCTCCGGCATCAGCTGGTACCACAGCCGTCTCGACGTTGGCTTCGGTAGGCTCCGAATCCTCGCATGTAGCACCTTGTTCGGAGCTTTGGATACGTGATTCACGTCTTGGAGAGGACATTGCACGCGATCTCGGGGCGCTGGAGGCCGGTGAATCCGTCGCTGGTGCCACGACCGCGATGGTGCTAACCCCAGAGAGCCCACTGGAAATATCCTCGCTTAATACACCTCCGGCTTGGTGAGCAGCAGCAAATGCCTGACGAACTGTCCTCTTAATGGCTTGATTGAAAGTGCTGGCCCGTGTTGGAGTGTCATAGACTCCTCCCACCAACTTGAACGTCCGCAGCTTGCGCCACAGCGCTTTGCCATCAGCGATCCGTCTCCCAGAGCAGTTCACGATGCGCTTCAGCATCATCGTCGGGGCAATGATATCGCCTGAGTCCAGCGTGAGCGCCGTGCTCGCGTCGGCGCTTGTATTGACACCCAACACCCAAAGAGCCACTGGGCGTACAGATACTGCGTGAAGTTCCACAGGAAGACTGAGCTCTCCACTTCCGTAGTACGTGATCCCGCATCTCGAAAAACTGCGTTTTGCTTCGCGCGAAGTGTAAGTCATACAGGTCTTTGACTATTGCGCTCGCCACAAGCGAGGGAAATCACTTGATCGCGTTGTAGATCTTCTCCATGACGTGGAAAAAACAGATGAGTGTTTGAAGTTGCCCAGCGCCACTAAAAACGGCCGTTAGCGCGTTGAACTGGGTGATCGGCGTCGGCCATGGGATAAACACACGTTAAAATCTGGCCACTACAATAACCCATCTTCCACAATACGCACGGACAGTGCAGACAAGCTGGCCCTTCTCGGCTGCGCCTGTGCGTGCACACTGTGCAGTGCAGACACTCGTGACGCTGTTAGCGTCACCACTCAAACGAAATGCAATGTTACTTGAATGTGGCCGTGTGGTTCGGGCAACAATTCACACCACATCAGAATCTTCCTGGGGCTGCCAGGCAGCTATAGCTACGGTTGGCTGCGCGTCCAGCACACGCACGTTGACGATGGTGGGGCTCAGCGCTTCGGAGCTCCAACCGGAGACCCTATGCGCAGGGGATAGACACGAGTATTTTTGCCGTGCATTCGTGGCTGGCGACGCACGAGTACACCGCGTTGGCGTGGTTACAAGAGTAGATGCCGCAGAAGGCGTCGAGTATCCGGTCTCTGTTGACATGGAAAACGCTCTACCTGCCGATATGATGGTCAAGCGTGTCGGAGACCGGTTTGGCAACGATTTCTCACCTAAAGCAACGAAATGGCGAAAGATACGGACGTTATATCTGACCTCCGGATCATTTTCGGTTCCATCTCGGTCCAGCGCACTGAATACGGCCCTTGAAGGTGCGGTGCAGGCTTCTATCGAAGCCACTTACCAGGCGCTACGTGATATGCGCGAGGAAATTGTTTCGGAGAGCTCACATTCGGGAAGGTCGAGTTCGGAAGACCCTGAACCCGATTTGGATCTTTTGCCGAGGTACAGCACTATGGAATTTAACCTAACGAAGGCAAAAGACCCGTCATCACAATGAACACCAACCAATCTATCGAGTCAACACGAGGAAGTTTCCAAAAGATCGTCACTTAGCCAGATTATTAACTTAGTGTCCTCGGAAGACGAAGCGGCTATGAGCGACACGGCTTCAATCACTGACGACAAGGTGGCGGAGGCATTGGCCTACGCCAAAACCGTACCAACACGATACCAACGGCGCAAGACGCGACACCAGCGGAAGGCTCGCGTTGTGGACTGGCACGAGCCCAGATCGCGGGCGAGGCGCAATTTGGCGAAATGTGCGATTACAAGGAGCGGTACCCAGATTTACCACGCGAAGACTTTAAAAGCCGTCCAGATTCAGAGCTTCTTGCAGAAACCAGGAGTCAGAGCGCGCTTAATTTGCCTCAGAGCTAGGCGCGAGTCATTTCCGGAGCCTACAGCTAAACCTTCCAGCCCTGAGCTTACAGAGGCCGTGGCCTACGGAAATTAAGAGGATCGAAACGTGCATTACGAATGGCGTGAAATTTCAAGACATTGGGGCTGTACACAAGTGTGGCTGTACCGTAGATTGCTTCATGGACGAGTGCAACAACGCTTTGATGGAAATGTTTTGCACTCCTACCTGCTGCAGCTTGGGCGCGAGATGCAGTAACGCTCCAAGATCCCTCAAAACTCTAAAACTCTTTGAAACGCATCGCCTTGGGCTGGGTGTGTACACGACCAGCAACCTCGACGTAGGAGACGTCCTCGGGGAATACTGCGGAGAGCTTACCGAGTTCCCAGCTATCGTGGAGGGTCAAGCTAAGCAAGTAGTTAAGCAGAACAGCGGGTACACTCTACTCTACAACGCAAAATCCAAAGGCCGTAAGTACGTCTACGTTGATGCACTGCACTGCGGTAGCATAACTCGGTTCATCAGCCACGCCTGCGACCCCAACGCTGCTTTTGTCGAGCAGCAGAATCGTTCAAGGGTGAAGGTTATGGTGAAGATGATTAAAGACGTTCAGGCTGGGGCAGATATTACTGTGAACTACGGTGACGAACGCTGGTTTAAGTGTGCATGTGAGGATTGCTGGCAGGTGAATGCGGAACAAGAAGGAAAAAACGAAGATAACGTTTAGAATGACGCCCCTCATCTTCAAAATGGCCAGCTAGATCTTCCTGTAAGGTTTCTCAGTATGTACAACGGGCGGGGATACCTGTGCATCTGCGGGTTTTGTCCAAAACGTGGCGTGTAGTGAAATAATGCGTCTAACGTTGGATATTGCATATACGTCCCAGATTAGGAAAACCCTCATATGTATTGCATGCAGTTTGTTGTGGGCTACGCGTACGTTACCCAAACACTAACGAGGGGGCCGTATTGTAGGTGCTGGAGTTATTGCAAGCTCAAAGCTGGACCAGCGTCTCCGGGGTGGCCAGATGTAGGAAAGACGGTAGCACTAACACGTTTTCTCTTTCGTCTGTTGACGAGGATATCCCGACCGGTGCTGTCGACGTGAGCAGTGACACGTAAAGCGAAAAGAATGTGGACACACGTTCCGAACGCGAAACAATAGCCACAGGGGCACCATTGACGCTCCACATCGACCTCCCATCCCCCCACGGCTCACCTTCGACCTCTTTCCGGGCATAGTTAGCCCCCATTTGTGCGGACACGGCAATTCCTTCCTCGCTACGTTTATTGGGGGCCACAGCAATCCGAGGTGCAGGCAGACTAATGATTCGCAGGATAGGGTAGGCTCCAGCACGCACGGTATCCACATTTGGATCCTCGGCTAAACCCAGTTACCAACTCCGGCACCCTACGCGCGAGGGTTTTGCTCGGACATACTCCAAACTCAAAAGCCCGCACGCTACTGGATTGATCCTGGCAGCAAGCGCTCAGCTCTCTCAACAGCGAACCCATTTTCAAGCGTCGACGAAGAGTGTAATCACGCTTTAATAGAGCATTGAACGTCTCCACTGGGTTGTTTGTCGAGGCAAACCCGGGGGCCGTGGCAAACACCTGCCACGTCGAAAACCTCCCCGTTAACCATTGAGCGTACATGTACTTTGCAAAAGCAACTAACGCAGGTTCTTCCAGCCAGCGTTGCAAAATTCGACGCAGCATCTCCAAAAAGCTCGTATCGGTGCGCGCAAAGACCTCTCGAAGTACTCTAGCCGCCAGGCCCGAGGAAAAAGTCTTAATCTGCTCTTGAACCTTTTTCATAACATGAAAGAAGAACATGAGGAAACGGTAAGCTGGGTTGTCTCCAAACACGGCGGCCAGAGCATTGTACTGTGCTTTATCACCGTCTGCCATCGCGTAGCTCACTTGCAGGTCCTTTCCAGTTACCCAATAGTACAGGCGTCGAAGGGCCGATAGTGCAGCCTGAAAAACGGGTTGTGTGTCTTGTGAGATCACAAATAGCGCAACGAGGTGAAACCGCCGCGAGCGAGGTCGGATATTCCGACCACCAACACGGGGTATCCGCACTGGCTCATCTTGTAAGTAGCATCTAAGTGTAGGATGTAGCTATCAGGGGGCACTGTAAGCCGCAGGATCAAGGCTTTCGTCGAGAGTCCGACAATGAACGGTTTGGCGTCCGATCCATTGCCTACGACAGGCTTCCCCATGTTATCCAGCTGCCAGCCGAAAGTAAATGCGTCTGTCATCGCCTCCGAGCCCGTGTAGGCACGCTCGTGCACCCACGCCCTCAGATCATCGACGCGGTCGTGATTCTCCAAGCAATTGCGAGCGTAGTTGTTCACGAAGTTTCAGTGGTGGCAAGTCCTCTAGGGGGGGGGGGTGCTGAATTTACGTGCCAGAGCGTGTCGTATCCGCATCGGGCGTAGATGGTTGTCGGCCAGCTCTCGGCAATAGGTTTTCTGAGTGCTGCTCAGCTTCTTGCGCCTCGGCGACGACACGGTTGACGAATGCGTCCCGTACTCAAAGATTGAGGCGTGCCCGGTCTCCAGGCACGTGACGATCTTCCCTCTCCAACCGCAGTTGTAAGTAGTTGCCTCGATGCATGCCACTGAGGCACAGGCGAGCAGGTGATACCGCATCTTGTGGTCATCGCCGACGCAAAGCGTACAAGCCATAGTCTGGCTCTTCACAATGTCGAATGACTTTAAAGTCTCCAGCAGGGCGTCTGCCGCGGGAGCGTCGACGTCGACGGCTTTCTCCTCCCACGAAATACGTCTCGGCATGGCCGCTCGGGTGGATCCGAAGAATGGCGTCCGGCGCCTTAGAAAATGGCTTGCGCCACCTATCCATACAGTGAGTGCTGATTGGTTTAATACAACCTACCCGCACCTCGTTTGCGCACTTCCCGCGGCGTGCAGCGCCGAGTAGAGACTGAGCACCTTTTTGTGTTTCAACAGCACTTTGCGGTGAAGCAGGGATTGTACGGTGCCTACAAGTTTTTTGCTGTGCCATGATTGTACTGCTGTGTGTCAGTAAGGTTCCCTCCGGCCATGGTGTACTTGACCACCAGCTCGCGCGAAGTGATCCAGAAGTGCAACCTGCTCAGCGCCATGAGAGCGCACTGAATGACGTCTTGTGTCTCCTGCGACAAAATGAAGAGCGCTACGAGATGGAAACCTCGCGAGCGATCAGACATCCCCACCATGAGCACCGGGTACTCGCGGAAATTCATCTTGTACGTGGCATCCACGTGCAAAATGAAACTTTCGGGTAGAACCGTGAGCCTCTGAACTAGTGCATTGGTTGTGAGGCCTACGACGAATGGAAATTCGTCTGAGCCGTTGCCAACGATGAGCTTGCCGTCCCGGTCCAAATACCAGCCAAAGGTGAACGCTTGCGTCATCGGTTCCGCATCGATGAAAGCGCTAGCATGGATCCAATCCCTCAGGTCGTCGACACTGTCGTTATTCACGAGGTACGTTCGCGAGTAGTGGTTGACGAAGTTCTGCATGGTGCTTAGCGCTGGAAGCTCCTCGAGCGTGATCTCAAACTTGCGAGCCATTGCATGGCGAATTCGCATGGGGCAGAGGTGGTGGTTAGTCAGCTCGCAACAGAACTCCTTCTGTGTGCTCGTCAGCTTCTTCTTCTTCTTGGGTGAGGAGGCACCAGAGGCGTGCTCGCCAAACTCGTAGATAGACACTTCCTCGCTTTCCAGACAAGTCAGCGTCTTGCCCCGCCAGGGGCAGGCGAACACAGCACCAGAATCGCAGGCTGCAGAATTGCATATCAGCAATCTGTAGCGCATCTGATGCGGAGCGACATCCGAGCAGGCCGTGCAGGCCTTGGGGATGCTCTTCGTAATCGCGAAGGACTTCATGTCGCTCAGTACAGTGTC
This sequence comes from Phytophthora colocasiae, assembly GCA_018806915.1. NCBI lineage: Eukaryota > Oomycota > Peronosporomycetes > Peronosporales > Peronosporaceae > Phytophthora > Phytophthora colocasiae. Next base: position 930,481 of record JAGKQI010000064.1, on the reverse strand, counting down.
TGCATCTACCGCATCCACGCTGACACCTCTCGTCAAGTGATGCGTCTCGGCATGTTTCCTCGCGTTCTTTGCTGGAAGGGAGAGCTCCCCCTGCCGATCGTCTGCACCCTGCTGCAACATTTGGACTCCACGAGCGCTGGTTGGCTGCTCAGATCAGCCGCCACGCACGTTTGTGCGATGAGCAGATGTGAAAGACTCGACATTCGTTTTGTGTTGCTACCGTAAAGTGTGTCACTTCCCTACTTCTAAGGTGCTGCCCCACAGAATTGGTTCCAGGTGCGAGTCACGCGTTCTCGTGGTAACCCCTGTGTTGTCGACAAAACAGTCTTCTAATAGTCACTGTGATAGCAAGCATTTTCTGAATGAAAACGTATTGGTTAAATATAGCAACCATCTGAAGATGATCTGAGGTAAAAGTTCTAGTCACCGTTGGTAACTTAACATGCCACGTGTAGGTAGGTATAAAAGCACTACAGTCTCCGTTGTGCAACTCCACTAATGACATTCGTGAAGTACTAGTAGACTACAACAAGTTGTTCAAACTGTGATCGTCAATCTGATACCGTTGAATAAATATTAGTAGCGGTGCTGTCTACTGCAGTTCATTGCTTCAGCACCAAGCTCGGCTTAGTGTCGTGCTGCTCAGATCTACAGAAACAGTTAATAATTTCCAGTACACGCGAGTATTTTCACACAGTGCAATGCATCCAGCAACTTTATTTCGCGCTAGAAGCTGACACCACGTGCGTAGGTTAACCTACGCTCGTCAGCCTCCCGACGTATCTCAAGTATGAAGCTTTACGGTATCGCATCACAGCAGGTGGAAGTCACACGCTAGGGCCCAGCTCCGACTCGGAGTCCGAGCGGAAGCGGCTAAATTAGCCGGCTAATACATGTACAGGGTTGTACTACAGTACACTGAACAGTGTACACTCCGCGACAAATTAATCCGGCCACCCCTACTTTTGGCCGCTACTCAGTCAATTTTTATGGTATCGGGTTGCTGTTTGAGTATGATCTGTCTGATGTACGACAGAGCCCAGGACTTGTGTTAACAACCGCAGTTTTGCGGTTTGAAGCATACCTCACATACAACAAACTGAAAAGCACATCCGTCCCAACTTCCGGCCACCTATCACCATACAAATTGTCATATAGCTGTATCACAATGATAGTTGCATTTGTGATTTTGTTCGTCCAACCGTCCACAGCGGCGGTGCCACCGCCGGTGGGGAGCGCGTGGCAGCTTGGTGCTGAGGACAGTTTGCAATTAGGCCGTGGTATGGCACTGTGGCTGAGAGATGAAGAGCGTGGGAGCATTTGCGGGTTGAGAGAAGGCGGCCTACTATTCGGACAATTGCGAAAAAAGCTAAGCGTTCTCGTGACGCTATCGAGCGTACGCTCAGGCTTGATGGAAAGCAACACTACTGGCATGACGTGCGTCGTCCCGCACGAACGACGGTCATACGACAGAATGGAGGGGGTTCGGTAATGATTTAGAGACTTCTTCGACGAGCAGGGCTCGATTGGCCTGCACGATCCCCCGATCTAAGCCCGATAGAAAACTTGTGGGCACTGATGGCTCGGAAAGTTTATCCCAATGGACGCCAGTATGGATCTGTGCCGCAGCGGTTTTAGATGCTTGGAACTATTGAAGTGTCGACACTTGAGAAGCTCATTGAGTCCATGACGCGACGCTGCATCGAGGTGATCGAGAATAAAGGAGCGAAAACTCACTACTAATACACAAATAGAGCTATCATTGTGATACAACTATATGACAATTTGTATGGTGATAGGTGGCCGGAAGTTGGGACGGATGTGCTTTTCAGTTTGTTGTATGTGAGGTATGCTTCAAACCGCAAAACTGCGGTTGTTAACACAAGTCCTGGGCTCTGTCGTACATCAGACAGATCATACTCAAACAGCAACCCGATACCATAAAAATTGACTGCGGCCAAAAGTAGGGGTGGCCGGATTAATTTGTCGCGGAGTGTACACCTTTGCAGAGGTCTGGTCGGTTTTCAAGCAGAGTCTTTTCTGATTGAAGTGGTGGTCGGACTCCGATCTGTGTGAAACGAAGCAGCGAGATGTGGAGTTCCCCTGGAGGAGGAGGAGAGGAGGAATGTGCAGATCGGTGGCACGCGTCGTACAAACAGTAAGTTCATGTACTGTAGTAAAAAAAATTCTTTGGAAGTTCCAATGGGAACCAAATCCAACGTCGCGCCAACACTGGCGGCATGGTACACACACAGTACTCGGCGACAATTGATCGTTCACTTTCGAGTCGAAATTCGATGCCTGGCATTTGATCCCCAGAGCACCAACGCCTCAACAATCCGCAGTTTCTTGCCGTATCTGCGCGCATAGACGTCCAGTAGGAAGGTGAATCGGATGGGGAGTTCGGTTTTTGCCTTGCTTGGAATGATCCCAGCTGCTCCGGCGGACTCGACTATCCCCGTCGGTGTTGCACAGTTCTCAGTTCCTCCCTCGGCCTCGCTCCAGTCTTTTTCAGCGGCATTTCAGCACACCCGCAAGTTGTCGTTTTCACCGAGAACCTGCTGGTCGGGGCTGCTCAATTCAGGACAAACAGGTTTTACTTCTCCCTTGGGGACGTGAAAGTCATGACGAGGAGCAGATGGCGGTGTCTAGCACTCGCTTTAGCGGTGATACAGGGGACAAGCGCACTCTCGACGTCGGACTCATCCGACAGCAGCAGTAGCGGCTCGGGAAGTTTAGCGGCATTGAAAGCTCAGCGACAGGAATGTCTTCAGTCTCCACCGACTCAAGTCACATTGACTCAAAGTGCGTCGTCGGCCAGTGCAGCCTACGTGATCTACAAGGACTGCGCTATCTTAACTATCAGAGCAGACACGCAGAGTGACGGCACGAAATCCATGGACGCTTCAGGACAGAAGATTGTGGTAGTTGAGAGCTTCCCTGACGTCGAATCGCTGGATCTATCGGGTAACAGTATCGCTGTTATCCAAGAATCTACCGGGTCTTCAGTCACTACACTGTACGTAGAGTTTTAGTTGTAACTTTTAGAGATCTCGAACTGACTGTGTTTGTGCTTGTAGGGATATCTCCAGCAATGGGATTAAGGATATGACCAACGTCTCGATCCCTAGTAGCGTCACGGTCTTGAATATGGACGACAACCACGTCTCAACGTTGACGGAAGGCGATATCCCCGACACAGTGACGTCCATTTCGATCCGAAACAACAGCGTCACATCCTTACAGAGCTTCGTAGTGGGGGATCAGACCGAGTATATCGACTTGAGTGACAACGCAGTACCCAAGCTTTCAAGCTGGGAAATGCCTACGAGTTTACAGTCATTCCGATGCCAGGAGTGCGGGATTAAGATCATCGCGGGCGTTGTATTCCCCACTTCCATGTCCCTCTCGACTTTCGACCTAACAGGCAGCAACATCGAGATGTTTGAGGTTGCGAACTCGAGTGTGGCGGTACTGGAGAGCGTGGACGACCTCATAGCCACGACAATTGGCGCTAACTGTACCGACAGCCACGCGACGTCGCTGATTGCCCGCTCAATGAACTTGTGCGTACTACCGGACGACTATTTCGACGCGAAATACCTCGTAGGTGCCGGTTCTACCTCTAACACTGGAAGTGGAGGGAATCCGGAAGTGAAAGACGGAGGAGGAGGTGGTGGTCTCAGTAACTGGATGATGTTGGCTATGATCTGTCTTGGAGCTATGATGGCCTGTATTCTGGGTGGGGTAGTGTTTGTGATCTACCGACGTCGACAAAAAGTTCGGGATGAAGAGCTCAAAGAAGCGGAAAACCTCGAGTTTGACCCAGACGCTTCGTCGTCTTCCAAGGCCACTAAGTACATGCCTGGTCATCTAACTGGCATGTCAAGAACAGGTAGAACGGACTCGGTACCTGAGGCAATGCTGAGCGAATCCACTGCGAACTTCGTCCTGAACGATATCCGGACGGACGACGATATTTTACAGTGTAGATTGCTTCAAGAAGAAGTTGTACGTGGGAAATTGATCGCTAAAGGAGGCTACGGAGCTGTGTACTTGGCTACATTCCAGAACGAGAAGGTAGTGACCAAGCAGTTGTTACCTGAACGAGCACGTGACAAGCGTTGGCTTGGCAGCTTTATGGAGGAAATCCGTCTCTGTTCGACGTTGGATCACCCCAAGATCGTCAGCTTCATTGGCGTCACGTGGAGCTCCCTACTGGACATCAGTATGGTCATGGAGTACATGCCTCGTGGTGACTTAAGCACTATGTTGCAGAAACAACTTCAACGTGAACAGCGCGATGAATTTGCTCGAGATGGCTACAGTTGGTTCCATTCCGTTGGAGAAGGAGAAAGTCTCAAGTGTAAGTCGCTGATCGCTCTGGATGTTGCCGAGGCGTTAGTGTATCTGCATTCATTCGAGAGTCCGATCATCCACCGTGACTTAAAGCCGAAGAACATTCTACTGAGTGACACGTGGGAAGCGAAACTCACGGACTTTGGCATCAGCCGAGAACTGGATGAAGATCAAACGATGACGGCGGAGATCGGTACAGTCTCCTGGATCGCGCCGGAGGTTCTACGTGGAGAACACTACTCGGAGAAGGCGGACGTGTACTCGTTCGGTGTCATTCTTACCGAATTGGACACTTGTCGCCGGCCGTACGCGCTGGGTATCCCGGGCGAGAGCAACCGTGGAGGCAACAACAAGACGTCGAACACGCGCATTGCCGTGCTGGTTAGTGCCGGCACTTTGAGACCCGAAGTGCACAACGATTGTCCGCGTAGTGTGCGTAGTTTGGTGGACAAATGCTTGGCGTTCGACCCGGAGGATCGACCGTCAGCACTGCAGATCCACTACGAACTACGCAATTTGGAGCTTGAAGAGGAGGAACTACTGGCGTCGGCGAGACGCATGACCAGGACGCAGTCCAAGGCCAGCAGCATGGGTGCGAGTCAGTCGGGTCATCGCCCGTTCCGACCATCAACGTGAGCAGAGGGGGGGGGATGTCGATGTCTACGTGCGTTATCAAGTATTTAAATACAAGAAAAGTTCCGATATCTTCTCGTTCTACATGCACCAAACAGTTGAAAAGCTTTAATCCAGCTGATTGTACATGTACCAACTGTTGCTTCTCGTTTTTTTTTCGAGTAACTACGTTACGTCGGCTTGAAGGCGGCTGGAAAGTCTGCGCGTTGCATGGCTCCGCCTGGTGTCGTTGAATGCTTCTTGGCCTCATTTCTTTGGTGGAAGGTGTGGCAACCTGCTGTCGGTTGTAACAATGAAGCAAATCGCCCGGCCGCTTTCGAGGAGATCACTTTCGGATGGGAAAACGGACTGTGCCTTGTGTCGCGCATCAAAAACCGAGCACGTTGTGAGGCCGATAGACAGCTCAGTGTACTATTCGAACGTCATCTCGACGTCTTGGGAGGAGGGACGTACGTACTAATGAGACGGTCACGCCGACTCGGACTTGTTCTCGTGCTCTCAATGCTTCTCGCTCCTTCAACAGCTCGAGTTTTCCATACAAACGCGTGCGAGAAACCAGCTCCGACATTGGCCACATTGAGACGGAGTGATGCAGCAGCTTCCAACGCTGAAGTTGTGTTTCAAAACTGCACAGTAGTGAAAATCAGCTCCACGTCCAGTAACGGAACGACAATGATTGATGCCAGTAACTTAGGAATCGAAGCTGTTTCGAGCTTCCCGGCCGTCACTACTGTCGATTTATCAGGGAATCAGGTCACCACTATCTATGAAGACACCGAGGCCGCTGTCAAGACGCTGTACGTTGGTAGATGCTGTTTTTTACTGTCCGAACGGTTGGAGACTTACTTGTTTTTTTTGCAGGGACTTGTCGGGGAATGGACTTAGCGCTTTGGACGCTTTATCAATCCCCAGTAGTGTCAGTCGACTAATGCTGGATAATAACTCGATTAAGGGGCTGGAAGGAGGGGAAATACCGGATACAGTCACGTCGCTATCTCTCAAGAACAATGGCATTGTGGTTCTAACCAGTTTCACGTTTAGTGATACGTTGGTGGCTCTGGACACGAGTCAAAACACGATCCACGACTTGTCCAAGTGGCAAATGCCCATACAACTGCAGGTTTTTTCTTGTAGCGACTGTGACGTGGAGAAACTCTCGGGTGTGACGTTGCCTTCTTCCGGTTCATTAACGTCTCTGGATCTCGAAGGGAGCACGGTGGACTCTTTCGAGATCGCTAACTCCAGTTTCCCGTTAGTGGCCAGTCTTGGCTGGTTTAAACTCACTGTATCAAGTACAAGCTGCGATTCCAGTGCTACGAAGCAGGACGTGCAGTTCGTGACGATCTGCGTGCTACCCGATGCCGTGTACAATAGTAAGTACGTGATTTCAGCCACTGCAGACTCCAGTGGCCTTGGGCCACCTCCGAACGGTACGCAACCTATTAACACAGCTTCCGAGTCCAGTTCTTCGTCCGGTTGGATGCTGGTGGCAATGATTTCCGGTGCTGCGTTGATGCTAGTGGTTATTGGCGGTGCAATTGGTTATCTCGTGTTCCGACATCGCCAATCGGGCAGTAAATTCAAGGACTACACAGCAGAGAGAAGCTCCGAGTTCCGGTCAGTGGATCATATCCGCACGACGAACCCCACGACACACACAGCACACACATTCTTTGAGCGGACGTTGAATACTGGGAACATGGAAGCAGAAATGGACTCTGGACTGGATGAGACCGTCGTGAGTACAAAACGTCGAGGGCTGAACAGTACAATGGCTTCGTCCACCCGTTCAGCACTTCCATTGTCCTCCAGACACTTGGACAACGATATCCGGACAGACCACGACATGAAGCACTTCCGACTCATGCATGAGGAGGTTGTTCGGGGTAAATTGATAGCTAAAGGAGGTTACGGCGCTGTGTACAAGGCCAGCTTTCGGGATCAGACGGTAGTGACGAAGCAGCTTCTTCCTGAACGAATGCGCGACCCACGGATGCTTAACGATTTCATGGACGAGATCCGAACGTGTGCGTCACTGGATCATCCCAAGATCGTACGGTTCATCGGCTTCACCTTCAGTTCCTTGATGGATTTATCCGCTGTGTTCGAGTACATGCCCAATGGCGATCTAGCAACTTTACTACAGAAGCAACTGAAGCGTGAGACGCGAGATCCACTGGCTCGTGACTCGTACGGATGGTTCCGGTCGACGAAATCCGAGCGTGGAGGACTCAAGTGCAAGTCTCTTTTAGCTCTGGACGTCGCAGAAGCACTTGTGTACCTGCATTCCTTCGACAGTCCCATGATCCATCGAGATCTCAAGCCCAACAACGTACTGATGAGCGAGACATGGGAAGCTAAACTAACGGATTTCGGAGTGAGTCGAGAACTCACAGAGGATCAAACGATGACGGCTGAGATCGGAACGATCTCCTGGATTGCACCGGAAGTTTTACGTGGTGAACGGTACTCGGAGAAGGCGGATGTGTACTCTTTCGGAGTGATTCTGACGGAATTGGACACTTGTAGACGTCCGTACTCGGAAGGAGTTCCGACCGAGGATAATCGAGGAGGGAATATTAAGCACACGAACGCTCGGATTGCCGTTCTGGTTAGTGCAGGGAAGTTGCGCCCTACATTGAGCTCCGACTGTCCCAATAGCGTCCGAGATCTCGTCGACAAATGTCTAGACGCAGACCCGAGGAATCGTCCAAGTGCTATTCAACTGCACTTTGAGCTTCGGAATCTGGAATTGGCTCTGGACGATCTAGCAACTACCGGTCGATTAGCGAATCGAGCCATGTCAGCACCTCGAAACTGTAGACCACCCAGTCGAAGAGGATACAAGTCGGAACGGCGGAAACAGTCGGAACCCCTTGTGATGGTCGAAGACGACAATGACATCGCTCTGCTGTCGAACGAACGTGGAGACCATGTGCAGTACTATGTGTAAGTGAGAAAACAAATACAGTATCCTCTATCAACTGACCTCCCGGTGATACATCAGCCGGACGACAAGACACGCTCGTAACGACGTGGCAGATTTTCTAGCGTACATTTTGATTCGTGCCTTCCTGTTGTACAAAACGTTGGCCTTTCAGCAAGCAACAGCTTCTGACGGCTGTTGAACCGGGTGGGATATGTTGACTTCGTTCCCATCGTGACTGCACTCTTTGGTTCAGTTGTCACTGTACGTCACATGCTCTTTCAAGTCTCCGATATCTCATTGACACACAAAGGGACTTTCAAAGCTCTTTGCTGTGTAAAGGGTTGTTTTCGCTCATGCGGTGGATTCTACCAGCCATTTTCGCTCTGACGCTGTGGAAGGAAGTGCACGCAGCTACCTGTCCGGAATCAGGCATCTCCCCCCCGTCTAAAGTAACGCTAACAGCTCCAGCCAGTGGAGCGGAAAATGTGGCGATTCTCGTCAAGAATGCCGAGTGTGATGAAGTGACGATCAAAGCTACAGAGTCGGAGAACCCAGGGGAGTACAGGATCAATGCCAGTTACGTGAACATTCAGGTGGTGGAGAGTTATCCTGAAGTAGCGAGTTTGTGGCTCTGGAATAACAAAATCAAGACGTTTAAAGCGGTCGGGACGTCTGTGACGGAGGTGGATCTCACTAGTAATCAATTGACGTCTCTAGATGGCTTGGACTTCCCTGCGAGTGTGGAATTATTGTACGTTCTTGATCGTTTTTCACTAGTTTTGATTGATTTACTGAACGGGATTTGTGTGTTTGGATGGCTGTAGGACGTTGGATTTGAACGCTTTGACGTCGACGAAGGCTTCAAACTTCCCGGATAGTTTGCTGAGGCTTTATCTCCGCAAGAACTCGATCGATTCACTAGCCAAGTTCCGCTTCTCCTCGTCCTTACAGAAATTGTATCTCAATGGGAACCAGCAGCTCACGACGTTGAAAGGTGCTGTGTTCCCGGACAGTCTCCAGTATTTGGAATGCAGCGACTGTCGGATCACAGAGATCGTTGGCGTGGTGTTTCCCACGAAGCTCAAGACATTGTACGGACGTGCTTGTATGGTAAAGCTATGTTTTTTTTATTGTCACTAACTTGTTTTTATTGCTTTAGGACACTTGGAGGAACGACAGTAACGAATTTTGTCGTCCGGAAGTCCGATATTGACGTGTTGCAGAGCGCACAGTTGAGTCTTACAGTTAGTCAGGACACAGACGAATGTTCTAGCGTTTCTGGTACTGTTACGGCCATTACAAGCGACATCTCGGGCTGTGTTCTTGATGGTAAGTCTTCCTTTTACCTTGTGGTAGGGAAAATTGCGTTGATTTAACCTTCTTCTCCATCTTTTGTAGATGTTTCGTTCTCCAGTCTGTACCCGACCAGTACTGAATCGGATTCTACGACTGGAAGTAGTTCCAGCACCAGTACTAGTACCAGTTCTACCGCAGCTAGCACTGCTTCTTCTTCCGCCGCTGATGGCACATCTACTACCGATACTAATGGAAGTAACCAAGCATCCAGTGGTCAGACGACTGTTGTCATCAACGAGAGCTCCAGATCGAATGCAGGGCTAATAGGGGGCATTGCAGCTGCTGTCGTCGTTGTTCTCCTCGCTATCGTGGGTTTTATCCTGTATCGTCGGCGACAAAAGAAACGAAACAACTCGAACGATCCGGATCGCGGCTTCCAAGCTTTACCTACAAGCAAAGGACGGTCGAATGCCGCGACTGGAACAGGTTCCGCTTCTCAGACTTTATCTCTTCCTCCATCATCAGGAAGCGGATACCTGAGCAACGACGTTCGGAACGATGAGGATTTAATCCCTTACCGTCTTCCGATCGAGGATATTCTGATTCAAGAGGAACTGGCAAGTGGTGGCTTCGGTGTCGTGCATCTCGCACATTTGTACGGTCAACGCGTGGTTGTCAAGCAGATTTTACCCAAAGCCATGTCCAAAGATCTTCTTCGTCGATTTATGGATGAAATCCGCTTGTACGCGCGGATGGACCACCCCAAGATTGTGCATTTCATCGGTTTAGCATGGACGAATCTGATGGATCTCTCGCTGGTCGTCGAGTACATGCCTCGAGGGGATTTAACCACACTTTTGAGGCAGAAACGACGTGAAAAAGACAGTCGTCGGACGTTTTCGTGGCTTGGAGACGACTCTGAACCACGGAGTAAAGTGAACTTGGCGCTGGATATGGCTGAAGCGCTTGTGTATCTTCACTCTTTCGATCCGACCATTATTCACCGAGATATCAAGTCTCGAAATGTCTTGTTGAATCATGAATGGGAAGCGAAACTGAGCGACTTTGGCATCTCAAGAGAAACGTCCGATGAATCAACTATGACAGGTGGAATGGGAACGACTGCGTGGATCGCTCCAGAGGTGCTACAGGGCGATCGGTACTCTGAAAGTGCCGACATTTTCTCCTTTGGTATTACTCTGAGTGAGATGGATACATGTGGCCACCCGTACAACAGCAACAGACTCGAGGAAGACGCTCTTACAGACGCCAAAATCGCGCTGTTGGTGAGTACAGACGCCATCAAACCAACGATCGAGAATGATTGTCCGCCGGAGATCCGTGAGCTCATTTTGCAGTGTGTGGCTTTCAATGCATCGGATCGTCCGACGGCTGTGGCACTTCACTATCAACTACGAAAGATTGCCAACGCGTACCAGGATGTGGCTATCATGCAGTGAAAATTGTTAAAAGTGAAATGAAACTCTTAATACTAACGTGCTTTCAGAATTGTTTCTTTTTGCATAGCCTACAGCTTCAATTGTAGCAACAGGAGTGGTAGATACGTTGCAGTTCTGACAGTCACATTGTCACCCCTACAGAATCAGACACGTTTCTTGCTGTTGTTGTAGACAAGCAAAAACGCACATTCCATAAATGCCACCACTCCATGCAGAAGATCGATCAGCTTGACAGCGCCTCGAAACTCTTCTTGAAGCAAGACTATTTTTTTGCTACGACTTTAGATGACACCCACACCAGTTGTATTTGCTTTAATCTTGATTATCTTCTCGCCATCCACTTGCCTAGGCGAAGTTGCGCGGTGTGGTCTCATCGCCGTGCGAGGCCACCAACCGATCGTAGGCCTTGGCGGCGTCCGTGGGCGTCCAGAAGTCACCTCCCATGATCGTGCGGCCGTGCACTTCCAGCTCGGCGCTGTACTTCTTGATCTTGGCGGCGTTGAAACGCACACCCAGGAACTCGTTGGCCGCCTCGTTCTCCGTCTCGGCCACGTGCACGTCCTCCACGTTGCAGTTCTCGGTGATGGAGCGCAGTGCCGACGTCTGCAGTGGACGCACCAGTCGGGTCAGCGGCACTTGGCTCTGTAATTGGAGCGTGCGTCGTACAAGTTGCGAGTTCATGTTGTGGTTCTGCTTTGTGTTCGCGAAGGTTAAAGTCACGGACTGCGTTTGCTGTTGTAGCTCAAGCGTCGAGTGCTGTGAGCTATGGGCTATGCGTCTAGTTGCGTAATGATCACAGCACAGCATAGCATAGTACTGGGAATGTCGGCGGGCAGCGCATTCTCTAATCGAGACGCCTGCATCCTATCTCGGAGTTGATGCTGGAAGCAGAAATGTGCGACGTGTGCGAGCGCTTCAACTTGTGGCTAGTGATTAGAGCAGCTGTATTTTGCACTAAAAATTGCACTAGTGACGGTTTAATGGATTCCCAGGCTGAAATGGCAGCCAATGGGAGGCCGCCGTCGGCTTAACACCGGTACCTAAAGTCGGCACGATTTTTCTTCTGGTACCGTGCTAAAAAAGCGTACTTAGTGCACATAGTACGTGTGGCGAATGTCATATCATATGATGATCTATATTTACTTCAGAATGCACATTAGTGCACATTAGTGAAAACAGATCATAGTTGAATTTCATTCATATCAAATGATATGATTTGTCCTTTAGCAGTATCACATATGTCAAAACAAGTACCATGGTAGTGCTCTATTTTGGCCGGAAAAGGCTTTCAACGAACAGGTAACTTCACAACATTCTTGACAACAGACAGTCGCCGCCAGCACAGCGCACACTCTGGAGTAAGTGAGCTAAAAGTGCTTACGCCACCGAGCGAAGCTTGCGGTATGCTTTCTGGGACGCAGCATTCTTGCCACTGGTTCCGGTGCCAGTGGTGGTCGTCGTCGTACCGGTCTTTCCTCCTGGTGTGGTTTTCTCAGGTGTGCCGGCGGATGTAGTCGTTTGGGCATTCGCAGTAGCGGTAGCTGAAGCACCGCCAGTCTTCGCAGCACCGTTATCGCTTGTCACAGACACGTCATTGTCGCTGTTCGTCGCGGTGACAGACTTTGAGGTTCCGTCACCGTTCGTGACTGTAGCCGTCTTGGTCGAGTAGGAGTTACCATTGCCAGTAGTGCCGGCGTTCGCGTTCGCGTTCGCGTTTGCGTCCGCGTTAGCAGTAGCAGTAGTGGTTCCGATACTGGGGCCCCGTTGACACCGACGCTAGGCGCGGTATTGACCCCAACATTCGTGCTAGGAGCAGCATTCACGCCAACAGCAGGGGCGTTGTAGACGCCAGTACTCGGCACGCCGTTGACACCCACACTAGCCACACCAGGAACACCGACGTGCGCACCGATGCCGAGAACGTTGACGCCAACCCCGACGCCGTTGTCGACACCGACGCCAACACTCGCAATACCGGGGACTCCTACACTGACGCCGTGGCCAACACCAACAGCACCAGGAACGCCTACGCCGTAACCTGGAGCGCCAACACCGACGCTGGCAACGCCGGGTACGCCAACGCCGACGCCAGGGACACCAAGCAGCCCGAAAGTCTCGGCGACTTGCTGCTCAGCCTGCACGCTGCTCGAGATGGCTGCGGCGATGATGCAGAGGGAAAAGATCTTGGTGTTGCTGAACATGTTTTCTTGTAGCAATAAAGAAGAGGCTTGCTCGTGTGAAGATCGAACGGTTCGCTTCGATGGTTGGAGGTCAAATGAGTAAATTTGAGAATGAGCCTGAAGAAAACGCTTCTTGTAGATCGAGTAGACGTCGGTCTTGACCACACAGGCACCTAGGGGTATACTTGCTGCCGTCGGCAGGAGCATGTTGACCAGGAAAAGGCTATGATATGCTTGCTAAAATCGGGCTTAGATCTGAAGCTGCTGATTCTCTGTTTGACTCATTGGCTTGTATCCAACGAAATCGACAGCAGTTGGTATTGCCATGTGGAGGGGTGACCGCATACAAGTGCTAGTCATTTGGCTCGGTGATGTCAAAGAACTCTATATACTCTTATCTGTTTTGTTACATATGTACTTGTCCGGAGTCTGATGCGATCTTATTAAAGTTGACCACCAAAACATCAGCATAGGGAGACCATCGATATCTTTTCCATCACTGACAGCACTTGTATGCGGTCACCCTCCACATGGCAATACCAACTGCTGTTGATTTCGTTGGATACAAGCCAATGAGTCAAACAGAGAATCAGCAGCTTCAGATCTAAGCCCGATTTTAGCAAGCATATCATAGCCTTTGCCTGGTCAACATGCTCCTGCCGACGGCAGCAAGTATACCCCTAGGTGCCTGTGTGGTCAAGACCGACGTCTACTCGATCTACAAGAAGCGTTTTCTTCAGGCTCATTCTCAAATTTACTCATTTGACCTCCAACCATCGAAGCGAACCGTTCGATCTTCACACGAGCAAGCCTCTTCTTTATTGCTACAAGAAAACATGTTCAGCAACACCAAGATCTTTTCCCTCTGCATCATCGCCGCAGCCATCTCGAGCAGCGTGCAGGCTGAGCAGCAAGTCGCCGAGACTTTCGGGCTGCTTGGTGTCCCTGGCGTCGGCGTTGGCGTACCCGGCGTTGCCAGCGTCGGTGTTGGCGCTCCAGGTTACGGCGTAGGCGTTCCTGGTGCTGTTGGTGTTGGCCACGGCGTCAGTGTAGGAGTCCCCGGTATTGCGAGTGTTGGCGTCGGTGTCGACAACGGCGTCGGGGTTGGCGTCAACGTTCTCGGCATCGGTGCGCACGTCGGTGTTCCTGGTGTGGCTAGTGTGGGTGTCAACGGCGTGCCGAGTACTGGCGTCTACAACGCCCCTGCTGTTGGCGTGAATGCTGCTCCTAGCACGAATGTTGGGGTCAATACCGCGCCTAGCGTCGGTGTCAACGGGGCCCCCAGTATCGGAACCACTACTGCTACTGCTAACGCGGACGCAAACGCGAACGCGAACGCGAACGCCGGCACTACTGGCAATGGTAACTCCTACTCGACCAAGACGGCTACAGTCACGAACGGTGACGGAACCTCAAAGTCTGTCACCGCGACGAACAGCGACAATGACGTGTCTGTGACAAGCGATAACGGTGCTGCGAAGACTGGCGGTGCTTCAGCTACCGCTACTGCGAATGCCCAAACGACTACATCCGCCGGCACACCTGAGAAAACCACACCAGGAGGAAAGACCGGTACGACGACGACCACCACTGGCACCGGAACCAGTGGCAAGAATGCTGCGTCCCAGAAAGCATACCGCAAGCTTCGCTCGGTGGCGTAAGCACTTTTAGCTCACTTACTCCAGAGTGTGCGCTGTGCTGGCGGCGACTGTCTGTTGTCAAGAATGTTGTGAAGTTACCTGTTCGTTGAAAGCCTTTTCCGGCCAAAATAGAGCACTACCATGGTACTTGTTTTGACATATGTGATACTGCTAAAGGACAAATCATATCATTTGATATGAATGAAATTCAACTATGATCTGTTTTCACTAATGTGCACTAATGTGCATTCTGAAGTAAATATAGATCATCATATGATATGACATTCGCCACACGTACTATGTGCACTAAGTACGCTTTTTTAGCACGGTACCAGAAGAAAAATCGTGCCGACTTTAGGTACCGGTGTTAAGCCGACGGCGGCCTCCCATTGGCTAATCACTAGCCACAAGTTGAAGCGCTCGCACACGTCGCACATTTCTGCTTCCAGCATCAACTCCGAGATAGGATGCAGGCGTCTCGATTAGAGAATGCGCTGCCCGCCGACATTCCCAGTTCTATGTTATGCTGTGCTGTGCTCATTACGCAACTAGACGCATAGCCCATAGCTCACAGCACTCGACGCTTGAGCTACAACAGCAAACGCAGTCCGTGACTTTAACCTACGCGAACACAGAGCCATAACCACAACATGAACTCGCAACTTGTACGACGCACGCTCCAATTACAGAGCCAAGTGCCTCTGGCCCGACTGGTGCGTCCACTGCAGACGTCGGCATTGAAGTTGTATGCGACCACCTCCATTGATGAGTGCTCTCTAGAAATTATAGTGGTGTTACTGAATCAGTATCAGTGACCTGCCATTGCTGGGTGCTGCGTAATAGTCGTGGACTCTACTATGTGATGGAGTAACACCCCGCATTTGCGAGGACAGCACCGACACAATAGCTCCAAATTAACGTTCGTCTAAGATGCTGGTAGTGTTAAGTTTTGCACACCGTCCTGCTGTGCATGTAATAATTGAAGTGTGAAGTAGTACAACATCACCGCCGACATTGCTGTCGATGGTGAATAAGGTCATATCAAATATCTATAATTTTATCCACTTCATGTAATATGACGTTTTAATATGTGTCATGCCGGTACCAGTGACTGAAGCAAGATGGGTATGATTAATACTGGGGCAGCAGCTATCAAGGTTCAAAGGCGTAAAGCTGGAGATGTAAGCAGAAGATCAGGAAGAACACCAGCCAGGCTAGTTCGGAGGAAACGCGTTCACCGAGGAAGACTCGGCAGCTCTGCTAAAAAAGCGAGCATTTTGACTCATGACCACCGAGAGATCAAGGAGGTTCGGCCATGCTGATGAAATGCTCAATCTTGAGGTGATTACAAGCAGATTTCATCCATAAATCGACGAAGGTCTCTCGGCATGGAATCTGCATAACAACGACGACAATTTCCCCGCTCTCGTTAATCGCTTGTAGTTACTTCCATTAGTACGATAACGTTGTGGATCTCTGCGAGGTAAAGCACTGTATTAGTTTATCAAAAAAGATAGGTCACATCCACGGCCGAATCACTCCGACGGCTCCTCTCGATGCGGACGAGGATACGGGTCTTTTGGATACTTTTGCTCTCGTTGCAGGTGATGCTTTCCTTCGCATGAAGGAAGGGCGACTCCCACATCCTGGTGGACACTCCCCGAGCACTGAATGGTGCCGTGACGAAGACGCCTGTGACATTGACTGCTGGGCAGATGTATTCCTTCGGGGAACTGATGTCGGTGTGGGTACTCGTTCATGCCGCTGAGTTAAACTCGGCGATGGCACCAAACGAATGCGCTCCACACGCTGTTGTTGCTTCTTCCGTTCCCCCCGGTTACGACGACTTGCGAGCTTCTGCGCGATCGCCGAGTCCGTGGGAGACGCATGCTCGTACACTCCGTCGAGTCCAACCTGAACGAAGACTTTAGGTGCGCGCACGGGGTAGTCGTAGTCATCTCCTTCCTCGTAGCCGTCGTTATCCTCCTGGTTGTCCGAGTACTCGTCATTGACATCACCCTGCTCGCCTCCTCTTTCTGTGTAGGACGCTGGGGTATTGGTTCCTCGGCTCGAAATCATCTTTAGCTTCGTACTACGTTGGGGTTGATCATTTTGTGCCAGTTCTTGGTTATTAGCGGCTTCGTTGGGCTTGATACTGTCCGTCTTTCGAATGATTAAGTTGCCACGCAGACGATGTTCGTTGATGAAGTTCTGCAGATCCGCCTCTCGAACACATTGCCGAGCACACAGCTCCTTCAATTCCACGTACTTGACGTGGATTTGACGCAGTTCTTCTTCGCGTTGGTGTAGCCTCTTCTTTAGGAAATGGACAGCCTCCACTTGATCTTCCCCATCTGACAACTGGTGCTGTTTCTCCGATGAAGAACTTGGTTTTTCCTTGGCTACGTTTGTTAATACTCCAGGAAACTGAGGAAAACCCAGCCACAAGCGCTCCAGCGCAGCAGGTAATCTATCTGGACTCTTGCAACGTTGCATTTCCTTCTTGCTGCTGTCCTTCCAGTTCTCCACTTGTGCCAGGAATTCCTGCAGATGTCGAGTCATCTCATCAAGCTCTTCCTTCACAATACCCGTCTCCTCTGTATCCAACCGTTGAGTATTGGACACACTATTCCCCGTCTTCTTCAGCTGCTTTAAAGCAGTGTTCAGCTCCTCCTTCTCGTGCTTTAGGCGGGAAATTTCGGCTTCTTGAGCTCGAACTTGCTCTTCCAGAACATTAATTCGGGCCGCTTGCTCCTTTTCAGTTGACTGCGTCAGCTTGTCTTGTTCTGCTGCCACCCAGTTTTTATCGTTCGTCTCTCCGTATCTACCCGCAAGTTGAGCCTCCAACGCTTCGACTCGGCCCCGGAGTTGCTGGTTCTTCCCCTGCTCGTCTAATAACTGCGTCACTTTCTCCAGCACGCGCTTCTTCTCCTTTTGCAGCTCCGATTTCAACTGACTGGCCACTTCATTCTCCTTCCTTGCACTTGAACCGTCCCCCCTCACACTATAACCTGTTACGCCCTTCACTTGTGGCGTTGGTTCCTCCGAAACTAAATGACTCACTTCCATCTTTGGGGACCTCTTGCTTCGACGAGTACGAACGTCACTTGCCTCTGTTAACTGTGACTCTTGTTCCAGAGGCGCTGGTCGTTCTCTACGTGCAGATTCACGAGTGCTGACTGCACTAATTGGCGACTTCTCTTGGCGAAAATCTTCAGAGAGAACCGACTCCACTCTACTTGTGGCAAGATCCGACATTCCTTCTTCTTTTTCTTTACGCAAATGGTCCAATTCCAACGAGTGAGGTGATGCTCTTTTCCTTGAGCGGTCATGAGTGTCAACACGCCTTTCAACGTTTCGTGTCGCCTTCCTTCTATGTTGAGCGTGAAATCCAGCCCGTGCTTCCTCTCGACCCTCTTCAGAGATCTTCGACGCATCCGATTCACTGTCACTGTCAGACGAAACATCCGCATCTTTCAAGGAGGAGGCCAAGGAATTGCTCCGTCCATTATTTTGGCGTCCTCCTCGTTTTTGAACCTGTTGCCTGGACAGCTTCATCATCTGATTCCTGTGACTTGAAACTCTTGTGTCTTCATCATCACTTTCATCTGATACTTCCTGTGTATTGTACGCCAGTCTTCTACTAACGTTTGCACTTTGATCCTGCAGCTTTGGCAGGCCTAAACCTGGAGGACAGTCCTCTCTCGCTCTGATCTCTCCGGACGACAAGAAGACGAACTCCATAGGCTTGTTGTTCTCCTGATTCCAGAAAGGCATTAGAACCTGGTCATTCTCTTCATTTAATTGGTGGAAATCCTCATTTCCGCGCTGCAACACGCGTTTCCGCATCCGATAGGGATGTTGCGGGTGCAGCTGCTCGTTCTCCTCCGCATCTTCGCTGTTGAGCTGCTGGCGCGAGTACCGACGACTGGAGGAGCGCAAAATCACGTCATCGGAGCTCTCGAACACGCGCACGTCCTCTACGCGGCTCAGCATGACGAAGAAGCTGCTGGATAACGGTCGTCAAAGAGTGCAAGTTGCGCGCGATTTTTCAAAACGCCACATGTGGTGTGGTGGACGTAAATGATGTGTAGATGGTGTGGCAAATGAAAGCGTCATCGCGGTGCGTCACCAGTTGCAGAGTGTATGTCGTTGAAGTTACCTTTACGTGTTCCACACAATCTGTTCGCCATGATGATTTGTCAAAAGAGGAATCCCATCGACCAATCACTCGCAAGCATTTATCGGACCAATAAAAGACGCTGATATAGCTAGCGTCACCAGATTAGACCATAGTTTACACTTTTCAACACAAATCTCCGCCCCCCCCCCAAACGAGCGGCCCTGAACCACGGAGACACCCAGATTCGCCGCCCCACAGCGTAACAAGAACCTCAGGATGGTCATGATGATTCTCGTCAAGAACTCGGCGCCTGTGCTCAAGTACGTAGACCTGCATACACTCCATCGTCTTCTCCAGACGCAGAGCTTTCCGTCCATATCGCTTGTGTCTTCCACAATGGTCTATATCAGCATTTATATGCTGTTAAACGCCACAAAAAGGATCCAGTGTCTACAAGTGACTAAAGACCATCATTCTCTAACGCGCATTCTGTTTTGCAGGACCGTCGGCCAACAGGCCCGCGGCATGGCCACGGAGAAGCAGATTCTGCAGCGTATCACGGCCACGTCCAACATCGCCAAGATCACCAAGTCGATGAAGATGGTGTCGGCCGCCAAGATGCGTGGCGCTGAGAACCGCATGAACGCCGGCCGCCCCTTTACCGCGTGGCTGGACAACGTCAAGGGTGGCCAGAACCGCGTCGTGGAGACGGACGGTGTGGCCCCTGCCGAGGAGCTTGAGGGCGACAACCTGTTCGTCGTCGTCTCGTCGGACCGTGGTCTGTGCGGTGGTATTAACTCGGGTATTGCCAAGACCACCCGCAAGCAGATCGCCGGCGTGGAGGACCACTCGCAGATCTTCGTGATCGGTGACAAGGCTCGCGCTCAGCTGCGTCGCGACCTGGGCGACAACATCCGTGGTAACGTTACGGAGACCTACCAGTCGCCCCCGAACTTCACGGTGGCCAGTGCCATTGCCGAAGCTGTGGTCGCTACGTCTGCTTCCGAGTCGGAGAAGGTGCACGTCCTGTACAACCAGTTCAAGTCGGCCATTTCCTACCTGCCGTCTGTGCGTTCACTTGCCGTGCAGCCTGACTCGGATGCCTTCGACCTGTACGAGCTCGAGCCCGACAACAAGGACGAGCTGCTCGCTGACCTTAAGGAGTTCGAGATCGCTACCGCCATCTTCCAGGGTATGATCGAGAACTCGACCAGCGAGGAGTCATCGCGTATGGCTGCCATGGAGAACGCCACCACCAACGCTGAGGACCTCATCGGTTCGCTTACGCTCGTGTACAACAAGGCTCGCCAGGCTCGTATTACCACGGAGCTGATTGAAATTATCTCGGGTGCCGCCTCCCTGGACGGTTAAGTGTGTTCGCGAGTCCTGCTGTCGGTGCTGAATCAGGGGCTGGCAGCAGGTCCGGAACGGAACGGACGAAATAAGTCCTCGCGTGAGAGGTGACCTTGCACCAGTGTAGCTAGGAGTGAGGCACGGCGAACGCGAGCGTGAATTCGAGGAAGTACGAGCAGCAACAAGCGTGGTGTCGACGGAAATAAACAGCAAAACCATCTCCTCGACTGCTAAGTATTTATCCTGCTCTGTGGTTGATGTTGTGGACATCTTTCCTTTGTTTTGCCTTGTTTTGAGCCAGGAACTCTGACCTCATTCAGTAACATTGAGAAAGCCAAAGGGGATGATAGTTTATCGGGTGTATTTAACCGCATAGTGTTTGTAGGGTATGGAATAGGAGCACTTGCTACCGCAGGTGCAGGTGACGAAATAAAGGATCTATCACTGCAGTCGCGGATACAACGCAGCACAAACGTCGACCTGCTTCGCTTGCAGAACGCTATGAACTCCCTTAGTTTTTGGAGAAGTATTCGGTGACCTGGTCCATAACAAGCCACTGAATACCGTACGACGGACACAGACGAGCAAGACGCGGTACGAGACCCTTGTACAGCGCACTGACACCTTCCTCCTTGGAGATCACGACCATAGCGTCAATCATACCCTTGTACTTGCCGCCAGCGCCGGCAGCAGCCTCCTGTGCCATAAGACGCGTCTTGACCACATCCATGGGGCAGTTGATGCACGGACCGGGGATGGCACCGATCATACCGGTAAGACCGCTCTTCCACGCCGGCAGCGAGTCACCGTCCTGGATCTTCCACACGTGCTTCTTGATGAAGTTGTTGGACCAGAAACTGCATGCCTGGTTGAGACCTTGGCGGCCGATGGTAGGGGCCAGACCCTTCCACAACGCCAAAGGACCCTCGTGCTTGATGATCGTAGTAGCAGTGTGAACAGGGCCGCGGTACTTCGGGATCTCGCCCTTGACAATGTCCTGGCCCTGAAGACGCGTCTTGATCACCTCGAACGGCGTCACAATCAGCACCGCCTCGGTAGCTCCAGCCAAAGCGCCAGCAATAAACTCGTTGGCACCACTGACCTGGCCGTTCTTGTCTGTCAGCATGCGACGGAAAATAGCGTTGAAGTAGAAGCGCGTGCCGTTCTTCAGCACGACGTGTGTCGTCCACGGCACGAAACCCTTGAACAGGCCCTTGGGGCCCTCGGCAGCGAACAGCTTCTTACCGCAGTCAACCATGCCGCGGTACTGGCCCTTCTTGTCGAGCTGCATGCGGGTCTTGGTGACATCCAACGGCGTAAGGATCACAGCCTCAATGACGCCGGAAAGCGCACCACCGAAAAACTTGACAACTGGCGAAACCTTCTTGACCTGACCGTCCTTGTCCACAGGCAACGGAGCACGGAGACCGCCTTCGCCCACCTCAACACTGGCCTTCCACCAGTTCTTGGAGAGCTGACGGACATCCGGATCCCACAGGAAGTGTTCAAGAGCCGTAGGTGACGCCATCTTGGAACGCAAAAGCAGGTACAGGTACTTGAAGTCAGCCTCATGCACGCAGTGCGCGTCACGCGGGTGCAATTCCTTGATCATGCTGGTAGCTTCCTGCAGCGTGACAGTCACACCCAGAGCCTGGAGACCGTTTTGCAGGTCTTCGTCCACGAGGTAACCCTTGTTCTCCTTGTCAAAGGAACGGAAGGTCTGTCCGATGAACGCTTCGTGCACCGCATGGAAGTCCTCGTACGTCAACTGTCCCTGATTCTTCGGGTCCAAACGCTTCATGAGCTGCCCCACGTCGTCCGCCGAGAGCTTAACACCAGCCACGCGCAGGCCGCGCTGGATGTCAATGGCGTCCACTTTGCCGTCCATATCGACGTCGATACGTGCGAAAGCTTCACGCAGAAGTTGGTCCACCGTCACGCGCGAATTGCGACGCACGAGTTTAGCACGTTGCAAAGCCTTCGCTTCAGCAGGAATAGGCTCTTTCGGAGTGTTCGTGTCGGCCATTGTAGTGAAGATCTACGAAGGGGGAGGAAAAGGCTTCGGCTCGAGAGGAGATTGCGAAGTGGGGAGCAGCTCGAGCCAAAAGGTTTGGTGGTTCGCTACGAACGAAACGACCGGAAGGCGAGTCGACGCACCCCATCTTGCACCTGGTTCTTGAATACTCAGACGTAGGCAAAGTATGCATAATTACAGGTTCGCTGTTATTAAAGTATAGTTAAGGCAAGTCAAAGTCGACGCAGTGCCGGCGGTAAATCGCGTTTCTCGCTGCAACTGAGGCAGGTCTATGGATTAAAGACACAAGGAAGCGCTGATGGAGAGGTTGTCCCATGTGCGAGGCGCTGTCTGCAGTGCTGGACGACGTTGTCGAAAGCATGACTGCACATCCTACAGGAAA
Source organism: Phytophthora colocasiae (assembly GCA_018806915.1). Lineage (NCBI taxonomy): Eukaryota > Oomycota > Peronosporomycetes > Peronosporales > Peronosporaceae > Phytophthora > Phytophthora colocasiae. The sequence continues at coordinate 908,091 of JAGKQI010000064.1, read as the reverse complement.
GATTTTTTTCTGCTTGGAGATCAGCAGCCGCGTGGCATGCAGGGGATAGATTCCACGGTAAGAAGCAATCGAAGTGAAGCAATGGCAAAGCAATCCGGGTATCTACCGCACATTCTAGTCTAGAGCGTATCAAGGTGCTGCAGACTGTCAGTTGAAGATGTTGGTGGCGTTTCGACGATCCGATCGATTTCCTCCAAATAGTTATTTTTTCAAACTTACATACATCAAGATGAGCGTACTCCTTCTTAGTCATAATCTTCACATGACAAAAGACAGGTTCCATAATATCTTCGCTGATAAGGACCTTCATTTTATCATATTTGTCAAACAAGTACCCTCTATATATGCATTTATGCTGCCATATGATTGGCCAGGATCCACAATGGAGACTCTGACTCCGTCGCCTGCGTCACCGTGCTGGAATTGCAGTGCGTGGCACCAACTTGCAGTGCTCCATCCAAGTCCGGACGTTCGGCCCGAGCTTCGGGCAACACACGTGTCCTCTTCAAGCATGCGGGATGGGGCACGTTGGCTTTGCGCGGGGCTTGGCTGAGCCAACCAACCTATTCAACCGTGCTTGAAGTCGGTGCCTCGTCACACGTCAACAGCTTTTCACAAATGTAGCTTTATGGAATGTAGGAAGACTCTGGACATGTACGGCCGAGCTGGTTTTCAATCCTCAGTTGTGGTTGTCGATCTGGTTAAGATCATCATTCAAATGCAGTTGTTATTTTACTGTTTTACTGCGCAATTGCAGCGGTCAGACTCTCGTTAGGCCAAGCCTCCGCGAACACAGACTCGCGCCAGCTCGTCGTGCGCTTGGGCTTGGGTCCGCCCAGCGAATCGGTTGTGTTGATCAGCTTACTCATGAGCGACTGGGGCTCGGGCGGCTCCTGTTTCAGGTAAAAGGCTTGACGTCGTGTCTTCGGAACTGGAGGCCCTTCCTCCTCTTGCTCTTCGTCATTATCTTGGGTCTCCGTACATTCACTGTTATCCTCAACGTTTACAGGTTGCAGTAGAGTGGAGACGCTGCAGCGCATGGCTCCACGACGAGTTGCAGGGCGTAACTGAGCATAGAAGGCGATCGCCTGCTGGATGGATTGCGGCCGCCATGAATTCCCACAGTTTGCTGTGCGGTTACAGAGCGCCTGCGCCACGTGGAAGTGCTTCTGTGCTGCCTCAAGGTCCTCTTTCTGAACGAAGTGCTCCCCCATTTCGTACTCAGCCATCGCTTCCATGTGCACGTTCTTCAAGGCGCGACTACGCTCTAGGAGCTGGATAAGCTCGGCATGTGCGATCTCGCGTTCGTTCATGAGACGTAGAGTTCTGGCTACAAGCAGACGCGATCTCAACTCGTACTCCTGGTCTCCAACGTGGAGAGCGGCTTGTAAAGTTTCCTTGGATACCTTCAGAGCATCTTTATGACCGCTTGTACGCTGTAACAGCGCAGTTGCGTATGCTTCAGCACACTGCATCTCAAGGCGCGTCCAAGCAGAGGGGTCAGTGAAGTTCCCACGGGAGTATTTGGCTAGGTCGAAGCTCATTTCAGCGTACGCCAAGCCGTGCGAAGTGGCAGTGCATCGTCTCCAGCTTCCCGACGCTTGCAGTAAGCGTGACAGCATCAACAGAACATCGCTAGATAAGTCAATCAGTGGTGAGCGAGAAGCAGATACAGCGGCACGGCGCACGGCAGGAGCCCAAGTTTGCACGATCCACTTTCTGGCTGTGCGGTTCTGCACCAACGTTTGTGAGGAGGACGACGCAGCTTGATTGAGTTTCTCGAGGGTTCGAACTGCATCTTCGACCGTCATATCGAGCTCGAGCATCGAGCACGCAGCGTTGCACTGGAGTAACTGAGTTAACGCAGCAAATGCGGCCTGGAGCGCCGCGTCCAGTTGACGCACCTCGGAAGGATGTGCGCACCGATGGTGAACGTTTTGGTGCATGATACGCTCGATCTTGTCGAGCCAAGAAGAACGAGCTGCTTCTTCGAGGACTTGGAACGGTGTGGCTATTTGGCTCCAGAAGGAGTTTTGAACTGCTGGGACTGCGGGTGTTGGTGCTGAAGCCAATGGAGCTCCCTTTATTGCCTTTGGCCACGAGACGTGGCCATTGTTGTCTTCTTCCTCAACGATTGTTGATACCTCGGGAGATCTCGACAATGTCGCTAACGTTTCCGAAGTCATTCGTAGCTTGGGTAGTAGCTCTGCCCCATCTGTGCGAGCTTCGACATCTAGCTGTTCAGCCAAGCTCGTAAGTGCTGTGCTTCCCGGTAGCGCTTCAGTCGCGAGGGCAATGAAAGCTCGCGAGTGGGATAGCTCTCCCAGACTACGCGAGCTGTAAGCTGACAGCAAGTGGGCTTCAGCCAACGTCGCGTTATTCAAAGTGAGTGCCGCTGCAGCTTGAGAATCTTGAAGAGCCTGTCGAACTGCTTCCAGCATCGGAGCTGGTTGGTTTGCCTCGTCGTGACTGTCATTACCTGGAGACCCAGATGTTAACACGTCAAGAGGAACTAAAGTGGCGGCGTCATAATCAACAAACGCTAGAAGAGCTGCAGCTCGGCGGCAGTACAAAGTTGCGAGGCTCTCTGTGTCGGCGTTCGCGTCCCCGTTGTCATCGCTGTTGTTGCTAGCAGAGGTCAAAGTTGCTTTCTGGAGCTGCTGTGTAGTCTGCTGAAGTAATAGAAGATCTGCTAGCAGAGTAGGCTGCTTGACGGGTAGCGGTAGGTGCTGATGCTGATGTTGGTGCTGGTGCTGGTGTTGAGGTTCTTCAACTTTGGTCGGAATGGATACTTCGTCTTTAGTCGAAACAGGTTCGTCTTCTTCTTCCTGTGGACAGTCCTGGGTCTCTTTCTGCTTAAAGAGCATCGTGAAGATGGAGGTCGAGGCTGTCGAGTCCATGAGAGGGTCCGCGTGAAGAATCGAGGTCATATCTGCTCAATAGGGTGGGTTGGTGCGAATTGCAATGTGAAGAAGCCATCAGACCTGTAGCCAAGTGCGATGAAGACAAGGGATTGTGCACAGGAACATCTAACGAGAAGAATAAATAACTACCTCTAATTTTACGTCCTGAAGTTGCTGGTGAAGCAAGCCCAGTGTAAACCTAACAATAAACTTGCAACATCATTACCAGACCACTACGGATCCTGCAGTGCATTTGAATGGCAAGGCTGTGAAATGCTGTGGAGCTTTTCTACTAGCTGAATCAGGAGCATACAGCTCGCCTAAAGCAGACGATGGGGAACAATTCAGTTTTTTTTTCTCTGCTTGTTCACGCACGCCGCTTACTATTCGGTGCTGCCGTTGAAGTTCGCGATGTGTTCCGTTGCGTCGGAGCTTCATAAGAATGCCACCAGTAATGAAGGGAATAGGCTTCGAATCAGAGTCGGAGCGTAAACGCAAGTCTTGAGCCTCACGGTAGCCGTTAACGTGGCGTTCTCACTCCGTGCCTCTCTCAAACCTTTTCAGAATGACACTTGGCTGGTGGCTGAAGCTCTTCATTCACCTTCGAGCTGGGCCGCCCACCTAATGGTAATATCAACAGAGTTCATGCACGGTGCGGGTTACGCACTGGATCGATGCCTCGCTACTGGAGCACTTCCGGCAATGTTTCTACTGTACTGGAGCTTTTTGAATGCAACGCAGGATTCGTTACAACGCAACAACGGCAAGTTGAAGTGAACGAGCCAATCAGATGCAAGATACCACATTGCCGACCAGCGAATCAGCATCAGTTGAATACACTACTCCTTGTGGCAACTTGTGGCACAAAGGGTACAGCCTTGAAGCGGAATATCCATTTTTTATTTTTAGCGGTCAACGCCGAAAGCGCTCAGGGCGAGCTCTGCATCAGCCCCGCATACCGGGCGTGTACCCGGCGGCCCCGGCTGCCGTCCTCGCGATCTATACTTTGACTGTATAAGCTTCCTAGTGTTTCCATGCAGTAGATCACAGTCCGGCTATATGGTTATGCATTTGGTAGAGCTGCTCAGCAGGTCCACATGGTCGGAGTCTCTGGGTCTCCTTCCTGTCTCTTCAGTTCCTCATCTTGCCGGGTAGCTACAGCACGATGCGGTCCATTCAGATCCAGTAGCTGGATCCTCAGTTACTGACTAATCCGTAGATTTCGTCATCCAATGTGCAGGATAGTCCTCCGCGTACTCTCAGGCTCATCACTTTCGCTCCTTCACGAATTTCCACAAACGTTGCAGCACTTTTCTTTCTCGTTCCTTGATCGGCAGGGGTCTGTCGTTGTCTTGGGCACGTGCTCATCTCTTCCTTCGATTCCATCTTGAGGTGTTAAAATTAGTCTTTCATTGTCGACACGTCACCTTGGGGCTACGGGCTTCTTGTCGTGTTCTTGTCCGTGCGTCGATGTGTCTTGTCTTCTCCTATCGCCTAGACAGTCGAGTATTGTAGCGGGAAGACTGTCTGTCGGGTACCTTGCACGCATCCTTCACCTTCGGCTGGGTCGGAGTCCGTGACGTTTGTTATCTTCTTCACGTCGGTAGATGGTCAGGGTAAATTCCATATGCCGGGTTCTCATACACGTGTGTGCCATCGCAATTTGGTTTTGTAGTGGGGTCTAGGTAGCGAGCGCTGCGGTGGTCCGCTCGGGCTTCCTATGTTTGTTACTTCTGTCGAAGTTCATGTTGTTCATGTCACGTGCCTGTGCACGACTGTGACGGCACTTCCGGAAAGACTGTTTGCTTTCCGATGATCCACCTTGTGGTAGGTGCTCTCTTCATCGTCTTCTCATCTTCACCTTCTTCTCATATTTGTACCTACAATCCGGTACACTCGTCGCCCGTTGGGAACCGTCGCTAAGCCTTCTTGGTCGAATCATGCTGTTAGCTTCGCGCTGTCACTGCATCAGGCTCGTTCTTTGTTCCTGATGTGCTGCACGGGCCGGCCTTGTATAATGTTGCTGTACTGGTGCTTGTTTTCTTGCTGCGACTCATGCTGCACGACACCCGCGTAGCTACGCGGGTGGCCGAGGGGCCCGCCAAGTTCCCCCCCTCGGACTTTTGGTTTCACTTGGGCACCTGCGGGTATTTTGGGGAATTGAAGCGGAATATCCAGCGACGTACCAGCACTACCAGCGTGAGAGACCAAACTACATATGTGGTGTGCGTTCACTGCTTATACTTCGCTCTGAATTAGTCTAACTGCCTCATTAAAGCTCGAGACGACAGACCTGATAACTGCCGTCGCACCGAGCTTTACTCGGAGTTGTAGCAAGCGATCTGAGATGACTGGAAGTCAATCAATACGAATAGTAACGACATCACCCTTAACGGAGGTATGCACAATGCAAGCTACTCCTACTGACCCTATGCTTCTGTAGCTTGAAAGTGCAATGATCTACTGGAGTGCCACAGCCTACACTTGACAACAATGTCAACGATACTTGGAAACGGCCATCGAAGTATGCCAAAGACGTGTCGAGGAAACACGAAGAGAGGATTGTACGTCTATAAGGCCTCGAGTTTGTGTTGGGACTCGTACACACACCTGAACTCTTCGAAGCTGCAAGTAATAACGCAGAAATGCCACTAAAAGGCGAGCACTAACGCAGCGATACTCTGCAATCGATGGCTCCGAACATGCATTAGCTCTACAGCACCAGCGGTCGCAGCAAGTCGTTGTTACATTGCATTAAAAAGCTCGCTTTGAAGCTGATTTGAGGCGAGGAATGAGAGCAGGGAAATGGCAACAACCTCGACTCGTAGCCATAATGTGGAGACAGTTCCTTGCAGCCGTGTGAGGTGGATCTCGCCACAATGGTAAACTGTAGTATTTAACACCCACACACTTGGCCCTGGAGCTCTAAGCAGCTTTCGCCGTTGTATCGAGCGTCCTCGCCTCCACATGGTTGGGGCTCTTGGTCAGGGATAGGAAAAATACAATATCATACGGCTTGGAGGCCTTCATCCAAGCCAATAAATAATTGAGTTATTGCCAATTTTTTCGACAATGTCAACCAAGTCAGTAGGTCACATGAATATGTGACACTATGTCGTCTTTTCTCATGAGTTCTTGAACGAGTTGGTTGCTGTCGATGCGCCTGGATTCAGGAGGGGTTACCTCGAGAACCCTCCCACCGCGTCCAACCTCTCCAACCAACACACACAAGTCATAGTCCGAATTCCTCGACATCATACATACAACACACAAATCAACTGATATAATATATTTCAGTTAGGAAATGACAAGCAACTGTAATAACCCGTGTGCCCTGTGTGCAAACATGGCCACACCACCCGTTTGGCGATAGTTCTCGCTACCATCCATTGCCAAAACAACCACACATGTCAACGACATTTGGCTATAGCCAAGATTGACCTGTGTAAAAAATTGCATGTTATTGGGGTTGAGGAGCAATAAATTATGGCAATATGATAAGGTAAATCATCAATTTAGGGCCATCAACCATTTTAAGGCCGTATTTTAACTGCCAATCACGTGAAGTTTTTCACAGAGCAAGTACTTTATTGGCTAAAACACACTAAATACGAATACCTTCAAAAATTAAATTTGTAAATTTGGCGCGAGGTGTCATGGCTCCAGGCGATGACAGATCAGTCGCCTACATGGTTGGCGGCGAGCTTATTGAGGGCACATTATGGGAGCAGGGTTGTCGCGGGTTCAAGTCCCGTTAATTCTCCGCACTGATTTGGAAAGTAAAGCATCTATTCAACCTCACTGTGCCAGACACTCGACTAACATTTTGTTGTTTAGAATACAGCTGAACAAGTGATATGCGCTACATGTACTTATCTACACCTTTACCTGCAGTTGTAGTAACAGCTTTCTTAGACGACTTGGTTTTTTGCTGCCAGCCTCAGCAAGTTCCTGGAGCACTTCATGGGTAAACAGCATCCCCCCAACTGCGACTCGTTTACGCTTTGTCGTCTTCTTCGGCAGGGGCTTCAATTGTTGGCCTGCCACTTGACCTCCGTAAGCTAATTTCCGTCGAAACTTGATCACAAGTAGAAATGAGACTGCGGCGGACCAAATGATACTAATGAACCTAAGTACGAATCGCGATTTAAGCACACTACTCGATAGAGCCGTGTCTTGTGCTTATTTTAAGCCCTAGTACGTCTCGAGATATTCAATAGCCGATCAGTAGTGTTCATCTAAAAAATATGTCTCCATTTTCAAGGCCTCAAAAACTCGACATGTTTAGGAGAGTTGTCGAGTCAATATTGCTCCGTTTTTAATGTTTTGTATATTGATGGAAAGAACGTGTGAACAGCAGGTGAATAAGAGTACTTTTAAACCATTTCCCAGTGATTTTCGGTTTCAAATTTTTGATGTCCGATTAGGTACGATTTTTGATTGGTCAACTTCAAACGCGATTATCTCGAAAACTCTAAAAGGTGCATTAGTATCATTTTGTTTGCCGTAGTCTCAAATATAAAAGGTGAAGGTGGAATAACCCAAACCTCAAATGGTCACAAAAATGACACTCACTCAGCGCTTTCAATACTGAAAGCAAGACTAAATTCGGCCGTAAACTGATTAAGTCGATTTTTTTCTTCTCCACGAGCATGTGCTTAATTTCATTGGTCTGCTACTACAAAAAATCGAGAAAAAATCTCTGGTTTGCGAAGTTTCAGAAACTGTCTCACTTTTTGTCAACGCATAAGTAGATGCCGAGTAATTCGAGCATCTTTTATCTCGGCCCATATTTGATTTTTTACCTTATTGCCAATATCGGCAATAGTTACGGAAAATTACCAAACCCTGCTCTTGGTGCAGAGCGGTCGAAGTAGAACTGTCGCTCGCTGGCCTTCTTCAAAGTATCCGATCAGCGTAAGTCCCTCGCAGCTAGCCGGACCACCAACATTGGCTAGCACTAAGGCCCGTAGCGAGGGAGGATGGAGAGGTTTTCAGTATGCGAAGTGGGCTAATGCACGGTCATTTGGTGCATGGATCCGGTCATTTGTGTGCCCTCCAGCCAGCTTATCTGAGCACCCGCCAGCCAGCAAGTTGAGCCGCTGCCACAGCACGAGTAGCTACACGTTCGGGACAGTCTCCGTTACACCGCAGCGTCTTCGTTTTAGAAGCGCTGGCAACTTTTCACGTACCATTGCCAACACAGACTCGACACAGATCTGCATTCCCGACTGGCCTTAAACACTCTGTCGGGGGGTAACTAACATCGCGCTGGCCCAACGCGAGCAAGAAGCGCTCTGGACGGTAACTTGACTGTCAAAAAAATCGCGGAAGCTTACTACCGACCGGTTCAGTAGAGTACGTTTGGGCTTGAGGAAGCCCGGCGCCGCGGTCGATACATCGTCGCTACTCTCGGTGCTGTAGCGGTGGTCTCTGTGTGGGTTGCATCTACGACAGACAAGCTACTCGGGTCGGCGTAGCACCCAGAACAATAACGATGGACGTCTGAAGCGGATCATCACTACTCAATTTGCCTCCGACTGCGCATTTAACAGCAACTGACGAGCACCATCTCAGCAAAACAGCCAAGCTACTCAGAACCATGTCGACCAACAGCAGCAACAACAGCGCCACTACCACTGCACCCTCAGACGATAGCAAGCAGGCCGTTCAATTGCTCCCCACCGAAGTTCGCTGTTCGTACCCTAGCAAACTCTGCAACAGCCACCGTGCAGTAAAGGACAACGGCGACCTACACAAGCTGTGTGATTTCCACCGCAAGAAGGCCAACATGAACCAGCAGCGGATGCAGCAGAGGCGCCGCCTCAATCGACAGCTAAGGGCCGAGCGCTTCATGGATGCTCAGGCCAATATCGCCGCAGACATGATGAAGTTCCAGAAGCCGATCTGTAATCTCTCGGACGAGGAGATAGACATACTCAAGGCCTTTCTGTTCGACGACGAGGACGAGGAGGTAAGCATACTCAAGGCCTTTCTGTTCGACGACGAGGACGAGACGGCTGCTTCAGCCCAAGCCGGCTACCCGATGAACGCCACCTACGCACCGTCGGGCAACATGTCCTTGTAAGGGATCGACATTTTGTTCTTCGTCCGATTCCGCATAGAGTAATTTAGTACCGCGACAAACAGAACCACCTCGGAGACACCGAGACTACATTGAGATTTTGCCTGCATGTTCAACCTTTAAAAACAATGGGGAGTCTGCGGTTTGAGCTGAAATAAAGACTTGAGTGCATTGTTCTCTTCACAGTCGAAGCTGTACGACTTCCGATTCTTGCCAGGGCCGTTCTTATCACTCGGTAGCGCGGTAGCGTACGCTACCGACATATACCCACGCAGCCGTTGGTTCTTAGCGTCAAACTCTAACGTTTAGTGTTACGAAGGACAGTGTCATTTTTGCAAAAGCACAGCCGGAGCGATCTGAAACATGGATACAAGTTGGGATATCGACATCTACGACGACGACGAAATGGATCTTACTGACGTGGTCTCCACTGCGAGGTGTCGTCTCTTCGCAGTTCTCGCTAGCAAGTTGGAGCCTCCTCGGAGAACTGGCCACCAAACCGCGAAATATGAGGGCTCAGACGTTCCCTAAACATGACAGGATACTATATGCTTGTAGTTCATTGGGAATGCACTGTACATGTGAAGATTTGATAACCGGAGAATATATTGCACCGCACTCGTGAACTCAAGGAGAAGCGCAGTAGACGCAATGGATGCATTGCTCGACAGGCGTTGACCGTGACTTGGTCCGAATATATTGATGCGCTAACTCAGTTGCTTGTATCGGATACTTCAGCCAACCGGCAAAGATCGTCTCGGTACTCCGGCTTTATGCCGATATACACATGACTAACAACTGTCAGTGGATAGTGGCACTGTTTGAAAACAATTCGTGTTTGCCCAGTGCTGCCTCTGCGTGAAGAAAGATCGCCGTGCCAAGACGATGACAATCTGCTATTGCCGTATGGCTCGGGGTTGCCATGCAACAAGCGCGGCTGAAGTTGAAGTTCCTAGGACTCGTAACGACATGGCTTCGCTGGCCAAGACGCTCATCTTGGTGGCGAGTACTGCCTTGCAACACCCTGTCTGTCGTAACGGTGTGTCGTGGCTGGCCACCCGTTGCTGGGCGGTGCAGCGCCTGCATCGTTACCGTAGGAACATCAAAAGTTGTGTGGGTCCTTGAATTTTTCAAGCTCCGGATCGCAACGCCAACTTGTGAGACCTAATCATTTCTCTATACTGAGACATGAATTTTTAAAAGACTTACAAAATGACAGACAAAGACCTCTTAGATCAAATAGTGACGATACGTTGGCAAAAACGAGCTGAGTATTGCCGCATTCGACGTCGAAGAACGGCTCGCATTGATAGGTGAGCTTCAAGGCAGCCAGAAACTAAACCTTTTAGCGGTACGCTCGCTCCCTTCCTCCTGCTTTGCTTAGGAATGGAAACTCGACCACCTCGTTATAACTTTAGTAGTTTGCCATGAAGTCTAGGTTAAAACTTTAGTAGCCGAGGATTTCAATATCGGCACCGCTATGCCAAAGTTACGTTAAACTTCGTAACAGCGGTGCTGTTCTTGTGAAATTTTTACTCACCTACATTCCACTCTTGCAGCTAGTATGCCGATACCGCCGCTGCCCATACTTCTGGATCGCTGTAAGCTTGGCGGTGCGACAAGGGTGGAAGATGAGAATCGTGTGCGGTCTCGAAATTTCGCGTGAGACGTTTACCGTATATTTCAATGATTCTGATTGGTTAAAATAATTTAAACCATCACTCATTCTTCGAATTACAATCACTCCTTTAATCTAGAATGAATTTTATAGTTTTGTCTGCCAGTCAGAGAGCGGGAAATATTCGCGCTGGATTTCCCAAAAACGCACTGGGCATGTGACGTTATGCACATTCCGCCGTACGTGTATGCGTCTTCCTCCATTCGAGCCATGACGAGTACAGGCTCTCGTTGTTTACGGTTGGCGCTTGTCCTACGCTCCTCTTGAGGAGGCACCGGTCCGCTCACAACTCAATTTGCCCAGTGCTAGCGACAGCTCGCACCGAAGAACAAAAGAACACTATTCTTTTCCAATCCAACATGACGGATAAGTTCCCTGTGGACCTGACAAAGGCCTCGTCCACAGAGCAACTCGACAGCAACCCCCTAGTGTCAGAGGACATGCGATGCCAATACTCGAGCAAGCGCTGCGAGAACAAACGCACATATAAGAAGAGCGGCGGTCTACACAAGTTCTGCGCCATGCACCGTGAAAAAGCCAACCGCAACCAAATGCGTCTGGACCACCGACGACGCGTCATGAAGCAGCAGCAGAAGGAGCTACAGCGACAGCAACAGGCTCAACAGATGCAGGCGATGCAGATGCAGGTACAGCGGCCACGCAGCTACTCGCCAGTCGCCATGGCTGCAGGTCAGAACTTCCGATACAGTAACAACATGAGAGGATCCATGCGCAGCCCGGTTGGAATCAAGCCCATGTCGCCGCCCAATATGTCGATGAACATGAATATGGCAATGCCGTGTTACCCGACGATGGAGGCACCACAACAGACACAGCAGCCGACGCCGAACCTCCCACTTTTCGACCAACACGACCTGGAAATCCTGGAAGCGCTGCTTTTCAGTAGCGACGAGGAACAGAGCGACGCCACCCCAATCGCGCACTGCAGCGCACCACAGTTTTTCCGAGCACCGTCGTTTGTGAACGTTTGAAGGCGCGGCGCCGCCGCGGCTTCTCCCGGTTCAGACCCAGATCCGGGCGGCGCGAATGTCGAGTACCCGAACGTGTCGGACGCAGAGTTTTCTTAGGAGCAGTGCACGCATGTTCGTAAGTTGAGGATGTACCAACACGGCATGCGTGCACCGATAGATCGTAGATACCCACAAAATCTTAAATATTTAGTCGTAGAGCTGGTCGCTGGAAACCAGCGATAGTATCAGCAGCAACAGATATCAATATAAGTAAACACACTTGCTGCTGTCAACATGCAGACAATGATCTTTGTCAGACAATCCATCTCTTGAGCATGCCTCGAAGTTGAAACTTGTAGGTAAACAATTCGCAGCGTGTTACCGTGAATAGTTAACGAGTCTACACCGGATGCTACCCGTAATGTATATTATCTACCGAACCTCCTCCTTGTCCTCTTCCATGGCGTCCATGAGTTGTCGCAGCTCCTTCCACAAAGTCTCACGAGCTTCGCCTTCCACTGCGCCGTCCACCTTGGCACTGCGTTCCTCATCATCCTTAGCAAACCACACGTTAATGATGTGTGTGTCACCTTCAGGTACAGGCATTGCATGTTTGTCTTCAAGCCAAATAGGAGGACCCTTGGCCACAAGGCGACGTAGTTCTGCTTTGCAATCTGCCTCCTGCACCTTCTTCATGTACGTGTGGAACTGCGAGCCCAGCAATTGCTCTACAACGTCTGCGCAGAAGAGTGCAGGATGCCACAAGCCGCTTGGTGTCGTCTGGTACTCGCAGTAGTTACCTTCCTCCTCAGTGATGTCGTCCATTGTCGCCATACACTCCAGACCCTCCGAGGGCTTCCCGTGCGTCAGCGCCATAATGAATTCTCTAGAATACTACAGGAAAAAATCAAATCCATGTCTTCATTTAAGTACGATATAAAAATATTAAGAGCAGAAGACAACCTCGAACTTGCTATTGAAATGCTCGTAGATTAGTTTCTCTCTCGTTATGTCATTACAGTTTGATTAAGCTTTTTTTATGTGATGCTTCATTGTACCTGACGCCCCGAGTAAATGCACGTTTGAATAAGGTTAGTTCTTGCTGTTTTCGCCATGTCCCTCAATAAATAAGCACCTCGCAGGTATCCATGTATCTGTGAGCAAATTGCAGTCCGTTTCGTGTTGGTTGTGCAAAGGCGACTTGATTCTTGGCTACGTGCATGCCGTAGATGGATTTCTCCCGAACGACGTCCATCATTCTGGTCGCTATGCGTTTCCTGCGGAACGAAGGGTGTACCCAGAGCTGACAAATGCCGACAAGTGCAAGTTTTGCGTCACTGGATGCTGTCACTGCTCCATCCAAAGCCATTGAGCATTCGTTCGTTGTTGCAACCAGACTTGAGGACTCTTTTTCCAAGGTGAAGGCTTTCGTGACGCGTTCAGTATTGACACATCCAACCACTTGGTGGCCCTGAATAAATACAAAGTTGCTGCGTTTCAAAAATGCCTCCTCCTCCACAAAACCCAACGCATCATCGAGCACCTCTTTGATCTCCAACAGTTTCTTCACATGAGAATTCGGATCATCCCCTCGGATTTCCAGGATCCTCGCTTGAGTGTCAGGGAACGTTTTCAATACCCTCTCGTTCTTCCACTTGGAGAACGTGACACCACGCTTCATCTGTCTACAGAACTTGCGATGCTCCTTCTCGTCCTCCTCCTCACCTGCAGTGTACAGCAGTCCACACGTGGAACAAGTGACGCGTTGGCCGAAGCTGCGTTGACCCACATCAATGTACGACTGCGTAAAAGGAGGAGCTTTGCTGGGAGACAGCAGTTCCTTCGAGGAGATCGCAGCCTTTGGCTCCGGAGTGATGGTCGACAGAGAGGGTTTAGTTGGAGCAGCAGGTGAACACCATGAAGAAATTGTAGAAACTCTCGCTTTCTTGCCGGAATCGTTATCTTCTTTTGCTTCATTGTTGCTGCGCTTGCGTTTGGAGGTCTGGCCGGTACCTCGAGCCTTCCCACGCCGCATTAAGACGTCGTTCAGGTTCGCCATTGCTCGAAATTGCACGCCAACGTAGCTGCTCGTAGGAATTTCACGTTCTAAGGACAGACCTAACGGATCATAAACCTTCATATTAAAATATATCATATGTTATATGAATTCACAAGCATCAATTATCTACAAACCGTTTGTTTTAAATTTGCTTTCGATAAATAAAAATTTAAAAACTTCTAAACACTATTTATAAAGATCCTATCATACGGCATAAAGTGATAGTTGAATTTTGATCTCCAACGGGTGGTGTAGCGCTCTCCTCCCTCTTCATCCGATTCCATCACCGTCCACACTTTGGAATTTGCATCCTAAAGCCCAAGCACCCTTTTCATCTCTAAACCTTCCGTCCATAATGGCTTCCCTTGGAGACTACCGTGTGGCTGACATCTCGCTCGCTGACTTCGGCCGCAAGGAGATCGAGATCGCCCAGATCGAGATGCCTGGCCTCATGCAGAGCCGCACTGAGTACGGCCCCTCGCAGCCCCTTAAGGGCGCCCGTGTGGCCGGTTCCCTACACATGACCATCCAGACGGCCGTGCTCATTGAGACCCTTAAGGCTCTCGGCGGTGACATGCGCTGGTGCTCGTGCAACATTTTCTCCACGCAGGACCACGCTGCTGCTGCCATTGCCCGTGACGGTTCGGCCGCTGTCTTCGCCTGGAAGGGAGAGACCCTGGAGGAGTACTGGGAGTGCACCCTTAACGCCATCACGTGGCCTTCGGATGACGGCAAGGGAGACGGCCCTGACATCATTGTGGACGACGGTGGTGACATGACTCTGCTGATCCACGAGGGTTTCAAGGCCGAGAAGGCCTTCGCTGAGAACGGAGCCATCCCGGACCCTAACTCGACCGACAACGCCGAGATGAAGTGCGTGCTGAACATCATCGCCCGTACCCTGAAGACTAACCCTAAGAAGTGGACGCAGATCGCTCAGCGCTGCAAGGGTGTCTCTGAGGAGACCACCACGGGTGTCCACCGTCTTTACCAGATGGAGAAGAACGGCACGCTCTTGTTCCCTGCCATCAACGTCAATGACTCGGTCACCAAGTCCAAGTTCGACAACCTTTACGGCTGCCGTCACTCCCTTCCAGATGGCATCATGCGTGCTACGGACGTCATGCTTGCTGGCAAGCGTGTGGTCATCTGCGGCTTCGGTGACGTCGGCAAGGGTTGCGCTCAGGCCATGAAGGCTGCCGGTTCGGTCGTGTATGTCACGGAGGTGGACCCTATTTGTGCCCTGCAGGCCTGCATGGAGGGATTCCAGGTCGTCCGTCTCGAGTCGGTCGTCTCGGAGGCTGACATCTTCATCACCACCACTGGCAACAAGGACATCATCATGGCTACCGACATGATCAAGATGAAGAACAACGCCATTGTGGGTAACATTGGTCACTTCGACAACGAGATCGACATGGCTGGCGTCACCAACATCGCCAAGCGTCAGAACATCAAGCCCCAGGTGGACCGCTTCATCTTCGAGGATGGCCACGCTGTCATTATCCTGGCTGAGGGCCGTCTGCTCAACCTGGGCTGCGCTACAGGCCACCCGTCGTTCGTCATGTCGAACTCGTTCACCAACCAGACTCTGGCTCAGATTGAGCTGTGGAAGGAGCGTGACACTGGCAAGTACGCTACCGGCAAGGTGTACGTGCTGCCCAAGGAGCTGGACGAGAAGGTCGCTCGTCTGCACCTGGACAACCTCGGCGCTCAGCTGACTGTGCTCTCGGACGAGCAGGCTGAGTACATTGGCGTGAAGCCCACTGGCCCCTTCAAGCCGGAGACCTACCGTTACTAAGCAGTTGGTCTTCTTTGACTACTGTTGAAAGTATCTTTTCCTGCTGAAGCTGTTTGGACCACGAGAGAGATAGCGTTCCCTTTTGGGAATTCTTTCATTGTGCTGAACGAGTGAGTTCCTGCTGCTTTGTCCACCACAATGCTCTGTCCAAGCCACACAGCTACGATAAGCGTCAAGGAAGATTGCAATGGTATTCAGAAAACTAATGTAAAGCATTTGCAAGCGATTTTTCAGGTTGTCATCTCAATCCTTTTCTTGCTAAAAATCTTCTTGTTAGATGAAGATGACGACGAGAAGTGCAGCAGCCAGTAGTACTATGATCACATAGTAACAACCGAGCTTGCGGTGTGCGTGCACAACCCTTTTGGCTGCTTTTGTCTGTTGTTCCACTGCAGCTTCCGTATCACTGATCTTCACGTTTATATGGTCCAACATAGCGTTCTGCGAGATCACTTCTTCGTTCGTAGCTTGAGCTGCATTGTGCAGTCGCTTGACACCGAAATGAATTGCATCCAGTTGACGTTCCTGCACAAGAAAAATTAAGCTCTTCTTCACCAACGTAGCCATTTCAACAGCTTTACCAACCTGATCCTGCGTGGCCTTGTCCATTCGCTCCTGGAGCTTAGGCGTTGATGCTTCTTCGAACTCGGCCGTAGGCTGAGCCTCCCTTATCGCACCATCTTCCATCATCGTGGTCTCCTTACAACTAATCACCTTTTTGGTCTGTCAATGCTTCTTCACCTCGTCCCAAGGATGAAAATACTCGCCATTTTCTCGAAATACCAACGAGAATGGTAACAAATCTATTTATCCCATGGATGGCTACATGCTGTGCTAGTTGTCGGTGGCGTTCATATATTTTTTGAGCGGGGCGACAGGCAACGGAGTAGCTAACATGTCATCCAGGTCCTCACTCTCCATGTTGAACGGTGTCTTTGCCTGCCGGAACAGATGACGAGGACGAGGCAGCAGCACCAACGCCGTCACTTTGCCCTTGAACAGTTTAATGCTACGTAGTGACTGACGACTGAGACTGTCCCACACGTGCACGACGCCGTTCTCGTCTCCAGACATTAAGAACGCACCACTCGAGTGGATTTGCAACGTGATTACACTGCTTTCATGGCCTTCGAACGAATCTGGAAGCAGAGCTTCAGGTCCCCATGGAGAAACATTGGCACTGTTGGATACAGAAGCGTTGGCAACTCGAGCTGTAGCTGCAGTGACTGAAGTAGCAGCAGCGTTCAAGTCCAAAGCGTAGATCTGACCATTGCCACAGCCCATGAAAAGCCGTTGCTCGGTGGGATCAGCAACGCAGGCGTTCACAAACGACGGACAGGAGACACTGTAGAGGCATTGAGACGAGTTCAGCGACCAAATCTTGCATGTTCGGTCCAGTGATGACGTGTAGATACGAGCGTTCACGCCACCAAGTCCCACATGCACCGACGTCACTGGCAGAACATGGTCTGTGAAGCTCACAACGGGTGTAACACCTTGTTGGAAGCTGGACGCAGCGCCCGGTTCGTCCAGAATGTCCACAAGTCTCCAGACATGCACCAGAGCATCTTCACCAGCCGTGACCAAGTGTGAATCATCGGACGTTAGAGCTACAGCCGACACGCGCTTGTAGTGTGCGTCGAATACTGTCACCAACTCACCAGTCTTGACATCCCACACATAAATTTTACCGGATTCGGCACCAGCAAAGAGGAAATTGCCGCAACTTGACGACGTGACTGGCCCCATCTTCTCCGCCACGTGGCACTTCCATACAGGCATGTCCTTGCCCCAATTCCAGAGGTTTAAGGCCAATTTACCTTCCTGTACAGCCACCAAATGGTCGGTTCGAGGCATTACGTGGACACCATTGAGAGCTGATCGGCAGTTCTTGAAGCAATACAATTGACCACCGGTAGACGCATCAGCAACGAGGAGCTCATTCTCCTGGCTTGACCCCAGCAGCAGCACGTGGTCGGCCAATGCAGTCGTCGCCATTAGTGTAGCTCTTGGAATGACACAACTCTTGAGGACCAATACCTTCTGTGCTTTTGATTGGTTGGAATTACTTTTTGAGTGCTTGTGATTGGATATAAATGTTTGTTATGTGTGACTTGTGCCATTTCGGAAGCAGTGGTCATGGGTGAAGGTGACAAGAGGAAGAAGCAGTGGATGGGCGGCCGTGACGGCAACCAGAAGCGCCACAAAGGAGCGTTGGGAGCTGCAGCGAATGCCAAAGGACATGGCGCTGTGCTTGTGACCTGTGACAAGATTAAGGAGCGACAAAGTGTCAGTGATGCGCTGAATATCTTGAATGAAGCAGCCGATCGATTCTTTCCAAGTGCTCAGGAGGAGAAGGAGGAGGAAGAGAAAGAAGAAGGAGACTCAGTGCAGAAGAAACTACAGGAGGAGATTGCTGCACTGCAATCGCAAGCGAAGAAACGTCAAACGGGCAGGTTCACAGCTCTTGATACGGGCGTGAAAGGTGCCATTCTCATCCAGTCTAAGGACGCCAATGTGTCCCCCACTGCTCTAATGAGCAAGATCTTTGAAGAAGTGGAGAGTTCTAAAGACTTTGCATCCAGGTTCATTCAGAGGATGATCCCGTTGGAGAAAGTCGGCTACTCCAGTGTGGATGCTATTAAGGAACTTGCTGCTCCGATGATCAAGGCACACGTCGAAGCTTTCAAGAAAGAACAGAAAGCTGCTGGGAAGGACGAGGTCTTTGAGTTTGCAGTCGAGTTCAAGCGTCGTAACTGCACCAACCTTAACAGTATGGAAGTTATCAATGCCCTTGTGGAACTGGTGGGAGATGAGAAGACCAAGGTAAACCTGACCACGCCTCACTCTGTCCTGATGGTTGAAGTCTTCCGCAACACGTGCGGTTTCAGTATTTTGACGGACTTCCATCGGTACAAGAAGTACAACGTACGCTCCGTTATTGAACCTCCTGTTCCTGGCCAACAGACAGCGAAGAAGAGCACCAAAAACAGCAAAAAGGAGAAGAAAACGGATAACAAGGACTCAGCCGAGAAGAAAGAGGACAAGAAGGAAGACGCTCCGACTGAGACTGAAGAATCTACGAAGGAATAGATGGTTTGCTTCGAAGTGTTCAATGCAATAGATTACTTTCAAATAGATCTATCTACACTACTACTACATGTAGTATTTGCTCTGTAAAAAAGTATCTTTGGATAAAGAATCACGCCTAGTTGTGTCTTCATAAAATAGCTCGAAGCTACTTCAGAAAATGTAGATAAGATTTGGAAATCATCATCTTCTTCATCCACCAAACATGCAAAGATATAGATAAGTAGTGTACTAGGGTAGTCTTGAGAACGGATCCGTGTGTTGTTTTTCCATCTCACGTTTTGGTTCGGAGAATGTAGATAAATTGAAATTGATCGTCATCTCCGTTCCCTCGACTTCCCCAGTACACTTGCAAAGCTGACCTAAATGCTGTTTTCTCGATCCTCGTCGTCCCGCTTCCCTGTATCATCAACAATATTCCATAGTTCCAAATCCGGCGTTCAATGCAAAAGAAAAGAGAACGGGAAACAGCCATCCCCCACTGCTCTTTAACTGCATTTTCGGTTTTTCCAAGCGAAGACGCGACGCCTGTTGACACGACGTCCCAGTGACCTGTTCCCCCGTGCCCTTTGGCGCCACGCCCCAATCGACCACGACCGACCCTAACTCGCTCACTCCTCCAGTCCTCAATCCAACAGAAGCAGGAAAGAAAATGAAGGAAAAAAGCTGTCAATTTTCCAACACCGAATCACTGGAAGAGTCGTCCGTAGAGAGAGAGAGTAAAGCTCCTAAGTGTCGCTTAACTTATTCTTCCTTGTCCTTGTTCTTGCGGTTGCGGTGCTTCTTGTCGAACTTCTTGGCCCAGTGCTGGTTGCGCAGGAACTTAGGGTCCAGCTGTGAAAAAAACATATATAGAAATAGAAATAAGTGAGTTTGCTTATTTTCTTAAAAAGACAAGAACAAGCACGTATAACGTACGCCACGCGTGGAGTGGAAGCGGTGGTTCTTCGGCTTCTTGATACCGTTGCGGTGAGCCTTCACCGTGTTGTTACGGGCGGTGTGGTTTTTCTGCTTGACCATTTTGGCGTCGGATTGGCTTGGTTTTCCTACTGTGGGCGGCTTTTTCGACTCGGTTGGGGGTTTGGTTGGAGGCCTCAAACGCTGGCCACCAGTCGATTTTATGGATAATGTATGGTACACTAAAATAGTGTAAGTGTTACATAAGTGTATTTGATGTGGGTCACATGAGGAATGAAAAACCTCAATTTGAAGCAAGATAAAACCTTGTGTGGTAGTTAGTGTGGTGTACATTTGTTAGACTTGATGTTTGTATGGACGTATATTGGTTTCGTCGTTTCAGACGCTAAAGGGGGGCGAAATCCGATCAGGCGACCGTACGCATTCCCAGCGCTTCCAGGAGCTTTAAAGCAGAGAGATAGAGACATGTCAGACCCTTTCGGAGACGGAAACCCAGTGGAGGGAGATATTCCCCAAGAGATTTCGGACTTTGCACCACCCGTGGACAACTCGAACGAGTATGGACAATGAAGTTTGACATTGAAAAGTATTTAATTGATACTAATTGAATTGTTGCAGTTTCTACGAGGTGGAGCCGACGGAAGCCACGACCAACGGCACATACGAGGAGCACACGGAGCAGAGCTTCGACCAGCATGATGAGGAGAGCTTTGAGCAGCACCAGGAGAGTTACCAGCCTATGGACTTTGCTCCTGCCCCTGTTGAGGACGTCCCCGCTGCTGACTTCCAGGCTGAGATCCCTGCTGCCCCAATGGAGATCCCTGCTCAAATTCCGGTGGTTGAGGAGGACAATGAGCTAACGTACGTTGGCTGATTGTTATGAGAGACTTTAAAGGTCTAACTGTCTTTTGTTTTCAAATTTTTAGCAAATTTATGCGTGAGTACGAGGAAAAGATCGCACTGAAGGCTCAAGAGCAGGAGAAGGTAGCTGTGGAGTGCAAGTCTAAGGCTGAGGAGGACATGGCCCAGTTCTTGGCCGAGCGCCAACGCATCAAGGAGTCTAAGATGCAGGCCAACCGCGTGTTCGAGCAGGCCACGCTGGAGAAGATGGTGGCAGACTTGCAGAACGAAAACCCGTGGGAGCGTGTGGTCACTCTCGTGGACTTGGAGACGAGTCGCAAGAAGAAGCTCGATGCGCTTAACAACAACAACAAGAAGGATGGCAAGAAGCAGGACCCCAAGCCCGTCGCCGTGCCCGCAAAGAAGACGAAGGAGGACGAGGAGGACGTTTCTCGGATGCGACAGCTGTTCGTGCAGCTCAAGGCTACGCCGCTCGAGCAGACGCGTGCTGACGCCGTGGCTGCTAATTAGACCAGAGTCAACAGACACAGGGATCGAATTTATCATCTCCAGTAACCTAAGGGTAGTAGACAGGAAGGAGCCATTCTTGAGCGTGTGGAGGTGGGTGCAATGAAGAGAGCGCCATGATTTCTGAAGATACTTTTTTTTCCTACTTTTACCACTGCCACGTCACTAGGGACTGTAGCCATATCTCCAGGTACCATGTCATACTACTAGTAGTACTACGTTAAGAATTTGATGCATTGCTCTTGGTCTAACGTTTGCATGTCAAGTCGAATCGTAGCTACAACTTATCGATCTGAGTACATGGCGGAGCACTGATTGAATCAAGTCAGTGATGGTTACTTGTGCGCCAGAATAATAGTGCTAACCTTACTGCTATAAACTTTTTACTCTACCGGTTGTAAAGTCAACCGTCTTGTAAAAATGCATTGAATTGGTTTTAAGATGTGAGCTCGCAATTGTTGCACACCGGCCACGGAGGAGTGAGGCGCGGCGTGAAAGCAGGCAAGCCAACGTGACTTTCGCACCCAAAAAAAGAACAGCTCAGACGGAGAACCAAGTGAACTTCTGTGAGGTGCAGCAGCTCATGAAGCCGCTGGTAAGGATGAAGACACCACATGTATCGAATCTCTGAATGAAGAGCGTAATGCCAATTTGATGCCAGCAACATGCCGCGTGTCACCACCCACCCGTTTTCATCTTGGCTTCAGTATGGAGTTGTTTTATGTGGACTACTCAATTTTGGGCATGTAGCTTTTTTGCTGTTAATGTAGCCATTCGGCTTTGAGCTGGACAAAGATGAGATGTCGTGGTCTGAGAACAGCAGAACATCCTACGCCCTATTAATACTGCCTGGTGATCCATGGTCACTCGCTTCAACGATCGAAATCTGCGCGAATATACATGTACCTCCTCCGGCCTAACGTCAGCTTTTCCGCGAACGATGCCACCTACTGCGATCGAGCGCCACCCAGAACGCGTCGAGAGTTCGATCGTCCAAAGATGATTGACGAGTTGTTTTTTACTGATCGACTTCACCGCCCGAGCAGCACGCCAGTCCTGTACAACCTTCACCGTGTGTCAAGAAGGTCACTTACGCCATTCCACAATCTGAGTTCCTCCTCGTAGCGATCTTCGCCCACCCCACGAACGTTGCAAGGCAGCACTTGATCGCCAACGTCTTCATTTCATTCGCGTTCACTTTCCAATTTGCAAGCTCCAGTTCACACCTCTCAACGATCCATGAAGCCTTCAACCTCCACTCTCGCTCTCGTGGCTGCAGCTTTGGCGCTGTCGTCGAACTTAGTTCCAGCTCAACAAGTTGGAACTAGTACCAAGGAAGTGCACCCTTCCTTGGTGTCCAAGCAATGCTCCAAGGCCGGAGGATGCGTGACTGAGTCCACGTCCGTTGTGCTGGATGCCAATTGGCGTTGGTTGCATCAAGTTGGCGACTACAAGAACTGCTACACCGGTAACCAGTGGGACTCGACATTGTGCTCAACACCGGAGACTTGCGCCAAGAACTGTGCGCTGGAAGGTGCTGACTACCCAGGGACGTATGGGATCACCACCTCCGCCGACGAGTTGCAACTCAAACTGGTGACGACAACTCAGTACGGCACGAACGTGGGCTCTCGCGTCTACCTTCTCGATGCTGCCGGTTCCAAGTACAAGCAATTCAAGCTGCTGAACCAAGAGTTTACGCTGGACGTGGACGTCTCGAAACTCCCGTGCGGACTTAATGGTGCTCTTTACTTCGTGCAAATGGACGCTGATGGAGGCAGCGGTCGCTTCCCGACCAACAAAGCTGGAGCGAATTACGGCACGGGGTATTGTGACGCACAGTGTCCGCACGACATCAAGTTCATCAACGGTGAAGCTAATACGCTAGAGTGGGGTGCTACCAGTCAGAATTCCGGTGGTGGTAAGTACGGCGCCTGTTGTGCGGAACTCGATATCTGGGAGGCCAACAGCATGAGCAACGCCTTCACCTCCCACCCGTGCACGTCGGAGGGTCAAACGCGTTGCGCGAGTCCCGAAGAATGCGGCTCTGGAGACGGCAACCGCTACAAAGGCGTGTGTGACAAGGACGGCTGCGATTTCAACCCCTTCCGAATGGGCAATCAGACCTTCTACGGCCCTGGCTCCCAGTACACCATTGACAGCACCCGCAAGTTCACGATCGTCACGCAGTTTTTGACTAGCGACAACACGGCAACCGGTGAACTCGTGGAGATCCGACGCTTGTTCAAGCAGGACAACCGTGTGGTGGCCACCCCCAACAGCGCCTGGTCCGGTTTGACCGGCATTAACTCCATCACCAACTCCATGTGCGAGAAGTCGAAGAAGCTGTTCGGTGATCAGGACGACCATGCTGCCAAGGGCGGACTGGCGCGTATGGGTAAGCAAATGGCGAACGGCATGACATTGGCCATGAGTCTGTGGTCGGACCACGCCGCTTACTGCCTCTGGCTGGATAGCAGCTACCCTGCTGAAGCAGATTCGTCCAAGCCTGGAGTGAAGCGCGGCACGTGCCCCACGTCTGGTGGTCGTCCTGCGGATGTCGAGGCGCAACACCCGGATGCCACCGTCAAGTTCATGAACATTCGCGTGGGAGACATTGGATCCACGTACTAAGGCAGTTGGTTAACAGCACAGTACATACAGCCGTATCGAGTGAATAAACGTACTCCCATTTACCAAATGTGATCCTGCCTACTTAGTAAAAACTTACAAAGAGATCTGGGATGAGTAGTGGCGATGCCTTTTGGATCCTATCAGCGGTTCATCACTTGGAAAATAGTTTCAAGATCCCTCATCAGCCCAAAAGTATGTTAGACTCATTAAACAAGCACTTCGTATTTGCTCACCATACCGACTTCCCTTTGTCTAAGAGCCTGTTCGCTTCACTGCTGGAGATGGAGAAGGCATACCTAGCCCCGATTAGGTTGGTTTTGATTGGCTAAAAGACGGCAGGTTTCAACAACGCATCTGGAGACGTTTCAACGTTTTATGTACCATTCCTCTCCACCTCCCGGAGGTGGAGAAGGAGAGAGAGAGCTGGAGACAGCATCCACAAACACAAAACTTCTACACCATTGCACGGCGTTATTCACAAAGTGCGCACTGGAAATCAAACAATGCGCACTCAAATTCACAAAGCGCGCGCTGAAAATCAAAAACACCTGTTATACTTTATACCTTTTAAAGAACATTGATTGTCAAATCTAATTGGAATTATTATGTACCAACTTCCATGTCAAGCATGCCTAATGCACGTTGATGATGAACCAGTGAGTGGCAACAGGCGCGGTTGCACAGCTCTGGTGTTACCACCTCCGCAAAGAGAGGGTCAGCAGCCATCTTAAGAAATTCAGAGCGGTGCTCTGTAATCGTTGTTCCTGCCGGTACGTATGATGGCAGGTCGTTGCCGTGCAAGAAAACGCTTGACTGCACTTTTGTAGACGGAAAAAACGTTCTCAATTGGGTTCAACATTGGCGAGTAAGGCCCAAGTTTTAGCATTTCTGCACCCTCGAATTCTTCTTCATCGAAAACGGCATCGGCGCGAGCGTGACACGGCGCATTGTCGAGCACCACCACCACATTGTCCAGCGAATGTGTCACTCTGATGTGACGCAAGAAGCGCCGGATGAACTCGTTGGCTAGGTCGGCAGTGAAGGAGCCAAACTGCGACTCTTGGTAAGCAATCCCCCCCAGGAAGTATCTTTTCTCCGATCCACCACGCTTTTTCTGCTTGCCACTCCAGTCGCCAGACTCCTTAGCAGCCTTTATCCACCCCCATGCTGTGCGCTCACCAATATCGTACAGTTCTGCAGTTTCCTTCCAGTTGCCTTCGCCCTTGGCTACACGCAATACTGCTGCCCGAATGTGGAGGGGGTATCTCTTGTAGCTAGTTGGCATCGCGCCAAAATTGAGAATCAAGTGTCGCCAGAGGGAGAGTTTTGCGCCAAACGTGCCGAGCCCAGTCAATAAATTTACTTTATAATCTCATAATTTGATGAGTATAAATTCGTGCAGGTGTTTTTGATTTTCAGCGCGCGCTTTGTGAATTTGAGTGCGCATTGTTTGATTTCCAGTGCGCACTTTGTGAATAACGCCGTGCAATGGTGTAGAACAAAACAACATTCTCTGCCGCCACGAGCTCCCAAGCAATGGCCAGCTGCTTAGAGCTCTTATTGCGGTGAAAACGGTCCCTCATGGCTCCGAAGCGGACGCGCAACAACGCTTCTGCAGCCCTTGGTGTCCATGCAAAAGTGGTGCTGGGTGAGGACGAGGCTTGCGTAGCGCTTGGCCCATCACCAGCAACTCCACTGGTAGCAGTAAGCACACTACCCCCTCCATCGTTACTTGAGACAGCAGCTTGTCGTTGATACCCCGCACCTCCAGGCGTTGCAGTCAGCGCCGCAGAAAGCTGTGCGAGAGGAAAGCTCAACGTATCCTGGTCATCATCCCCTGGGCTCAGTGACATCGCACGATCTCCACTGTCATTTCCTCGGGCAAAACCGTCATCTTCTGCCAGTTGCGAAGGAGAAAGCGGCGTGTAAGCTGCCCGTGAGGCTTGGTTGCGGGGGGCCATCGCGATGGAGCTGTCTTTGTCTGGCTGTCGAGGTGCTGGACAACTCTGGTGTGTAATTGGTCAAAAGTTTTATGTGGGGATGGAGCTGTAGCGAACGCAGCTCAAGACGATACGGGACTTTTTCTACTGCGATCTCTACCCGAGGTACAAAGCGAACACGCTCTAAGGCGCACCCTATCTTCGGGTGATGAGCAGGTCTTCAAAACGTTGATCTTCGGAGATGAGCAGTCAAAACCGTGGTATCGATTAGCAGAATGCCTACGCAAAGATTCACTCTTCGTTGCCAATACGGTATCGGTATCGGAGTCGATTTCGCCGATCTGTTCGTCCAGAACGTGCAAGCCAGCAAGCTCGGCAGCTCGTTCGCATTGCAGTCTCGGTCTTTGTGAGCTTGGACGTTGTAGCTTGTAGCAACTTCAGTGGCTTTTAGGCTAAGCATGAGCGCCAAAACTGGTACGCCTTCTTGCCTCAGGTCGTTGATCCAGTTGACGATCTCGCCTTCAGCATCTTTACTCCTGTTCCTACCAAACGCTCTCTCTTTCGCAGCATGCCCTTGGTAGTTGCACAGGCCTGCTCTAGCTTAGTCACCTTCTTCTTCCATTTACTTAAAAGCTTGCGACGGTTGCTGTATTCCGCTGGGTGTAGATTAGCCAGAATTCCTCGATTGTCTGCCTGGCGTTGTCAGTACTGCGATAACGCTTAGCTGCATCGTAGCTTAATCGCGTTCGTGAACGCCTCTCTCGTTCCGTGCTTTCCGTACTACCGCCATCTTCACGGGAGACGTGGGCGCCCGACAGGCTTGTGCTTCTCCTGGAGCGGCTCTGCTGTTGTTGCGCGGGCTTCGGCTTCACCTCCAGCCATGCGGGCTGAATCTTGAATGGCAGCACGCCACAAAAATAGAAGCGCCAAGTTCAATGTCGCCTTTGACAGAGGTAGTGATTCGTATCGCTATGATTGGTTGAAACCCTGTGTCGCCTGTATGCGGTGACGCCTTAGACAAAGGGAAGTCGGTACTTGTATTTTCCGACATCATGATGTCTTCACATTGTTCCACACCTACTCACGTTCTTCGTGAAGGACTCTTTCAGAAGGAGTAACCTGGGCATGGATTAAGTTGCGTGTTGTTCTACTTACACGCGGCCAGGAATGGGCGAGTATTGGCGGCGCATGCGGTGCTGGCGCCAGCGCACGACAGCAAAGATCGCAGCTCCAATCGCCGCCAGAACGAGAGCAATGAAACCCAAGATAGCAGCGATGCTCCACTTGGCGACGGACACGAGTAAGTGACCAGGCTGGTGGGTTCTTTTAGCGGTGGGGATCGGCACAGGAAGATCCGTGGGAGCAGCACCCGGGAGAGCCAACAAGTGGCCAGCACCACCGAAATCACACGTCGCGCCTTTCTCGCGGTTGAGGTGCCAGTACTGGTTGAACGCCCAGTCACACTGCTCCTCTAGCGTGAGGAAACGCTTCTTGATATCCGAGCAGTCAATTTCCGGGAAGTTGCACGCAAATGCGAGACCGCTCTTGAGTTCAAACTCCTGGACACCACGCTTAGCACGGCAGACAAATTCACCCCTGTCTTCCTTCGCGCAAGCTCTCTCCACGCCGTCGCTTTCGTGGTAGTCCGACACATTCTTCGGGAAAGCACCGATACGCACCAAGTCCAAGAAGCTCCACTTGGTGGCAAACTCCGTCTTGAAGTTCCAGAAGTACCATCCGTGACCAACAGCGAAACCATTCAGCTTCTTCAGAGTCAGCAGCCTCGTCAATGCATCGTCATCCTCCTGGGCGAAAGAGTTGTTGCTGGTAACAGGGCACTTGCCGAACGATGGTCCAGACATACCGGTACCGTACGGGCCCTGGATCGGCTTCGTTTTGTCCAGCGGAGTGCCTGGGAAGCCCTCACCCAGGTAGGTACTGTTGATAGGACAGTCCACCCAGTGGCACTGCACCTTCGGGAAGCCAGGCAGGTTATCATTGAAGCCGTTCAGCCACATGGCGCAGTTGTCCGTGCCGATTGACCATTCGCCGACGATAACAGGCATCATAGCGTTCTCCATGTCGGAGATCACGTACTTCTGCTGACAGGCATTGGAGAAGAAGTCCGCAATCGTTCCAGGGGGATTCCAGGCCTGGTAAATGTGCGTGTCTAAAGCAATGTCGGGGCAACCCTTGAGAAACTCAGCCCAGAATGTCAGACCGAAGCGGAACGAATCGTGGATGACGAACTTCCACTTTGGTGCAAGAGCTTTCACACGCTTGTACGACTTCCAGTAGTACTGCTTCAGCACCTTAATAGGCGTGAGTTCCCACGGCTCGTTCACCGGCTCAAGACCCATAATGGCGTCGTGACCCTTGTAGCGGTTGATGATAGCCTCGACAGCCACGATAGAATGGTTGAGGTTGGAGTAGTTGATGCTCGAGTAATTGTGGTTGTTCACATCGAAGGTGCCAGCCCATTCAGCCTGACGAATCGGCCAGTGTTCAAACGTGGTGGTTCCCACAGGTTGAGTGCTAGCAATGGACGTCCACTTAACGGACGAGGACTTGCCACTGTTGTCGAATCCGTTCTGAGATCCAATCAAACCGTGGACATCCAGAAGGATCTCAAGGCCGTACTTGAGCGCCAGGTCCGCAACGCGGTCCAGAGCTTCCACGGCGCCATCCGTGCAGCCAGCGTAAGGTTCGTACGGGTTGAACATCCAGTCGCCAACAGGAACACGCAACGAGTTGATGCCAGCATTCGCCAGAGCAGCAATGTCATCCTCAGTCACCCAGTTGTCGTAATGGATCCGTAGTTGACGGTTGGATTCAGCCTTGCCCAGTGCAGTGCAAAACGTGTACATGTCCATTGCCGTTTTCTCCGGCGCCTGGTCGCCATACTTCTGCTGAGTGTTCAAGAACTGGTAGAAAAGCGAAGGGGTAATCCACGGCTCCAACACGAGCCAACCACCTAAGTTCACACCGCGTACTTGACGGTTGAAGGGCGTGGCGTGCGTATCCAGAGAGCACGTAAAGTCCGTGTCGTTAGGCTTGAAGGTCTTAAACACGCCGCTGTCCTGCGAGAACATCGATGCCTCCGAGTGCTTCCAGTACCACTCGTAGTCCGGGCTGTCCTCAGTGTCATGTGGGCCCGATTCAGGCGCCGGAGCGTCCGTAGGATCCTCAGGGGCGGCAGGCGCAGGCTGCGCAGGTTCATCGTGGGAGTCTTCGTCGCCTACGTGCATGGACATGACGCGGTTCAGGGGGCCCCTCTCACTGGAGACGGCGCTGGGCTGCAGCGCCACGGCCAGCAGGGCACACAGAGCCGCTGCGGTCGTCAAACGAGATCCGACCATCATTCTGCTTCGACTCGAAAAGCTCTTGCGCACCACGGGGCGAATTTGGAAGTGAGAGGGATCTTTTTTCACGGCTCTTTAGGCGAAGATACGATGGTAATAAATTACAGAACTAGCCATAGATTTGACGAGAGGATTGTATGTGATGATTATGTGGCGGTGGAAACATGAGATATGGATATGTGAAATTACAAAACTAGCCCAACTTGCGATCTTCTAGCTTGAAGTCGTCGGATTGTTTATTGGCTGCCAGTGAAAATGGCGATGGCTGACGATATCCGTGTCAGACAAGTTTCCGGTCACTCTTTTTTTACTTGAGTTAACTATAGAATGGGTCGAGACCTGATTTACTGTGACCACGCAAGTGGTCACTTTACAACTACTTGGTTTTTGTATGCAGGTTGGAGGGCTCTGGTGTGGCCCCTCTGCTCCCGCAATATCTGGAACTGCCCAGATGTATACTTGATGTTTGTATGGAGATTTCGGTGACCACACGATGGTGTGACCACTTCGCTGTCACCCACGGATATGATGTACTCGTAAAAATACATTCGCATATTTTTATTTAATGATTAATTTCATACCTTCAATTCATTTTTGAATTGTACGCAATTCGTTCATAAATTAAGAAGAGGCAACCTGCGTCCTCCAAGCCACTCACCACCAGTCATTAGCTAGACCCATCCAACACAGCCAACAACAACCGCAAAATAATGGATCAGAATCAATTTACTTGCTTCACTGAACATTCCCCTTCAAGCGTCCGTCTACCTACTGTTTACTATGGCCCTCACGAGCAGTCAGATCTGCAACATGTTGTTTATGGAGGTCGGTGACGGCTTCTACAAGTGTACCACCTGCGAGAAGCAGTACAAGAAAGGAAACGGCTACAAAAATCTGCTCAACCACCTCAAACGCAACCACGACAACTATGAGCATGAAGCTCAGGAGGCTGACCGTCGCCAAAACCCGCTTCATCTGCACCTAGTCAGTTCCAGAACTAGGGACCTGTATCGATAGATTGAGTGGGTAGTCTGTGACCGCCTACCTTTGGCGTTCGTAGAACGCCGGCTCACACGCCAGAACGCCTCGCTATCCTTGGTCTCTGAGGGCACGTTGTCTCGCTACATTACCTTACTGTCCGAGCTACTCGAGGTCCATGTGGCCAGCGAGCTGCCGGACTCGTTTGGACTAGTTTTAAACGGCTAGACGAGCAGTAGTCGGCACTACCTTGCCATCTTTGCCGTGTTCGACGGCTCGATAGACGGTGTCGTCACAACCGACCGGGGTGGCGAGACTGACTACTACGACGACTTGGATTGTTCGTCACGGCGCTTTATACTGCTAGCGTTTTCGCCATTTGAGGACGAGGAAGATCTCCGCGCACAAAGCCAGTTTGACCTAATCGCTGACACTTTGTCGCGCTACGACATGCCGTGGAGCCCTGTCAAGTTCATGGTGGGTGACAACTGCTCTGTGAACCAGTACATCGGCAGAAAGGAGGGGGCTATCCCACTCATTGGATGTTCTAGTCACAGATTCAATTTGGCCGTCAAGGACTTCCTCAAAACAGAGGAAGTGTTGATTGCCAAGATCCAAGCTCTGATGACCAATCTGCGTACACTGAAGGGGTGAGCTGTTCTTCGCCGAGTCTCTCAGCTTGCGCCGCTGCTACGGAACGACACCAGATGGTCAAGTACGTACGAGATGGTGGCGCGCTACATCGTCCTACAACCCTGTATTATCCAGCTGGAACTCGAACTGCTGGTAGAGCACGAGATCCACCCGCTTCTCCTCAGTCGAGCTGAGCACGAGCGCGTCAAGGCGCTAATGAGGCACCTCGAGAAGTTTGAAGGGGTTACTAAGGAACTACAGAGGACAAACCTAACTCGATCGGCTGTGCGACGTCTCTTTGACCAGGTTGTCAAGGAATATCCAGCACTGAAGACTCGACTGGAACCAACGGCACCTATTGTTAACAATCCTCATTTAGAACAAGGACTTGTGAAGCTCCAGCGCGGAGAGACGCTGTTGGCTGCTGAGAAGTTGGCGTGTGCCAAATTTAGGTCGGCTTGGCTTGAAAGAGCGCCGGCGCGAGAGGACACAAGCAACTCTATTGTCAAGGCCGCGTTCGAGAAGCGAAGGGTGGTAAAGCGCTCGAAGTACGCGGACGTTTCATACGTCCCGCCGGCATCTAACGAGTGCGAGCGCTTCTTCTCGGCAACGAAACTGGTGCTATCCGACCTAAGAAAGAGCCTTTCACCGAACAAGCTAGAGATGCTGATGTAGCTGCAGTACAACCGCTCGATGTGGGACGTGCATATGGATGAATATAGTGACGGTGCCGACAGATGCAAAACGACTTGGACTCGGTATGCCCCAATGACCCAACCACAGACCACTGACTGCCATTTTTACCGAATAGGAATAAGGAGTAACCCCATTTTAACCAATCAATATATTTAGGGTTAGGGTTAAATGCTGCCGACAGTCGGCAGACAGATAATGTCGGCAAGGCAGCAAAAATATGTTTGTCGCCTATACAAAAGTGCTGTATTTAGCGTATAGCTCACATATCCAATCATTTGCCGACAGGTGTCAGTCTAGTTGTATTTCGAGTCATTTGATATCTGTCGTGTTCCAGCGCTTGACTTCTAAACAATTCACGAGAGAAGGCATCTACAAAAATGAGTCTCCAAGATCTGGCTCCGATTAATTCACAACGCGCTAAGCAGACTGCTATCAACACGTTTACTCGTTATCTATCTTCTGAAGGTGTAACGATGGGGATTTATTGCGAGTGTGCTACTTGGAGATACTGATGGATCTGTTTTCGTTAAGTTGATGGACCGTTTCGCTGTATATCTGGCGTTTTTGTAAGGGAGAGACAGAAAATATCTGGCTAAAAACTCTATCATGTCCTACTACAGGCATGTCAAGAACTGGCTGCTTGATTCTACCCAAAGAACTGGCATGTGATTGAAAAGAAACTCTTCAAAATGGCTCAGACGTTAGAAAAGCACTGCATGAGAAGGCAAGATGGAGGACCAGCTAAGAAAGCCCCCAGCGTGTACGAAAAAGACTTGAAGATTCTCGTGGATGGAATTTACTACGATGCTTCCAGTGCAAAAGACTATCAGGATGCTGCATTGCTTACTTTGATGTGGTTTGCATTCGGGAGAGCCTCAGACTTGGCGTGATTGTAATCCAAAGCCAGCCTCTCAGTGACTGCAGACGGAGTTGTTTTCATACGTCTCATCCGGATAAAGACTGCAGAAGAGCAAGGGCTTTCCCTGTACCCAGATAAGGACTGTTTTATTACGTGCCCGTTGCACGCTCTAGGAATTGCACTTGCAATGCAAGACTCTCCCACTAGTCAACTACTTCAGCACCCCAAGACCAGCTTGGACAATGATGACGTGTCGTTTGCCCCCACGGAAATTCCCCTTGCTGAAGCGTTAATGAATTGCTCGGATATAATTCCACCCACCGGTGCCCCAGAGAAAAAAAACCGGAAGCAGGATGAAAGCATGAAGATGCAAGGTTTCGTGAATAGAATTGTGAAATCAGCTGAATCGCAGGCGCGCGCTAAACCTACCGAAAACTTATCATCTCACCTGTTTCGGCGAGGTGGAGCGCAGCATGCTACTGGCGATCCTTCTCGGTCAGCGCATTGGATTTTTGATCGAGGGTCCTGGAATATGACCGCTACAAACAAGGCATTTGCTTATGTATTCAATACGGCGACTGAAGATAAAAAGGTTTCACGAGTTTTAAGCGGGTGGAAGTCAAACGAAAAGCCGATTGTAGCAACATTTTCGGCTTTTGACAGTGCAACCCAGAACGAGATGCACAAGTTGTGCAATCTTTTATTCGCCGCAAGCCTCGAATCTACCGCGGTGGACATGAAACTGATGTTAAAGTCGCCGAGGTACTTACGGCTACTATGATCCAGCATTTTCCCGAAGTTTTGGAGCGCTATCCAATGTGTTTGTATGTCAGTAGAATGCGGCAGTGTCTCCGTTCTTGGAATCACAAAGACGCAGTTATTGGCGTGGAGCCTGGAATTGCAGTGTCTCATTACTACAAAGGAGCTGGAATGTGCAGGAACTGAGCAGGAGACATTTACACGGGAGGAAAAGCCAATTAATCACCAGAACTGTGTTATCAGTGAGCTTGTAGCGCTGAACCAAGATTTATCTAAGCGCGTGGAGACTTGGAGAAGCGCGTAGCTTCACAGGAAGCCGAGATCCTTGTCGTATCTCTGATGTTGTACCATCAAGCGATCTTAACCACACAAAAGGTGAAAACCATGCGGATCGAAGGCACATCCAAAGTCGCCTGCCGCAGTTTGGTACGAGTGGTATGCTAAGACACCTCGGATGTGGGATGAGGTGCAAACTGGCAGCAGAAGTCAACATACAAGCAGATCACAAATTATCTGAAATTGTTTCTGGCAAAGGATTCGTGCTTGACCCGTCCTCGCTAAATTACTCAAGTCAAGTATTTCGCGTTGGGAAAGAAGCAGAAGCTGCTTTGATTGATTTCTTTCTTGTTCACAATATCAAGAGCAGGAACGGCTCGTCAGTGCTGGAAGCAACTACGAAGACTGCACAGAGAAGGGAAACTCAACCATCTCATCGATGCGCATGCTTCCGAGTCAAGATAGGAGCAGTGGAGGACCCAGCACCAGATAAATTTAAGGAATTCTTCACGCGTAGTTAATCGTATAAATATACGCACTATAGACACTGAGCAATGATCGTTTATCTATCTATGCGTATTCACCAGATCAAAGGTGTGTCATGGGGTTTACTCGCGCGAGTTATGTTGCATTTGTGTCAGACTAGAGTTTACTCGCGCGAGTTATGTTGCATTTGTGTCAGATCAGAGTTTACTCGCGCGAGTTATGTTGCATTTGTGTCAGACTAGAGTTTACTCGCGCGAGTTATGTTGCATTTGTGTCAGACTCAGAATTTACTCGCGCGAGTTATGTTGCATTTGTGTCAGACTAGAGTTTACCTCGCGCGAGTTATGTTGCATTTGTGTCAGACTAGAGTTTACTCGCGAGATCTGATTCTATATCTGATAAGGGTCTGGCTCTCCGTCAATCTACTTTCCACTCATTTCTAGGAATCACCGTCGCAGGTAACGAGAACAATGGCAAAGCGGGTGTGTGTGCAGCGCTCGGAGTGTGAAGAGCTCGGCTTTCTACGTAGATGGAAGGAGCATCCTGAGTGGGAGATTGCAGAGGCGGCGCATGAGATGAAGGTGAAGGAATCGTCGCTCCGTGGTTGGAAGAAAAAATATTGGGACAATTTGGATAAAATAAAAGGATCCGATCGCAAGAGGAAATCGGGTGCTGGCCCGAAGCGGAAGATGAAGCCGTATGAAGGGAGAGAGTGCTGGAGTACTTGATTCGTTTCAAGAAGACGCAACGTGCACGCCGGCTGATCTTCTGTTTTATTGCAGAAGTATTGATGAGTTTAACCGTGATATTCTAATCCGTACACTCAGAAATCATGGGTTTCTAGATTTATTAAATACTATTCTGAAGGATCTGGTGGTGGTGCACCAAAGGGTCGGTCCGGTGAGCATCGTGATGGTGGCGATACAGGTGATGAATCTACTTACTGTGATGCTGGTGGAAACGGTTGCGAGCGAAGTGGTAGTGATGGTGAAAGTCGTGACGATGGCAATGACAAAAGTGTTGGAATTTGTGCCGGTAGTGGAAATATCGATGATGGAAAGGCCAAGAATGACATGGACAAAACTGTTCCTGGTGATGTTGAAAACAACTCAAAGAGAGTGATGCACCACGAGGCGAAGGCACTCATTCTTCAAGTCCGGCTCCGAAGCGCGTTGCTAGCATGCATGCATCAAGTTGTGCTCGTGGCTCAAAGCGTTCTCGTATTCTTTCGCTACGGCTGGTGCTAGATGCGATTAAAGCTGGTGGACCCTTTGTAGAATTTGCTTCGCATCTCCGTCAGCTCAGTTGCAGACGCAGAAAACCCACCCACATTTCCGCAAAAACAATTAATGCCACCGCGAAGATGGTGTCTATCGATGGGATCACTGTTGTTCTGACACCACAAGTCATTCGAACGTGTAAGCAAAAGCTCGTTGCATTCCAAACAAAATCGAAAAAACACAAGCACGACACTCCTATTGCTCGTGACAAAATTGCAATCACAGTGGATGATGTTTCATACGATGTCACTTCACTTGATACTATGACTAGTTGGCATGTGTTAATGGAACGCTACAAGATCGTTGATGAAGCTCTGAAGTGGGTAGCATCAGATGCTCACAAAGGTTTTGCTCCGGAAAACCCATTTGATGCTGATTCCATTTTGCCAGTTGAGGAGATGTCTATAGAGATCCTGCGGCTCCGTGTACTTCACGAGCAGTGGAGTTTTATTGACTTTGTGGAAAACGTTTGCTCGATGAAACCTGTCTGATAGAACGGTCCTCATGCTTATCAGTCAGGCACTACAAAAACCGAATCCATGCTGTTGCCGTACCTTCAAATGTAATCCGTATACCCGGTCTCGACGAGGACGTATTGGCATCGCAAGATGCACTTGACTATGCTCGAAGAGCTGTCACCCCGGTTGTTGTGTTACTTGCTGTCAATTTTGGCGAAAATCACTGGTGCGGAGTTATAATTGATTGTCGAGAAAGGGTCGTGATAGTGTTTGACCCGCTACACATTGACGAACTCAACCGTCTGGTGAAAAGCAAAATTGAGCCGCTTCTTCTTGCTAAGAAATATCGCTACAAGACTCACGCCGCGTTTACCCAATGCGACAGCTACAACTGCGGAGTTTCCCTTCTTGTTTTTTTTGAAGCGTTTCTATTTGAAAAAGTCGTATGTATTGACAATGTCCGCGACGCCATGCAGTTCTTCCGCTATAGATACCTTAGCAAGAATCTCAGAGCTGTTAAGGAATAAAGCACCGACTATATTTTTGTTGAACTATTTTTGTCGGCAACTGTCTGTCGGCATGTCGGCACCGTGATGGTATGGTAGAGGAGCTAAGAATTGGTAGGAATAATGCGGAATAATTCAATTATTAATTGTTGCCTTGCTGATTGATGTATTAATCTCAGTATTGCATTCTCGGATGGAATCAGAGTCCATAGGCTCCAACCGAGGTTCGAATCTGTCCATGAGACATTGACGCTCTCCCCAGCATCATTGGACCAGTGACACTGGTTGCCACAAGCACCTAGTAATCCTTTAGTAGTGGAACTTCCACTGTGGAAGGAACCCTTCTTTAGTAGACTATCGCCCTAACTGCCGACCATATGATGGCCGCACACTATAATAGCGCTCTCCCTGTCAGTCCGTTGTTGGGAGTCTTGCATCCACAACTGCGGTCTCACTTTTGCATTGTGGCAATGCGCGTGTTGGCAGCACTGTTGCAGGTAATGAAAGCGTGCTTTAGTCATCGAGGAAGCTGTGTGGAAGGGTGACCTAGTGATGATTTGTCAAAGTTGCAAGAAGTACTAGAACAAATGGTGTTATTACTTTCGCTTATTGCCAGTTGTACTCATTAGCGCTGTGTACTTACACGTCGAGGTTACGATGAGCTTAAACATTCACGATGTGTCCGATCAAGGGCGAGTATTCTTCTCGTCTCCTGTGCCGCGCAACGCCCAAGACGACGGCCAACGCGACGAGACCCACAACAACTCCAGCGAGGGTCCACACGAGGATATCCTTACCTACTGAAGTGGCCAAGAATTCCTGTCGAGCGACACTGGACGGACTCGGAATAGCCATCAAATGCGCTGCCCCACCGAAGTCGCACGTGGCTCCTTCTTCGCGGTGAGCATGCCAATACTCGTTGAAGGCCCAGTCACAACGCTCCTCGATCGTGTCGAACCGCTGGTTGATGTCCGTGCAGTCCACCTTGCCGTCGTTGCCGCCGCAAGCGAATTTCAAGCCGCTCTCAAGGTCGAAACGACGTACGCCACGCTTGGCCGTGCAGAGGAACGCACCTTTGTCCTCTATCAAGCAGGCGGAGAAAACTTCTTCGTCGGTACGGTAGTTCGACACGTTCTTCGGGAACGCACCCTTGCGAACCAAGTCCAGGAAGTTCCAACGCGAGCCAAACTCTGTCTTGAAATTCCAAAAGTACCAGCCGTGACCCACCGCGAATGCATTCAGCTTTTTCATGTTGAGATTGCGTGTGAACTCGAGCTCGTCCTGGTCATTCTGCTGGTTAAACGATGTGTTGCTAGTGATCGGACACTTACCGAACGACGGGCCGGATTGACCCGTGCCGTACGGACCTTGAATCGGCTTAGTGATGTCCAAAGGGGTTCCAGGGAAGCCCTCGCCCAGATAGGTACTGTGCACGGGACACTTTGTCATGCGGCATTGGATGTTGGGGAAACCTGGCAAGTTGTCGTTGAATCCGTTTAGCCACATCGCGCAGTTGTCGGTGCCCAATGACCACTCGCCGACGATAACAGGCATCATGGCGTTTTCCATTTCAGCGACGAGATACTTCTGCTGGCAGGCGTTGGAGAAGTAGTCAGCCTTCGTGCCGGGGGAGTTCCAAGCCTGGTAGATGTGCGTGTCAAGAGCGATGTCAGGACAACCACGCATGAACTGCGACCAGTACTGGACACCAAAACGGAAGGAATCGTGCAGGACGAACTTCCAGTGCGGTGCCCGGGCCTTGACGCGCTTGTATGACTTCCAGTAGTAGTCTTTGAGGAGGTCAATGGGCGTGAGTTCCCACGGCTCGTTCACAGGCTCCAAACCGATGATGGCCGGGTGGTTCGCGTACCGGTTAACGATAGCTGAAACTGTAGAAAGCGAGTGGTTCAGGTGCTCATAGTTGATGGTTGTGTACGTGTTCGTGGTTGAGTTGAATTCACCAGCCCAACCAGCGGAACGCAGAGGCCAATGCTCAAATGTAGTGGTACCAATTGGACGAGTGCTGGCAATCGATGTCCACTTGACAGACGAGGCCATGCCACTGTTGTCGAAGCCATTTTGTGAACCGATCAGGCCATGAATGTCTAGCAGCAAGTCGATGTTGTATTTGAAGGCAAGATCGGCAACGCGATCAAGCTCCTTGACAGCACCATCCGTGCATCCGATGTAGGGCTCATAAGGGTTGAACATCCAGTCGCCGACGGGCACACGGAGTGAGTTCACGCCGGCCTCAGCCATCTCTTTGATGTCATCCTCAGTGACCCACGTAGCCCAGTGAATACGGAGCTGGCGGTTAGCTTCCTCCTTGCCCAGTGCTGTACAAAACGTGTACATATCCATAGCCGTCTTCTCGGGGGCCAAGTCGCCAAAGCGTTCCTGTGTACTCAAGAACTGGTAGAAGAGTGTCGGGGTGATCCACGGCTCCAGCACGAGCCAACCACCAAGGTTGGCACCGCGTACTTGACGGTTGAACGGTGTGGCATGTCGATCGCTGGAGCACGTCTGGTTCTCGTCATTGGGCTTGAAATTCGCGAAGAAATCAACGTTATCAGAGTTGAAAACGTGGTCGTTTTCCCAATACCATTGGGCGTCTTTGGTCACCGGTATCGCATCGATGTCAGTGCCGCCTAATGTCGTGTCCAGCGCGTGCTCGACAGGTGTGACGGCCGCCGTTAACGATAGCGCTGCGGCCAGTTGCAGCAAAATCTTCATGGTAGTGGAGATCCGAGCGCAGTGAAGCGGTGTGCGTTGTTCAGTGTGAGCTGCTTTCGTCCGAATTGGAAATGAGCAAGAGAATGCAATGGCAAAAGAAAACTCGCTCGGGGGAGAAGTCCTTGTTGTCGGTGAGCATACCGCTTGTTCGACGAGCGGCTGTGTGCCCGACGCAGAAAAGGCAATAGGTCACGTGAAAACTTCAACGCCACATAGGACCGGCAGGCACTTTATCGAGCAACAATGTAGTTGTTATTTTCTCAGTACGAGAAGCCTTTCATAGCTTGTCGGTACGCTGCAGCCGATAGGAGAGTGTCCAGGGAGATTGACACCGATCCTCTACCACTCAGCTCAGCTGCGAACACTTGATGCAAACCTTGCCAAAGCTACATGTAGCGTACTGACTGTATTGGCAAAGCTGGTTGGCACGACACACTTGCAAATTGTGCCGCACAAGAAACATGTTTGCAGCCCGGATGTCCAAGGAACTGCAGCTCTTAGACCAACAGTAAATTCGTCGGATACATGTTATTAACCCGCGAGGTTCGAACAAAGACTAGCGCCAAGACATCACGTGATGCCCTTGGAGAAGCGGCTGCGCTGGAAGCGAGTGGTGGTGTGTCTCTACTTGCACCTCTGCCCTCCGTCGGAGAATGAAAGCTTCCGATCAAAACGAAATCTTCGCCTTGTGTTGCGGTCTACATGTACAAACGCCAAGGGCGATGATCGGTTAAGTTAGTAGGCATTTTTGCTCATGAAAACGCACTTGTACTGCAACTTGTCTCGACGATAAATTCGAGAGCACAACAACGGCAGACTGTCTGCCCTTGGACCGCATCTGCACTTACACTGCACATTCTGTCGACCAAGATGGGTCGCCGCCTCAAGTTGCAGTGTCCCCATGCAGTGCGTACTACGCCACGGCTCAGCCCTCCCTCGAAGTTCCGACGTAGCCATCCATTGCCTCAAGAATGGCAAACACGCTAAGCCGGTCGTTTGAACTCTGTCGCGTAAACCATCACTGGAGCTGCTTGGCTGCATCAAAACGCGATGCTGCTACACTACAACACCATCCGCTTCGTGGCGCCGATCTTGCGCGTTGAAGTTCAGAACACATGGCGCAAATTGAAGTGGCTTTGGCCAAGTTGACCTGTCCATCGCGACGCTGAAATCGGCAAGTTGCCTGCGTCCTCAGCCAGTCAGTGGAATGCGTGGCCGTGGACGCTTGCTTTCCTTCCCGAAGGAGCCGACAACTGCGCCTTGGAGCTTGTTATGCACGAACTCGAGGAGGATAGAGAATTTTGGCTCTCGACCGAGAACAAGAAGCGAGACGAGAAGCGAGATGATAAGCATATCCTTGCGGATGCAGATACCGCCCACCTTACAATCTCGCCGCAAAGGCGCTGCGGTGCGGTTGCAACTTGCAGCCTTTGTCAAATCAAACTGATACGGGACGATGCACACAGTCATCGCAGCCTTTTGGGTCAAGACTTCAGCCTCTTGTTGTCGAGAGAGAGAGAGATCAACGACCTGGTCACGGCTGCATCTGCGGCTGAGCGGTAAATTTTCGTCGGGAAGACACTCTCCAGTGCTGTAGTTACCGCGTATCCTAAGCTGAGCAGACCTCTCCATAAGCGTTTGAGGTGCGAAAATGTGCCAGTACATGTAACGCTGTACTTGTACCTACGTATGTCGAGGCTTGTTGGCAACAAAGTTGTTGGTACATTGGTGTGCTATGCATTCGTCACGTTTGCTGTTTGTGGTGTAACTGTAGACGAATTTGCGGGGATGGACTGATTAAGATGGCGTGCGTGGCGGGTCTCGATTGTTGAGATGACACACTTCTAGGCTGCATGAGTCAGCTTACGAGTTCCTCAAACTCGTAGCAAGTTGGAGGAAGTAAGCGCAATTAAAGGCAGGATTCAAAAAGCATCACCACTGCCTCAATACGGAGGATCATAGGGAAATGCCCTGTTGTTCTTCCGGTAACGGGGAGTACGTTTATTCGCTCGATACGCCTGCATATACTCACGTACATTATCCCAGGCTTGGACGAGTCTGCACCGGTAGGGATCGGTGGGGTAGCTGCTACCCAACCAAAGGCAATACACGGCATGATCCGGCCACAGACTCAAATGCCATTCGCCCAACACTTTTTGGGTTGGAACAAGGTCAAGGATAGCTAAGCTTAGTACCAAAGCAGCATCCGAGTTAACATAGAATACGGGGGTTAAGTGAGTCGTTAGGGAGGTGCAGTTTGAAGTGACCTTGACACTCGTCAATCTCAAATGGCTACATACTATGTAGCCATTCACAAACGCACCAATCACAGGCTAACAGTTCCCTTCACATGACACTTCCTGCACGTTGTCTACGCTTCGTCGACGTTGCTGGGTGGGATCCGTCCTCTCCCGAATGGCGTCGACTTTTGCTCCAGCTCCCAGCACATGAGCAAACGCAGGTGACACGCTTTATGTTTGCGAAGGACCAGAATTTGGCGCTTGCTAGTCGCTTGCTGCAGCGACAGCTCATCCAGGAACTTTTTGCAATAAATTACGATGTCATCGATATTGCACGCACTCCTGAGGTGCGTTAAGAGCTGTAAATGACCAATATGTTGATCAAGTGACTGGTATTCCTACTGTTGACAGAATAAACCTTATTGGAGGCGGTCAGCAGAGTGTTCTGCTCCTTCGTTGTGGAATTACAATGTTTCTCATCACGGCACCGTCGTGGCAATTGCTAGTGATCCCCGTGCTTTAGTTGGTGTAGATGTCGTACGACTGACGGATCGACCTCACCGTCAAACCTCTGTGGAGGAATTTTTCCGAGCTTTTGCTGGTCATTTTAACCCTCTAGAATGGGAATACATTCGCTCAACTGAGGACGAAGACAGTCAGTACGCCAGGTTCTATCGACTGTGGTCGCTCAAGGAGGCGTACATCAAGGCAGTGGGGATTGGTCTGGGGTTCTCACTATTGCGAGCGGAGTTTGTCTGCGTAGATCCGACAAAAGAAGATTTGTGGGAGCTCCAGCTTGATGGAAAACCCGCATGCGACTGGCAGTTTTTGTGCACTCAAGTCGACCCAGCGCACCTCGTGAGCGTCGCGTACGGACCTTTTTCAGCGATGTGGAAACCAGATACAAGCTCTATCTTCAATGGGGACTCGATCACTGAAGTCGGTATTGAGAAAACGGCTGTAAAGCCCTTGCTTCAAGAATGGCACCTGAATGATCTTCTCCAGTAAAGCATTTAGCAAGTTCGCTGTATGTAAAAAAATAAGCGATAGCCAGATCTTGTTCCGATTTCCGTCACATTACCGCTGTGTTGGAAGATGTCTACACTGCGACATTGATTTCGATGCATCATCCATCTCCACTCCTGTAAACCGTTTTACGGGTTCGGGAACAGCATCTGACGCACTTTCGGCTTGAGATCGTAGTAGATCTGGTCCAGACGCGTATCCAGGGTGTTGTCGCACACAATCTTGCCCTGTTTGGCGTACAGCACGACGCCACCAGCTTTGGAGTCCGGGAGCATGCCGTCCGTGGCCTTGTTAAGTGTCACCTTGACCTTGCTCACGTCCAAATTGGCCTCTTTCTTCATGGTGGCGATGTACTTGTCCGTGGCTTCCTTAAGCACCGTCTCAGCGAGACGTACGTCCTTGGCACGCACAGCAACGACCACTTCCGTCTCGTACAGCTTGATCAGACCTTGCACAATGAGGTCGCGCAGTAGCGTCTTGTTCTTCTCGTCCGCAGTCGTGTAGTTCCGGAGCTGCGACTGGCCGTCCACAATGAGCGTC
Organism: Phytophthora colocasiae; assembly: GCA_018806915.1. NCBI lineage: Eukaryota > Oomycota > Peronosporomycetes > Peronosporales > Peronosporaceae > Phytophthora > Phytophthora colocasiae. The sequence continues at coordinate 865,812 of JAGKQI010000064.1, read as the reverse complement.
TTCAGTAGATCGTCACGTGCAATCATCTTCTGTCGTCGAGAGGCACCAATCTCGGCAGAACGAGCACTACATGTAGAATAGCGTTAATATCCAGAAGTTTTAACCACAAAGATACTATAAAACTTTACATGCGCTTGTTAATTTCACGCTCCTTCTCCTTGCGCGTGTATTCCTCTTGGATCTTGATCTTGGCGTTGTGCACCAGCATTTGCTTCTCCAAGTTGAAGTCGTGCTCGGTCTAAAATAAAATTCACAAAAAATTACGACAAAAAAAAATCTCTCTCCCCTAATGTTTATTTTACTGGACCTTGATGCGGATCTCGTTGGCCTTCTCCTGCGCCTCCTGCAAGATGAAGTTGACCATCTGCTTGATCTGGCGGTCGGCGTCGGACGCGTTCATTGTGGCTCTTTAATTCGGACACTACAGACTCTTCCGGGGCTCTCGCTCTTTTATCTCTGTATGAAGACTTTTCTGAAAAGATCTTTTACTTCATATCGTACTTAACCGGAAAATAACAATTACTTCGAAAATAATTTACCGATAAAAAACATAATTGAAATCGTACGGACCATGTTGCGCAAGGTGACGCTGTCTGTGGGGTCGCTGCAGCGTGTGCTGCGCTCCATGTCCACAAACCCTAATGTGGACAACAATGCGTTTGTGCATAGCATTTCCAAGGATCAGGCCAAACGCGCGCTTGAACGTGGTGCTGCTATTCGTGCGGATCATTTCGCGGCCAAAGGAGACTTCCCGGCTGCCAGTCAAGGCGACCACAAGGTGAACTCGGACGAAGCCAACCGCAAACGCATCATCTACCGTAGTAAACAACGTGGCTGGCTGGAAGTGGACCTGCTGTTGGGTCGTTGGGCCAGTCAGAACGTCATGCACTTGTCAAGTGAAGAGCTGAAGCAGTACGAAGACATTCTGAATGAAGAGACTATTGACATCTTCAACTACATCTCGGGGAAGAGCGATGTACCGGAGAAATTGGACACTCCTATGATGAAGAGACTGCAGGAGTATTGTCTCTCGTCTCCGTTGGGTAAAGCTTCGATTGAAGGTTTCGAGGAGAACAAAAAGTTCATGAGCAACTAAACAGGGAGGTTAAAAAAGGTAGAGTAGTTGCTCTCATTCTGTTTGTTTCTTGACTGGTTAAGTGTTTACTCGTCTGAAGTCGACGGTTATGGATGGCATCGGTAGAATGGGATGTTGTAGAATGCCATTGTCAAGCAGATCAGAAGCTGACGTGATTCTTCTGGTAACAATAGTCGACTCTCCTGGAAACGTACAATGAGACGGAGTACGAGATGAAATGGAACTGGAAGCTTCATGTCACGGTATAGTACGTTCTGCTCGTTCGTGGCAGGTATCACAAAGCCAAAGCCTATCAATGTGTACTCACTTCCGTTGTAGAATTCTCCTTGACTCGTGGCATTCACAACCTCCTGATAGAATGGACTTACAGCTCGAGTTTGCACATATCTGGTGATTGAACGGTCTAAGTTGCTCATTTGCCTCTCCGTCAAACGAATTAGCTCGCCGAGTTCACTCTTCTCGAATTTGTCAAGTTTGGGGATGCGGTTGCGTTCCATGGAGACTTTGGTGTCGTGATTTGTATCGGCATAGTACGAGACCACATCGTCCAGTATTGGTACTCGCTCGTTCATGTGCTTTTCGAACACGTGAAGTGGTTTACGGTCTCCAGATTCGCCACTGATGGAAATGTTGACAGTACCTAAGACCGCATCTGCGAACTCGTCCACGTCGAGATCGTGGGTAGAATACCACACGGTGGAAGGTGCTTGCAGTCCGTGACGAAGTGCTCGCTCTTCGGCTTCAAATGCGATTTTCACCATGTTTTGCAGAGCTTCCAACCGCACTGATCTCTTCGTTGCTGGGTCCACATTTGCATCGGCAAGGGTCTGAAACTCTGGCATCGTTATCAGCGATGGGGTGTAAACTGTTACCCCGGACTGCATCAAACGCTTGGAGACTTCTTCAATGGAAGGATAAGCGTAAAAATGAGAGAGCGCAGTGTAGACTCCGCTTCTGGACGAGAAATCCGTGGCACTGCTAGTGTCATTTTCACTGGGATTTCGCCACAATGAAGCTGCAAATGTCTGAGTTGAGTGGTTAGCGCTGGTGTTGGTTGCTGCTGTAGCCTGGAAGAATTCTGTTAAAGTTGGGAAGACTGGGTGTGATCCATTTGATCGATTTGTGAAGCGAGGTATGCCAGAGTCCAAAAAAAATTCCTGAAGCTGTGCTTGAATTTGCTCCAGTGCCTGGACATCTGTTGCGTTCATTGAAATTGTGCTACTAGGAACACTTTCATTTGGTTCTTGAGCTGGAATGGTGTTATTTGCCGATTTCATCACGGTATTGACAATGAATAAAGATCCATCGCCTTGATCTCCAAGATTTCGCTGAGATTTGGATTCAACACAACTCGATGAGCAAGAACCAAGCTCCACTCTGTCATCTTGGGCACTTAAGTTAGTAGAATCGTCAGAAAAGAACTGGAATAGCTGTGACGCTATTGTCCTTGCCAAAACAAGACGCGGAGACCAAATCCATGGATAACTGTCTGCTGGAAACGTCGGTGGCGGTAAATTATCATCGAGGGTGTAATACTGGTCGGAATAGTCTTCATACGGTGTAAAAGCTACAGAGTAGCGTTCGTACAGCACATTTCGTTTGCCACGATATACAAATGGCTGAGTTGTGTTGGTTTTTGACTCCTCTGGCTGTTCCTCATCTGATGGCATGGACAAGTTAAATTCCTGAATCATTTCGCTGGCGTTCATCAGCTCCAAACGCTTGGCAAACATTTCTTCTTCAAAGTAATCAACATAATGTGTCTGGATGAGGTTCCAAGCTACATGACCGAGAGATTTTAACAGTGGGAGTGCCAAATTGTCGGTAAGATACATTCCAATCGCTTTGTTCCGACGTCGACGGACGTTTCCAGACCGAACAGAACTCCCGTAGTCCATGGGAGACACAAGATTATACATTAACAACCGCGGGATATCTTTCTTAAGTGTACGTCGACCTTCAGTCGAGAGAACCCACTTGGAAATCCACGGTGTCTTGGCTTCCACTGCTCCTCGATAATCATCAAGCCTTGATTCGTTGTTTGGCACAACTTTCCCGTCTGAAAGCCGCTTCCAATTCGGTTGATGGTTGTACGGATGGTCTTCGACCCAGTAGTTGCTCGTATTTGTGCTGTTAAACTCCATTGTGTAGTTTGTGCTCGTGACTGCAATCATCAGGGTGGAAAGTACCAACACTTTCATGCCTACACAGAGCGTATTCATGCCACTCTGAAATGAAAAGAACTTGTTCATTTGCCAGAAAATTCACTAATACGTTTAAATAATTCTTGTTTAGGTGCTACAGGTATTATAGTTACTGGTTAGGTGCAAAACTTAGTTCCGCTACATGTATCAATCGTCTCACAACAAAAAACCTCGCATACAAAAACCAAGTGAAACCCATAGCCACCCGATATGATCATCCCTGTCTCTTGTCACACTTCTCGTGCGTCGCTCCCAGCCGCTCACTACTTCATCCTCGAGCTGTCCGAGATGTTGCCGCTCGCCGTGTCCCTCCGCCGCTTGGCCGGCCGTTCGGCCGCTATGGCCGTACGCCGCGCCGCGCCCGTGGCGTCCCGTTCCTCTTCTCTGCGCGTGTTTGCAGCCGTGCCAGGCCACGCGTCTGCTGCTTGGTATTCGTCTGCTCCGCTGGACTTTGGCGCGAACGGAGCAGCTGTCGTGGAGCTCGAAAACGGCGAAGACGTCGTGCTGGAGCCGCTCCAAGGCTTCGTGGACCAGAAACCCATTGAAGACTTTGATCTGTCGCAGGAGACACAGCGCAACTTGCAGCGCGCAGGTGTGACGCACCTGTTCCCGGTGCAGACGCAGTCGTTCGACGTCATGATGAAGGGTTCGGACATCATGGGCCGCTCGAAAACCGGCTCCGGTAAGACGCTGGCCTTCGCGTTACCTATTATTGAGACGATTCTGGCCAACCGCAAGAACACGCGCAACCCGCAGGCGCTTGTGCTCCTGCCGACGCGTGAATTGGCGCAACAGGTGCATGACGAAGTGCAGCGTGTGGCTCCGCAGCTGCGTACGATCAACGTCGTGGGTGGCGTTTCGTACACAGTGCAGGAGAACCAATTGCGCCGCGGGGTTGACATCCTTGTCGGCACTCCTGGTCGCATTATGGACCTGGTTGACAAGGGATCGCTGTCGCTTGAGGACGTTGACGTGTCTGTGCTGGATGAGGCCGACATGATGCTCAAGTTCGGCTTCCAGGAAGCTGTGGAGACCATTTTGGGCTGGGTGCCGGAAGGTGGCCAGACCGTCATGTGGTCGGCCACGTTCCCGAAGTGGGTGAGCTCCATGGCCCGTAAGTTCCTGAAGGAACCGGTGAACATTGATCTTGTGGGTGATGACGACAACCAGGTTCCTGCTACTGTCGCGCACAAGGCCATTAATGCACCGTTGCGTGACCGTATCCAGGTGCTGGAGAACGTTCTGCGTCTCCATGCTCACGACGGACAAACGCTGGTGTTCACGGAGACGAAGCAGGAGGCGGACGAGATTGCCAACTCACTGCCTGGCCAGGACGCACGTGCTCTACACGGCGATCTCTCCCAGGGTATGCGTACGTCCACAATGAACGGATTCCGTAGCGGCCACGTGAAGACTTTGGTGTGCACGGACATTGCCGCGCGTGGACTTGACATCGCCAACGTGGAGCTCGTGGTGCAGTACCGTCTTCCGAGCGACAAGGAGAGCTTTGTGCACCGCGCTGGACGTACTGGCCGTGCTGGTCGTTCGGGCACCAACGTTGTGTTCTTCGACCGTAGCGACGCGAGCGACGTGTTGGACTTTGAGCGTCGCTACAAGTTCAAGTTCGCACACACGGCCTCGCCTCGCCCCGAGCAGATGATGACGGGTGCACTGGAGGATGTAACCAAGCAGCTCACATCGCTGCCTAAGGCAAACGCGCAACTGTTTGATGAAGCTTCAAGAGCGATGATTGAGGAGCAGGGACCGGGTGTGTTGAGTGCTGCGCTTGCTCTGCTGTGCGGCTTTGACTCGAAGAAGCTGATGACGCTGTCGATGCTGACGGGCCGCTACCGCATGCAGACCGTTGAGGTGGAAGGCGTCCAGAACGCGCGCGAGCTGAACAGCCTGCTATCGTCTTTCATGGATGACCGTGTGGATATCTACCCTGTGGATGGTGGCAAGCTCGTGTTTGACATCCCACAGGGCAAGCTGGAGGCACTGCAGGAGCACTTAGCCTCTTCATCACCCGGCGATGACGTGACGGTGTCTGCTGCTGTGGAGTTCCCGCGCATGCTGATCGACCGCGGTGGCCGCAACAACAACCGCTTCGGAGGCAACAACCGCTTCGGTGGCAACAACCGGTTTGGAGGCAACAACAACCGCTTCGGTGGTAACAACAACCGCAACAACAACAGGAACAACAACCGCTTCGGTGGTAACAAGCGCGAAGGTGGTAACAACTGGAAACGCAACGACCGCGACGGAGGCTTCCGTCGCAACAACAACCGCGACTATGATTCGTCCTTCTCCAAGGGCCGTTCCTCAAACCGCAACAGCTTTGGCCGCTTCACGGACGGGTGGTAAGGTGATCGCAAGCCAACCCTCCTCTCAAGGAGATGCATATAGGGAACGACTGTATTTTAGATAGTGAGAACCACAGCTTCGACTGTGATTTTGATTTGATAGACCTCAGCCAATTTCAACTTTGACCAGCATTTAACTTCAGTTCGTGTGCACCACACTGTCACTTTTGAGCCACACGTCGCACATCAAAGCTGGACGAAGATGCTGAGCCGCAGCTCGACGCTCGCACGCGTCTGTAGAGCCCGTGCGTCACGTGCCACGTCGACCGCCTCAACGTCGCTCTTCTCTTCATCTCCACGTTCAATTGCCACCACAGCAGCGCAGGGATCGGATGAATCTTCGTCGAATTTACACGGTCACGTCAAAGCTCGACTCGATTTTAAGAAATTGGTGGAAAACGTCGATGCAGCCATTGCAAACGGCAAGAAACGCTTTAGTGAAGGAAATCCACAGCTTGTAGCTGATCTGTACCAGCGTCAGGCTAAACTGCGCCATACCGCCAATTTGTTACGTGCTGAACGTAACACACACGCGAAGCAGCTCGGACAGGCTGCAGCCAAGAAGAAACAGGGAGGAGAAGCGGCTAAGGTATTCGATGCACTGCGACTACGTGGTCAAGAGCTTAAGAGCGAAATCGCAAACGTCGAGACAGAGTTGGCCCAAGTATCGACTGAGCTGGAGGTTGAAGCGCTTAAAATCCCCAATGATACACACCCGGACGTCCCGGTTGGTGGTGAAGAAGAGTCCAGAGTCGTCATGAAACATGGAGAGAAGCCGGTGTTTAGCTTTACGCCAAAGGACCATTCTGACTTGGCCACAGACTTACAATTGTTGGATACGCAAACTGCCGCGAGAGTCGCCGGGTCCAAGTTCACGTACTTGTGCAATGAAGGAGCGATGATGGAGATCGCTTTGGTGCATTGGACACTGAGTAAACTGCGTGCGCGTGGATTCCAAATCATGTTCCCGCCTGACGTGGCACACTATAAACTTGTGGAAGGATGCGGCTTTCAACCGCGTGGCGAAGCTACGCAGATCTACTCCATTGCCAATTCGGATTTGTGTTTAACAGCTACGTCGGAGATCACGTTGGCTGCTATGAAGAGCAACGAGATCTTGCCGACGCCTACGCTACCGCTGAAGTACGCAGGCTTTAGCCATTGTTTCCGTACAGAGATCGGACACGGCGGCCGTCAGACACGCGGCATCTACCGTATTCACCAGTTCAGTAAAGTGGAGATGTTCGCCTTCTGCGCTAATGAGACTCAGGCCCAAGCGTTCTTTGACGAGATGGTGGAGATCCAGACGAACATGTACGCTGAGTTGGGACTGCATTATGAGCTCATGGACATGGCTACAGGTGATCTCGGTGCGCCAGCTTATCGGAAATTTGATCTGTTGGCGTGGATGCCAGGCCGTGACGAGTACGGCGAGGTGTCGAGTATGTCCATGTGCACGGACTACCAGGCTCGCCGCTTAAACATTCGCCACAAGGACCCCAAGGACGAAGAAGCTGGAACGTCCTTTGTGCATACCCTGAACGGTACGGCTTGTGCCGTCCCTCGTCTGCTTATCAGTCTATGGGAGACTTATCAGCAGGAAGACGGCTCCATTGTTATCCCTGAAGTGCTGAGGCCGTACATGGGTGGCCAGGAAATCATTCGTCGCCCTGAGTAAGACAGTGTACGCTGCAATAGACGTCGATATTGCTGTGGTCGGGTTGATTTTATCCCTGTTTTATCTATTGGAGGAGTTCATGACCTATTTCTTGGGCTGTTGCTGTTCTCTACTGCTCGCACATAGAGTGAGCCTTGAACGCATTCGCAGACGTCAAGCGTCTCGAAGCGGCCACTGGCTGTGAGCACGTATACGTGTGTAGCAGTGGTAGCAGTGATAACACCGGACATGACGCGTTCGTCCCGATTAAGATTTTCCGTCTCTGGTTCTGTTCGCTTAAACACCTCAACCTCCTGTCCCTCCTGTAGCATGCGTGGGTTGTAGTGCAATCTGGGCCGTGGGTTCTTTGCTGTCTTCATATTAAGTGACGGTGTCGCAGACGCAGCTAAGTTCGGTCCTGATGCGTGTGGTATCCTCCTGGGAGTGATGATCATAGGTCTCCGTCGTTTCGGCTTCTCCTTCAGTTTCTTCTTGTTGTTTTTCTTGTCAGCTTTCGTCTTCAAGGACTCTGAACTACCGGTAGGCAGAACAGCACTCCTAATAGCCTCCAAGTCTTGAGCGATTTCTTCAGCTGTCATCTGCTTCACTGCCGGCTCAAAAACTGATGCGCGGCCCAAGAGCCGCTCCAGCCTCTTCTTCTCTTCAAACTGAACTCTATGAGCTCTCTCCTCGGGTGAGGCCGAGGCCAAGAACACATCTTCAGGTCTATCATCTTCGTCGATAGTACGTCGTCTCCTCATGCCGTTTCCAGAGGTTTTGGCCGGTGTGGAGAAGCCTCCGCGGCTCTCGTCCCGCACAGCTCGACGTCGGCGACTGGTCACACTCACGCCGTCCTTAGCTGTGTGCAGCCGACGTAGTTCTCGCTCAATATCAGCGTTCATCTCTCTCTGTAGCTCCAGGCAGCGCTCGGTGCATCTTTCTCGGGCTTTTTCGACCGAGTACTCACAAACTTTCCTGGCTGCTGAATGCCGTCTCTCCAAAGCTGCTTGGGCTTTGGTTACTCTCTCTTGGCGCATGGCCAACAGTAGTTCACACTCCAGTACAAAGTCTGTTGCTTTCTCGAGTTGTAGTCGTCGTTCCAGGTCGTCAAGTCGTGCCAGTTCGTGCTCCAGACCCTCACGGTCGATGGGTAGAGCGTCCTCGCCGAAGTTGTCGTCGCTATCGTCGGATTCTGCGCGATCCAGAGCGTCTACGTTGCTGTCACTTTCCATACTACTAGAAGAGATCCTGGTGATGTCGGACAACGTTTTATCCAGCTCCAATTCGCCCTGGAAGCCGCGTGACACTGGTGCGACCGCCTCATCCATCACCTCCATGCGCGCCGCGGACGTAAAATTCCTAAATGACCAAATAAGTGTATAGCGCGCAAAAAAAGCATACAGCGGACTAAAATAGTGACAAAATGCGCTACGATGTTATCGCTGGACGTCTGGTGTCTCTAGACGCGACGCTGGTGCGCCACGCGGTCCAAGCAGGCGCGCAGCTTCTGGAATTCCTTCTCACAGGCCTGGCGGTTCACGCCACCGTGGATTTCGGCCACGCATTTGCCGTACACTTGAATCTGACAGCATGAAAGAGAAAATTGGTCAGTTTGTGTGGCTATAAGCCACAGAAAATTATAATGAGGATGAATACTGGGTAGATGTAGACGTACGTCGAGTGGACACTCGGTGAGCATCCGAGAGAAGAGCTTGCCCATACGCACAGGCGATTTCTTGGGGGTCGAAGTTGTTCCTGGCATTTTTGTTTTTGACTAAATAAGTGTTTTTTGTGTGTCAAAAAGAGAAGAACAAATAGTTAATGTTGATATATTTTTCTTTACGTACGTGCTCCAGCAAAAACGAGCTCAAAGCTCGGTGTGCAAGCTCTTAAGTACATGAATTTATTGGCAACGTAGCGACTCAAGTCTTCGATCGTCCTGATGCTCCGTTCACTGGCGATCGTTTACCCTCGGAATTCTGATTCACTGTCACTTTCGTCACTCGATGGATACTGCGGTGTATGGAGAACAGGAGCTGTAGCAGCGGAGGCTGGAGCTGGTGTCACTTCTGTTGTGGCATTTGAAACGGGTTCTTTCTCCACCTTTGCTTCAGTGCCTGATTTCTCCTCATCATCAGCGACGACAGTAGGTTCGGCAACAACAACATGTTCAGACTTCTCCTCCGCGACTTGATCGTTGCCAACAGGTCGCTCTCCCTCTTCGACTGCTTCTACAGCAGCAACAGTCTCAGCAACAGCTTCGACGGCTGCAGCAGTTTGAACAACGGGTGTCTCTTGTGGTGGTGGGGCTGGTGGACCATCACTCACGTTGCCATCACTCTCCGGTTCAGTCTCAGTGTCTAGCGGCGCAGGTTCCTGGAGTTGCTTGATGATGTTTTTCGTGCTTGACTTCAAGACCTTCCGAATGGCATTAAGCACCTGCTTCCCATCGACCGCCGTCTCCTCCTCAAACAGGTCCTGGAAACGGAAAAACATCTCGTTCACTGATTCCTTAAAGAGACCCACGAGTCTTTCGCGCTCCTCAGCGCCACCGCCTCCACCAGTGTGCGCGGCCACTGCCAGCATGTCCTGAGCCTCGCGCTTGATTGTCTCCGCTGCAGCCAACGCACGCTCCGCTGCTTGTTCACGCTCCTTCGCGGCTGCGCAGTTTTCGCATTCGCCCTCGTGTCCCACGCCAGACGACGAGCTGCCAGAAGCGAGTACTTGTTGTACTTGTTCGAACTTCTCCTGCTCCAGATCCTTCACCTGCTGCTGCAATAACTCGACTTGCTTCACGAAAATACGCTTCTCCTCAGCTGCCAGACCACTCTCCGTCATCTCTGGGGTCTTGGCGTTCACCTCCAGCTCCTGCACGCGTGCCAAAGACGCGTCCAGCTTACCGGCAAGCTCCTGGTTCTCTCGCTGTAGTTTTGCCACCTGCTGGACAGCCCTTTCTAGCTGTTGTGTTGCGTCTCGCTCCTTCGTCTCACCTTGAGCGACCAAGAGCTGTGCCTGCTCAGCATGGGCCTGTAATCGCATTTTCTCATCATTTACCTTCTGCAGTTGAGTCTGAAGCGTGCGGACCTGCTTCTCCAGCTGTGCAGTAGCTGTCGACAGCTCCGACGTCACCACTTGCAATGCCACGTCATGCTGCTTCTTCGTTAGTGCCAGCTCTTGTTCTGCGAGTGAGCGCGCCTGCGTCTCCTTCGCCAGTTGCTTCTCTGCTCGAGAACGGGCTTCTCGCTCAAAGGTAAGCGCTTGCTTGTGTTCCTCAGCCTCGCTACTGACCCCTTGTTGCTGCTGCAGCTGGTAGTAAGCTGTCAATAGCTGTTGGTACTCAGCATGCAAACGATTCGTCTGCGTGACTGCAGCATCCCGCGCACTGGCAAGAGAACTCAACTCAGATGTGACGTTCAATTGAGAGCTGGCTGCCGACTGATATCGCTCCTGCAGTGTGCGCTTCTCGTCTTGCAATCGCTGGTTCTGCTCCAGTAACTCCTCGCAACGTTTCTCGTACGACGACTGCTGTTGATGCTGCGAATTAATTTGCGTTAAAAGTCGATCGTTCTCGCTTGCGAGTCGTTCCACACCGCGAATAACAGCAGCCACATCGCTGGGGCCAGCTCCAACGCCGGATCCAGAGTTCGAAGACGTTCCAGGTGCCATTCGAATCAGATAATCCACTTTAGCGTTCAGCTCTGAAAGCGCAGCATCCACAGGGCGTCCTCCGTTAGTGTTGAACATAGTCGAAGAGCTCGGAAAGCTGTTGTTGAAGCCCCCACTCAATCCAAAGCCCATAGACCCGAAACCACCACCACCAGTAACGTTCATCCGCTCGCGTTCAAGTGCACGCGCCTGAAGCTCCAACTGCTGCTCGCGTTGCAACAATCGAAGTTCTTTCAACTCTATCTCATTCTTCGAGGCGATGCTGTTTGCATCTTCTTCGTAAGGCACCAGGTCTCCATTCACAGCGGCATCGCTGAGGTTACGTGTGATGTTAGAACGGGAAGAGGTTGCAGCACTGTTATTGGACGAACTGGGACTTGAACGTCTTCGAGATGCCTTCCTGTCCGAGGACGAAGCTTTCGGCGCTTCCTCCGTCGTCGCCGAAGTGTTCACAGCTGGCACAGACTTTCGTTGCGCTGCTCCGTGGCCTGTCTTGGTTTTGAACAGCTCAATCTCCAGTAGATACCAATCCTGTCCGTTGGTCTTTCCAGGTGGAGCCAGCACGATCCGCTTTCCACCCTTCCTCATGCCCACAATACCCTCTTCTAATGCTTTAATCCGCTCGCTACCGTCTCCAAGTCGAATTTTACGTAAATCACTGTCACTGGCCTTTTCAAATGGCGAATACTTAGTCACCACGTCAGCTGGAGCTGAATTCGCATTGCCGACGACTCTCCAGGCACTGAATGCAACAGCAACAGTGTCTCCATTGTTCACTTGCTGCGTCTCGGGCTTGACAAACACCAAATCGTCCTGAATTAACGCACTGGGGTTTGTCTTGGTCACTGTCTTCTCACTGCCCCAGATCTCGACGTGGATCTTGGCCAGGAACACCTGCCTCATGAAATCCGCCACCTGTGCATCACTGGCGAATTTGACCGACCAATTGCCTCCCTGTTCGTCGTAAAAGTTCACGTAGCTCTTGGCTTGTAGCGTGGGTTTAAAGGTCCCAAATTTAATGGGAACAGCACACAAATGCTGCTTGGCTGCGTTGTAGAAGAGCAGATTGTAGGACGTCTCGGCTCCAACAATTACACAGCCTACAGCTGCCTTTGAGCCGGCGGTGGAGCCCCCAAGCTGCACGTATTTACGGGTCGCAGTGTCGTATTGGTACAAAGAGACCATAGTGGAGAACACGACAGAGGAGGCCGGCGCTGAAGAGGCCGTAGGGCTTGGCTGTTGCTGCTGCTGCTGCTTGTGCGACGGCTCTCGAGGCGCTGTGTAGCGCAGCGCGTCGTTCCCGCCGCCAGAGGTCGAAGCATCTTGAAAAATACCGTTCAAGCGGGCACTGGGGTTGGAGGACATTTGTGACGTCTACACTTGGATTTAAACGACGAGAAGAGGCTAGTTAAAACTGGGAGATGGAGGGGGAAAAGACTGCAAGTGAAGGAGTGCAGTCAGACGCCCACACACACAAGGAATGACACGATTTTCTTCTGGCTGCTTACGCCTTGAACGTCTGATAAAGTGAGCGATGCAACCCGAAAAATGTGGCGTGTCACACGTAGAGATAAAGTGATTGGATAAAATTCTTTGCCAATCAGTATCAAGTTGAAGTGCGCCATAATTTTTCGGACACTAATACACTCCGCGACAAATTAATCCGGCCACCCCTACTTTTGGCCGCTACTCAGTCAATTTTTATGGTATCGGGTTGCTGTTTGAGTATGATCTGTCTGATGTACGACAGAGCCCAGGACTTGTGTTAACAACCGCAGTTTTGCGGTTTGAAGCATACCTCACATACAACAAACTGAAAAGCACATCCGTCCCAACTTCCGGCCACCTGTCACCATACAAATTGTCATATATATGTATCACAATGATAGCTGCAATTGTGATTTTGTTCGTCCAACCGTCCACAGCGGCGGTGCCACCGCCGGTGGGGAGCGCGTGGCAGCTTGGTGCTGAGGACAGTTTGCAATTTGGCCGTGGTATGGCACTGTGGCTGAGAGATGAAGAGCGTGGGAGCATTTGCGGATTGAGAGAAGGCGGACTACTATTCCGACAATTGCGAAAGAAGCTAAGCGTTCTCGTGACGCTATCGAGCGTACGCTCAGGCCTGATGGAACGCAACACTACGACTCTCGTTAAAGCAACTTCTGTTGAAGCAACGTGTGCACCTTCCAGCACCTTCACGCACCTTAAGTGCAGAAGTTGCGCGCCTTTAAGCACCTTCGGCAACGTTTTCTTGTGCACCTTGGAACAACTTCAAGCACCTTGGAACAACTTCTACAACAACTGCGAGCACATTGTGCACCTTGCAGCACGTTTAGAAACAACGGCCAAGGTAAAGAGCCCTTCTCCTGACCCAGTACTCGTTCGTCTTCATTGCAAGTACATCTGGGCAAACATGCACTACTACACTGACATTTCTTCTGATGTACTAAGTAAAAAGTCAATTACTCCAATACGGTGACAGAGAATTTCACTATAACTGCACTAAAGCGTAGCTTCGCTACGCGACGTCGCCTTGAAGTGCTTGTTGATCTTCTTGTTGATAGATTGAACATCAGGCCAAACACTGAATGTGGCATCTGTCAGCATTTTGCCTTTCATCACAATCACACAGGACCTGCCACATGATGCATAGACGCATCGCGTCCACCTCGGCATGCTTCACCACCGTGATCTCCTGAAACTTCTTATCACCATCAATATAGCTAAACGCCAGAGCAATGCACAAAACGCCACAGCTCACTGCATCAGGCTGTCGTGGATGCAGGAGTAGATTTTCCCTCACCAAAGGAGAGAAGCATTTGCTGTTAAGAGATGTGTCAGCATGCTCTGCATTTTCCACTGTTCTTGTACATGCACAATCGCGAGCATGCCATTCTTGAAGAAACTGCATCGTATATGAATTCCATTTGTCCTTGAGCAGCTCGTGGTGGGATTCGATACCAAGCGGGTCGTAAAGCACTAAGGTCAGATGCTCATCTGTCGTAATCGGTAGGGTGATTATCTGTATAACCCAGTGCTTTAAGGCTCTGATAAACACTGGGACAATGACGTGTCGATATGCTGCCATCGCGGTTGCAGGAAACTTGAACTCTCCTCTCTCCACATGGATAGGGTCCACGGTGTAACAACGTGCGTGGTGGTGCGAAAAAATATACTGCAAAGCACAATGCATGACGGAATCGCTTAGTCTGGCTTTGCCTGCGAGGTGACCCACGACTTGAGCGAGCTGTAAGAAGCCGCCTTTCCCCACAGCACCAGGTCTCAACATGAATTTTCTTGCCAGCCAAGACTCGGACAAAAGTTGCGCAACTTGCTGAGCCATTTTAGGCATAGATGGCATCACAGATGCAATATAAAGTGAAAATTCCACTGCATCGTCTTCAGTAGTGATGTGACCATGGACCCACTCCAAATCATCCTGATAACGGTGGATTACCTCACAGACTTCGTAAATTTGCTTCGCAACGACTGTATACCTTCTGCATTACCATTGAAATCACACAGAATTAAGAGTTATTTACCTTAACAGTTCAGGGAATAGCCACCGTACCGTGTAAACTCCCCGTGCGTTGCCAAAGTTACGACTGGAACAGGTTCAGCGCTGTCGGTGTCAAGATCATGAAAAATTTTACTCGGACCCGCGTCACACTTACTTTTCTCCCAGTTTGCGAAAGCACTCGAGATGTTTGAGAGTAATCCACGGGGAACCAAGAAATTGTAGCTTGTAGGGGCAATTCGCATGACGACGTCGGGCCGTCGAGTCTGTAAGAAGGTCTCTGAGAACAAAACCGGATAGCGATCGATTATCTCACAGACGCGATCCTTATCGCTAAAATGCTGAGCCCACATATAGAGACTTTCCACATCAACAGGGCAATCACATTGAAGATGAACAATTCCACGACGACCGTTCTTCTGCTGAGTATTGTTTGAAGTTGAAGTTGCGACAGGCGGTTGATGCAGTCTGATGATATCAACTCCCGATACGACAGGCCCACGTGAGTGCACGGTTGTCGGAAGTTGCGCAACTTCCACTGGGTCAATTGATGTGTGCTGGTGAGGCACTGAAATTCTGTTGGCAGTTGCACTAAGGGGCACACTGCGTTCACTATCACAGTCCAGCGCCTCTGTAGTAATAGTGATGGGGTGATCAATTTGATCATGGGTAGTAACCGTGTTGGTATGGCACGGGGACGCGATGTTTTCGTCCTCAACTCTGTAGCCACCGGTGCCATCGATAATACTTTGGGAAGCTTCAGAAAACTCGAGGTCTGGCTGGGATATTTGAGAAGGATTATCAACAAGAAATGCTGCCAGGTCCAGTTCCGGTTCGGTGCGTGAAAGCGTCCGTCTGCTTGAAAATGCTTCATTAATTTCGTCCAAAAGATCATTTTCATTCTCACCTGATCACCTCAATTTCATCTGCAGTGTCATCGGTGCTGGTGTCCAAAGCGGCCGTTAGCCCCCATTGCTCTTTGAAACTACTAAGTAGTCCACGTAAATCGGAGAATCGCTCGTAAAATTCGTGTGATGGGAGACGTTGCATCGCATCAACAAGCGGTGACAGTTCTGCCTGCACAATATTGTATTTTTCACAGTCAGAGAGAACAGGTTTCAGGCAGACTTCTCCGCGTCGAATCTTGACGTATCCTATTCTTCTTTTGGCGGAGTTCAAGCGAATGGGAAGGCGACGGGGGCCTTGAATTTCCCCCAACTCACCGAGTCTACGAATTGTTCGTGTAAGTATAGGCTCCACCGCCTCTGCTTCTTTCATTGACCAACGCGGCTGAAGTTGCGCAACTTTAAAACCATCCACATTCCGGTGCTGCATCACGTTGAATATGTGCTGACAAGGCAATCGTGTGGACACGTAAAAAAAGCAATTGCATGCGCACGGTGCTTCCGAACGCCAGTAAACCTTTATACTCCCACCGGAGGAACCAGAAAACTGATACACATCGCATGATCCTTCCACAAAGTGATGCCATATCCAATTGACTCCATCGATAACATGACGACGCCACTGGAAGCTGCACACGCTTAAAACAGTAACAGCTCAGTATTTTGAAATTTCACTCAACTCAGAAGCGAAATCGTCCAGGATAACAGCACGCAAGTCTTGCGTTCCAATGTGGTGAACAAAATCTCCGGAGAACACAGGACTGTTGTTGAAAAACAACCCGCAGACACTTATCCATCCGTGTTTTCTTCCCAATGAGCTGTTTATACTGGTTCCAAGACGCCTCAATCCGGTTAGTTGTGCTATTCCCTGCCGAAAAACGTTGAGCTCGCCCGTAATTGCTCCATTGGTAGCTGCACGAATCCCAGTATCTTTTAAAGTATCCAACGAAAGCAGAGGAAATTAGTTCCACACGTTTCACAAATTGAGCTCGTCGTCCACAGTAGCGTTCATACGAGATCGACATCATCATGTCACGAAAGAGATTTTCAACTTCTTTCCGTTGACCTATCGGGACGAAATGATTGCGACTAGCCATCATCCGACGAACAGCACGCAGAGCATGAAATTGACAAAGGAAAATCTGCCGATCACAACAGGATTGTAGTTAGCTTTATTGGGTAGTTCAAATAATAAATACCAACCTCTGCTTCCGGAAACTCTGTCTTCAGCGCTGCCATCTCCGCAAAATCTTTATATCAATGACCAATGACTCAACATTTGACCACTCCGGATTGATGCCCTTGAAAAATTTAAGAACTTGTACCAGCATCTCTTTCTGTTGATTGATGCACAAGAAGTCCAGAACTGATACACCCCGACCGGTAGGAACCGTGACAATCAAACTCCCTAAAAACGAAATTAGCACAGAAAAAAAGTTGCGCAACTTCAGCACTCACCGAGGTAATAACCAATGTTATTGGTATTGTGTGTCCAGTCCAGGACTAAGTTGTCCCCCCACCTCTTGAAAATCTCTTTTTGGGCTGCACTTTGCATCACCATACCTGACGTGTATCCCCAATCGTCCTGGATCAGTAGACAGCTGTTGCCTTCGTCTCCTACGAAATCTGTTATGAGATCCTTTATGCGTTCTTCGGTGGTCGATGAGCCGAGTCGAGAAGTTATCAGATTTCTTATCTGTTGGGAAGTAAACGGCAAGTCTAAGATATGAAAATGTCAGAATTGAGTATTTGTAATCCAAGAGTACAACACGTACCCATTTTCCGTGATACGTATTCTGTAATGTGTTTGGTACTTGTGTTTGTCTCGGCAAACGCATCGAGCTGGTCCAGGATGGAGTCGTCAATAATTTCTCCGCAGGACTTGAGGGCAGCATACAGTGCTTTGTTCGTGTTGTGACAATGGCAGTTGTTCTTAAAAACAGTAATACAAATTGTAAAATGTTAGTACTCCAAACTATTGTGAAAATGGTAAAATCTGTACCTCATTGGTGATCATTACGACCCACTTGCCAGAATCTTCAGCGGAAGGTCTTACGACAGCTCGAATTTTTGCGACGCAGCCGCGGAAACGATCACTACGGGGTGTCCGTTTTCCTGTTCCTCTTGATTTCTGTCGACAGCCTAGCTTACAGGCATATTTCTTGAATGCGTACCTGAATCCTACAGGAATCTGATTGTTGGGATGACGGCTATTGAAGTTTTGTATTGTTGCCGAATCACGACAACGATACGAAATCAAATTCTCCTCTTGATACTGATTCCAGTAGGTTTCAAAAGAATCCCAAGAATCAAATTCCAGTCCGCCAACGGATGGTTTTAGATTTCGAATGGGTTGTGGGATGACTTCACCAGCTAGAAAGTACAAATTGTCAGATTCACGTGAGCATTTGTAAAAATCATCATGATAGTTACATGGCAAAATGGTCGGTTGTGTTGGAGGTATGTTCTCTGAGTCTTCGGATTCGTGCTCATCGGCTGTCAGGGTGCGTCTTGGAGTTGATGCTTCGAATCAAATCAATACAGAAAAGTAAGGAACAATAACTATAGGAATCTTTCGTTTACGACCCACGTTTGTGTTTAGCGTGCTTCTTCGTTTTCTTCTTCTTGCTCTTATCCGTCCTTTTGGGACCATATCCAGACGAATCCGATTCATCTTCGCTTGCATAGCGCCCTAGTATAAAGTCGACTTGTTCAGGTACACATTTGATATTTTGAATGTACCGTTTAAATCTTACGTCTTTTGCGCTCTTTTTTTTCGGCTTTCTTGCCCTTGTGTTTTTTCTGCCTCTTGCCTTGCTGCTCCATTTCCCCTTACGCTGCAAATTCAAGAATGCACGACTTTTGATTCCGATCTTTGACCGCGGTCCGGTTCTGCGGTTCACTTCGGTTAAAGATATGTTCGGAACTAATTGTGAAAGTTGCTGAAGTTGCTGAAGTTGCGGAAGTTGCGGAAGTTGCGGAAGTTGCAGAAGGTGCTGATAATAAAGTTGCAGAAGTTGCTTAAAAAGAAGTTGCTTTAACGAGTGTGCAACACTACTGGCATGATGTGCGTCGTCCCGCACGAACGACGGTCATACGACAGAATGGAGGGGGTTCGGTAATGATTTAGAGACTTCTTCGACGAGCAGGGCTCGATTGGCCTGCACGATCCCCCGATCTAAGCCCGATACAAAACTTGTGGGCACTGATGGCTCGGAGAGTTTATCCCAATGGACGTTAATATGCATCTGCGCCGGAACTAACAGCAGCGATTTTAGATGCTTGGGACTCTATAGACGTGTCGACACTTGAGAAGCTCATTGAGTCTATGCGCGACGCTGCATCGAGGTGATAGAGAAGAAAGGAGCGAAAACCCACTACTAATTAACAAAAGCAGCTATCATTGTGATACATATATATGACAAATTGTATGGTGACAGGTGGCCGGAAGTTGGGACGGATGTGCTTTTCAGTTTGTTGTATGTGAGGTATGCTTCAAACCGCAAAACTGCGGTTGTTAACACAAGTCCTGGGCTCTGTCGTACATCAGACAGATCATACTCAAACAGCAACCCGATACCATAAAAATTGACTGAGTAGCGGCCAAAAGTAGGGGTGGCCGGATTAATTTGTCGCGGAGTGTATAAGTAAATCTGTACTGAGATTGTGATTTGGTACAGCTCGAAAGTGCCGTCGTGGTCTCGGAACTCTGGTCAGAACGTGTTCTGAGCATGAACAAGACGCACACTTTTAGTTTAGCCACCACTTAAGCGCTATCTACTTCAACTCTGGCAATCATGGACCCCCACACTTCAGCTCCTAGCACAGGCCTGGCCAACTCAATACCTGCACTTCCTGATTTCGAAGGTATCGTTCGACTACCAGCATTACCATCGCTTCTGGGGCCAAATGTGGTGGCTACAACGGTTCAGAGTTCACTTACTCAAAGTGCCTCGGCTCAAACTCCTATGAAGGAGAAACGAGCTGTAAGTGCCTCACCGGCAACAAAACAAAAGAGTAAATAGAAGGCAAAAACGTCGAATCCAGCTGATTCTCCAGCCAAAAGATTTATTTGGACAAACACGATGATACAAGCGTTGCTCGATATGAGGTTTGACGGTGGTGAGGTCAAGAGGCGTCTTGATGGTGCCGACACCAACTTGAAGAAGCGACTGGCGTGGCAATGCGTTGCTAGTCGACTTTCGGAATCGCTAAACGTAATTCTGAAAGGAGAACAGGT
This sequence comes from Phytophthora colocasiae, assembly GCA_018806915.1. Lineage (NCBI taxonomy): Eukaryota > Oomycota > Peronosporomycetes > Peronosporales > Peronosporaceae > Phytophthora > Phytophthora colocasiae. Next base: position 846,164 of record JAGKQI010000064.1, on the reverse strand, counting down.
ATCTTACGTCTTCGCTAAAGAATTTTTTACTTAGACCAGGGCCTAATTGTCATTCCTTGGTTTATTGGATATGCCGGGCCGACAGGCCCCGACAAATCCGATACCGACCTCCGATTTCCAATGCTCCGACAAGTTAAACTTTGTGTTTAATTAGCAAGATGGAACCAACGCAGCAACTGGAAGAGCGCCTAGCGCCGGAGGAAGTCAAGCGACTCGCTAGTGAAGCAATGATAGGAAAGCGTTTCCCTCCCGTTGTACAGTACCCAGAAGCGAAGCAAGGTGGTATCCTTCTGTCGGTACAGTTTAAGTGGCCAGTCATTGTGTGGGTTTCTGAGTGTCTCCATCCCTCCAGAAAGCCATTCTGTCCAATACCAGGATGCTCATGCACTCCAAGCCTGGAAGAGTACAAATAGCGTGTGGTGGAAGAAGTGGATGCCAAATGCCATCTTCTCTACATCAAGTACCAGTGTCAAGGAGACTCAAAGGGCTGCTTTTCAACAATTTCAACGCCGTTTCTACAGCAAGAAACTCAGCTGATTAAACATTTTCCGTTTGTACTTACCGCATGACATCTCGAAGTCACTCATGGAGCTGGTGAATGAAGGGATGCTATCACCTCACGGGTTATCAAGCACTGTGGACAATTTAAAGAGGCGCCGTGAAAAGCGATACTACATATTACTTTGTCTGTTTGCTACTTAAGTTCGCCAAAACCAACTATCGAATCCAATCTACACTACGCCATGGCCCCGGCGGCTGCACAATTCTGCTCTTCACAATACCCTTTTGGACTGGAAACATTGTCGGCAGCGTGGTTGCAGATGTGACGCATCAACAGCGGGTGGAAAAAATTTACGCCCACCCATTCATCAAGTAAATGTACTGAGATAAACAAGTTAAAATGAATCGGCTCACGGTGTCTTCAACACTAGCTCAATTTAAACAAAACTGGTTCTGCTCGATACACGAACGTTTTCTCTTCTGGGTTCGCTCTATCCTGATTGGTGCGTTTGCTTAGAATTTCGCCAATTGCCGTCAGCGCAATTAGTCGTCCGCTTCAGTTCCGCACCTTCTGTGCAACGTGCATACAAAAAGAAGCGTAAGAAACCCTACCTAAGTCCTAGACATCGTCGCCTTCGCCTCGCCTATGCTAGACGCTTCGGCAGGATGACGCCATTCTGGTGGAGGAGGTGATGTTTAGCGACGAGGCGTGCATTGAGATGCATGGCACGTCAGGGCGATGTCCCAATGAAATTAACCATAACTCTTGCAGGCAGCCAGCAGTCGCTTTAGCACTGTGGGCTGGCGCGGCGCATTATCCTGCACGAATAGCGTCTCACCTGACAGACCAAGTAACTGCTTGGTGATAGGAATCTCCTGGCGAAGAATTCCCCGGTTGTAATCTCTAGTGACTGACTGATCGCAAAAGTGTAGCGTTCCCACGCCGTCCGCCGTAATGGAGCTCCACACCGTCAGCGACTTCCTGCTGGACTTGAACCAAGGCTTAACACATCTTGGATCAAAGGCCTCGTGAGGTCGACGCCATTGTTTTCAGAACCTGTGGGGCGCCGTCCAACGATCCTCCATATTTACTTTTGCAACAATAAGAGCATGTTGGCGTTATGCTCTCGCGTTTTCCTGTGCCTCCTAGCCACACCTTCAACTTTTTACAAAACTTCACACATCCAGAGATTCACTGAAAAGGTGAAAGATAAAACTGTGAGAAAATATCTTGCAAAGCAGCTTCATGATGCGATACACGATATCGACGGACAATTACGCGACCTTCCGAGATGGCCGTTCGAGTCGAGGCCGCTGCCAATGCGGTTTTGCCGAAAGACACCAGCTGTAGCGATCTGGAGTGGCACGGAACTTTGAACAGCAATTTACTACAGGTACGACGCGGTGATTTGGAAGTAGCTACCAACACGTACAATGAAGGGGGTGGCAAGAGAGTCCGAGTGCTATCAACCAGCCAACTGGAGAGGTTTCATTCTGCATTAAAAAAAATTATTGGCCCGTTCTGTTTCCGCCGAAGTTGGACTCCGCATTCTTGACGTTTTCACTGTACGGCACAACCTCAAAATTGGAGCGCGATACGGGCGTAACCCACCACATCAGCATGCGGATCTCTTCACAGACTGCAAGTCGTTGCCGCGGTGCACTTCCAAAGTCGTCGGAGCTTTATTATGTTTCGAATTTAATGTATTTCCTACTCACACGACCACAATACCGCTCAACAACCGACCACGATTTTGGATTCGAAAAGTGGGTCCAGCTATTTGACTCTGTCAAAATTGATACAAACACGCTGGAGCTCAACTTGCGTCGTTACCACCATCACGTCAACACCATTAAGGAGCTGTTAGCCAAACAAGCCGTGTTTTCGACAACCAGTCGACTGCCGAGAGCAGAGTTTTCAACTCTCTTTGTCTCACCGAACTTGCCTATGAAGCTGCAATCGGGTTTTCATCTTAAGAACATGCACTTCTTAGGCAGCTTCGTAGTGAACAAGTACGGACTGACAGAGCTGGGCAGATTGCTCTCGTAGCTACCATCATGTACAACAACGCCGTGGCATCCAACTTGAACAGTCAGCATCCAACTTGAACAGTCAGCTTTCTCGTAGCTACCATCATGTACAACAACGCCGTGGCATCCAACTTGAACAGTCAGCTGTTACGTTGTCGTAGCTATGCCACTTTGTCCACAAAGATTGACGCTCTGACGAAGTGTGCCACCGAGAGGGAGAACAAAAGAAGCGTAGCACCAGTCACTCATCTTTTCCAGCTGGGATGCCGGAGACACCGACAGAAGAGGTCACTGGAAACGAGCAGGCCCTATCGTGATTGACCAGTCGACCTGCGACGACAGCATACGCATTACTGAGGTTGTTTCACCTTATCCACATGTCCACACAACTGGGGAAGTTTCATCTCGACAACAACAACGTCTCGCCCAAGCACCTGAAATTCGTAGCCATGACAATACACTTCCAGAGACCAACATATCTAGCGTGTTAATGCCAACGATATCACCCCAGACCCCTGCTTTTAACGCGGATGAGCATCTCAACATGCTTCGCGAGCTTAAACGCACACGGCCCAACCGAAACGTGAAATGGAATTGCATTTACAGCGAATGTGCAGCACTTTATCCGAATCCTAGCTCACGCATCACACTCAACGCGCTCCGCTGTCGGCTGAGATCACTCCGGACTCTTAACCAGCAGTCTTCGGCCACAGATTTAATACAGCAGACACCAACAAGGCCCAAACCAGGCAAACGTCGTGCACTAGTTGCCGCCAACGAGAGAAATGGTGTGGAGATCGATCTGTTAATCCACACTGCATGCGAGGAAACAAAGCACCAGCACATAGCAACAGTTTAGATCAATTTGTATCGCTGTAATACAAGTTGCTCATAAACATCAGAACTTACACGCCACTCGTAGCGCGAACCGCGCATCTACAAATGCAACAGTCCATAATACAGTGTTCTGCATCCTCGTTCTCTGCGTACAATACGTTTGATGAAAGTAGTTAGCCAGTAGCATGCACAGCTGCTACGAGCAGATACGATGACCATTCCGTACTCTTTTTCCTCCAGCAGCACGTGAGAGTGACATCTAGCATCTCCCTGAACCCTCAGCGAGCGGGATGATGGAGGTGTCCGGATACTAATAAGGAAGGCGCCTGTTGTTTTGGAGCGGGTTCTGTAGGATCCGGGCTCGTAGATCTCGGGGCTTCTCTGGGAGTGAGTGTCTTTTGATCGTACCTGGCTGACTATTCTGTTTGGGCCGAATACCAGGGTGGGGGTGGGGGATGGGGGCAGCAGGACAACTGCTCGGGACAATAAAAGGTCAAAAGTGGTCAAAAGTGGTCAAAAGTGGTCAAAAGTGGTGGGGTTAGTCACGGGACAACCCCCAGTAAAGGTATAACCCTCCATTCCTTTCCGATGAGTCAAACGACCACACCTTTCTTCCTCCCATCGATCTCGCTTTCGCAGTACCATCACGCATCCCCAACCGCGCTTGGTGCTTCCCTGTCCATCGAGACACCAAGTCCGCCCAGATAATGTTGGCGCCTTCGATGTGGTCGATGTGGTATCTGTACTCCGTTATTTTCACTGCTCAGTGTAATAGCTTTCCCCTAATACGTTCCTTCGCTTCTTTACCAGGTTCAAAGATGTGGTCATTTCTATACACAAAATAAATCCTTGTGGCCGAAGCAGTAGGTGGCTGAGCTGATCACAGGCACAGATTATTGGGTACCCTCATGTTCGATAACGCTCCAATTGCGTTTCAATCCAGCAAACAAACCACTTACACAGTTGAGCAGCTCGTGCTCCTCCTCCTCAACAGCCCCCCCCACCCAACTTGCCAGTTTTACTAGTGTGAAAATGATTATTTAGCCAACATCACGTCAGAAGAATCAGTTACCAGGTTATTTGCCTTTAAGTTGATCAAATGCCTCTCGTTCAACCTCCTAAACTTCAGTCCAACCTCTGCCGCAGTACATGTTCTTCTTCGAGTTGCGCTGGCCAAAGCCAAGTCAAGCCGATCTTGCCGCGGTTTGGCCACCCGATCAAAATCTATCACGCACACACTCTCATATTGCTGCACACAAGAACCACCGAAGTTCAAATGAATTTGTTGGATATGAGAATTCGGACAATGCCTTCACGCGCTCCTGGTTGTGGTTGGTTTTGTTGCCTGTGATGATTTTTCAACCCCACTTGACTCTTGGTTCACATAGGCTGGACTTTACCATGGTAGATTCGAAACTGAAGTAGTTAAGAACGCAAAAAGCCGTTTCATCTTTGCCGGGTATGCTTCCACGTCCTTAGCGAAAAGCAGGATGCCGTTTATCAATACCAAAAGATGCTAATAAACCAAATTCTTGCAGGTACTTTTTATTGTTACTTGGAAAAGCAATACCGCATCGTAAATCTCTGTCTTGGGGCTTGCATTGATGTGTAGATCTTACGGTGAGCCATGTATGACAGCACCTCTCGACAGGCTTCATCAATTCTTATCTGCCAAATGCCATTATGAAAGCTAACAACCGCCACAAGGATACAAAGATGCAGTCAGCTCTAGTTCGAGGTCAACTTGTGGATCCGGCAACGATACCTGATTGTTGATTGTCGTTCGATCCTGCTTTGCGTAAGGGGAATGTAGAACCGGCCAACCTAATAATAGGGTTCTTGCAGATCCAGCCTAGCGTTTAAATCCTCCTCGGGCGCCCTGGTCTCCGCTGAATGCTTCAGTACCTTGCACTTGTTGGGCTTGAGATCTAGTCTGATCTTCATAGGCGGAAACTAGCAGAGGGGAGGTGACATGTCGTCACTCTGCTTCTCCCTTAACCCTTTCGCGAACACAGCTACTTTGTATACTATACAAAGTCAAGATATTTCAAAATAGAAGGTAGCGAAACGCTACCTTCGATGTGTAGCCATTTCTAGCAGTCACCGACATCCATGATGGATACAAAACGGAAGGTAGCAAAACGCTACCTTCTGTTCCCCCAAAACGTGTCTTGCGATTGGATACAACAAAAATCTTTATCAGCTCGAAGGGGCACTAGTTTCATCAGATTGGCTAATACATTACGGTGAGATGGGCTGCCAATGAGTGGGATCTATCGTATCTTCCACGGTAGGTACATGCCTAATGTTCCATCCACGCAACTGAGCTACCAGATTCTATGGGTCATTTTTTTCGTAGCTAACCTTTATCACTTCGAAAAGACGTGCAGAGAGCAATGACAACAAGAAAGCGGAGCAAATCGAGCAGCTCTAACGAAGTATCTTAGCGTCGGCGTCTGCCATCTCGGGCTGGGACGGAGTGCAAACAGACTGCTGCTCGCGGTATGCTGAAAGTGTGTGTTACTGGCACCAAAACACTGATCCGTTCTAAACCATTTTGTTCGCAGATACAACCGTGTTTAAAGAGATATGGAGGATTCTACGCAAAGACGGATGGACATCAAAACCTCCTTGCCGAAGCAGCCTTGATACCAGATACCGCTACGTGAAGCCTGGCCAAGACCCAGACGGTGTGGAAGGTCAGGACTATTTCCTTGGCGAAGATGCTTTAGTGATGTACTATAGCAGTCTCAATGATCCAGCTATTCGAGTCGAAGGTGGCATTGTGACGGTTTTACCGACAGGTTCTCGTTTCCAAACCGCTTTGGCGTTTGGGCAATTGGACAGTGACGTAGTTCAAAACAAAAGAATCGATGATGGTAGGACTGTCACCAGTTGCTCAACCGAAATCCTCGGTGATGTAGGAGGTCGGGGTGTTCATACCCGTCGATGTGAAGAAGAGCAAGGTGAAACCAAGCAAGAAGAAGTTGATTACGGCGAAGATTTTGGAGAAGGTTATTTCCAAAATAACAATGAAGTGGAACCCCGCCACATCGAAGCGTTATGCAGTGGCACACGTAAACCTATTCTAGTCGGCCGCCATGATGGCGATGTGGAGGAAGAAGACGGTGGTAATGGATTTAGGGCAGATCAAATCAATTCTGGTGACGTTCAAAATGGTTCTGGCCGTGGAGAATTACACGATGTTCATGCAGTCGGAGAAGAAGGATCTGAGCTCGATGGTCAAGTAGAAGGGGTTTCAAGGTGGTGAAGAACCCGGTGATCGTATATTTGAAGGATCAGGAATGGCTGGGCATGGAAGACGTCAATGCGGTGTTGCGTGTGGAGAAAGAGATGATACTGTCGCTCCAGAAGCGGAACAAAACATTGGGGACAACGAACACTCAGATCAAGGAGCGGTAACTTCGGAGTTGTATGTAGACAGTTTGGTTGCTTTTACGCCCACCAAAGAACAGTGGATGGTAACTAAGATATTGAAGCCAGTCTTAGGTCAAGTGGCGTTGTTCAACGTGGCATTGAGAATTACCGGCTTCTTACGCGAACCTCAGCAAAGCCGACTTGGAATGCATTGACTACTGTTCCAGAAAATGAGTCTCTCCCTTCGGATGCTACGATAGAATATCTTGCTGAAATGGAGAATCTGGATGAGTTTGACCCTAATAGACCTATACCGGCAAGCTTAAGTGAGGTGGAAGCTGTGAAGATATGAAATTTGACCCAAGACTGAAACTGGAGGCTCCAAAAGATCTCTACGGCCATAGCGACGGCTCAACAAAGACTCGTGTGAGGCCGGAAAGCATTCGGCTCTTCACACATTCAGCCTCATTCAGTTTTCTTGCCTATATCCCGTTGTATTTTTGGCGTCAGGTTGTGAACGAAACCAACGCCTATGCAGTTGTGAAAGGTTTGAAGCTACAGCCTGCCGTAACATTGACCGAGCTACTAAAGTTTGTTGGGATTCTTTTCTACATGAGCATCAATGACAAAGGCGAGTACGCAAATTATTGGGGCATTCAATCAGAAGATATGATTGTGGGAAATGGAAATTCGTCTGGACTTGAGATGATCATGTCATTGAGGCGTTTTAAGTTGATCCGCAAATGCTTTTGTTTCGTTGCAGCACCGCCTCCAACTAACGGTGATCCTGCAGCGCGTATCCGCACGTTACTGAACTTGTTGAATTGTACCGGCGGTCGCTACATTGATATTGGTCGTAATGTGGCGCTGGACGAGTCCAGCATAGCCTGCCGTTCCAAGTTCGGACGTCACATGATCGTGTACAACCCTATGAAGCCGACTGGTAAATATCACTTTCGATTATGCATGTTGTGTTGTGCAACGACATGGGTGGCAATCAATTACAGATTGCATTGCAATAGTGATATCATTGGCCGACTCAATGGGGTGGTTTCGGCTGATGAGGCAACGCAGTTGCGGCAGGAATGGATTACAGAAAAGGTCTCCGCTATTTGCAGTCTTGTACTGGAGGTGGCTCGTCCAATCTATGGGTCAAACCGCATACTGAGCACGGATAACTATTATACGTCAGTTCAACTGCTACAAGCGTTGCAGTTACGGGGGCTATATGGACGCGGAACGGTACGTGGAACAAGTAAACATTTTCCACGTCACACAATGCTGGACAAGAATCACTCGTCTCGTGGTGAATTCCGGCAAGTAGTATCTGCCGAACATGGTATGGTTGCCGCTTCGTGGTGTGACGATAATGTGGTTCAGATCGTATCTAATGCCGATGGATCTGGCATTGGACACGTCGAACGCCAAGTTGGAGCCACAGCCAAATCGTTCTCAGCTCCTATTTCTGTGAAAAACTACTACCAATTCATGCAGGGTGTGGATCGGCTTGATCAAATTCGTGCCCGATTCTCTCTAGCCGATGGTCATTCCTACAAAAAGTGGCATAAAAAGTTGGCATTAGCGCTGCTCGATGTAGCAAGATCAAGTGCATATCTCACTCGCCATTGCGTGCTTGATGTATCGAAGCAACGTGATCCCCACAGGACGTTTGTAATTGAACTCGCTTCTGAGCTGATTTCTGCACGGTGGATGGACGCTCCATGTGACAGTAGACTGGCTTTTGAGGCTACTAATTTGGGTAACGCCGTACCAGCGGCTGGGAGCCGAATAGCCCTCGCGAACTATTTGTGTCCATGAAACCCGACGACAGCCCCCGAAAGGAATGCACAGCAGTAGCATCGCAACAAGGGTTCAAAAGTTGTGGTCGGAAACGCAGAGGGTGCGTTATATGTCGATGGGAAGACAGGTGGCCGACCGAGAAGACGGATTTCTGTGGGAAGCACAATGTGTGCTTATGCCGGGGGGTTTACAGTGGCAAACCGACGCCTACATGTGTCCCAACTCCAACCTTACTTGTTGGGAGAAATTTCATCGGTACTATTTGCCGAACGAGCTATTCTCTTGTAAAGGAAACCTTCGCTTAGTTTCACCGTGTACAAGCTGAAACAACCTCTGATAAGTAAAAAAAGAGACGAGAGGAGCAAACAAGGGCGGCCAGGTCACTTGACAAAAGCTTCAGTAGCCTGTACAAGACTGAAAGTGCGGATGGACTACATCGTCTCGGACTCTGGTGCTGCACTGCTGATTGCCAACGAGCCACTCACTGCGCCGGGCAACCTGACTGCGGACATAGGAAAGTTCTTCTTCCAAGCCTTGGGTTCGTTCATTTCCCAGTTGAATCTCCTGTCGGAGCCCTTTCATGCTCTGTTTAGCGAAACAGTGAAATGCACTGTGAATCAAAATCCTCAAGTTTTGGACAAATCTCACTCAGTTTTGCGCACACTATCTTTTAGCATTACTTGAACAAATTATAGCATTCTAAAAACCTATCAAATTTCAGTTGGTTTCAACTATGTTTGTACTTGGGATGTTGCAGCGTATGCGAATATACACTGTGAGGTAAATGCGATGAAAAACTACAACAATAGTGCAATTTACTCACGCGTGGAATAGCGGAACAGAAGGAGGTACAGTTGATTTGCCACCTTGCAGCCAAGAGTTTGACGCTTTACTCGCAACCGTCACGGCGGTGCAAGCCGATAAACGCTACACGTTGTCGGTAGTGAACAGTGAGTCCACGTGTGTAAGTACGGACCGAGCCAAGAGCTTCTGCGCGCACTCGATGGTCTTTGGTCTGCCGTTCGGGAATACGCTATTGGACGTACGTTTCCGAACGTTTGCCTGCGTACGGCGAGACACGGAAGGAACGGGCACCCGAGTACTGTTCTACTTCGGTCCCCATTAGAGCTGCACATAGCAACACTGTCATTGCGATGCTGTGCGCAATGGACAGTAAACCTCGGAAGAGCATCACGACCATGCAGTACTTAGTGATGAAGAAGCTAACGGACATCATGTCCTCATTGGGGACGGAGTAATCTCACACGAACATGTCCAACGAGGGCTAACATCAGCAGATACTAGATCATTTCCGAGAGCTTTACATTGTAGCCTCATCAATATATAACGATATGTTCATGGAATGGCATGCATGCAACAAAGTAACATGTATTGCCTTGTCATGAAGGTGGCCTTGAAGTGAAAGCGATCTGAACTCTCGATTTTACGTATTCCGTGGTTGGTTGTAAAGCTCGTTGTCAGCAACACATACGACGCCTGGTTTACGTCTGTGAAATTGTTTGGGAGGGAGTGCTGCACGCGTCTTGCGGATGTGCTTTTCCTCCAACTCGTCTTGGTTCTTGTGGTGGCTGCACGTCCTGCACAGGCACTCCATGTACATGTCTTGCACGGTGATGATGACGTACTGCATAACCTCCCTAGCCATGCTAAGGAAGAGCACCATATTGTAGTTTTTTTCCTCCAAGAAACCTTCATAGCCGTGGTCATGTAACTCTTCAGCATCGATGGTCTTGTTAGCTTCCATCGCCAGGTGCTCTTCAATATGCTGGCCCAGAAATTGACGTTCGTTTTTCAGAAATGCATTCAGAAAGAGGCGTTGGTTTTGGAGGTGTTCATCACGGATCTACAAATTGAAATTGTCAGCGCCCAGGAGAAAATCTGCACTTCAAAACGTCGTACCCCTAAAATGTCCAAACAAGTGTGCAGCCAACTCATCATCATTGTATATTCATGATCAATTTCCCCGAGCTGATGTGATATATACAGCGCGTAGATCTCCTTCACCGGTAATGCTACTACAAAGTCGTCGATTTCGCTTGATGACTGAAAACTACTCTCGAATTCCTGGTCAGCGGTAGTATCTCTTGCCATTCGAAGCTACTGTCACCGTTGGCAGTTGTAGCTAGCAAATTTTTTTTAGATTTGCGAGTTACAACAGCAAAAACCAACAAACCTGGACTTGATCAGGGCGCCGTGGATGGTCAGGTTTCTTTTTAGGATGTACCATCTTCTTCGCAAATTGAGGAATACGCTCGTGGATCTCATCACGCCTGACTGCATTGCAGTACGTCAGGGCTGACTTCAAGCTAAGTTCGACACAAATCAGTAATTTATTCGTAAATTTCAACAGATTCAGCAGGTTTTTATCGGTAAAAGGGTGTTTTACCGTGTTGTCGAAATTTACCCCTAACCCCCTAACGTATGAGTGTTTTGATTGGATAAAATCCTTGTTACAAAACACGCTGTTCCGTTACCAAAACGCGGCATGGTTCAGGCGACCTTTCAACTCGAAGGTAGCGTTTCGCTACCTTCTGTTGTGTTAAAAATCCACCTGCTTTTGGAACACCCTCGTTGGGGGCAGAATGCTACGATGTTCGCGAAAGGGTTAACAGATCGAAGCGAAGAAAAATCTTTAATGGTTCGTCCAAGGGCCTTTCTGGGTAGCCACCCAACATATATTGCACGAGTTTCTACACTTTATCGCTCCGTTCCAATGCTAAGTCACAACAGGCTCATCAAATCCGTCCGGTTGATCTGCGACACTAGTAGGAACTTCAGTAACACCTTACATTTGTTTTTGTCAACAGAGTAGAGAAGTCACATCGTTGTGTTTGCTAACCTCGTGGGCGAGGTGGATATAGGCTGTCATCATAGCCTCCACATACAGCATTGACTCAACGTACCTCAGCTCGCTACCAAATAAGTCACCCATATCTGACAGCTCCTTGTTCATAAAGCAGGAGATAATACCTGAATCTTCCTTATCAAGAACCTATCGGTCACGTCTTCGATGTCTACGTACCGACGAGTCTTGCGCATATTCTCAAGCAAGTCATCGCTGAATGGAGCGCGTACTGTGCGTAGCACGGTCTTCCTATCCTTGTCAGCTCTCTGCTACCGCCTCATTAACCACGGTGTACTCGTTTCGAAGTTTTAACAATTTAAGTAACGACTCATGTGAAATGTCGTTGATTAGCGGCGCAATTACAATGGCTAAGATTGGTTGCGGTACACAGGAAACCACCACGGTACGGCTACCACTTTCCCCACCCCGTCATCTTGATCGTCCTTCTGACGAACTGCTTTTTCGTTAATCAGATGCTGATTCTTCGACATTTTGGCTTGTGCTCAAATATGCTCTTCGGAATTAAAGATAACTTTGTCGTGAGTCTTGATAACGCGAGCACACGCAAAGGAAGATGGAGCCATCTGTTTAACATTGGTTTATTGCTTGCTTGTTCCGAGGTAGATTTAATCTAACTAACCGGAAATAACGCTAAATACAACACGCCGTTCGGCTGACCAAGACTTCGTGCCAGCCTCTCTGCCGCCTATCGCCGCCCTGCCAGCCTCCAGTGATGTGATTCTACCAGATCGTTCTACAGCGTCGATCTACTCATCCTCTAACTTCTATGCTCGATTGGCTTCACAGTCTGTGACGCTCTGATATAGTCTGTGAACGCAGGCATCAGAAGATAATAAAGCCGCACAAACTAACTGCGACGCAGTTTCCAGACAAAATTCTGTCTTTGCTGTCACGCATTTTAAAGTGGGCACACCACATAGTCGATCTGTACTACGCTAGCGATATCCTTGCCAACTACCCTATTGTTGACGACCGCTTCCTGGAGATTCGCGCTGTAGGAATCCACCTACGTAAGTATTATGGGGGATTTTATTAAGCAATGGCACGAGGCGACTATGCAAGACACTGAATATCCTGTACTAGAAGACTGTGTCATTAACCGGTCTAAAATAACCCACTGGGATTTTATGCGATGTCTTAGTGCTTATCCTACTATTTTGAAGCGGAGATTTGCATTTGGAAGGGCCGTAGTTTCAAAAATAATACATTGTCAGCGTATGACTTCGTATTATTTGGATGATTATAATTTGGATGATTATAAGGCAACTTGAAGTTATTACAACGGCGAATACGATAGTTAGTTACGTAGCATCGACGGACATTGACCTGTTTGTCACACTTCTGACTTAACTAGCTTCTAAATAATACAATTAATATATTCGCATTACGTACAATCGACGCAGTGGTAAAATGCATTTAATGTACCCTTAACATTGCGTCACACCATTCCTCTAGAGCCATACGGTATGGCATCACGTAGCCACCATTGCGAAGAGGTGCCCCTGCCGCGGTACCGACGCGCGTGGCCTACTCTTTCTCGCGTTATGTCAGCATTTGTCAACTGATCATAGACGATAAGTTGCATACTTAGCTATTATCGATTTTTCTACCATGTATGCAAGCTTATTGTGGCAGGTGCCGACAGACAGCGGTCTGGGTAGTCGGAGAGGCTTTTTAGTTTTCACGTAATGGTGTCGGCACTCATAGAGAGGAGGGAAAGGCGTCGCCCCAGCTTGAAGGCTGAGTAGTGCCTGGATCGTTCTGGTCCATGGGGTTCTTGTTGGTGCCTCTTTTGGAATGATCTGTTGCACAATTTACATTTAGGCGTGTGTACCTTTTACAGAATCTACAAAAGGTATAACATTGGTTCTGGAATGGGTCTACTAAGACCCACTAGGTGATGTACACGTGCGCTTACGCGTATGAGGAAGTGTACAATTAGATTAGACTTAATTTAAATGTACTTATTCCTATAAGTATAATTAAGTCAAACATAAACAATTAAAACTGAAAAATACCGTAAAATGAAAACTGGTATTGAATTTGGCACGAAACAAATAATGGAACCTCCTAAAACCGCTTAATCTATTTCTAAAGGATATGTCAACGTGTGGTTGGCAGGATCTCTATTACCGTGTGGAGCATTGATTGGTAGAAATACACTACTTTCTATCAATAACATGCACAAATGCACGCGAACTACCCCAAAGAGAATCGCATATCTATATAACGCGCAAATACTATGGCGAGAAATGATGTGATTAGCCCATGTAGCCATTGGTGTGTGCAGCACACCAAGGTCTGAGGTCCATTTCAAACCTCTAACAGTTATCCTAACTCTTGGATTTACAAGTAGTGTAGCCACTTGTACGTGTAGCCCAGTTACAGGTTCCGACGTACTGTGCTATTTAAAAGGAGAGGTGACTCGAAGTACGCTATCTATAAAACGATCAATGTTGTTACATCGAACGTGTCGGATCGCTGCAACAAACTCAGACAGAACAGAAAAAAGCGTAGCGAATAATCTGCAACAACCGAAAATGTACTCCCTGTTGCGGCTTCTAATGTCTTGTGAATTGCTATTGCCATATGGTTGTGGATGAGAGGGATCTGGTGACACACGTGGTTGCCGAGTCAGTGGCACCGCTTCATCGAGATCCGCAGTAGCTTAAAGATGGAGAAACTGTTCCACGGGATCATACATTTTGCAAGATTGCAGTTAGAAAAATTGCTTTGAGTGTTCGGGTCAATACCACAACCAGATTGTGATCTCTACACGGACGCTTTAGATGTAAGTCTGACAGTCCTGAATCCCGAACGCAAAGAACTCATCATCGTGCATTTCGACGTCGAGGAGCAAACCCTTGTTAGAAAGGGCCAAGTTTCGGTTAATGTTCGATAATGTCTATGTATGGATCTTGTATTTTGGCCTTAGGCCGAGCACTGGGCGTCAACTACGCCAAACCAAATATCCCACTTTCATTGCTGGTGTGACAGCGCATCGACGGTTGCGTAGAGTAATACATTAATTGCTCATGCACAGCGACAAGAAATAAACCGTGCGATCGGCCTAGATGAAGCCGTGTTCAACATCAAAATATCGGTTATCTGGGGCGATATACACAATGGTGGACGCTGCATTGAGATCATGAACCGAACCTTATTTAACCATCCTATGATATGGAAACAGGTTCCATTTACTCAGATCTGGAGAAAGATATACAAGACGTTTTCTACCAGTTGTAGGCCAAATATCTGGTAGCATCATCGTCAGCCAAGTACTCAAGCATGTAGAAGCAATGGATGTCAACACATGTGATATCAGGTATGGCTACCAGAGAACTGAGCACCAACCAACTCGCGTTGTTCGCCATTTTCTGTTGGAAATTTAGTTTAGGAAATATCAGTCAAGGCAACTCGACGTCAATGACCCACTCCAAGATCTGCTATATCTCATGGCAACATCACTACCAACCTTGCTTCCTACCAGGAGACAAAACTCGCCATCACCGGAATGCGGCGAATCTCGGTGTATAAGTGTGAAAACAGCAAATTCAGCCATGCTCCGACCGCAACAGCATCCATGACCGGGTCTTGTGCGGTGCTACGGTCATGGGCATCTTCTATCTACTACGGCGATCAGAATATCTGACCCGAGGAAAGTGAATCCAGTGCTACACCTTTAGCAGAGTGGGCGTCCAGGTGACGGACAGAAAAAAAATATTGTAGGCGACTTGATCTGGATGAACAAGCCCCCCATCATCTTATGAGGCAGTAAAGCTGACCAGTTCGGTTAAAGTACATTAAGTACGCTATATCGATCAGGGTCGTGTTGCCCAGTTCAAGCACTGTTTTTCCTGGCCGACCATCACAATTCAATCGGAGCTCATGCCAACGCACCCCTCTGAAAGTCACCGCAAAACACGTATTACAAGTAAAGGATGTAGCCATGGCTGTCCAGCAAGCAGCGTCAGCAGTTTGGCAAAATCCCGATTGGTTCGGGTACACAGCTGTGGAGCTACTGCGCTATAATGCAGGAATCAACAGCCTGGCCGTAAAGAGGTTTGGCTGTTGGTGATTGGGGGCAGTTGAAGTTTACACAGTCCTTAGAGAAGGATTTAACGAGCACTTGGTTATCAAAGAGTTCATGTCCAGTTGCGATTTCGTCACCAGACATCCCGTTCACAATTATCAGCGATTGCAGCAAAGGTGCTGTTAATCAGACTAGTTTAACCTTCCCAAGCAATGAAGGAAATAGGAATTTATCGACAGCTGAAATATCTTTTCCGAGCAGTGTTAGAATCTTATAACCGATACTCAGACAAAGGTTACATGCGTAACGACTTAAGATGCCAAGCAGTCGCGTGAATTTCTCACCGAGTTGAGTAAAAATGCGGAGCAGACTTACGACATGGATTGGGCGCTTGTCAATAGCGAAGAGCAGGATGATCAAGACGACGTTGTGACTCATTGGAACGCCCCGATTGGTGAAAGTGATGCTCCCGACGAATGGTTGTCCGGTGCGGATTTTAGGGACCCGTATGCCTACAAGTCAGCAGTGGTGGCCTACCTCAAAACGCAGGACGGTGCTACCCTTGACAAGAAGATCGCTCAATTGGAAGATTTTGCTAAACAAAATTGCAGAAGGAAGCTTACAGCAAGCACGTCAATCTTAATATCAAGTAACCTCGTCATTCATCATAGTTTACATAAGTACCTACATTTTATGAACTTCAAAATGACGGCAGGTAAAATCAAAGCGACAAAACGTATTCTCGAATTGACATTAGAGAGAAAAGGCAGCAAAACCAAGCTAGATGTTGACGTGGTTCTCCTACAGGCATGTCTTGAATCTGAACTGCACGACCGTGGGATGCCATTGTGTAGGATATCAACAGCTATCTTTCGGTAGCTCTCGAGGTGCGCCTTGATAGTAAGATGCGGCGGAACGCATAGGATAGCTTGGCGTTGTCTTGCCTGGAAACGCTTGACCACAGACTTGAATGCTGTACAGCAGCAGCATGCCGCAGTAAGGGGTCCTCGAAAACATCCTCGACGTTCGCATGACATGATGATTTGTCGCAAAGGAGCACAACATTCTCAGGCGGCGTGCACACCACAAATTACAGTTAGTCCCATCCACATAGTAAATATTTTTTCCTGCTGCCTTTTGGGCAATCAGCTCGACGACGTAGGCTCTGCGCATAATCTTGTATTCCACAAAATCGCAGTTTTTTGTTATTATGGTGCGGCTGCAACACCGTGTACTTATTCCCATCAGCGTGTGCCATGACCTTCTGTCTAGTCACCTTGGGTTGTAAGCGCTCCTCGAGAGCACCAGCCTTCTTTTCGACAGTGATGCAGGATGACGAGACGAAGTAGATAGGCTACGTGTTCGTCTTTCACCTTGCCGCCCCGGGGTTTTCGTGGCGAAGCTTTTCAGTTGCCGTTGGCGTCAGCAGCATTGATCCAGCGGTAGTACTAAACACCTGCTTACTTTTATACAATCGAAGATATCAGAAATCAATGGCATGTCATTTTGAGCTTTTGTTTTGTCACTGTCCCTATTTAGTAGGTGCGTCTGAGGTGACATCGCGCGGTTTGTCCTTTGCCGGGCACGTTTCATACTGCGGGCCAGAGGCTTCTTCTCTGGGCACTATAGCTTTATATATAAAACGAGAGGCTTTCTCTTCTAGGCGATTGACTTAAAGATAGTGGTCGCTTTCGTGAACGATCATCAACACGTTGTCGCTAAGTTCAGACAGTTTTGTGAGTTGATAATCATCAATAATGGCCTCACACTACCATGTCCAACACGCTGGTATACTCAATACAATGCAGCAAACAATCTCTACAAGGACAAAATGGCTGTACTCCAACTGGTAGAGCCGGAATGTAAGCGATACTGGACAACATCAATAATCAGAAGGCGGTAGCCAAGTTCAAGGGAGTCGTCAATAATCCTGCGTTCTGGAGAGGCTTAACCAGCTCCGATGCCATCTGAAGTTTTCAACCAAACAGATAGGAGCACTTAAAAGCGATGGGGGAGACCTTTTTCAAGTCTACTTTTGCTTCATTCACCTCAAAGAAGCAAAACGCGAGGCTGCCGCATGGTGATGACTTCGGCTACCGATTGAAGAAGATTTGTACTCTCTTGTTGGTACTTCCTTCACATGTCTTCAATGGGGTCCGCTCTCTTCCTAACCCCCAAACGTAAAACGCTTTCGTGGGATGCCAACGACAAGGCTGAGACTATGAACCAATTTCGCGATTTCATTTCGTTAAATTACTCGAACGACGTCAAGACTAGGGAGCGCTACGCAGAGCTGAGCCGATATATTCTACTAGAGATCCACAACAGTCCGATCTCTTCAACATGTTCGTGAATCTACGCGGTCTCGAGTATTGAATCCAGCATGGTAGAAGTGAATTTCCCCTATTGGCAAACATCGCAGTCCAAGTCTTGAGTGTTCCGACATCTTAGCGGAGCGTGTGTGTGGAGCGTGTACTCATTTCCGTAGACCAAGCGTCGCAACCGAATGAATGCAAACACGATGGAAAAGGCATTCACCTACATAAATCATGGTCTTCTCGACACAAAAGATCCGTACGATTACTTTGCAGACGAGGTGGACGGCTTCGACGACCTAGAGGTGGTTAGACAAACCGAGCATGTACATGCAGCTGTTGGTTGCGAAGACGACGAGAACGGCAACACAGTTGAATGTTGGCTTTAAAATTTACCAGATTTTGTGTCCATGTAGACCAACTGTATACCACCAGTGTACCAACGTAGTGTTGATGTGTACTAACTGCTTCCTACGCGTAGATTGCGCACACTAACCAAGGGTCGATACAAAGTTGGGTAAGTGATTCGAACGCGCATCCGGAAGGGGTCTTCCTATTTCCTTTTCCGGTTTGTATCTGGTATCCGGATTCACATTTCATATTACGGTTTTGGGAGGTTGGTAGTAGTTGGCCCCTTGATACTTATTTGAACTAACTTCTGGATGATTGGAGGTGCATATCTGGAATTTGGATATCTAATTACTTGAATAACTCGATTTTGGAATTTGACTTACAGAAACCAATTGGTTATCCGAAAATTAAATGCGCTAAGGGTGCCAGAACTGAACCAGTGTTTCGGAAGTAAACCCCCGTCGACTACTACTGGGAGTTTCCACCGCTCAGTGGCCACAAAGAATAAGAAGCGGTTGTATATTTGTATATTAACTTTCTGTATTGTATGGGTTAATTGTTGGGAAGAGGACTTTTCTAATAGACTTTTGCCTTCCAGAAAGCCGACTGCATTTGGAAGTATGTTTGCATGTTGGATTTTTGGATCCAATCACACCGAAAGTAACTCACTGATAAGACGCCGGAAATACGGAGACAAACGACAACAATGAAGAGAACCGCAAGATCACACGCCAACTCCGCCTTTCGGATATCCATTGGATCCCTGAAGGTAGATACTGACCCCAGTTAATTTTGTAATCACCTGGAAGTTTCCTTCCAGATCCTGAATGGGTAAGCGCTATACGTTCTGGGCGACGAGCTTTCTTTTTTGGAAGCTGTCTAACAGTGTATACCCACATAAGTATAGTCGTAGACGATTTTACGAGCGAAGAACAAGGTCAAATTTTTCGCTCTGAACGCCCATGGGCGACCTGAGATCACGGAGTGGATTTCATTTCGTTAGTGTGACCTTCTGACCACCACTATATAACGAGTGAATTTGCATATGTAGACCTAATGAGCGACACCCGTCGTAGATGATGGCCTCAAAATTGAGAAACGTGTGGATTCTATGATTTGTGGAAGAAACAGTAGATTCTGGTGGTGATTTTGAGCGATGCAGTAGTACCGACGAATAGAACAGGATTTGTAAAATGTTGATTTCAATTCTATAATATTCTACATTTTAGTCATTTGTCCATCAGTTCTTAGCAAGCATACGTGCAACTTCCACCAGGAAGAAGTGCCAATCTGTTTGAGGTTTCGTTTTAGATAGATGGAACTGTTAACGGTTGAAGGTTAGGCCTAGTCGTCCAGAGTAATACACAAACTTATTCAATTGACTATCAAGACTTATTCTCTCCAATAGTACACTATGAGCTGCAGCTTGCCCTATCTACCATTCTTGGTCAACACCTATATATCAAATGGACGTATCTACGAATGATACTTTACATGGAACTTTCCATTCGCGGCAACCTATGCTTCTCACTCTCTATCCTGCTTCCGTCGAACACAAGTGAGGGTTCCGATAAAAGTTCTTGCTGGAAGGGGTGGTGTGTGGAGAGGGGGGGGTCGTAAGCCGTAGGTATTATTTTGGCAACGGTAGCTTGACCTAGGCTAAACAGTGCCACGCAGGCTCAACGAGTTAAGCCCAACTGAGGGCAGTGCGTATGATTATCAAGCTACTCGCGGCCATCAAACATTTGACCACGCAGATCTTTTGTTGGCGGTAGACCGCCAATTCGCTCAAACTCAGCGCTAGGGATGCCGGGAAGGCCCTCAAAATGCACCTTAGCCCAGACCTTAACAATAACTTTAATGTTCTTTGTACTTTTTTGACATTTTACTAAAAAAAAAAGCCCATGTTTGTTATTTTGAAATTAATTTATGGTATCTTATTTGTGAACTGATGAATGTTTTTTGAAAGCATATTTATTCCATCCCTTATGTTGCTTTGTTATGATAGCATATACCGCGTAAGTGCGTGACATCCATCGTTCTTCGAAATTTATCAAACTGGCTTTGACTCAGCACTTTAGTAAGTGCATACAAGGATGTTAGATACGTGCTAAAACCCAAGTCGTCGGAAAAGCCTTTGGGGAAAGTATGTATATTTGCATACAGGAAGGATTATGTTGGTACGAGTGGCACCATTAATTATGTGACTTTTCGCAACTTCTCTGAGAAATATTCTTTGGGTATGTATTTTGGGTGTGCGATTTCTGAAACCGATAGTGAGGTTGAAGAAAGAACGATGAAGGAAAGGAGGAGGCTTCCCCGCAGTTTTAGCATGAGTGTTGCACAGACAACATACAAGTTAGTAAAACAAGGTTGAGCTGCGCGTGATAGGCAAAAACATATAGGAACCTATTCCTACAGGCAACAAAGTATTGATGCCAACCTTTGGAGAAGATAAGCCGGGGATGTGTTGGTGAGATTTCACGGATGCCAGATTACTTCCACAACTGATTGATACTACACAAACAACTTTTATACTTAGTGTTTCACAGCACATTGACATCGAAAATGCCGTACAGAGCGTCAAAACGATCCTCTCCAATGAATCCACGAACACAGCAGCAATATAACGGGCGACAACAGATATAAGCAATCAATTAGACGCACAGTAGCCGTCAACACAGCGACAGCTGGAGACAGGGTCGCTGCTGCTGCTTAGGCCAACCTAGACTTAGTGGCCCGGAGCCCATTCATTGCTGAAGACTGACCAACAGGGCAGAACGATTTTCGGGTGCCGTTCGTGTGCATGCCGCCACAGCATCAGGCGCGGAACGCTCATGGATGTTCTATCTAGTATCATACAGTGAGGTCGGAGGCGAAGATGTACAGTGTCAAGTAAATCCGGTTCGATCGTGTCAGGCGCTGGCTCAACTTCAATTTTCGGGAATGGACGCCAAACGTCGTAGGAAGTACCCTTATTTGAGAAAGTTAACCAGATTTTGATTTGCCTTATCTTAAAATACGAATAGCAAAAGATATATTAAGCAAATGCAAAGTGCTGTTGAAGACACTAAAAGCTTCCATCTACCTGAACTACCCAAAAACCACTTGAAGGCCAAGCTGAGAGTCTAGTTTTGAATACTCACGCGCGATCTTGTACATGTATGTACTTGTAAACAACGACTGTAATTTCTTCTGCTAGTTAGCATCGTTCCTCTCGTGATGCGCATTCTTTGCGCGATGGTAAATTACCTGGTCACGTAGGCATTCCACCAGGGGTGCCGAAAATTGCATTGTTACGCATTGCAAGAAACTGCGAACAATAGATTATCGACGGCGTCTTCGAGCATGGCTAAATAGATTATTAGACAGGAGCAATTGGAAGATAGATTATCGGATGCATTGCGTCCACCTCAACGCAACTCCTTACTCTGAATTTTCAACGGTGCACGCGTCCCAATATCCGCTGTTTTGCCGTGGGAAGAGTAGCATTTCGAGCGTGTACGGCTGCAGCGAGTGCCGTTGAAGCTCAAATGCAGCCCGCGCGACGCTGAAAAACCGCTCCAAAAACGTACCGTCGCGCTAGCTTGTTCTCACAAAACGAGAGAGGTAAGTTGCATTTGACCACCCACTCCAGCCAGCCGAACATGTTTGTGCGGAATAGCACACATAGTGAGTCAGCGAGCCCGTCTCGCCGGGTGTATCCGCCAGGATTTCGGTGGTGTAGGCGGGGTGCTCACGCCTGATATGCTGCATCAGTTCGTGTACCCCGTACCCGCAGCACGCTTAGTACTCGAGGATCACCTCATCGTATTGGTCGCGACACGGCCGGAAGTAGAAGTTTGCCACTTGCTTGTTGGTGAACGTGGCGGGGCGAGGGGCAGCAGACATGGTCTTGGTGGGATGGTGGGCTCGACGTGAGATTGAGAATGCGGAGAAAAGAACAAAAATGCAGAAGCTCGGTATGAACGTGTGGCATGGCTCGACAGCCTTTAAGTGGTTGGAGGCTGAGCGCTCCAATACATTATCGGTAACGAAAAGGTGAATTCAATAGATAATCGTTATTAACCGTTAAGGTTAGAAAATAAATTATCGGTTTAAATTTATTGCAATAATTGCTGCATCAATTAATGTTTCGGCACCCCTAAGTCCAGCCAACGAGCTCGATGGCAGCTTTTAAAAGCTGGTTCCATTTAACGTCAGCCGGTTGGCAAAAGTAAGTGTAACGAGGAGGAACTAGTTTTTAGGAGTAACGTTGATTGTATCAGTGTACTCCATAACCTCCATCATCCAGTGTCCTGAAAAATCGTCCCAGATAAGTAGAACCTTCTCATCCATGTTCTCACGATACTCAAAGTGATATCTCCAGAGAGATATACGAATTCTACCACGCGATGGGGTTCCCATATGACTAACAGCCGTGTAGCACATTTCTTTGAATTGACAAACACCATTGCCATGGCCGTTTTGCTCTTAGACATGTTTCCGACGGGATATTCTGCTTTTCAAACACGAGCGGAGAATACTTCTTTCCAAACCAGTCACCTAAGGGTATCACAGTCGTACGCTCCTTTTCCTTTTGACCCACATTGTCTTTGCACCTTTGTTGTTGACCATTTTACGTGGGAGGTACTCGATGAACCCAGCTAAAACATACAGAGTTATCTACCAGTATATCGCACAAATGCTCTACGGTTTGGTCGGCATTAAACACATTGCAGATACCGTGTTTAATGATGGTCTCCTTCAGCTCTATACTGAACTTGACCTCTGGAGTGGTCTGACCTTGTTGTGTGCGTGCCCGGATTGAAAGCCGATGTCTACGCATGAACCGTCGTCTCCATGAGTGCGACACCTGAAGATATCCCGTGATAGGGTTTCATCAGTAGCTACTTCAAGAACCTTGAACTGCAGCGTTTGAGTAGAGACAGGGCAACCGTCTTTGCGCATGGAATTAATCCCCACCACAATTGCTCTCTCAGCTTCGCTTGAATGAATAGTCCCTTGGCCTCGGTAGCGTAGATTTTTGAGATGACCATTTCCTTCACCACACACTGGGACAATGTGTTCCTCTTGTGTCTTCCATTTCGAAATTTGCTTTTGTTTACGTAGTTTTTCAGATTCAGAACAGGACGGATAGAAGTGTCCATTTGCTTCACTAAAGTGTGGATATCGGCACGAATGTTAAGAAGGAGCCTCTTGTGTGCGTAGTCGACTGCAATGCAAGAGTGTCGCTTTGGGCTTTTGCCAGTTTCTGTGGTGCGAGTTCTTCCCATCGCGTTTTCAGCAATGTTCGGTGGTCCTTCTACCCACAGCCTATAATTACATCTACGAAGTATAGTATTTAGCTGGGGTCAAAGCTAAAAATTGCCAGGCATCCTGTGTTGTATTTTGGTATTTGAGATAACTTCACTTACGACAGTGGCGATGCGGTATTCGAATATTGTTCGTTTTAGGCGTCTCTTTTGACGCATTTTAGTCATCTCGAACTTAAACGACGACATGTTGGTGGTGTATTTTATCGGAGAATATGACAAAATGCGGGAAGCAGAAAAAATGTTCACAATACTGATCTAAACTGATCTAAAAGTGCTAACGAAAATTACCGGTTACTGGTGAATATGTACTAATGGTGATTTGAAATGCCAGAGATTTTAATTTTAATACTCAACTCAAGTGATCATTGCGTTGGTTCTGAACCATTCAACGTCAGACAAAGCTACACGTTTTTCATATTTCATTTATCGATGGAGCATAACGGCTATAGTTTCTACTACCAGCGCACGGTTGAGGAAACCAAAACGTCCTACCTCATCTGTGCTCGCCACCGGAGTGGATGCAAGGCCCGATTGATTGTCCGGAATGGAACGGTTCGAGAGCGCAATGACCGCGCGTGCCAAGACGAGACGTCACCGTCAGTCACTGACGTACGTCAAGAAATGCGGGGAACACTCCAAGTAGCGTGCTTGGCAAACATTTCCCTGCCGCCAGGGATGGTATGTGTTGCAACTCTGCTCATTTTCAGGTTGCTGGTAGCGCGAATGACGATGCAGTGTCAACCGAGGCTGGTGAGAGCTGCGAAGGGGATTGAACAAGACCTACAGGAGCTGCGAGCGACTATCGTGCATGTTAGGAAGAAGAGGTTGGTTAGCAACCTCAGAGTCGAATCTGCGCAGGAGAGCACAGAGGAAGTCAAGAGGATAAGCCCTGAATAAAGGTTTTGTTCAGGAAGAGAGCGACTTCGTAACAGGGTTATGAGCCCAACGACTCGGATGGCAACGAATTCAGCATCGTCAGGAAGACCTCCGGATGTGGAGTGGAATCAGGAGGGCTGTCCTGTGAATTGGAATAGGCGGGACTGGCAACTGTACAAGCGCCAGATGAGTCGATATCTCATGTGCTACCAAGTCGAGGAGCACAAATGGCCCATGAATGCTATCTGCGATAAAAGTATCGTAGTTGGCGACATACTGGCTCGGCAAGACCAGTTGACGTTTCTTCGTCAAGACCGACTTCTTGGAATGATACTTTCAAGCTCACCTTCTTGTACGTTGGCTAGACAAGTGATCCGGTACGACTCGGGTGCGGAGATGTGGGACTACCTCTGTAAACGATTCGAAGGACGGGAAAATCCCACGACACGGCTATACACGCAACGAACGCTGCGCAACAAACTGGAGATTGCGTCATGTCGTCCAGGAGCTGATGTCGAGAATCACCTGTCATATATGATGTCTCTGCGAGAGCAGCTAGCGGCGTTGGACGCGGATGTGAGCGACTTTTGGATGGTGGATCTAATGATCCGGTCGATGTCACAGTTTAACTACTACCAGCAGTTACAGACGCTGATGTTCCTGGGAGGAATGCAGACACTAAGTACTCCTGAAGAAGCTAGGGCGATGATCCTCACCTTAGACAGGAACTCTCAAGTTGAGAAGATGGCGAACACCCGTCGAGACCAGAACCAAGGAGACCAACGAGGTGGAAAAGGAGGGAAACAGCCTCCAACCGCACAAAGTCACAGCCAAAACGAGCAAGCCGACAGTGGGTCTGGATGTGTATCACGCAGTGGGTCTAATGCTGCGAGTAAAGACAACACCAGTGAAAATACATCTGGGGAATCTAGTGGTGGAAATGGAAAGCGCCAAGAGAGAGCCCAGCAACACTATTGAGATCGCGGCGAAAGAAAACTGCTATGGATGTCATCAGCCGGGACATATCAAGAAGAACTGTCCAAATGCTAGCAAAAGTGGAGATCAACATGATGGAGAAGACACTGGGCTAATCACCGTAAGCAGGGGTTGTGCTAACGAGGCTCGAGGATCAAACGAAGACCAGGAATCAACTTTAGCTGTCCATGAGAAGAATCAACCAGAGTACTCGTCTGGGCGATGGATCTTCGACTGTGCCGCCAATCGACACCTTGTAGGAAACAAACGGTACTTTGCCACATATCGAGACCTTTCAATCGCTGAGCAACAGCGAGCGATCGTACGAGGGTATAGTGGCTCTGCAGTTCCTGTTGGAGTCGGTACTGTGAACTTGTGGGTAAAGGTGGACGAGGAGGTCATTTTGCTCCGACTGGAGAAAGTATTTTTCTCCCCAGAGCATCAGAACCTGCTATCCCAGTCCAAGGCACATGAGCAAGGCTTTGACGTGGCCTATGACAACACTAAAAGGCGCTATTCGCTGAGTAAGAACGGCGTGTGTGCACTGAAGGTGGATATACATCGTTCAGGTCTGTGGATCTTCGAAGCCAAGAACAACTTTCTTGCAGATGCTGATCCGGATGGCGAGCCTGGCAGTGTGGTTAATTTTGCGCTGAGCGATGGCGTTGCAGATTTGAAGACGTGGCATGATCGTTTAGATCATCTGTGCCCACAATTCGTCAAGAAAATGGCGGATGAGTGCATGGTGAAAGGCATGACACTGCGCAAGCGGCAGTTTGACATGTGTGAGGCGTGTCAGCTCGGAAAACAGAGAGCGAAAACACTGATGAAGCAGCTGGACCGTGGCATCAAGAAGAGGAACCAAATAGTATTTGCTGATCTTCTTTTCCCACCGAATAATTACAATTGTACTCGCTTTAGAGCAGTACTGGTCATTAGGCCCTGGTCTAAGTAAAAATTCTGAAACTCGTTCTGAGTGATATCCAAACTTCATTGGCTAAAATTAGAAGAAGCACTCAGAACGAGTTTCAGATTTTGTGCCGTTCTGAATTGCAACCCCAGAACGCCTCCCCGACGCGTTCTGAACTCAGAACGAGTTGTGCTGTCTATACCAACGTTTCGCAGCTAACGTAAGTACATTCAACACAATCGCTCTACACCGAGGCGACATTCATGGTTAGCAAGGCTCAAATTGCCGTGTTTTGTGTAATGCAGTGTATTTGTGCTGCGCTAGCTGCTGTCAGCAGCGACCGTCGCCGACTTGGAGGAGCCCCACGCGAGAACACCAACACATTTCCGTGTACATCGTTTGAGAAAGCTCTAGCAAGCCCCAAAACAAAGTGGTTCCATAAAAAAAATGCGCTGTGACAAGGTAACCTTTCTTGTGGTGGTTGAATTGGTGCGTCAACATTGGTCTGAGAAGCTTTATCATAACGTCAAGCATGACATTACCAAGCGCGTTGCAGTGACACTCGTGTATCTTTCTACTGGTGGAACGATTGATACTGCTGCTTCTATCATGGGAATTTCAAAAACAAGTGCTACTGTATATATCAACCAAGTTTTGTTGGTTCTAGTTTCGTTAGCAAAACAGGAGATCCAAATGCCATCAACCGCTCAAGAGGTCGACTGTATTAGAAGAGGTTTCGAAAGTATAGCTGGATTTCCCGATGTTATTGGTGCTATCGACGGCTCTTTAATTCGTATTTGCCGGCCGGCGGAGCACGAAGGCTGGTTTTGCCGAAAGAACTACCCTGTAGTGAACATGCAAGCGGTTGTTGACCACAAAACAAGATTTCGCTCATACTGTATCAGAGCTGGCTCGATGAATGATCAAGCGCTGTGGAATCAATCAGGCCTGCGTAATAATGTCAGTATACCTTCTGGAATGCACCTACTTGGAGACGCAGGGTACAAGATCTTTCGACATATGATGACTCCGTTTCAAGAAGAGCAAGCAGCACAAAATACAATGATGAGGCGGTACAACTTCAAGCATTCGCAAACCAGAATCACTATTGAGCGTGCGTTTGGTGTATTGAAGAATCGCTATCGTATTCTACTCGGTAAAGTGCAGCAGAAGACGCCAACTAAGGTGACTCGTATCATAATCAGTTGTCTTGTTCTACACAACTTGATGATCAAGTTAAATGATTCGTATCCTGTCATTGGTAGAGATCCTAACCCAGCAACAGCTACGGCTCTGACCGCCCTCGACGTTGAAGACGATTGTAGCCGCATGGTCTGGCTAAACAATTGGAGATAATGGAATATTTATCGGAATTGTAAATCAGTTAGATCATGTATCTTTAAAACAAAATCATAAAAGTTTTTTTATTTTTTAGACTGTAATGATCATAGATTCCTACCCAATCAATGCAAACACTCTAGGCTTGAAGTATTTCAATGGTTGTCTAGCTTGGACATCATCCTCTCCAGCAGAATTAGCTGCTTCGCTTGAAGCTCACGAGAAGCCTCTTGAGATTCCTTCAACTCGAGCAAGACACTTGCCAGTCGGTCCTCCGATCCCAGCGATGCAGCAATTGCCGTCATGCCCTCTTTCATAGCATCAGCTAGACCTAGTATCGGTTTAGTGGACTTTGACACGGTGTTGGTAGACGAGAAAGACATGTCCTCGTCTACAGAATCGTTATCTGCGTCTGCCAAAATGGCGCCACCAGCCCCTGCTCTCCCTGCAAAAGCGCTATTCAGGATACCCCACAACTCTGTGTCCACCTCATGGCCGTCGTTACCCATCTTGGTCCTGGCTGTGACTCCTTGCCGAAACTCACATTTCAGTTTCTTATACTTGCTTTGCACCTAATATATCGATAATAAATTCGTTAGCGAGAACATGCACAAAAGCTAAAAGACATAAGATACCTGTTCTCCTTTCAGAATTACGTTTAGCGATTCCGAAAGTCGACTAGCAAAGTATTGCCAAGCCAGTCGCTTCTTCAAGTTGGTGTCGGCACCATCAAGACGCCTCTTGACCTCACCATCGTCAAACCTCATATCGAGCAACGCTTGTATCATCGTGTTTGTCCAAATAAACCTTTTGGCTGGAGAATCTGCTGGCTTCGACGATTTTGCCTTCTTTTTACTTTTTTGTTTTGTTGCCGGTGAGGCACTTACAGCTCGTTTCTCCTTCAAATGAGTTTGAGCCGAGGCACATTGAGTAAGTGAACTCTGAACCGTTGTAGCCACCACATTTGGCCCCAGTAGCGATGGTAATGCTGGTAGTCGAACGATACCTTCGAAATCAGGAAGTCCAGGTGTTGAGTTGGCCAGGCCTGCGCTAGGAGCTGTAGTGTGGGGGTCCATGATTGCTAGAGTCGAAGTAGATAGCGCTTGAGTGGTGGCTAAACTAAAAGTGTGTGTATGTAGGCTCTTGGTCATGCTCAGAACACGTTCTGACCAGAGTTCCGACTCGGAACTATTTTCAGAATTGATGTACTCAGACCACGACGGCACTTCGAGCTGTACCAAAACCCTGATTCAAATCTCAGTACAGATTTACTTAGACCAGGGCCTTATGGACGCGCATACTCGCTATTTGACCGTGTATCCAGTTAAGACGAAACTGGCACAAGAGATAAATGTGCTGATGAAGAGATACGTGTCGTGGGCAGATAGACAGTGGCCACAAGACCGAGTGAAGGAGATCTTTTCCGATGGAGGGGGGGGGGGGGGGAATTTACCAACGAAGAGATCGTAGATTGGTACAGATCTCAAGGAATAACGCACACGGCGACTCCACCCAATACCTCGCGGCTGAACATGGTTGAAAGAAGTCACCAGACTATCACCGGGATGATGAAATAAATGATGAAGGAGTCTGGATTTCCTACTTCGTTTTGGGTAGATGCGTTGTATTACGCGGCATATATCAAGAACAGATCGTATTCGAATGCGATAGAAGGAATTCCTTACGTGGCGATGTGGGAGAGAACACCGGACATTCACCACTTGAGAAAGTTTGGGACACTAGCCTACGTGCATACCAAGGTCGGAGCGGCAAGACATAAGTTCGCTGACAATTGCCGGGTGGGATTTGTACTGGGTTTTCGAGAGGGACAACTTAGGTGTAAGGTGTACTACCCCAGTGAGCATTCTGTACAGTTTGGAGGTCAAGTCACTGTCAACGAGAAAATTCTCTATCGAGACAGACATGAAGCTGATACATTTGACAAGGCTGTCGTTGAGTGGGCGAGAGAACAATACCCGGATCAAACTACAGAAGGAAGAGCTGATTACGACTAACCAGTCGTAAGGGGGCGTAAAGGTGAAATATCGGAACAAAGTACGACGACGACAAGCCCCAAGAGAGATGATGAGGTGCAGCGAGAAGCGAGTTGGCTAAGACGAGAACCTCCTAAAATGACGGAGAATATGGTGTTCGAAGTTACAGAAGAACGCCAGAGCTCAGATCGTCCTGCTGAACATGAACGGAAGACTGGTCTTGTCGAAGTTGACGTTCCGGAGACGCCAAGCGAGTTGGACGACATTGGATTTGCTGTATTTGCTGCTCTCGCGTACGTGACAGTACTGTCCGAGCAAAATAAAGATCGAGTCCATGAGTGGCATGCGTCTGAAGTAAAGCTGCCGCGGTCATTCAAGGAAGCAATGGAATCACCACAGAGTCAAGAATGGTGGGAGGGTATGGAGCGGGAGATAGCTGCCATGGTCGAGAAAGATGTCCTCGAACTAGTACCTGAAACAGAAGTTCCTGAAGGCAAGAAGGCGCTGGGTAAGATGTGGCGGTACCAAGTGAAGACGAATGATACTGGAGAAATTACTCGTTTCCGTCCTCGACTGTGTGCCAAGAACCTGGAATTGATTTCTTTGTTGATGAGATTTTCTCTCCGGTAGCCAGAATGGCTTCATTTCGACTGTTTGTGGCACTATGTGTTTTGCTGAATCTGGATCCCTTCCAGTGTGATATCAACACGGCATACTTGAACGCGAAGCTCAAAATAGTTCACTACGTTCGGAGAATTGCAGGATTCCCTATTGATAAAGGATGGGTGTACAAGGTGAAAAATGCACTGTATGGACTGCATCAAAGTGGCAAAGAATGGAATGATGAACTGCATACTTGGCTGACAGAGCGTGGATGGCAACAGAGTACTACGGAGCCATGTCTGTACTCGTACAGGAAGGACGGAGTTGCCGCGATTCTTCTCGTGTACGTTAATGACTTGGTGTGTGGGACAAATGATGAGGACTGTTCTTCGAGGAGCTGAACCAGAGCTACGGGATTAAAGACCAAGGACGGTTGCACAAATACTTAGGTATTCAGGTAGAGGCTGATAAACATGGGATATTTCTCCACCAGTCAAAATACGCAAAGGAATTTCTCGAGCGATTTGGGTTTGGGAGTGCGCATGGTAGCCGGTCACCTATGGAGACAAACTTGAAGCTAAAAAGTGCTGTTGACGGAGACGAAGAGCCCGGAATTTCCTATCGAGCTGCTATTGGATCACTAATGTACCTCGCTACGAGTACACGTCCTGACTTGGCTTATTGTGTTGGGTATTTGAGCAGATTTACCGAGAAGCCAAATAAATCTCACGGTGGAGCAGTAAAAAGAGTGCTTCGGTATCTCGCAGCAACACAAGAACGAGGCATCTACTTTGGGAAACAAGGTGGCGAGAAGACGATTAAAATCGATGGATTTTGTGACGCCGACTGGGGAAATTGTCCAGATACCCGTAAGTGCATTACCGGATACGTCATGGTGGTGGCTGGAGGACCTGTTGCGTGGGCAGCATGTCGGCAGAGTGTGGTGGCTCAAAGTACAGCTGAAGCTGAATACGTAGCCTCTTGTGAAGCATGCCAAGAAGGACGAGCTTTGACCAATATTTTGCTGGAGATCGTGCCTAATTACCTTGTGAAGTTTGATTTGGGTGTTGACAATCAAGCGGCGTTGGCACTAGCAGATCATCCTACCTATAGCCGAAAGACGCGACACATTGAGCTAAGATATCACTACGTGCGAGAACAATCTGCACAAGGAGCTGTGAAGTTGCGGGTGGTGGATGGAGGCGAAAATCCTGCGGACCAATTCACTAAACCGCTAAACTCGATGAAAATTAGGCAGCTGACGAAGATGATTAATATGCGCCCTGATGTGCAGGCTACACCACGGGAGTTACGACGAGCTGCATTCAGTGAGGCAAATGAACCAGGGAAGTGAGGATTCCGAAGCAGAATTGTCTTCGGAGGGCGGCGTGTTGCAACTCTGCTCATTTTCAGGTTGCTGGTAGCGAGAATGACGATGCAGTGTCAACCGAGGCTGGTGAGAGCTGCGAAGGGGATTGAACAAGACCTACAGGAGCTGCGAGCGACTATCGTGCATGTTAGGAAGAAGAGGTTGGTTAGCAACCTCAGAGTCGAATCTGCGCAGGAGAGCACAGAGGAAGTCAAGAGGATAAGCCCTGAATAAAGGTTTTGTTCAGGAAGAGAGCGACTTCGTAACAGTATGGGTTCAGGTGATGGCGATGGCGAGCGTACGCCAAGCACATCCTGGTGTCACCCTCAACACTATTGCAAGGTTATCCGCTATTAACCTATTAACATCCTCAAGAACACAAGAGCCCAAGTCACTGACAGCGACCCCTGTGCACCGTTGAAAATCCACCCACGCGTAACGTGGCACCTGACGACCCAATGCCCTTTTCCAGTTCGGTGTGGTCCACACACAGGGAAGTGGACAACACCGATTTCATGGCTTCGGCCATCCGAACCTTATCCGGCTGCAACGCTACACTGGAATGGCTTTTTTTTAATCGACGGCACGTTCAAGATGGTGCCAAAACCGTTCACTCAGTGCCTCATCCTGATGGTTCGTGACCCTGAAGTTAATTTGTACGTATGTGCTCATGGATTCAAAAGAACATGATGCGTATTGGAACGCATTGAACTACATCATTATTCAGTTCGTCCGCTTAATGGAATCATCGTCGGTGACCTGTGTCTTTGAGCGTGAGGTCATGAACGCTGTGATCGAGCAGTTCCCGTTCGTCAAAGTGGTTAGGTGCCTGTTTCATTGGAGACAGGCGCTACGTTGAAAGATGCTTGCCCAGCGGATTCCCCTGGATCAAATATCGCTCCGGGAGTAGATAACGTACCACAGTTATCCACCGAGGAAGAAATCCCTGATAAGGTACTGTTAAATTCAATAATGTAATGATTTATTACTAATACTGTACTGTTTTAAGGGCGTTCGCTACGTGAGAAGTCGTATTGCTGAGTGGGGCACAAAAACCAAGTGGGATGTGTTTTGGCGCTATTTTAAGACCACCTGGATCGAAAGCTACGGAGCGGACCTGTGGAACGTGAACAGCATGGCAACTTCTGGAATTGATCTTCAGAACCGCCCGAACAACCCGTTAGAGCGCTATAATCGAGCGTTTGGAGAGCTTTTTTCTCGGCTACGCACCCCAATCTGCTGGCGTTCGTTGATACAGCCAAAGTTGACTCCCGCCGCTACGTCCAAATGATCGACGACATTAAACACCATCGCCGGGATCCGTCTTCACACGCACCGTATGTCGAGCCGTGCGTTCCGGAAAACTACATAGAATTTCAGGATTAGTACGTTCTGAACTAAAACGTGAACGTGACGTCTTACCTTGTCGAATGTGCCCTAACGGGTTCTCTAAAAACCGCCATATACCGCCATATCTTACAGTTTGTTTAGGTCATTTAGATAACGTTTAGATCACTTTTTAGGAACGGTTTTTTCGGCACCAAAACGCATTACTAAATCGTTTGCTACCTACGATCACTCCGCGCACTTCAATACGCTACTGCCATTGCAGGAATGCTTAGCCCCCTGTCGTGCCAAGTCCTTTTTCTTGGCTTGAACTAACCTATCCGTACTACACAAACTCTTGGATTGGAATGCCAGGAAGCGGTCGAAGTTGTTTGAGCTTTCACCCGTCACACTCTTGTTCAGGCCTAGTGCGCAGCAGCTTACCTTCGCTGCATGTGAAACGAATTAGCCGTCAATGCGCATGGCGCCTGGATCTCGTTTGCAGGTCCTTCTTTTCCATGGAAATGACGCCTGTACCAGATTGACCACGCCGACATCCGATTTTAAGTAAGTGCAACACAGGTCCTGCGTAAAGATGATATCTACAGTCTCCACCAACATTTGAAGTCCTGCAAAACTAGGTCTGCATAGAGAATAATAAATTTGTAGGTAGCAAGAGAAAGAAATAAACAAATAAACGCTAAGATCTTGTGTGATGTGTGGCAAAATCAAAACGCCCTAAACCTGTACAACCGTGAGGATGTCAAACTTAGGTAGCAACCAGCCTATTCGTGTGTGCTGAAGTCAGTACCGACTTAGCGATGCATCTAAAATGTGTATCACGTTAATGAGTTAGCTCTTCAAGTAATAAATGTAGCCTACGATTTGGACGGTAGTGACAGTATGCCACGTCATGCAAACAAACAAATCCTCAAAATCAATCCCACCAAAATGGAGACTGGTTGTCCAATTTCTCAGGGGAAAATGGTGAAAAAGATAGTTCAAATGAGGGTATAAAGAAGTTTTTCGAGTTCTTAAGGGAAAATCGGGCCTCATTAGCGCGCAATGTTTTCAGAGAAAACAAAGTCAAGCACTCACTCAATAGCATCCAAGATGTCGCCAAGTATCTGCTTCTACCTGGTGTCTACGTGGTGGGTGCTACATGCACGAAAGGGCTGAAGCATTGCTTTGTGTTGCAAGTGGACAAAGCCACTGAGGAGCGGTGCATCTTTGATCGATGGTACGAAGGTGGAGAAGACGAGGAGATTTACGAAGAACCACTAATGAACTTAGTGTGGCTACGGCGACGTACCTTCATCCGTCGTGTGGAACTTTATCCAAGGTCCAGCGTAAAAGGTTGAGCCACAAAAAGCATAGTAGCGTAAATAACCCCCTCATACTAAAACAATTCCACACGTATTCCGCGCGTGTAAGATTTAATGAGCGCTTCTACCGGTGGCCATGCTTCCACACTGTTCCTTGATTTGCTACCACAAACAATCCCGTTGAGCAGTTTAACAGAGACTACACTGCTCATAGCCTACTATAGGTTGGGGAGCTTCTCCGATAAGTTGCTGCATACTGCCGTCAATTCTCTATTGACATCCACCCCTTCGGTAGTCAGCAGTCCCCTCCAAACAACTCCTGTTTCGAGTGAGAGCTGTTCGTAGGCACCATTTTCAGGAAAAAGCATCCCCCGCATGAGCATTGACTTTCTTCTTCTAGACGCGGACACCGACATCGTCCATATGCAGTACACACAGCCGACAAGACCGTACAACGCCGTTACGAATACAGTCCAAGAAGCGAGTGACAGCTCATCCTGGAAGTCATACCGCTGCCGTCGTTAATCTTTGATCTGCGTCAGGATGACGTCTTCGTGTTCAATAGTACGTGCTTTCTCCCCCTACCTCCGAGCATAAGAGCTCCAGGCTTTGCTGCTTCGCGCAGCTCCATGATACAAATCACCAATGACCTGACAGTGCTATGCTTGAGCCCTCCAGAAGTCGCGAACGCGCGCGCAGAGACCCACTGATGGCGGTTAAGAAACGCTTCAAAAATCAATAGACGAAACCGGTTTGTGGCTGAAGAGGAATGCGCACAGGAGGCATTGTTAAATATGGAATCTTAGCACTGGGGACTTTGGTGGTTGATGGTCAGAATGATCTGACCAATGTCAAATACCGGAGTTGGTATATCCTTTCTGTGTACCTCATTGACTTGCACATCCGGGAAAAACTGGTTAGATCTTTCCGAGTTGTCGGTATTAGGAATACCAAACCAGCTGATGATAAAACCTTGTGGATCGATAAAGTAAGTGCTAAAACATTCTAATCAATCTAAGGTTGCATTAGCGACACTCTTCTACCGCCTATTGCTTACCGTTGCACCCAGAAATCTTGTGCGCCACAAGGCTGTTTTTCTTCACAAAGGCCGCGCCTCAAATAAACCATACACCGCCCTTGTCGTTGTTGGACTTCCTCTTCTTCGCAATGTCTTTCTTCTCCGGGTTGCCGCCGCACGCGCGCTTGTGGTTTGCCATATCGCGCTTGTTTTCACAGAGTTTCAAGCAAAAGCAACACAGGTAGCGTTCCCAGGTAACAGTCTCCGTCGCGTTATCCGTTTGATCCACACCGTCTACCCGAACGAAAAAAGTGCAAACGTAGATTGTCCTCATCGTAGGCGTCACCTGCGTGGGGTAGACCACCTCTGAAAATAAGCATTTGCCCTTTATTACGTGAATTGTTTCAGCTTTGTCCTTGATTGCGTACCCTCCGAAGAACCCTGGAACAGCGAGAATTCGCATGTCATCTTCAAAAGCAATGAAGACATACGCTTGTACTTGATTACAGCTTCCGTCGTCTCGAAAACAGGCAAGTCGCGATGGAGTTGCTGCGTTTGGCCGCCCAAAAGCGACTTCAAGAAGTACTATGTCTTGGTCGCAACGCTTCACTTGGATTGTAAGTCTGAAATGACCCTTCTGCATCACGTTCAACGTGTCCAAATCGATCTTGGCCTGCTCACGGAACTGATCCATCACTTCAGGGGAGAGCGTGACAAAATTCTCCGCGAAGTCAAGCTTCTTAACTTCTGTCAATGCGTCACTCACGATCTCGTCCGTGAGAACGTTGTCGAGGAGTATCTACCCTTCATTCCAGAAGCGAGCAGCTCAACCTTTTTTGGGAGGGTTGACGTGTGGCATGTCTAATGCAAATTGGATTGTCATCGATCCAGATCCCTGGATATTGTTTAGCGCGCAAATAAACGCTTAGTTGTTCCACCACGCAATACAATGTTCAATACTGTTTCAGCACTTCAATTTATTGCGCCATCCGGGTCCTGAATAACAAAAAACTTTATGTGTTTTCATAAAAAGGACATTTGGCAGCGCTCCAGTCCGATCTGCACGGAGCGGATACAGGCCAGTCAAACAGTCAATCCACAGCCAGGGTTAGTGTACGAGAATATAATATTGTGTGTCCCTACAAGTACTGAACATAACGTGTGTTTTGTGTGTGTGGTGCATTCATTCCAGAAGCAGCTCGATCGTGCCTAGTCCCAAGTTTGTAGATCTCGTGACGAGTAGCAGCGAGGAAGAGGCACCTGACATACACTTCCCACCAACTCAAAGTGCGGTGCGGCGCGCGACGTAGAGCAAGTGCCGGCCACAGCACATCCACATCATCTCGATGAAGATGTAAAGCGATGACCAATCGGAAGCGGGATGGCTAGTAGATATGACTAACCAGACCTGTCCATGCGCGTATCACTTTAAGTATGGGACCCAGTCTTCGCAATGCTGAAACACTATCGGCATCAACGGCGACGATTAACCGTCGGGTAATGAAGCGAAAGCGGACTGCAGTTAGCGCTGTTCCAGCTACTGTTTGGCGTCCACGTCGCGTCGATCCAGATCGTAACAAGGTTCTATAATAAAACCTAGCTGTGATCAAAATGCATTTCCAAGTACCTGACTATGTACTAGTAGTTTTTTTTTTTCATTGCATGCCCCATGCGTGTGTGCTTTTCACGCCTCTGTGGTGGTTTTCATGGATTTTGTTTTGTATTTTTAATATTTTCTCATCAAAATGCATCTCCAAGTACATTACTATGTACTGTTTTTCATTGCATGTCTCATGCGAGATTTTCACACCTCTGTGGTGGTTTTACGGATTCTTTTGTGTTTTTAATGTTTTATCTGAGCAAACGTGATGCGTTCGTCTACACAGGAGATATGCCGTCGTGATCATCCGCCTATACGCGAGAGAGCGCCGTCCGCCGCACTCGCGTCCCATGGTTACACATGAAGGCCTAAGACTCTACGAGCGGGCTTATCCTTCCGTGCGGAATTTCATTCATCCCTTGGACTGCCCTGCAGGACAAAATACCGAAAGCGGATTCGAAAAACCTAACAGATGTGGTCGTGGAGCACTTCAATGCAGAACGATTGATTGTTAGCGGACATACCTCCGAATTACCAACAGATCCTGTTCAAAAACAACGGTGCTGCCTACGTAAGCCTGGATCGCGCGTTGTGAGACAGTAATGAAATAATGCGTCAAGAAACATTCTCAGCTGGGACACGGATACATCGGTAGAAGCCCAGCACGCACTGCACAGCGGTACGACCCAATCCTACACCGACGGCCCGGTGGTAGCAGGCAAAGATACCTTCGTGATGAAGGCCGGTCGTTCCTACAACATCACAAGACGATTCAAAGACCACTGAACCGAGAGCGATTTCTCTTTGGGGGATTTGGCATCGCAATGACTGTCGAGGATGTTCCGAGGGATGAGGGTACGCTACACGCTAAGATGACTCAATTTGAGTTTGCGTGGTCCATGGTGACTTCTTTCCCAAAGCGAACCTGCGAAACTTACAATTATAACTCAATCTCGCTAATCCACGACATCTTCTGTAAACTGGGCTGCGTGGTCCCGCCACCACCGACTCCACCGCTTGCACCGCTGTCTCACTTCTTGACTCTGGATCCAGGACGTGCTCTTCAACTGCTGTATGACTTTCGGTCTCCAGCTCCAGACTATCTGCCTAGTATGTATCAGCCACGATACCCCCCCCCCCCCTCTGCGGTATGAACTGTATTATATAATTGCAGCGGAAATGTAGCACCTGAGAAATGTAGTACATGCATGTTGAATTGACCTACGGTTGATGATAAATTTTCCAATTAACACATGCAATTTAAAAGAATTACAGCAGCGTTACTTCTCGATGGAAAGTGAGTTGCAAGGCATTGTTGTCATTTATTTTGCATGTTCAGAAATTATTTCGCTCGCTAACGACTACCCATGAATGGGTTTCGTGTAAACTAGTCTACACGTAATGTACAGTTCTTCTGGTAGTGCTACATCGTAGCACGGACTGCCCAACAGGTGATTAATTGCCACAACGAAAAGTAGAGCTCGATAAACATGTTAATACAAACTTCAAATCACAGCTTTGGTATTTTGTATAGATTTTTTATTTTTTCGAAAAGGATAGCAGGTGTATATATTTAGGAAGGTAGAATGAATGCTAAAATCGTACTTTTTGGTGTATTATGTACATAAGTGATACTAGTGCTACATGAGGTTACCACCTAAATCCTCTTGAATGCGCTCTGGTTTTCTCGTTATTGCCCTGCGGTTAAGAGAGAGACCTTTCTCCTCGACAGTAACAACCCATTTCTCAAGCTTCTCCTCTAAAACTGGCGCTCTCACCTTAAGGGGCTTGTGACTTTCCCCTTTCTGTTGCTCAAATCCATGATGTTCTTGCCATTTTGAGAATGCCAGATACTGTGTTGCGGACCGGCGCTTCACGCAGTCGAAATGCACGCTTAGCCCTGCACACTAACTCAGTCAGTGTCAGGACCGGATTATCGGTGCTCTTCTGGACCAGCGAACGCTTGGTCCCGATTGTTTGCCATCGCCCCATTGCTTTTGGAGCCGCAAGGATTTATTTGAAATACCGAATGTCCCACCACAGTCCCACGTCGGACCATCGGTTACCTATCACCATTTGTGTCCCACATTTTTGTCCCACATTTTTGTCCCACACCGCTCAACCACTTTTGAGTAGGCCGGTGGTGAGCGGATTTTACGATCGTGTCATCAGCTTTGGACATTCGTTCAAGGCCTTGTCCTAAGAGAAATGCTCGAGCATGTACGAGTATTTGTCAAAACAGATGACCACTGCGCAATTACGGGTTTCACGTATGATTCTGTCGCGGACTTAATAGTGTCTAGCTAAGGGAGCACGCAGTTTACGCTTGACCAACAAAGACTG
Organism: Phytophthora colocasiae; assembly: GCA_018806915.1. Classification (NCBI taxonomy): domain Eukaryota; phylum Oomycota; class Peronosporomycetes; order Peronosporales; family Peronosporaceae; genus Phytophthora; species Phytophthora colocasiae. The sequence goes on along the minus strand of JAGKQI010000064.1, from coordinate 807,036 downwards.
CATTGTAACGAACAACACACACGCACTGGCCGAACAAACAAATGACTCTCTCCACATTCAAAATATCTACCGATGCAGTATATCTGCTCACCAATTCTACGTTTTTTCTCACCAGTTATTTACATCTACTCGCCACCGTGACTAAGAAATTACACATGTAAACCTGTCATACAGTATATCTTTAACTCGTCAACAGTTCATTCTTTTACTACCAGACCCCGCCAGTTTTTGTTTATTATAGATGCACGTTCTATATGCTGTAGGAAATATAGGCTCGATTCCTACGTGATAACAGAGCTGGAATACGACGACAAATGACTGCGCTAAAGTGCATTCTCCGGTCGAACGCAAGTTGTGTGGGAAAAATCCAAAATTCGTACTCAAGAATAACAAGTCGCAATGGACGTGATCCTACAGGTGTAGAAAAGTTTCGATGATTCAGTCGTGATTGGTCATGACTATTTCGATGGAATCTACTGTACCCTAAATGGACCATCCTAGGAATGGTTTTTGCATCAGATCCATTACCAACCATCAAGTTTCCATCGTTGTCTAGATCCCACCCAAAAATAAACGCCTCGTGTTCTTGTTCGATGAATGCTCGTGAGCGAACGATCTCAGTAAATGCGCGGTCTTATCGCTGCCACCAAAATTTGTGCGTCAGAAGTAGCACACGACGTTTTGCACTTTTTGTAGAGATATGAGTTCATCAGGGCGCAGTCCAAAGTGTTGTGACATTGCTGTATAAATTCGACGTGGCTGCATGCCCGCACGAGCCATCTCTTTCCCAAAGATTTTCTGGGGGTAGGTAAGGTTGGTGGCTTGGGGTGGTAGTGTTCGCGTCAAATGCTCACCACTCTCGAATATCGAGACGGCACTTCGGATCTCGCACACAAGCATCTTTCCCCTCCAGGGCAGGTCGCGTAGGGGCGTAGACTTCCCTGCAAGATGCAAGCCCGAGGCTTGTCAAGCAGTGACGCTGAAATGCTCCTGGAAGGCTACAAAAACTTCAAGATTACCAAAAGCCGGCGTGGCGTATGCACCTTACCAGCTCTCCATCAGATGTGAACCTAAGAGCTTTTGTGCGCCTGTTCTGCGTGTGCTAGCACTGAGCTTGGTTTGGTGTGCCCGTGGCGTGGGATAATTCGCACGTGCTAACAACTAAACATCGTGAACGTCGAAGACCTCAATACACACGCGACTACCGTGATCCCACCGCGCCAGCCGAAGCTCACTATCACGATGAAGGAGGTGGATTGCGACTGGGCAGCTCAAGGGCTAAAAGGGTCTGAAGCGGCCTAATGACCAGATTCAATCTTTCCGAGAAGCAAATGCCGCCTCTAGAAACTGGGAAAATCTATGGAGCTCGAGGTTACGGAGCTCGAGGTACCAAAAAATCATATGTGTTGACCAAAATAAAAATAGTCAACACAATTTTTTATTTTATTGCAAATGAATTAAATCCGACAGTTATTGCCAAAGGGTTAATACGATATTTAATTCGGAGAATTGGGCAAACCAGGGGCTGTTGTACGTGAACTCCATTAAAACGTATAATACTGTAGCGCGAAGAAGAACATTCATCACAGTCAGTTTTGTAAACAACTCACAGAATCATTTCTCGGTTGCTTGCAAGGCTAATTAGGGCTGTTGACGATACTTTTGAATTATCGGATTGCTTTGGATAGGTGAGCACGGGGCCGAAGAACTGTGAACTGTGCATCAACATCGCCGACTGTACTTATTTGAGTGTAATCCATTGTAGTGTGAGTTATTCGCTAAGCTTCGGCTGTGTGCGCTATAAGGCTGGCTACCTGTAGTAGTTTTTTGCTTTTATTTGCAATAAAAACTAAACATTACCCACCTTAGTTCACGGAGATTAACTACAACTATTGGCAATCTGAAAGAAATGGCAAATAAACGAGAGGAGACTACTGCATAAAAAGTGGAGACGTTGAACAAACAGTAGCGCAAGCACAAATAGACAATGCGATTCTTAGCTTTCCTTCAAACGAAAGAACAAATTCGTAATGCAATGTCATATATTTGCGAAACTTTACAGCAAAGTCTTTCTTTCTGTAAATTCTTCCGTAAGTCTTAGAAATGCCCACGGCTAGCGTTCCCCCATGCCCGAGGTGGCAGGAAATCCGGAAAGTAAGACGTCTCTGATTCGTTGCCTTTACCGCTTTGTCCTTGGTTTAAAGCAACGCTCAATGGCGGAAGTTGAGTGACTGGTTCAGTGGCATTTTCAAAGAAGGAGTTAGTAGACGTGAGTAGCTCCGTAAATGTTGGCTGTGTATTTGGTGGGGTCGCAGGATGATTAAGGTCGACACGCTCGCTGAAAGTTGCATCTCTGGCCGTGCCTGAACTGCCGTGATTTTTCTTGTGCGATTTTGTCTTACGTTTCTTGGACTTCTTGGACTGTAGTGGGGCTGGTTCTAACACTCTTGATCTCGAGTCCTCTGCGATGCCACGACGAGTCAGCCAGTGAGCATGGAAGTCTTGAACCTGTAGCGTCTTTTGCCGATTAGAATTCACAATCTCGATGAGGTCATGCACACAGGGCCTTCCATTTGTGCGTCGGAAAGTACCAGCACAGGGTGCGATCGATGTTTTCTTGGTAACAATTTCCACAGCCTGTTTCCACAAATTTGCGGTTGCGTTCAAAGCGTATCTGCTGATGAACATTACTACCGCCGAGTACCGCTCGTCTTGTGAGATGTGCGAAATTTTCCCAACATATCGCTCGATATCTAAACTTGTGTTCTTGATACAAGTTTGCCACCATGGCAGGAGTTTCTCGAAAGCAGTCAGCAAATTTCCTTTAGACGACTCCAGCCCTCTTGCACTTCGAGTGTGTACCTTCGACTGGAGACGTGTCACGATAGCCGAAATGCATATATTGCGAAGTCCAGCAGCGCACAACTTTTGTCTTGTATTTCCACCAGTGAAGATCGAGATTCTACAAGTTCCAAGTTACACGACCGAATTTCCGCGCAACATTTTACAAACTCTTTCTCATTCGACGGATCAGCAGCCTTGTAGAACAAATTCATAAATTTGCTGGTCTCAGTAGTGTTCTCGTACTTGTCTTGTCCAGGAGCAGGGTTCGGATTCTCAACTTGGCCAAGAACTGTCCGGGTTTTGGCAAGAACATTTCGGTCCATATGCCACCGACAGACGAGAGCAGGGACATCAGGAAACATGTGATCCAGCGCATTCATACAAGCTTGGTCGCGATCGGTGAGAATAATTGATGGCTTCGAAATATTGTATGATTCAAGCATCTCTTTCAACTGTTGTAAAGCCCAGATGAAATCTTCTTCTTTTTCACCGGGTAAAAAACATTGGGCAATCGGCAACACAGTGTTCATGTTAGTCATAGCATGATGTTCAGTAGTGGTAGATCGGAATTATTAGTCTTGTATGTGCAATCCATAACCATGACGTCAGAATTCCAAGCGTAAAATTCCTTGATTCCAGGATGTGACCAAAATAAAGCCCGGAGTCTAGAGGTTGATTTGTCCACGTCAACCTTGAAGAAAAAGTTGTGCTCTTCCAATTTCTTTAGCAGCAACTCAGTCGGTGTGTCGTCAGCCAGTGCCTCCCGACGACTTGAATTTTTCTTGTTCGACACATCTTTCGCAATAATTGCTGTATCCGGATCAGCACTTCTAATTGTAGCAACAACCACTTGAGGTGACACACCGACAGCTGTCTGCGCAGCAACTAAGTCTGTGTGAGACAAGTCCGACGACGTCAAACGTTCCATGTCACGACGGCGATGGCCGGGGTGAAAGCTCGGGTCACGAGAGGCGGGGTGGTTGTGGATGTTGGATCCATTAAGATGGACTATTTTCCAACTTCCGGTCACATTGTTCGCATCGACCGCTTCAATACGAATCTTCATCTTGCAACCAATTTTGCTTGGTCCCCGTTGTGCACGAACTCGATCTTCCTCTCGGATGTGACGTGTGTTCTTGGTTTTTCCGTAGTGGTCGCATTGGAAATCACGTTGTCGAATTTCTTTTGCCTTGTTTTTCTTGTTGTCACGTCAATACCTTGGCGCCGATTCCACGCGTGAAGGGCAGTCTCTGCCTCTTCATAAGAGTCAAATACTTGTTCCGGAGATGGCGGAATGAGGTAGCTCGAGGTTGTTGGTGGAGGTGGTGCCGATGTTGGTGTTGAAGCCATAATCAAATAATGAATGCACTTGAAAAGAGCAAAACTCAAAGGCAAATGTAGGTTTCACGCCTTGTTTTACAGGCCACGTGAGTTTCATAACCAAATATTGAAAAGGAGGCCATGTGGGTTTCATAATCGAATACTGAAAAGTAGCAAAACATCTCATGAGTATGCGATGCAGCCTACATTTAACTAATGGATCCATAATGAACACCAAAGTACTCATAGAATAACCACTACTCATTGAATAACCGTTAGAATATTCACTAGAATAACCGCTATGAGATAATTAATTCGTTAATAATAAAATTTAAAAATTGTGTTGACTATTTTTATTTTGGTCAACACATATGATTTTTTGGTACCTCGAGCTCCGTAACCTCGAGCTCCATAGATTTTCCCCTAGAAACTGTGCAGCGCTTCGTGCACAATTTCGTAGCCGGTTATATCGGTGGCAGCGACTTGATTCCCCTCATCGGACAAAAGGTGGTTGCATCCGCCTTCACCGGAGAAGAAGATGAAACGAAGCCGTTCACGCTCACGTTGCACACCGATGACAGTGGCAAGCCTATCATCGGCAACGGTACAAACGAAAATTCCTTCGTGCTAGGTATTTCTACAAAATCTCTGCTGTGAAACGTGGATCGCGATGCTGGCAGTTTTATCCTTCATCTAGACGCTACCTAGAAGCTGGCCCAGAATGGATATCGAGTGGTGGTGGTTGTAGTGTCCGACCGCGCTCGACAATTTCACCTAGTTGCCATTTTCATTGTTTCACAGCAGCAACAACCTCAGTACGATGACTATTTCTTCCAGTTTTCTTGGATTGCAATCGGGGGTTGGCAGTAACGCTGTTTCTTTTGGATCTACCATAGTAGGCCCTGGTACAGTGGAAGAAATTACTGAGGCCACTGTAACAAGTGGACTTCTGGATCAACACAAGGTCTGAGCTGCTCATTTGATAGACGAGTGATGTGCGGAGCGGTCTGTGACTTTGACCTCCCACGGACTTCCATGATGACCAATGAGAAGGACGCCGGCGAACGAGCTCGGCGGATATCCAATGAAACTGGCGGTCCTGGGCAGCAGCACGTGGCTTTTATCCGCGAAGATCCAGACTTCACTTTAAAAGAGACCGCGTGGAGCACAAGTGGCCCACACGCAACGCAGACGAGTGACCAAGTGCGGACGGAGAGGAACCAGTTGGGTCCGCAGGCGGCAGACTTCGTGGACAGCCAGCAGCGAACACGTGGGTTCGGACAGTTTGGTCCAGAAGCGATTTCTGTGGGACCTGGGGAGCAGCAGGTGACGCTACGGAAGCACGAGGACCAGAGCACAAGTAAGGAGAAGTAGACTCTACTACGTTCTTTTAATACAAGTAGGCAGTTCGTGGTGCGACAGACACGAACGGGCCGGCGCGGTGAACCGAGCCTGAATGGCGTTGAAGTAAGAGTGCTGATCAGCACCCGATCTCTGGAAGACCACCCGGCACAGTACACGGCTAACGACCCGCTGGCAGGCAGCGAGAAGAGCCCAACCTGTTACATGGTGGTCATACAGGGGCCTGTCTCACAACACGGGAAACGTCTGCGGAAGCCAGTATCGGAATCGATGGGGAAACTCCAAAAAACGACGCGGGAGAGACTCACGAAGAAGAAAGCGCCGTCAAGACCGAGCAGCGCCAAACGAAGGAAAGCAAACGCGGAACAGAACACTGAGGACAAGGAGAGTGACGCAGAGTCAAGTCGCAGCGAAGCAGCAACGATTAGCCCGGACAACTATGAGGAGAAGCGAGCAGCGCCTTCAAGCGTCTCCAACGAGTCGGCAGTCTGGACACGGAGTCGTGTGCAGAAGCAGCGCGCGGCTGCGGAACGCTACTTCCGTCTAGTACAAGCGGGAGGCGCAGCGGAGCCAGGTTTCGAAAGTGGACAAGCGCTCATCGATGCTGTCTTAGGAAACGATACTACGGCATTTGAGGATAATCCGTCCACTCGTGTGGTGCGCCTAGAGGAAGATGCAGCCCAGGAAGGAGTACGGCACGACACTGAAGAAAGCGGCCACAATAATGAGAGAGAAGGTCGTGCCGAGAAAGGACCACCAGTAGCTGATCCGGAGCAGGAGAATGAGCCTCCAGCAGAGACGGTACCGCCGCAAGACAACAATGTCCAGCCACGAGAACAGAGGAACATGGAAGTCGCGATGGGGTTTCTAGAAGCACTACAGGACGAGATCCGGCAGTTACAGCCGCAACGTAACGGCCGCGACGTGGACGGCAACGCGAATCAAGGGCGTGATGAGGGGCAGGAGCGCCACCGACAAGAACTTCGGCGGGATCAAGGCGAACCGGATCGTGGAGGCGAGCCACACCGGCAGCCAAGTCCTGAACGAAGAAGATCTCGAAGCCGACCAGCTGCTCTACCACGACAGCGAGTCGAGCGACCACGACGTGCACAGCCTGGTGGAGGAGGATCTCCCTTCGTCATCAAGTAGCGACGAGTCAGACGATTATGGACACTACGGGCGCGATCGACGACGTGCCAGAACGAGCAGTTCCGAAGATAGCTCCAGCAGCGGGTCTGATGAGCGGGACCGATCACAACGGCAGCGCGTGCGGCGAGGACGGCACGAACCACGGGGACGGAGGCAGCGACGCGAACGGAGAGAGTCCCAAGAACGCCGGGAGAGGCGACGAGAGCGTCGCCGTGAGCCAGTTAGAGCCCATCGCCGAGGTAATGTGAAAGATCTGGAGTTGCCGACATTTCTCACCGACGGCAGGCTCGTCCGTGTCCACGTGGACCGATAGGGATCGATTTGGCGCTGCAAGGTGCACGTGAGTCTGGACGAGGAGAATGGAGCGACCACGCACTTTACTTCATCCTTGAAACAAGCTGATGGGCGACGCAGCTAGTTGGTGGGTGGACTTCAATCGAAGGCTGACGGATACCGAAAGGACATGGACGCACTTAAAACAAGCGTTGCTGCGGCGGTATGGACCCAGCGAAGACATTTCATTGGCGGAGTATCGAGTGAACACGCGCGCTCGCGGTAATACTGAATCGCATGCAGACTACGCAGCAGCTCTACGGAAAGCAGCGGGGCGTAGTCGTGTGAGTGAAAGGGTGCTGATGGCCCAGTTCTACCGTGGTATGGATAAGACCATCAGGCAACTTTGTCAAGCAGCAAGAGCCCGATAACCTGGAAGAAGCCGTGATCAGAGCCACCGAAATCGATGATCCGATGGAGAGCTTGGTGAACATCGGCCAAGCGGTAGGAGCAAATGCAAGCGACAGCTGCTGGTTCAGAAACGACATCTCCAGACACCACTGCAGCACGTACAGTAACTCTCCCAGGAGTAGGAAGCGTGTACGTTCCAGTATCGGGAGCCCCAGACGGAATTAAGAACTATGCGGCAGTTGATCCAGATGGCCTAGTCCTCTACACGAACCCGAAGGGTGCTTGGAACATCATTGCTGGAAACTACGAGCTGCCGGCAGGACGAAAGTGGAACTCAAGGTACTGGGCTGAAGTCGCTGGACAGAAACGCACCAAGACGGCTAGAAAAGGCGACACCAAGCGGAAGGAGCGGAAATCAAGAACTCGACGCGACGCGGAATCATCAGACGACGAAGATCGAGATGCGCGGCAAAGGAAATCCAGTAAGTACCGGCGTTTGGAAGAGACCAGCGACGATGAGGAAGACGTGAAGCCTCGCAAGAAGAACAAGCCTAAACGTGCGGCCGACTCCAGCGACGATGAACGCGAAGCGAAACCTCAGAGAAAGCTGAAGGCTGCAGTACGACAGGTACTCGCAGAAGAAAATAAGCAGCGGCGGGAACCCTCTAAGTCAGTTGGTGGTGGCACGCGCTGTTACATCTGTGGACAAGAAGGTCATTGGGCCATGCACTGCACTACTGGGCCGAAGTGTTATGCGTGCAACAAGTACGGACATCTTGCACGAGACTGTACGGACGCTAGTGTCAAAGCGAAAAACGATGAGTACCTGGCTCAGCGCAAAGGAGAAGCATAAGAAGGGACGGGAAACGAGGGCAGGACGCCGTAGGGAGATAGGGCGTCCTGGGATTGCCCGGTATCCCCAACAAGCGGTGGAAACGAGCAAGCAATACGATGTGAACTTACTCGTGGATACTGGTGAACCGAGCGTGACGATGAGGAGGAACGAGGACGATGAGACGATGACGAATGAGAACGAAGGAACGATGACGAATGAGAACGAAGTAGCGATGATGAATGGGAACGAAGAAATGAAGATGAATGAGACGATGGACGAGCAGGAGGAGCTGAAGCCCAATAGTGGTCAATTTGCGAAGTTACTGAGGGATGCGGTTGAGGAAGACGTTAAGAAGAGCAACACTCTATGTGGCGACGACGCGACCCACAATGGCCGCTGTGCGCTTCACGCGCGCGAAACGCGAAGATGAGGAACGGGAACGACGAACCATCCGGCGCGCGAAGGGCATCCGCATGAGCGATAATGGAAGATGTGCGACGACGCCCTGCTACTGTACTGAAGTGACGATGAATCTTGCGGAGGCTTCACAACGTCCTGCTGTGTCGGCGGTGGCAGCGGCTGTATCGGTTGAGGAAACATCAAAAGCTGATTGCTCCACAGTAGAAGCTACGGCCGAATGTAATCCAGTCGGCGTCGGAGCAACGACCACCTAAAAGCGATGGGGTCAGCGCCGGCCAGAACGTAGTAGATGGGAGCTCGGAGGTAATACACGCCGGCAAAAGCGATGGCATGGGTGTCAACATCACTGTTCAACGTTAAGAGCGTAAGCACGCTCGGAAGGCAACAAAAAGAGCGAAGGTGAAGGCACGGTTGGTACGGCAGCAACGTGAAGCTCAAGATAGTTCAATCGAACGAGAGCGTGTGGCTACGGCACTACGGACTAAACGGCACGATGATGCACAGGAAGCAATAAAGGAGCTTCAAGCACGGTGCCAGCGACGACAATTAGACGGAGTGTCCTTGAAACAAATGGAAACCACACGAGTACGCTTGGTGAAACAGCAGCGTGTGTCCCCAACGGCGTCGGGAACGATGACCGAGGACATTGTGGAATACGTGGGAGCTGATGATGGACTACCAACCTCTGTCATGGGGGTGAATGGAGTACAACGACGAGTGAAATTTGATAGTGGAGCGCGATACACTGTTGCGGGTACCGACTGGATGCTTTACGGCGACAAGATCTCCAACAAGGCTGCTATCGACTACGTTGAGGGCATCGGAGGTTTTCTGCTAGATGTGGTTGGTGTGTGGCGATTTAATTTCGAGACGGTGTTTGGTGAAAAGCTGACGGTAGATGCGTGCATCATATCGGGCTGTGAGGAGGAATTTCTGCTGGGAGTAGACTTTATGCAAGCGCGAGGAGCCACAATGGATTTCAATAGACAGGAAGTGCGCTATGCGGATGCAGACCGAGCCGTGGTGATTCCCTTTAGGACATACGACAGCGAGAATGGAGCAAAGATAGCGGCTGTACGCATGGTACGAAGGACGGCGCTGGAGGGTAACACGGTGACACCGGTAGCAGTCTCAGTGTCAGCAGAAGACGGAGAACGAGGCCTTTTCATACCTACGAGGCACATTGGATCTGTGTTGTTAGCTGCGACGGTGACTACGGCACGGAATGGACAAGCGTGGGTTCCTGCCATTAACACTAACGCCAAGTCAATGAAAATACCGAACAAAAAAGAGTTAGGTACATGGATACCTGTAGACGACGATATGGAGATCCTCGCTACAGACGGCCAATTGGATACTGCGCAAGTGAAGACCTGGTTGGATACACTTGGAGACACCGAGACGCCCTTACCGGATGAAGCGGACGTGGATATAGGTAGCAAGGAGCCGAAAACACGCCAGTTGGTATTCAAGCTGCTGCGCGCGTACCGTTCACTGACGGAAAACGCGAATGAATGTCCTCCCGCTACCTCCTTAGATGTGCACCATCACATCGATACTGGAGATGCTTTCCCAATTATGCTCAAAAGGAGACGACAGGCTCAGACGGACGACGGAATTATCAACAGCAACGTAGAGAAGATGTTGCGCGCCGGGGTAATAGAAGAAGGAAACGGAGGTTGGGGATTCCCAGTCGTGCTTGTCCGCAAGAGAAGGACGGCGAGGTCCGCTTCTGTGTGGATTACAGAGCACTCAACAAGATTACTAAAAGGATGTTTATCCACTGCCGCGGATAGACGAGACTCTCGAGGCGCTGGGAGGCGCATTGTTGTTCACGACACTGGACCTACGAGCAGGATACTGGCAGATCCTGGTAGCTCCAGAAGATCGCGATAAAACCGCTTTCACCACCAAGAAAGGATTGTATCGATTTGTACGTATGCCCTTTGGGTTAACGAACGCCCCATCGACGTTCCAAAGGCTAATGAACGGAGTATTAAGAGGTCTGACTTGGTCTACCTGCCTTGTATATCTTGATGATATCGTGGTGTTTACGCGAGGAGGAATCGAGCGGCATATTGTGGAGTTGACAGCGGTGTTAGAGCGTCTTCAACGTGCAGGTCTGACACTGAAGCTTAAAGTGCAAGTTCGCAACCCAGACGATGGAATACTTGGGATACGAACTCAGTAGCGAAGGGGTGCGACCTTTGGATCGTATTGTTACCGCAGTACGGGAGTTTCCGACACCAACCGACGCTGTGGAAGCCAAGCGATTCGCCCACCTTGCCGGCTACTACCGACGATTTGTTAGCGGGTTCAGGTACGATCATGGCACCAATCACGAAATTACTACGGAAGGGCGTTGTATGGGAATGGGGAGAGGCGCAGAAGGCTGCGTTTGACGACGTGAAGGCCTTGTTGACGGCAGAAGCCACTACTGGTGTATCCAGACTTCCGGCTTCCATTCCGTTTAGCGACAGATGCGAGCAAGACAGGCCTCGGGCATGTCTGATGCAGGATCAGGGCGTTGGGTGGCAACCAATCGCGTTTGCCAGCAAGGTGAACAGTGTAACAGAGAGCGAGTACGGGATTACTGAACTTGAGTGCTTTGCTGTAGTATGGGCCATTAGCTCTTTCGCCCGTACTTGTATGGCCGCCGATTCGAGATTATTACGGACCACGCGGCACTAAAGTGGCTCATGACCAGTCCTAATTTGACAGGAAACTGCATCGATGGGCTCTTACGCTGCAAGAATTTGATTTCGAGATAAAGTACAGGCCCGGTAACACGAACGTGGTTGCTGATGCGCTGTCTCGAGCGCCTGTTGTTGGGTAAATCGCGAGCGGCGATAGGGCGTCGTAGAAAGGTCAAGGCGAAGGGGAGTGAGTCACCCAGGACACATTAGTCACAAGAGCGGAACCTCCGGTGAGTATGGAGGCAACCACAGGGCAATGATGTAGATCGAGAACCTCAGAATACCGGAAGCGAAGGTGTCAGGGACTGGCGTGCACGAGGTCATAAGAGCAGATGCAGGTGGAGAATGAGGTTATGGCAGTGCAATCACCACTAACAGCGTCTGGTGATGAGCGTCCTTCAAGGAATAGTCGATCGAATAAACCAGCCAAATCCAGGGCGACCAGTGAAGCGACACGCCCATTGACGAAGGGGCTAAACGGCGTATGGAAGCCGAAGCGGAGATGGAAAGCAGAGCAACTGAAGAAACGGCGGCGACGGAAGTACCAGTACACTACGACATTTTGGCGACGATGCCCCACACGCAGAAACGTACAAGTGGAGGGGGCCAGGAGACCCAGAGCAGCGACGGCTGACAACCGGACAACGGCTCCGGACACGACTACTATGGATACAACAGTGGCAGGCACGGCGAAAACAAAGCAGCAGAAGACTGTTACTTGGGCGGATAGTGTAACCGGTGGTGCAGAGAGGACACCGCGGTGAAGCATACAAATCTACCTACCGACACTCACGCGACGCAGAAGAACCACACGGAGGAAGGAAGAGCGGCTGAGAGCAGGTCACAGAAGCGATATGGTACAGGGGAGAAGCCAATCCGCCTTTGGTGGTACCAACGTACAACGCCAGGTGATGGAACGAGAAGGGGCAGTGGTGCAACAGTCAGAGTCGGTCACTACGCAAAACGAGGGGCGAGAAGCAGCGGCCGAAGCTGCGCGAGAGCAACGAGCGAAGCAACCAACGCTGCAGCTAACGGACGCGGAGATAATGGACGCACAGGCAAAGAGCGGTATGGTGCAGCGTATGTTACGATCAGGCACGCACCAAGGTCGGCCGATTCGTAAAATTTACGGCTTGGTAGTAATCGTGACGTCGGATCAACGACGAATTATACTACCGCCAGCTCTCTGGGCGACAGTATTTAAAGAATGTCATGATAGTGTGTGGGCCGGGCATCTCAGGAGCGCTTACACGTACGCGAGGATCGCACAGCTTTATTGGTGGCCGAATTTACAAGAGGAAGTACGACGTTGGGTACTCGGATGCCAAGAGTGTGGCAGCCGGAAAGCACGTCCACGGGAAGTGGTGCCACCACTAAGAAGTTTACGCGGAGGCGATGTTGGCGATAGGTGGGCATTAGATATAGCGGGTCCGCTACCGAGTACTGACGGCGGAGTACGATATGTGATCGCTGCTGTTGAATACGTAACCCGCTACGCAGTGGCTATCGCGGTTAAGGAACACACGGCCGAGAGCATCGCGGCATTTTGATGAAGCAAGTGGTATTACGCTTTGGACCATTTAGAGAAATTCTAACGGACGGCGCCCCTGAGCTGGTGGGAAAGGTGATCGAGGAGCTGGTAATACTTCTTCCAAGCGCAGCAGATCAATCCCGTTCCTATCGACCACAAATGATTGGCTTAGTCCGAACGATTCCACCGGACGTGGAAGGATTGCGTCACCAACTTACATGAGTGACGAGGCCCAAAGAGACTGGGATACGTGGGTCGATTACGCCGTGTATGCCTACAATTCGGGGCGCCACTCGACTGTATTGATTTCCCCGAATGAACTTATGATGGGTCGACGATTACGAGCCCCAAACGAGATTACTACGAGCAACAAGAGTTACGGAAGCCGGTGACTTAGTGAAACATCATCAACGACTACTGAGTACATTAAAGGGAGGCGCATGGGTGTGCTGAGCAAGCTAGCACCCGAGAACAACGACGCCAGGCCTCGATACTACAACAAGAAAGTGCGGAAGAAGAGCGACTTCGGACCGGGAGATCGCGTGTGGATGTTCCGACCTCCACGGGGTCGAAGGCTTCCAAGTTTGTTCACCAATGGCTGGGTCCGTTGAGAATCGTGGAGTCAGTAGGATACGAAAACTTCCTGGTGGAACGTGAAGACGACGGTGAGAACCACGAGCAATTTATAGCGCACGTTTCATTTTGGTAACGTACCGGCGACCAGCCATTCTCCTCGAGGCCGTAGGCCGAGATTTACAGAACACCTGGAGTATGAAAGCGCGGACCGACGGGAAGAAGATGTCGAGACGGCAACTTCATCTGTACGACCAACGGCGGCTACGATTAATACAGCCTATGCGCGACGCGGTACGAAGCGAACTTCAGCAACAATGGCAGACGCGAGTTCATCCGACCCAACGAGTGAGCCGCTGGTGGAAGTGCGACGCCGACGCAGGAGAAACAAGGCCGGACAGTATGTCCTGGAGTACTTGCTACGACCAAGGCGAGAAGATTTGCAACAACAACAAGACAATGGTACATGCGACGGTGACGGGAGATGGGTTTCCATCACTGAGTACGAAAAGCTCTTCAACAGCGGAAAGGTCGTGGAAGACCTTGGGTGGATGGAGGCGTGTAACAAGTGGACTTCTGGATCAACACATGGTCTGAGATGCTATTTTGATAGACTTGTGATGTGCGTTGGTGTCTGTGATTTTGACCTCACAGGTAATTCAATTATGACAAATGATATGGACGCCGGCGAACGAGCTCGGCGGATATCCAATGAAACTGGCGGTCCTGGGCAGCAGCACGTGGCTTTTATCCGCGAAGATCCAGACTTCACTTTAAAAGAGACCGCGTGGAGCACAAGTGGCCCACACGCAACGCAGACGAGTGACCAAGTGCGGACGGAGAGGAACCAGTTGGGTCCGCAGGCGGCAGACTTCGTGGACAGCCAGCAGCGAACACGTGGGTTCGGTTGGTTTGGTCCAGAAGCGATTTCTGTGGGACCTGGGGAGCAGCAGGTGACGCTACGGAAGCACGAGGACCAGAGCACAAGTAAGGAGAAGTAGACTCTACTACGTTCTTTTAATACAAGTAGGCAGTTCGTGGTGCGACAGACACGAACGGGCCGGCGCGGTGAACCGAGCCTGAATGGCGTTGAAGTAAGAGTGCTGATCAGCACCCGATCTCTGGAAGACCACCCGGCACAGTACACGGCTAACGACCCGCTGGCAGGCAGCGAGAAGAGCCCAACCTGTTACATGGTGGTCATACAGGGGCCTGTCTCACAACACGGGAAACGTCTGCGGAAGCCAGTATCGGAATCGATGGGGAAACTCCAAAAAACGACGCGGGAGAGACTCACGAAGAAGAAAGCGCCGTCAAGACCGAGCAGCGCCAAACGAAGGAAAGCAAACGCGGAACAGAACACTGAGGACAAGGAGAGTGACGCAGAGTCAAGTCGCAGCGAAGCAGCAACGATTAGCCCGGACAACTATGAGGAGAAGCGAGCAGCGCCTTCGAAGCGTCTCCAACGAGTCGGCAGTCTGGACACGGAGTCGTGTGCAGAAGCAGCGCGCGGCTGCGGAACGCTACTTCCGTCTAGTACAAGCGGGAGGCGCAGCGGAGCCAGGTTTCGAAAGTGGACAAGCGCTCATCGATGCTGTCTTAGGAAACGATACTACGGCATTTGAGGATAATCCGTCCACTCGTGTGGTGCGCCTAGAGGAAGATGCAGCCCAGGAAGGAGTACGGCACGACACTGAAGAAAGCGGCCACAATAATGAGAGAGAAGGTCGTGCCGAGAAAGGACCACCAGTAGCTGATCCGGAGCAGGAGAATGAGCCTCCAGCAGAGACGGTACCGCCGCAAGACAACAATGTCCAGCCACGAGAACAGAGGAACATGGAAGTCATGATGGGGTTCCTAGAAGCACTACAGGACGAGATCCGGCAGTTACAGCCGCAACGTAACGGCCGCGACGTGGACGGCAACGCGAATCAAGGGCGTGATGAGGGCAGGAGCGCCACCGACAAGAACTTCGGCGGGATCAAGGCGAACCGGATCGTGGAGGCGAGCCACACCGGCAGCCAAGTCCTGAACGAAGAAGATCTCGAAGCCGACCAGCTGCTCTACCACGACAGCGAGTCGAGCGACCACGACGTGCACAGCCTGGTGGAGGAGGATCTCCTTCGTCATCAAGTAGCGACGAGTCAGACGATTATGGACACTACGGGCGCGATCGACGACGTGCCAGAACGAGCAGTTCCGAAGATAGCTCCAGCAGCGGGTCTGATGAGCGGGACCGACCACAACGGCAGCGCGTGCAGCGAGGACGGCACGAACCACGGGGACGGAGGCAGCGACGCGAACGGAGAGAGTCCCAAGAACGCCGGGAGAGGCGACGAGGCGTCGCCGTGAGCCAGTTAGAGCCCATCGCCGAGGTAATGTGAAAGATCTGGAGTTGCCGACATTCTCACCGACGGCAGGCGCGTCCGTGTCCACGTGGACCGATAGGATCGATTTGGCGCTGCAAGGTGCACGTGAGTCTGGACGAGGAGAATGGAGCGACCACGCACTTTACTTCATCCTTGGAAACAAGCTGATGGGCGACGCAGCTAGTTGGTGGGTGGACTTCAATCGAAGGCTGACGGATACCGAAAGGACATGGACGCACTTAAAACAAAACAAGCGTTGCTGCGGCGGTATGGACCCAAGGAAGACATTTCATTGGCGGAGTATCGAGTGAACACGCGCGCTCGCGGTAATACTGAATCGCATGCAGACTACGCAGCAGCTCTACGGAAAGCAGCGGGGCGTAGTCGTGTGAGTGAAAAGGGTGCTGATGGCCCAGTTCTACCGTGGTATGGATAAGACCACTAGGCAACTTGTCAAGCAGCAAGAGCCCGATAACCTGGAAGAAGCCGTGATCAGAGCCACCGAAATCGATGATCCGATGGAGAGCTTGGTGAACATCGGCCAAGCGGTAGGGCAAATGCAAGCGACAGCTGCTGGTTCAGAAACGACATCTCCAGACACCACTGCAGCACGTACAGTAACTCTCCCAGGAGTAGGAAGCGTGTACGTTCCAGTATCAGGAGCCCCAGACGGAATTAAGAACTATGCGGCAGTTGATCCAGATGGCCTAGTCCTCTACACGAACCCGAAGGGTGCTTGGAACATCATTGCCGGAAACTACGAGAGCTGCCGGCAGGACGAAAGTGGAACTCAAGGTACTGGGCTGAAGTCGCTGGACAGAAACGCACCAAGACGGCTAGAAAAGGCGACACCAAGCGGAAGGAGCGGAAATCAAGAACTCGACGCGACGCGGAATCATCAGACGACGAAGATCGAGATGCGCGGCAAAGGAAATCCAGTAAGTACCGGCGTTTGGAAGAGACCAGCGACGATGAGGAAGACGTGAAGCCTCGCAAGAAGAACAAGCCTAAACGTGCGGCCGACTCCAGCGACGATGAACGCGAAGCGAAACCTCAGAGAAAGCTGAAGGCTGCAGTACGACAGGTACTCGCAGAAGAAAATAAGCAGCGGCGGGAACCCTCTAAGTCAGTTGGTGGTGGCACGCGCTGTTACATCTGTGGACAAGAAGGTCATTGGGCCATGCACTGCACTACTGGGCCGAAGTGTTATGCGTGCAACAAGTACGGACATCTTGCACGAGACTGTACGGACGCTAGTGTCAAAGCGAAAAACGATGAGTACCTGGCTCAGCGCAAGGAGAAGCATAAGAGGACGGGAAACGAGGGCAGGACGCCGTAGGGGAGTAGGGCGTCCTGGGATTGCCCGGTATCCCCAACAAGCGGTGAAACGAGCAAGCAATACGATGTGAACTTACTCGTGGATACTGGTGAACCGAGCGTGACGATGAGGAGGAACGAGGACGATGAGACGATGACGAATGAGAACGAAGGAACGATGACGAATGAGAACGAAGGAACGATGACGAGGAATGAGAACGAAGTAGCGATGATGAATGGGGGAACGAAGAAATTAAGATGAATGAGACGATGGACGAGCAGGAGGAGCTGAAGCCCAATAGTGGTCAATTTGCGAAGTTACTGAGGGATGCGGTTGAGGAAGACGTTAGAAGAGCAACACTCTATGTGGCGACGACGCGACCCACAATGACCGCTGTGCGCTTCACGCGCGCGAAACGCGAAGATGAGGAACGGGAACGACGAACCATCCGGCGCGCGAAGGGCATCCGCATGAGCGATAATGGAAGATGTGCGACGACGCCCTGCTACTGTACTGAAGTGACGATGAATCTTGCGGAGGCTTCACAACGTCCTGCTGTGTCGGCGGTGGCAGCGGCTGTATCGGTTGAGGAAACATCAAAAGCTGATTGCTCCACAGTAGAAGCTACGGCCGAATGTAATCAGTCGGCGTCGGAGCAACGACCACCTAAAAGCGATGGGGTCAGCGCCGTCCAGAACGTAGTAGATGGGGCTCGGATGTAATACACGCCGGCAAAAGCGATGGCATGGGTGTCAACATCACTGTTCAACGTCAAGAGCGTAAGCACGCTCGGAAGAGCAACAAAAAAGAGCGAAGGTGAAGGCACGGTTGGTACGGCAGCAACGTGAAGCTCAAGATAGTTCAATCGAACGAGAGCGTGTGGCTACGGCACTACGGACTAAACGGCACGATGATGCACAGGAAGCAATAAAGGAGCTCCAAGCGCGGTGCCAGCGACGACAATTAGACGGAGTGTCCTTGAAACAAATGGAAACCACACGAGTACGCTTGGTGAAACAGCAGCGTGTGTCCCCAACAGCGTCAGGAACGATGACCGATGACATTGTGGAATACGTGGGAGCTGATGATGGACTACCAACCTCTGTCATGGGGGTGAATGGAGTACAACGACGAGTGAAATTTGATAGTGGAGCGCGATACACTGTTGCGGGTACCGACTGGATGCTTTACGGCGACAAGATCTCAACAAGGCTGCTATCGACTACGTTGAGGGCATCGGAGGTTTTCTGCTAGATGTGGTTGGTGTGTGGCGATTTAATTTCGAGACGGTGTTTGGTGAAAAGCTGACGGTAGATGCGTGCATCATATCGAGCTGTGAGGAGGAATTTCTGCTGGGAGTAGACTTTATGCAAGCGCGAGGAGCCACAATGGATTTCAATAGACAGGAAGTGCGCTATGCGGATGCAGACCGAGCCGTGGTGATTCCCTTTAGGACATACGACAGCGAGAATGGAGCAAAGATAGCGGCTGTACGCATGGTACGAAGGACGGCGCTGGAGGGTAACACGGTGACACCGGTAGCAGTCTCAGTGTCAGCAGAAGACGGAGAACGAGGCCTTTTCATACCTACGAGGCACATTGGATCTGTGTTGTTAGCTGCGACGGTGACTACGGCACGGAATGGACAAGCGTGGGTTCCTGCCATTAACACTAACGCCAAGTCAATGAAAATACCGAACAAAAAAGAGTTAGGTACATGGATACCTGTAGACGACGATATGGAGATCCTCGCTACAGACGGCCAATTGGATACTGCGCAAGTGAAGACCTGGTTGGATACACTTGGAGACACCGAGACGCCCTTACCGGATGAAGCGGACGTGGATATAGGTAGCAAGGAGCCGAAAACACGCCAGTTGGTATTCAAGCTGCTGCGCGCGTACCGTTCACTGACGGAAAACGCGAATGAATGTCCTCCCGCTACCTCCTTAGATGTGCACCATCACATCGATACTGGAGATGCTTTCCCAATTATGCTCAAAAGGAGACGACAGGCTCAGACGGACGACGGAATTATCAACAGCAACGTAGAGAAGATGTTGCGCGCCGGGGTAATAGAAGAAGGAAACGGAGGTTGGGGATTCCCAGTCGTGCTTGTCCGCAAGAAGGACGGCGAGGTCCGCTTCTGTGTGGATTACAGAGCACTCAACAAGATTACTAAAAAGGATGTTTATCCACTGCCGCGGATAGACGAGACTCTCGAGGCGCTGGGAGGCGCATTGTTGTTCACGACACTGGACCTACGAGCAGGATACTGGCAGATCCTGGTAGCTCCAGAAGATCGCGATAAAACCGCTTTCACCACCAAGAAAGGATTGTATCGATTTGTACGTATGCCCTTTGGGTTAACGAACGCCCCATCGACGTTCCAAAGGCTAATGAACGGAGTATTAAGAGGTCTGACTTGGTCTACCTGCCTTGTATATCTTGATGATATCGTGGTGTTTACGCGAGGAGGAATCGAGCGGCATATTGTGGAGTTGACAGCGGTGTTAGAGCGTCTTCAACGTGCAGGTCTGACACTGAAGCTTAAGAAGTGCAAGTTCGCAACCCAGACGATGGAATACTTGGGACACGAACTCAGTAGCGAAGGGGTGCGACCTTTGGATCGTATTGTTACCGCAGTACGGGAGTTTCCGACACCAACCGACGCTGTGGAAGCCAAGCGATTCGCCCACCTTGCCGGCTACTACCGACGATTTGTTAGCGGGTTCGGTACGATCATGGCACCAATCACGAAATTACTACGGAAGGGCGTTGTATGGGAATGGGGAGAGGCGCAGAAGGCTGCGTTTGACGACGTGAAGGCCTTGTTGACGGCGAAGCCACTACTGGTGTATCCAGACTTCCGGCTTCCATTCCGTTTAGCGACAGATGCGAGCAAGACAGGCCTCGGGGCATGTCTGATGCAGGATCAGGGCGTTGGGTGGCAACCAATCGCGTTTGCCAGCAAGGTGAACAGTGTAACAGAGAGCGAGTACGGGATTACTGAACTTGAGTGCTTTGCTGTAGTATGGGCCATTAAGCTCTTTCGCCCGTACTTGTATGGCCGCCGATTCGAGATTATTACGGACCACGCGGCACTAAAGTGGCTCATGACCAGTCCTAATTTGACAGGGAAACTGCATCGATGGGCTCTTACGCTGCAAGAATTTGATTTCGAGATAAAGTACAGGCCCGGTAACACGAACGTGGTTGCTGATGCGCTGTCTCGAGCGCCTGTTGTGGGTAAATCGCGAGCGGCGATAGGGCGTCGTAGAAGGTCAAGGCGAAGGGAGTGAGTCACCAGGACACATTAGTCACAAGAGCGGAACCTCCGGTGAGTATGGAGGCAACCACAGGCAATGATGTAGATCGAGAACCTCAGAATACGGAAGCGAAGGTGTCAGGGACTGGCGTGCACGAGGTCATAGAGCAGATGCAGGTGGAGAATGAGGTTATGGCAGTGCAATCACCACTAACAGCGTCTGGTGATGAGCGTCCTTCAAGGAATAGTCGATCGAATAAACCAGCCAAATCCAGGGCGACCAGTGAAGCGACACGCCCATTAACGAGAGGGCTAAACGGCGTATGGAAGCCGAAGCGGAGATGGAAAGCAGAGCAACTGAAGAAACGGCGGCGACGGAAGTACCAGTACACTACGACATTTTGGCGACGATGCCCCACACGCAGAAACGTACAAGTGGAGGGGGCGGGAGACCCAGAGCAGCGACGGCTGACAACCGGACAACGGCTCCGGACACGACTACTATGGATACAACAGTGGCAGGCACGGCGAAAACAAAGCAGCAGAAGACTGTTACTTGGGCGGATAGTGTAACCGGTGGTGCAGAGGACACCGCGGTGAAGCATACAAATCTACCTACCGACACTCACGCGACGCAGAAGAACCACACGGAGGAAGGAAGAGCGGCTGAGGCAGGTCACAGAAGCGATATGGTACAGGGGAGAAGCCAATCCGCCTTTGGTGGTACCAACGTACAACGCCAGGTGATGGAACGAGAAGGGGCAGTGGTGCAACAGTCAGAGTCGGTCACTACGCAAAACGAGGGCGAGAAGCAGCGGCCGAAGCTGCGCGAGAGCAACGAGCGAAGCAACCAACGCTGCAGCTAACGGACGCGGAGATAATGGACGCACAGGCAAAGAGCGGTATGGTGCAGCGTATGTTACGATCAGGCACGCACCAAGGTCGGCCGATTCGTAAAATTTACGGCTTGGTAGTAATCGTGACGTCGGATCAACGACGAATTATACTACCGCCAGCTCTCTGGGCGACAGTATTTAAAGAATGTCATGATAGTGTGTGGGCCGGGCATCTCAGGAGCGCTCACACGTACGCGAGATCGCACAGCTTTATTGGTGGCCGAATTTACAAGAGGAAGTACGACGTTGGGTACTCGGATGCCAAGAGTGTGGCAGCCGGAAAGCACGTCCACGGGAAGTGGTGCCACCACTAAGAAGTTTACGCGGAGGCGATGTTGGCGATAGGTGGGCATTAGATATAGCGGGTCCGCTACCGAGTACTGACGGCGGAGTACGATATGTGATCGCTGCTGTTGAATACGTAACCCGCTACGCAGTGGCTATCGCGGTTAAGGAACACACGGCCGAGAGCATCGCGGCATTTTGATGAAGCAAGTGGTATTACGCTTTGGACCATTTAGAGAAATTCTAACGGACGGCGCCCCTGAGCTGGTGGGAAAGGTGATCGAGGAGCTGGTAATACTTCTTCAAGCGCAGCAGATCAATCCCGTTCCCTATCGACCACAAATGATTGGCTTAGTCGAACGATTCCACCGGACGTGGAAGGATTGCGTCGCAACTTACATGAGTGACGAGGCCCAAAGAGACTGGGATACGTGGGTCGATTACGCCGTGTATGCCTACAATTCGGGGCGCCACTCGACTGTATTGATTTCCCGAATGAACTTATGATGGGTCGACGATTACGAGCCCCAAACGAATTACTACGAGCAACAAGAGTTACGGAAGCCGGTGACTTAGTGAAACATCATCAACGACTACTGAGTACATTAAAGGAGGCGCATAGGTGTGCTGAGCAAGCTAGCGCCCGAGAACAACGACGCCAGGCTCGATACTACAACAAGAAAGTGCGGAAGAAGAGCGACTTCGGACCGGGAGATCGCGTGTGGATGTTCCGACCTCCACGGGGTCCGAAGGCTTCCAAGTTTGTTCACCAATGGCTGGGTCCGTTGAGAATCGTGGAGTCAGTAGGATACGAAAACTTCCTGGTGGAACGTGAAGACGACGGTGAGAACCACGAGCAATTTATAGCGCACGTTTCATTTTGGTAACGTACCGGCGACCAGCCATTCTCCTCGAGGCCGTAGGCCGAGATTTGCAAGAACACCTGGAGTATGAAAGCGCGGACCGACGGGAAGAAGATGTCGAGACGGCAACTTCATCTGTACGACCAACGGCGGCTACGATTAATACAGCCTATGCGCGACGCGGTACGAAGCGAACTTCAGCAACAATGGCAGACGCGAGTTCATCCGACCCAACGAGTGAGCCGCTGGTGGAAGTGCGACGCCGACGCAGGAGAAACAAGGCCGGACAGTATGTCCTGGAGTACTTGCTACGACCAAGGCGAGAAGATTTGCAACAACAACAAGACAATGGTACATGCGACGGTGACGGGAGATGGGTTTCCATCACTGAGTACGAAAAGCTCTTCAACAGCGGAAAGGTCGTGGAAGACCTTGGAGTGGATGGAGGCGTGTAACAAGTGGACTTCTGGATCAACACAAGGTCTGAGCTGCTCATTTGATAGACGAGTGATGTGCGGAGCGGTCTGTGACTTTGACCTCCCACGGACTTCCATGATGACCAATGAGAAGGACGCCGGCGAACGAGCTCGGCGGATATCCAATGAAACTGGCGGTCCTGGGCAGCAGCACGTGGCTTTTATCCGCGAAGATCCAGACTTCACTTTAAAAGAGACCGCGTGGAGCACAAGTGGCCCACACGCAACGCAGACGAGTGACCAAGTGCGGACGGAGAGGAACCAGTTGGGTCCGCAGGCGGCAGACTTCGTGGACAGCCAGCAGCGAACACGTGGGTTCGGTTGGTTTGGTCCAGAAGCGATGTCTGTGGGACCTGGGGAGCAGCAGGTGACGCTACGGAAGCACGAGGACCAGAGCACAAGTAAGGAGAAGTAGACTCTACTACGTTCTTTTAATACAAGTAGGCAGTTCGTGGTGCGACAGACACGAACGGGCCGGCGCGGTGAACCGAGCCTGAATGGCGTTGAAGTAAGAGTGCTGATCAGCACCCGATCTCTGGAAGACCACCCGGCACAGTACACGGCTAACGACCCGCTGGCAGGCAGCGAGAAGAGCCTAACCTGTTACATGGTGGTCATACAGGGGCCTGTCTCACAACACGGGAAACGTCTGCGGAAGCCAGTATCGGAATCGATGGGGAAACTCCAAAAAACGACGCGGGAGAGACTCACGAAGAAGAAAGCGCCGTCAAGACCGAGCAGCGCCAAACGAAGGAAAGCAAACGCGGAACAGAACACTGAGGACAAGGAGAGTGACGCAGAGTCAAGTCGCAGCGAAGCAGCAACGATTAGCCCGGACAACTATGAGGAGAAGCGAGCAGCGCCTTCAAGCGTCTCCAACGAGTCGGCAGTCTGGACACGGAGTCGTGTGCAGAAGCAGCGCGCGGCTGCGGAACGCTACTTCCGTCTAGTACAAGCGGGAGGCGCAGCGGAGCCAGGTTTCGAAAGTGGACAAGCGCTCATCGATGCTGTCTTAGGAAACGATACTACGGCATTTGAGGATAATCCGTCCACTCGTGTGGTGCGCCTAGAGGAAGATGCAGCCCAGGAAGGAGTACGGCACGACACTGAAGAAAGCGGCCACAATAATGAGAGAGAAGGTCGTGCCGAGAAAGGACCACCAGTAGCTGATCCGGAGCAGGAGAATGAGCCTCCAGCAGAGACGGTACCGCCGCAAGACAACAATGTCCAGCCACGAGAACAGAGGAACATGGAAGTCATGATGGGGTTCCTAGAAGCACTACAGGACGAGATCCGGCAGTTACAGCCGCAACGTAACGGCCGCGACGTGGACGGCAACGCGAATCAAGGGCGTGATGAGGGGCAGGAGCGCCACCGACAAGAACTTCGGCGGGATCAAGGCGAACCGGATCGTGGAGGCGAGCCACACCGGCAGCCAAGTCCTGAACGAAGAAGATCTCGAAGCCGACCAGCTGCTCTACCACGACAGCGAGTCGAGCGACCACGACGTGCACAGCCTGGTGGAGGAGGATCTCCTTCGTCATCAAGTAGCGACGAGTCAGACGATTATGGACACTACGGGCGCGATCGACGACGTGCCAGAACGAGCAGTTCCGAAGATAGCTCCAGCAGCGGGTCTGATGAGCGGGACCGACCACAACGGCAGCGCGTGCAGCGAGGACGGCACGAACCACGGGGACGGAGGCAGCGACGCGAACGGAGAGAGTCCCAAGAACGCCGGGAGAGGCGACGAGAGCGTCGCCGTGAGCCAGTTAGAGCCCATCGCCGAGGTAATGTGAAAGATCTGGAGTTGCCGACATTCTCACCGACGGCAGGCGCGTCCGTGTCCACGTGGACCGATAGGATCGATTTGGCGCTGCAAGGTGCACGTGAGTCTGGACGAGGAGAATGGAGCGACCACGCACTTTACTTCATCCTTGGAAACAAGCTGATGGGCGACGCAGCTAGTTGGTGGGTGGACTTCAATCGAAGGCTGACGGATACCGAAAGGACATGGACGCACTTAAAACAAGCGTTGCTGCGGCGGTATGGACCCAAGGAAGACATTTCATTGGCGGAGTATCGAGTGAACACGCGCGCTCGCGGTAATACTGAATCGCATGCAGACTACGCAGCAGCTCTACGGAAAGCAGCGGGGCGTAGTCGTGTGAGTGAAAGGGTGCTGATGGCCCAGTTCTACCGTGGTATGGATAAGACCACTAGGCAACTTGTCAAGCAGCAAGAGCCCGATAACCTGGAAGAAGCCGTGATCAGAGCCACCGAAATCGATGATCCGATGGAGAGCTTGGTGAACATCGGCCAAGCGGTAGGGCAAATGCAAGCGACAGCTGCTGGTTCAGAAACGACATCTCCAGACACCACTGCAGCACGTACAGTAACTCTCCCAGGAGTAGGAAGCGTGTACGTTCCAGTATCGGGAGCCCCAGACGGAATTAAGAACTATGCGGCAGTTGATCCAGATGGCCTAGTCCTCTACACGAACCCGAAGGGTGCTTGGAACATCATTGCTGGAAACTACGAGCTGCCGGCAGGACAGAAAGTGGAACTCAAGGTACTGGGCTGAAGTCGCTGGACAGAAACGCACCAAGACGGCTAGAAAAGGCGACACCAAGCGGAAGGAGCGGAAATCAAGAACTCGACGCGACGCGGAATCATCAGACGACGAAGATCGAGATGCGCGGCAAAGGAAATCCAGTAAGTACCGGCGTTTGGAAGAGACCGGCGACGATGAGGAAGACGTGAAGCCTCGCAAGAAGAACAAGCCTAAACGTGCGGCCGACTCCAGCGACGATGAACGCGAAGCGAAACCTCAGAGAAAGCTGAAGGCTGCAGTACGACAGGTACTCGCAGAAGAAAATAAGCAGCGGCGGGAACCCTCTAAGTCAGTTGGTGGTGGCACGCGCTGTTACATCTGTGGACAAGAAGGTCATTGGGCCATGCACTGCACTACTGGGCCGAAGTGTTATGCGTGCAACAAGTACGGACATCTTGCACGAGACTGTACGGACGCTAGTGCCAAAGCGAAAAACGATGAGTACCTGGCTCAGCGCAAGGAGAAGCATAAGAGGACGGGAAACGAGGGCAGGACGCCGTAGGGGGAGTAGGGCGTCCTGGGATTGCCCGGTATCCCCAACAAGCGGTGGAAACGAGCAAGCAATACGATGTGAACTTACTCGTGGATACTGGTGAACCGAGCGTGACGATGAGGAGGAACGAGGACGATGAGACGATGACGAATGAGAACGAAGGAACGATGACGAATGAGAACGAAGGAACGATGACGAATGAGAACGAAGTAGCGATGATGAATGGGAACGAAGAAATGAAGATGAATGAGACGATGGACGAGCAGGAGGAGCTGAAGCCCAATAGTGGTCAATTTGCGAAGTTACTGAGGGATGCGGTTGAGGAAGACGTTAGAAGAGCAACACTCTATGTGGCGACGACGCGACCCACAATGACCGCTGTGCGCTTCACGCGCGCGAAACGCGAAGATGAGGAACGGGAACGACGAACCATCCGGCGCGCGAAGGGCATCCGCATGAGCGATAATGGAAGATGTGCGACGACGCCCTGCTACTGTACTGAAGTGACGATGAATCTTGCGGAGGCTTCACAACGTCCTGCTGTGTCGGCGGTGGCAGCGGCTGTATCGGTTGAGGAAACATCAAAAGCTGATTGCTCCACAGTAGAAGCTACGGCCGAATGTAATCAGTCGGCGTCGGAGCAACGACCACCTAAAAGCGATGGGGTCAGCGCCGTCCAGAACGTAGTAGATGGGAGCTCGGATGTAATACACGCCGGCAAAAGCGATGGCATGGGTGTCAACATCACTGTTCAACGTCAAGAGCGTAAGCACGCTCGGAAGGCAACAAAAAGAGCGAAGGTGAAGGCACGGTTGGTACGGCAGCAACGTGAAGCTCAAGATAGTTCAATCGAACGAGAGCGTGTGGCTACGGCACTACGGACTAAACGGCACGATGATGCACAGGAAGCAATAAAGGAGCTCCAAGCGCGGTGCCAGCGACGACAATTAGACGGAGTGTCCTTGAAACAAATGGAAACCACACGAGTACGCTTGGTGAAACAGCAGCGTGTGTCCCCAACGGCGTCGGGAACGATGACCGAGGACATTGTGGAATACGTGGGAGCTGATGATGGACTACCAACCTCTGTCATGGGGGTGAATGGAGTACAACGACGAGTGAAATTTGATAGTGGAGCGCGATACACTGTTGCGGGTACCGACTGGATGCTTTACGGCGACAAGATCTCCAACAAGGCTGCTATCGACTACGTTGAGGGCATCGGAGGTTTTCTGCTAGATGTGGTTGGTGTGTGGCGATTTAATTTCGAGACGGTGTTTGGTGAAAAGCTGACGGTAGATGCGTGCATCATATCGAGCTGTGAGGAGGAATTTCTGCTGGGAGTAGACTTTATGCAAGCGCGAGGAGCCACAATGGATTTCAATAGACAGGAAGTGCGCTATGCGGATGCAGACCGAGCCGTGGTGATTCCCTTTAGGACATACGACAGCGAGAATGGAGCAAAGATAGCGGCTGTACGCATGGTACGAAGGACGGCGCTGGAGGGTAACACGGTGACACCGGTAGCAGTCTCAGTGTCAGCAGAAGACGGAGAACGAGGCCTTTTCATACCTACGAGGCACATTGGATCTGTGTTGTTAGCTGCGACGGTGACTACGGCACGGAATGGACAAGCGTGGGTTCCTGCCATTAACACTAACGCCAAGTCAATGAAAATACCGAACAAAAGAGTTAGGTACATGGATACCTGTAGACGACGATATGGAGATCCTCGCTACAGACGGCCAATTGGATACTGCGCAAGTGAAGACCTGGTTGGATACACTTGAGACACCGAGACGCCCTTAACGGATGAAGCGTAATTGGATATAGGTAGCAAGAAGACGAAAACACGCCAGTTGGTATTCAAGCTGCTGCGCGCGTACCGTTCACTGACGGAAAACGCGAATGAATGTCCTCCCGCTACCTCCTTAGATGTGCACCATCACATCGATACTGGAGATGCTTTCCCAATTATGCTCAAAAGGAGACGACAGGCTCAGACGGACGACGGAATTATCAACAGCAACGTAGAGAAGATGTTGCGCGCCGGGGTAATAGAAGAAGGAAACGGAGGTTGGGGATTCCCAGTCGTGCTTGTCCGCAAGAAGGACGGCGAGGTCCGCTTCTGTGTGGATTACAGAGCACTCAACAAGATTACTAAAAGGATGTTTATCCACTGCCGCGGATAGACGAGACTCTCGAGGCGCTGGGAGGCGCATTGTTGTTCACGACACTGGACCTACGAGCAGGATACTGGCAGATCCTGGTAGCTCCTGAAGATCGCGATAAAACCGCTTTCACCACCAAGAAAGGATTGTATCGATTTGTACGTATGCCCTTTGGGTTAACGAACGCCCCATCGACGTTCCAAAGGCTAATGAACGGAGTATTAAGAGGTCTGACTTGGTCTACCTGCCTTGTATATCTTGATGATATCGTGGTGTTTACGCGAGGAGGAATCGAGCGGCATATTGTGGAGTTGACAGCGGTGTTAGAGCGTCTTCAACGTGCAGGTCTGACACTGAAGCTTAAGAAGTGCAAGTTCGCAACCCAGACGATGGAATACTTGGGATACGAACTCAGTAGCGAAGGGGTGCGACCTTTGGATCGTATTGTTACCGCAGTACGGGAGTTTCCGACACCAACCGACGCTGTGGAAGCCAAGCGATTCGCCCACCTTGCCGGCTACTACCGACGATTTGTTAGCGGGTTCGGTACGATCATGGCACCAATCACGAAATTACTACGGAAGGGCGTTGTATGGGAATGGGGAGAGGCGCAGAAGGCTGCGTTTGACGACGTGAAGGCCTTGTTGACGGCGAAGCCACTACTGGTGTATCCAGACTTCCGGCTTCCATTCCGTTTAGCGACAGATGCGAGCAAGACAGGCCTCGGGGCATGTCTGATGCAGGATCAGGGCGTTGGGTGGCAACCAATCGCGTTTGCCAGCAAGGTGAACAGTGTAACAGAGAGCGAGTACGGGATTACTGAACTTGAGTGCTTTGCTGTAGTATGGGCCATTAAGCTCTTTCGCCCGTACTTGTATGGCCGCCGATTCGAGATTATTACGGACCACGCGGCACTAAAGTGGCTCATGACCAGTCCTAATTTGACAGGGAAACTGCATCGATGGGCTCTTACGCTGCAAGAATTTGATTTCGAGATAAAGTACAGGCCCGGTAACACGAACGTGGTTGCTGATGCGCTGTCTCGAGCGCCTGTTGTGGGTAAATCGCGAGCGGCGATAGGGCGTCGTAGAAGGTCAAGGCGAAGGGGAGTGAGTCACCAGGACACATTAGTCACAAGAGCGGAACCTCCGGTGAGTATGGAGGCAACCACAGGCAATGATGTAGATCGAGAACCTCAGAATACGGAAGCGAAGGTGTCAGGGACTGGCGTGCACGAGGTCATAGAGCAGATGCAGGTGGAGAATGAGGTTATGGCAGTGCAATCACCACTAACAGCGTCTGGTGATGAGCGTCCTTCAAGGAATAGTCGATCGAATAAACCAGCCAAATCCAGGGCGACCAGTGAAGCGACACGCCCATTGACGAGAGGGGCTAAACGGCGTATGGAAGCCGAAGCGGAGATGGAAAGCAGAGCAACTGAAGAAACGGCGGCGACGGAAGTACCAGTACACTACGACATTTTGGCGACGATGCCCCACACGCAGAAACGTACAAGTGGAGGGGGCGGGAGACCCAGAGCAGCGACGGCTGACAACCGGACAACGGCTCCGGACACGACTACTATGGATACAACAGTGGCAGGCACGGCGAAAACAAAGCAGCAGAAGACTGTTACTTGGGCGGATAGTGTAACCGGTGGTGCAGAGGACACCGCGGTGAAGCATACAAATCTACCTACCGACACTCACGCGACGCAGAAGAACCACACGGAGGAAGGAAGAGCGGCTGAGGCAGGTCACAGAAGCGATATGGTACAGGGGAGAAGCCAATCCGCCTTTGGTGGTACCAACGTACAACGCCAGGTGATGGAACGAGAAGGGGCAGTGGTGCAACAGTCAGAGTCGGTCACTACGCAAAACGAGGGGCGAGAAGCAGCGGCCGAAGCTGCGCGAGAGCAACGAGCGAAGCAACCAACGCTGCAGCTAACGGACGCGGAGATAATGGACGCACAGGCAAAGAGCGGTATGGTGCAGCGTATGTTACGATCAGGCACGCACCAAGGTCGGCCGATTCGTAAAATTTACGGCTTGGTAGTAATCGTGACGTCGGATCAACGACGAATTATACTACCGCCAGCTCTCTGGGCGACAGTATTTAAAGAATGTCATGATAGTGTGTGGGCCGGGCATCTCAGGAGCGCTCACACGTACGCGAGGATCGCACAGCTTTATTGGTGGCCGAATTTACAAGAGGAAGTACGACGTTGGGTACTCGGATGCCAAGAGTGTGGCAGCCGGAAAGCACGTCCACGGGAAGTGGTGCCACCACTAAGAAGTTTACGCGGAGGCGATGTTGGCGATAGGTGGGCATTAGATATAGCGGGTCCGCTACCGAGTACTGACGGCGGAGTACGATATGTGATCGCTGCTGTTGAATACGTAACCCGCTACGCAGTGGCTATCGCGGTTAAGGAACACACGGCCGAGAGCATCGCGGCATTTTTGATGAAGCAAGTGGTATTACGCTTTGGACCATTTAGAGAAATTCTAACGGACGGCGCCCCTGAGCTGGTGGGAAAGGTGATCGAGGAGCTGGTAATACTTCTTCAAGCGCAGCAGATCAATCCCGTTCCCTATCGACCACAAATGATTGGCTTAGTCGAACGATTCCACCGGACGTGGAAGGATTGCGTCGCAACTTACATGAGTGACGAGGCCCAAAGAGACTGGGATACGTGGGTCGATTACGCCGTGTATGCCTACAATTCGGGGCGCCACTCGACTGTATTGATTTCCCCGAATGAACTTATGATGGGTCGACGATTACGAGCCCCAAACGAATTACTACGAGCAACAAGAGTTACGGAAGCCGGTGACTTAGTGAAACATCATCAACGACTACTGAGTACATTAAAGGAGGCGCATAGGTGTGCTGAGCAAGCTAGCGCCCGAGAACAACGACGCCAGGCTCGATACTACAACAAGAAAGTGCGGAAGAAGAGCGACTTCGGACCGGGAGATCGCGTGTGGATGTTCCGACCTCCACGGGGTCCGAAGGCTTCCAAGTTTGTTCACCAATGGCTGGGTCCGTTGAGAATCGTGGAGTCAGTAGGATACGAAAACTTCCTGGTGGAACGTGAAGACGACGGTGAGAACCACGAGCAATTTATAGCGCACGTTTCATTTTTGGTAACGTACCGGCGACCAGCCATTCTCCTCGAGGCCGTAGGCCGAGATTTGCAAGAACACCTGGAGTATGAAAGCGCGGACCGACGGGAAGAAGATGTCGAGACGGCAACTTCATCTGTACGACCAACGGCGGCTACGATTAATACAGCCTATGCGCGACGCGGTACGAAGCGAACTTCAGCAACAATGGCAGACGCGAGTTCATCCGACCCAACGAGTGAGCCGCTGGTGGAAGTGCGACGCCGACGCAGGAGAAACAAGGCCGGACAGTATGTCCTGGAGTACTTGCTACGACCAAGGCGAGAAGATTTGCAACAACAACAAGACAATGGTACATGCGACGGTGACGGGAGATGGGTTTCCATCACTGAGTACGAAAAGCTCTTCAACAGCGGAAAGGTCGTGGAAGACCTTGGAGTGGATGGAGGCGTGTAACAAGTGGACTTCTGGATCAACACAAGGTCTGAGCTGCTCATTTGATAGACGAGTGATGTGCGGAGCGGTCTGTGACTTTGACCTCCCACGGACTTCCATGATGACCAATGAGAAGGACGCCAGCGAACGAGCTCGGCGGATATCCAATGAAACTGGCGGTCCTGGGCAGCAGCACGTGGTTTTTATCCGCGAAGATCCAGACTTCACTTTAAAAGAGACCGCGTGGAGCACAAGTGGCCCACACGCAACGCAGACGAGTGACCAAGTGCGGACGGAGAGGAACCAGTTGGGTCCGCAGGCGGCAGACTTCGTGGACAGCCAGCAGCGAACACGTGGGTTCGGTTGGTTTGGTCCAGAAGCGATGTCTGTGGGACCTGGGGAGCAGCAGGTGACGCTACGGAAGCACGAGGACCAGAGCACAAGTAAGGAGAAGTAGACTCTACTACGTTCTTTTAATACAAGTAGGCAGTTCGTGGTGCGACAGACACGAACGGGCCGGCGCGGTGAACCGAGCCTGAATGGCGTTGAAGTAAGAGTGCTGATCAGCACCCGATCTCTGGAAGACCACCCGGCACAGTACACGGCTAACGACCCGCTGGCAGGCAGCGAGAAGAGCCCAACCTGTTACACCACTAGTAACTCAGCTCAATCATTTCCTGTTACTATAGTAAATTACTATAGTACTAGTAGCTACGATCAACTAAATGTTCGTAGTGTGGTCTGAGAAGCTTCGGACGTTCGAATTTTGCGCCGTGATTCAAATACTGCGTAACGCCTACAAGAATGTTGTTGGCGGGCCTTGAAAGTGCTTTGGGCTATGGGGGATGCTGACAACGCTCAGTGGAAAGCTTTTAATGAAGTCACCAATAACATGTACAAATGCACGCGAACCACCCAACGATGTGGTTCGCCTATGTAGCCATTGGTGTGTACAGCACACCAAGGTCTGAGGCACATCTCCAACCTCTAACAGTTATCCTAACGGTTAGAGTTACAAGTGGTGTATCCACTTATACGTGTAACCCCGTTACATTTTTGATGCGCTACTTTCATGTTGTAAGGAGAGTTTATGAGAAGACTCGGTCACTGCCGGCAAGCTTGTCGGAGATGTTTTACCGTCACATTCACGAGCTACACTTTGCTTGAAATGAGACGGCCTATCGAAAACGCGTGGCTGAAGTTAAATCGAAGTGGGCCACGTTTCCCCGCTAAAAAGCTTTTCCGCCCACTTTAAGCGCGTTTGGTTGAATGCCGGGGTCTGGAGGTGGCAAGGATTCCACACACGAAGTGGCTTGCCACCACCAATAACCCATGCGAAACCTTCAACGTTATGATTAAACGCGATGTCACCCTTCGCCGCAAGCTCAAGACTGACATTCTTATTGACCAGCTGATGACGCTCTGTCGATGCGAGAGTATTCGGTCTCGGTCGTTTTCTACCACCCCAGCAATAGATGACAGGCTTGTGCGCCGAACTAAAGCACATGCACGTGACGGCCTTCTGCGGGAGAATGTGCCACCACGCATTGTTATTGTGTTTCTGCTGAGCCCCACAGTCGACGAGGCAAAGGGTGAGACTGTGAGTGTTACTGCTCGTGCTGCATTGCACAAGTTTGACGTTTTCACACGACGATCACGTGAGGACTTACCAGATACCGCGCAATTCAACATTGGAACTGCCCGGATGGAGACGCTCCACATTCCGACCAACGGATGGGAGGTTGATATTGTAGCCAGAGTATGTCCCTGTGGTTATTTTGGTAAGTTTGGAGCTTGAGTGTATCTCCGGTATGCCCTGGATGCTGTTGGCACCATCGACTACTCCGGTCGCGAGCAGCTCTACTACCGTGGCACTAACAAGCGAAAGCGCGTAAGCAGCACTCATTCTGCAGGGCGACCTAGTAACACTGCAGTACAGTTGACAGGATCAGATAACGAACGAAAGGCAATTGCAAACTCACATTGATTTCTTATCTCCAATACCGCCGCGATGGTGAGGCCAGCGCCAGCTTCGTCATCCCCTGGCCGCTATCACCACGGCCAAACACGAGTGACTGACCTAGCGCCAAATACAAGACCGACTCAGCTCAAAGCCCTCGGGCTATGAATCTCCACGTTGCTAGAGGGTACGTCCTTCAAATCATTTGTGACTACTGTACTTAATGATTCCTCTCTGACGTCCCCCTTTGCAGCGGGAATATGACTCGCGTGCTCGCCGCGTAATCTGTCGACGTCTGCCTGAGCGACGATGGCCGGACAGAATTACCATGAACTTCCGTTGGTATTTCTTCATTTTCACCACGAGTTCCAGCGGCATTAACGGCGCCATTGTCATCATGCTGTGCTGCATCAAGTCGAACGCCCCGAGACTGTTGAGTACAATCGGCACCTCGGATAGGCATGCCGTTGTCTGCCATTGTTCCTTCTATCCCCAGTGGAACTTCGACACGCGGAGCAAACTGCTCAGCAGGGATCGCATCTGGTAAATGATATGGTGGGACAGGTATGTCATCAGCGTTTATCACTTGATCACCTGGTACAGGCGGTGCATGAACAGCCACGACTTCATTGGGATCCACGCGAACTATGCCGACTTCTGGTGCCTCCGGCAATGGATCTAGCCGAACAACGATCGCCATATTGAGAGCTTGATGTTGCCCCAGTGTTCCTGGGCCATACACGAGAGCACCATCCGGCACCGGATTTGAAACAGGTGGAAACGTTGCACCTCTCCGTACAAGTCTATATCCTCGAGCGCGCCCCGCACCAGGTGTGACAAACCTTGGGTTAGGATCCGGCATGCCAGGGCATCGTAGTTCAGCAAACTGAGTAGCCTTAATAGTGTGGAAGAACACAAACACCTTCTTCCAAATCAAACACGGGCAACTACGGTTCACGGCATCGACGATCCACCCGCCAGGTGGCATGTCCGTCCACATTACCGGAGTGTAATTGGAATCTGTATGAATCTGCAGCACAGGAATTTGGCCCAAATCTTTCACCGTCTATGTCCTGACGGCTGCTTCCGGGCCCCGGAAAGACCCGCACAATGACTGTATTGTGTGTACGATGCACAAGCGAAGCAAAGCCTTGTATTTTTTTGCCCGTAAGTAATCAGCTTTCATTCGCTTGGAAACGGATGGATCCGTTGAAAATTCGCTCATAGAGGACTCGTACGCGATGCGAGACAAGTCAAAGCGGCTAACGAGTTTGGCAGGAGTAGCACGTTTTTCTAATTTTTAACTAGTTTGAGCTTGAAGTGAAATGTTTCCAAGGAGTTATTCGTTGCCAACGCCATAACCGAGCACTTAATAGCCACGTTTTGATAATATGGTTCGAGACAATCCGGAATCGGGCACAAATCGCTCCTGCACCTCTCCAGGATGCAATCACTTCATTTTTTCTTGCGTAAACACTACTGCTCATCAATAGTGAAGTGCAAATCGTAAAAGTTTAGGATAATTAACTGCCGAGATAGACTATCCAACTTGGCATCATGCACATGTTTGTAGATACTTTGCATGACATGAAACCGGCACATTAGTACTGTCGACAGACGATTCGCGACCGGAGTTATGACGAGCCACTGGTCGTCGTAGCTGAGTTCTGTGTTTGCTAAACATCAATGTCAGTCTTCAATTCTCCCCGAAGATAACAGGTTAACAGCTAACGTCCCTCACAACCTCTGGGAATACGCAATTCGAGCTGCCAGCTATATGCGTAATCGTGTTTTAACACGCAGTGATCGATCGTCAACACCTTACGAAAAGTATCATGGAGCCCCTCCCGACCTCTCGAATCTACACGCGTTTGGTGAAAGCGTTGTAGTCCTGCTGAAGCCGAGTCAGCGTTCCACAAGATACAAGTTTCGCCCAAATGGGCAGCGCGGCATTTTTGTGGGACACGATCATGAACGAAAAGGACATTTTATCTACTTACGCAACGGAGGAGCTCGTGTCGTACACAGCAGTGATGTTACCTTTCTGGGACTTCAAGATCGTGTGTCGGGTCCAAGTGAGCAAGTAGATCCAATGCTGGTGCTCGCAACAAGTGATAAGAGCGAGTCCTTGCCTCCTACTCCCGTGGCGACGTTAACGAACAACATTATTCCGATTGCAATCTCAACCGAGGATACGACCGGCTCGATACAAGGAAGTTCAGGCGATACTGCGCAATCGAACCCGTCGAACATGACGACAAGAAGACGGTCTGAGCGCATCGCGCGACAAAACATCGGAGCCGCGTTTCTCGTGTTTAGCGAAATTACACAGGAACCGCTGACTCTCGAAGAAGCCAAAACTTCGGCCTTCTGGCCAATGTGGAAACAAGCGATAAAGGACGAGATCAACGTCCTCCGTGCTAATGGGACTTTCACTGTGGTGACCCCCTCCCCCCCCCCCCAGCTGAGGCTCACGTGATCGGATCCACGATAAATTTCCGCCTAAAGCGCATGCAAACGGTTCCGTTGAGAGACTCAGAGCCCGTGTTTGCGCGCAAGGCTGTGGTCAAATTTACTTAATTGACTACATTGAAACCTACGCGCCTGTGGCGAAATTAACATCCATTCGGGTATTCTTCGTTGAGTGCAATCACAAGGGATGGAGAGTGCGCCAAGGTGACGTCCCGACAGCGTACGTCAAGGCCGGACTCACCGAGACAATTTACGTGAAACAGCCCAAGGGAAGATGAACCTGGCCAGGTTTGGCTGCTCGGAAAAGCCATGTACTGATTAAAGCAGGCGGGGCGAGAGTGGAATGCAGAGCTGGACTCTTTCCTGAAAAAGCTTGGCTTCGTGCCGACTATTGCGGACCCATGTGTTTACACAAACCCCGGAAAACTGCTAATCATCCTTGTATATGTAGATGATATTATCATCGGGTACGAGAACTCGAAGGACATGGAGGAGCTGATGACAGCACTGCACGACAAGTATGATATCAAGGACCTCGGTGAGCTCTCATGGTTCCTGGGTATGAGGATCAGTCGTGATGTGGAAAAGGGAGAGATGATCATCGATCAAGAGCAATATGCCAACGAGATGTGTCGGCGATTCGCAATGGACGACTGTCGGCCAGCCAAAATGCCCATGGACCAAGGAACAATTCTTTACAAGGCTGCTGAAGATGAAGAACTGGCCACTCACATGCCGTACCGGCAAGCAGTGGGGGCGCTTCTCTACTTGAGTCGAGTTACTAGACCCGACATATCTTACGCTGTAAACCAAGTGTCAGCCCACGCCAGCAACCCGAGCGTAGGACATTGGAACGCAGTGAAGAGTATCATTCGTTACGTATCGGCTACGAGAGCAACTGGACTTTGCTTCAAGCGAGATGCAGCAGCACCTCCGTTGCGGCTTTTCACCGATGCAGATTGGGCGAACAACATTGAAGGAAGGAAATCCGTGTCAGGCGCGCTGCTCCAGGCTCGAAATTGTGCAGTGCACTGGGAGTGCAAGCGACAACGACATATTGCCAAGTCGTCCACGGTAGCCGAGTTTATTGCAGCTGACGCCGGGTTGGAAGACCTTCGCTGGACGGTATTTTTCCTAAAAGAACTTACGGGCACCCTGAACACCAAAGTCCCCATGATGATCGACAATACCTCGATGATTGCACGTATCAAGAACGAGAAGGGACCAAACGTGCAAAAGAGTGTGGATGTCATTTATCATTCGATCAAGAACGCTGTTCGTGACGATGAAGTCGATCTCCAGTATTACCCGACTACAATTATGCTGGCAGACGGCTTTACGAAAGCTTTGGGTCGCACGCGATTTGCCGAGCATTTCAGCGCGATAGGGCTTGTCCCCATTACTCAGGCAACGAGTCGCGGGGAAGTGTCGACAGACGACTCGCGACCTGAGTTATGACGCTAGTCAGATGTAGCCACTGGTCGTCGTAGCTGAGTTCTGTGTTTGCTAAACATCAATGTCAGTCTTCAATTCTCCCCGAAGATAACAAGTACGGTGCTGCGTGGAAGTTCAGCGACGCATGCATTGTATTAGGCATGGTCAGCGTCCATCATCACAAAGTCAGGCCTAAGAGGTAGTCCATATTCGCGAAATAAATTCAAGACACCATGTGATGTCATCTTCACGACGTTGAAAGAGACAGCAGTACATAGTCAGTAGAAATCCTCCATATTGATCAGATATTCCCAGGATACTTTGCTTGACAACACTGTGTGTAGTATCTAAATGCAGCATTGTGATGAGATTTGGGTCTGACTGTACGTCCACATAACGCTGTATTAACTGCTTGCTAGTCAGGCCTATTCGAAACGGGTTAGCAGACATACCCGTCCCTACCGCAGGCTCCAGAACACCATTTTCACGACGACAATCGCAAAGGAGGCTGGATCTCGATCTTCAACTACCAAATCATACATATTTCTCTTGCAAATCTCAACCACTAGTGACATGCCATCCGGTTTGTGTTTTGCGCCACGCTTCAACATAATTCTGTGCCTTGGAAAAAACTGGGGGTGGACCATGAATGCGGCGTTCTCTAACCCCTCGACAAAGAAAGGAGTAAGCCAACTGTGCTACCATTAGAGCTCCATGTCAGTTTGTGAAAGAATTTTATTTGGCACAGCTGTCAAGCAGCGATGGGGTGATTTCCTGTAGTGGTCAGTGATTGCAGAGATGCTACCTAAAAGCCAGGATAAGTTTAAACTTGAAAGCGAAGCGATGTAGGAAAATGAGTCGCTGATTTCGAAAACGACTTAGTTTGGAACCAGGCATTCGGATAGCTACCAACGGAAATGCTAGCTACGCAACAAGAGGGTTCTCCGGAAGAGAGAGAACTGTCTCACCAGAGGAATACCCGTCGGGGTAAACAGGCTGCGAGCGGCGACGAACGTGGTGAAGGCGGCGAAAAGGGTCGGATGGCGAGCGCAAAGCCCTCGTTGCAGAATGCGACTCTTGGTGGACAGCAAACATTGAGGCCATTCTGTCTCGGCGATTCTCACGGTATCGACGCTGGGTCATAATTCGTTTGGTGCGGCTAGATTCGCCGATTTCATGAAAGCGTTGGATATAGCGTGCGTATGTTTCAACGTCTTCACTACGCAGAGGACGAAGGCGAATGTGAAAGTTCGTTTGAGCTACACAAGCTTGAAAAAAATACGTCGTCGTCCCAGCGGAATTTGTCCGAGCAAAGAGCCCAAAGAGAGCAATGGCATCCAAAGTAGTTTTCAACGAAGATGCGATCATGAGCGATACGGTCGTTCGCCTCCATGTGCTCAAGTGTCAGTGTTTGCATCGGTTTTTTCTTGTGAGGGGTTATAGCACGAAAATTTCGAGAAAGGCCTTAGTCAATTGGAAATTCCGCTCTCAACGGCCCTTGATCGACAATTTCAGCATCATTCTCTACCTTTCGCAAGCCATGAATATGGAACTCCGCGTTTTTGCGAAAAATCTCGACATCAGCCTCG
This sequence comes from Phytophthora colocasiae, assembly GCA_018806915.1. NCBI lineage: Eukaryota > Oomycota > Peronosporomycetes > Peronosporales > Peronosporaceae > Phytophthora > Phytophthora colocasiae. The sequence continues at coordinate 767,851 of JAGKQI010000064.1, read as the reverse complement.
TTGCCAGGGTAATTTTTTCGTAGAATTGACAGCTTGTCCATTGGGAAGCGCAGATACTTCAACTTTGTATCCGTGTAGGTGGTGCTTAGCACTGTAGTATAGCGAGCACTCCTTCATCCGACCAGACAGCATATTTGTCTGCTGGAACGTGACATTGGTTGCGTAGCGAACGAACGGGTGATGGTCGAAGACCTGACCGCTCAGCACAAGCTTTTTCATAGCAAATTTTGTTCGGTTGGAGGCAACCAGAGTCTCGTACAGAAAGGAATAAAGCACAGTCGTAATCAAAATCATTATTTTCTGGAATTAAGGTGCCTTCATCCGAAATACAGCAGCGACAACGTCCCATTTGCCACAGTTCTTCATCATCGTTAACATCATGAACAAAACGTCTTTGCCTTGGTATGCATTTTGCAACCGTGACCCGTGTTCCAGTTCACAGTCGTGTGGTCCCGCACGAGAGCCCATAAGTTAAAATCCCTCCGGTGCAAAATTCGTCATAGTCAAAATACTTTCAGGGTCAGAATTCATTAAGGAATAATACACGGGCGAGGGCTATCAATCTCGTCATCGGAATCGTCGTGGGGCAGGAAACGGACACTTGCGCGTGCCTCTTGACGTGCATTGTTGATCTGGCGAAGGGTAGCAACCCCGCGAGCAACCATTTGAGGAGCAATGACTTGCGAAGGGGTGGACGAGGGCCACGATCTGCGGGTTTTGGGCGGGTGCCATGGTGAATTGGTAAGGACGCGGTAAATTCCTAACTGACACCAAGCTCGCTTGAGTGCTCGAGCACGGATCGAGCATTGGGTCCTGCGGCGATGGTTGAGTAAAACTCTTCTTGCCAATCTTCAACAAGTGATCCGGTCTTCAAGCGTTTACGTAGGCATGAGGTATGGGCTGCGTCCAAAACCGTTTACATAAACGGTTTGGCGTAGTAAATAAGATAACAAACGAAACAATCTTATAACGTGCTACACAGGTCTCACCAGCGTCTTTGCAGCGCTGAGATGCACACTTTGTCAATTCACACCGCATCTCGTGCCAAGATTGCGCCAATTCAACTTCATCACGGTCAACATGGTTCAAAGTACAACGTGTAAGGCTGTTGTTGTGTGTAGTAAAACGAGTTAGTTGAGATTTGCATTCTGCAATGGATCCTTCGTCACCAGTTCTCCACAATTCATCCCAGGGAGGGCGTCCGCGGTGACCTCCTTCGTTCTCGTTCATCCTAGTAGTTTTACGTTTATTTGAAAGGTTGCTGTATGCCGCTAGCTATTCCGAACTGTTAGATCTTGCATTGGTTTCATGTCTGTTTGTTTGCGAAGGTACTAAATTCCAAACAGTTTGTGACACAACGGCGACGATAGTGGTGAATCATTTTAAGTATGAGTGCACTTTTTGTTTTGTAGAAAAAGTTATTTTCACCAACGGTTTGGTGTCAATATCCTCAATCGGTAGTAGATATGCCTGGCTTACGCGCCGTACGCACATGCGAGCGCCTTGAGAAGATGGCACCAATTGGTCCTGCATGCTCGTGCCAAGTTTCGGCTCTCCGGCAAAACGCGCCCACTGTTTAGAACGACCAGATTCTGGAATTTTCGACTAGATTCTGGAACTTACCAAAATAGTATTCTGTATATTACCGTCGTTTCATAGGATGGCTGCATGTAGTCACCTGCTGAAGCCTGGGCAGGGAAAACACATGTACGCGTCTAAATAGGAGTCGAAGCGCTCCGCGCATACTCTTGATGTGGCGGTCGGGTCTCCCACAGTCCCTCCTCTGTAGTGTTTGTATGCGTACCGGTGACTGGGTCCACGAAGTTTAGGCTGTGGTCGACCCAGCTGCGCGTGTACTCCATGGAGAGCAGGAGAGGGTTGTTCCCAAGTGTGTAATGCCGGCAGATACGTATGTAGCAAACATGTCCGACATTATTCTAGTCCTACATACGAATAAGATAGTATAATTTCAGTACGAAAGGAACAGTGCATATCAATGGGTACTTACCTCCTTTCGGTTTGCGTGCAGTGCCCGTCGGGGCACCTCCAACGCTTAGTTGGACTGTGCTTCCGCACGTGGGGCACCGCTTCCGCCAGTCTATCAGACCGACCTCCATTCACCAGAGGAGGGCGTTGTCCTGGTTACACGTCGCCTCCATGACGGTGGCGACGGAGAAGAGGCTGGGGTCCTCGACGTGTTTCAGGTGGGGGTATCCATGATGTGAATGAGGTGGTGGCTAAAGGGTTTATGAGGCGTAAATCGATTGCTGATGAACCGTGTAGTGGGCGTGTTTCTCCCTTAAATACAAAAACTAAGTCACTCACAGCGTAGCGATCTTCTGTTTTGGCGCCAAAAGTGGTTGTGTTTTGTCTACACATGAAATGTACTTCTCCGGTCCACCGTACTATCGCCCATTAGGTTTTTTGGTGAGCCACACAAAATTGTTAGCAGTATTTGATTGGTAAAAAATAACTTGTCTTGCTGTTTTTGTTTGGCGCCTAATCTGAAGCTTTGACATGCATAACTTTTCGCGCGCTTTCACTGTCGCCAACCACTGCTGTCGGCGTTGCCGCCAACACTAAACTCAATTCACTATTCCTTTCACCCTGGACTTCACAAACAACGCCAGCATGCCTGAACGTACTAGACCTCGTTTTTTTTCATTCACTACAATCCTTGCAGTACAAGACCCCCACGTTCGATACCGACGGCCTAATTGCTGCCGTGAAGGCCTCATTTGCTAAGGTAAGCTACCATACTTTAGATAAGTGCTTTTTGACATTACAAAAAGTACTAGGTTTGGTCATTGGGTGCAAGGGGGGCAATGACTACAGCCTACCACGCGTGCAGAGTTCCACATGCGCAACGGAACGTCACCGATTGTGTTGTCAGTTGCAGACAGCATAGTTGCTAATGGCTACCGTCACTTATACCAATCACAGCTTACAGTCTAATTTGAGGGTTCAAAAAAATAAATCGCCGTCTTATTCTTCACTTCGCGATGATTGGCGTATTTAATTCCGCTGGCTTGGTAACTAGGTGCCATGCTGCAATAAAACCTCGCTGGCGCGTGATCAATTTTTAGCCCATTGAAGCGTTTACAGACAATATCGGTTTGCCAGGACGGAGTCAATTAGCTTCTACCGCTCGTGTAAAAGTGCGATTGATTATCGCTAAAAATTGACCGAATTACGAAATTTAACCTTACGGCTCCTCTCAGACGCAAGACAAAAGTTATTCTACCATTCAAACGAAGGCTCCGTTTCAGCAGGAAGTCCGGGAGCACATACCTTGCGCCTTCAGCTTTCTAATGGTGTGCGCCATGCTTGCTAATTCGGCTCTCCTCGGATATGGCCCCACATCTAGATAAAGCTAGATTGTAGATAGAAGTAGTTGCAATACACAACGGTCGCGCCGGTAGTGACGTCACGAGTTCTTGACCCCACATTCGAAGGGAAACACATCAAATTCAAGTTGAACTTGCATACAAATAACTAGATAAAGAAAAGATAGCCCCACAGCGGGAACTTTGGCGCCTTCAGCCATTTCACTTTGGAAATCTCCACAAACTCAGAGCCCCAACCCAGCCTACCATGCCTACTCGACCTTACGCTACTGCTTCTTCTGCAGGTGGGGCGTGTCCTCGCCTACCCCGTCCGGTCGACGTCGCTGCAGCAACCGGGCTCCGCCGCACTACATTCGACGCGGTCATGGACGTCACAGCCACGGCGACCGCAACCGTGGAGTGGGCCATGTCGGTGCACTTGCTGCACCCAGCTCTATTGTGTCCGAAGTGCACAACACCCATGCACTTGGACGTTGCGAACGAGCGCTGGCGCTGCTCCCGTTCTGCCTGTCGAACGGAACGGAGCGTTCGAACAGACAGCTTCTTCTCCAAGAGCAAGCTTCCGCTGAGAAAGTTGGTGAGGCTGCTGTGTCACTATCTGTTTTTTACTTGATTTATTTAAGCTAATGTATCGTAATGATTGCAGCGCCACCATTATGAGCGACCACTTCTCCTCTTATGTGTCTGTCGATGAGCAACACACCCTGGAAAACAACCTCTCTTACAGGACAGACACTACCGTCATTTGTGGGTCAACCACAGCGAAACGTACGTTGATCCCGACACGGGAGCGCACACCAATCGTGTGGAAGGCGCTTGGGAAATCCGTGTCAATATGCACGTGAAGGTGCGTTGTGGATTTTTGTGTCTGGCTAAAAACGTAACTAATGGCTACATCTTTAACAGGCCATGCGAGGCATGAAAAGGCTTTGTTGCCTGCGTACCTGGACGAGTACCTGTGGCGCAGCTGGTTTGCGCCGCCACAGGCGATTGCAACGGACGTTCTCCATGCCCATACCGTAAAAATTCCAACCGGGTCCGACCGGTGCCAACTTGTACCAGTACTTTTTCAGTGACATTTAAAAAAAAAATAGTGACACACCAAGAAAACACCAATCGCTCTGCAACCATTCAGCATTCCGAGGCGCTCCAGCAAGAATTGAAGTCCCCCAGCGCACCCCAGCACGACACGAAGCTCCCGCTCTCTCAATGAAGCCCCGGACGTCGCGCAGCCAGATGCGCAGCCGATGGTGCAGACGTGCTGCAAGTAAGAGCAGTTGAAGGAAGGGTCGAATGCTTTTTCGAGGTGCAAGAACGTCATGGTGGTCGACAGGCTGTGCGCGGCACCTGCTCGACGTGTAGGTACGCTTCAAGAGCCTCCAGGTTCTACTCTCTTTGACACGTGATGCTGCTGTTCGATGCGTACTGCTAATACCGTGGCGATGCCTCTCGGTTGAGGGCAGCATTTGCTGTAGGTCGGTTCAAAACCGGCCATCGTCTTCATTTAACTATGTAAAATGCTTTGTTCTTTTATGTGTACAGATTATTACTTGCGAAGGGCACGGATAAAAGCAGGAAGTGCAGCAGCAGGTGTGGGATCAACAATGTTTCCAGCATCGACACATTCGCGGAACTGGGATATGAGTGTGTCCAGGGCTCCTGTTTTGTGAAGTTTTCGAAGGGCTTTGATGATGGTGCCTGCAGCAAGTGCTGTCGAGCCGTTGGCCTTCAAGAATCCAAGGGTGTTTGCCTGTGCTTGCTCCCCAATGTTAAGCACCTCGTTTTTAAAAGCAGGGGATGTTTCGTCAAGAGCGAAGCCCATCGGTAAGAACAGCATCATGTATCCAACGGCGTGTCTATACTCGTAAAGCGTTGTCTTTTTCGCAGATCTTAAGGTGTGTATACGCGGCTCTGCTGTAAACCACGTGTACCAGACGGAAGCTAGAGATTGAGAGCACTTCTTCTTGGGGCGGACGAGATGCTTGGTTGCTTCGAGAGTTGGGGTGACTTGTGGGCCGACTGTACTAGATATCTCACTGGTACCTGATGAACCGAACTGGGTACGAATGTGCTCCTCCATCACTAACTGTCGCTCTTCCAGCCGCTTATTTTGTAACAGGAGATGTTCTATCTGCTCGGACTGGCGTTTGACGATCTCCAGAACCGCCGAGGTTTCGCAGCTGCAATCCGGAGGGCTAGTGTGTTCAGGTGGAGCTGGATCGAAGCCACGTCGAATTGTTGCACTCCAGGCAAACACCTCCGTTTCTCCAATCGACCGTGCCGCCATTGCTTCACGAATCGTAGTGACAAGCGCAGAGTCCTCTGCCAGCACCAGCAGGTTGGGGTAGTGCATGAACAGAGTCGCCGCTAAACATTCGGCCACCGCTTCGTCCAGGTTGAGTGCAGAGTCTGCGAAGCCTGTAGAGTTTGTAAAGAGTCGTGCTTGAAGTTGCAGAGCGCGAACCAAACAAGGAGGATCAAGACAGTGAAGAGTAGGAAGACGGGCACCTTCCTTTGGGCTCCAACCACTCAAGACCCGGGCTACACTCTGATCCGCCTGCGTCGTTCCCAACATGAATCCAAACGCTTTGTTGACTCGGTCCAGCTGCCATCCACCACGTTCTATGATCCAGTTCTCCGCCAGTGAACCGTCATTTGCGTGCATGGCTCCTCCACGGCGAAACGAATGCGAGGTGAGTCCAGAGGTAAGCACCACCTGCTTCTCTTCTGCAATTTGCTTGACTCTAACTAACAACCGGTTCACATATGCTTGTGCACCAGGTACAGCTCGTATGGTCGGAACCTTCTGAGTGGTATGCAAAGGGTCCAGGGTGTCGTCCGCCTCGAGGAGCTCGATGAGGCTCAGCTCTTCCACGCCGCTTTCATTTGGGGTGCTTCGTTTCGTGACGCCAAGCTGGGGGAAAAAGCACTTGGAAGGAGCCGACTGCGTCGCGAGAGATGCGGCTAAGGTAAATATCGGGCACGTTAAAAAGCAATTTGGGTCCTTAAACAAGGACACGCCCTGCAATAAGGCTGTCTTCACCCTTTTAAGTCGTAGAAAGAGGACACCACCTAACACAAAGAAACGGTAAGCCTTTCTAAATGAACGAACTTTGTAGACAACAACGATACTCACCAGGTAGTACCGTGAGCTGCTGTTTTTCGAGTTGCTCTGCATCTGAGCTGCGCCCATACAAATACCACATCATTACAACAAGTGAGGCATCTAGGTAGACGCTGGTCACAGAGGTGGATGTATAGAGCAACCGAACAATAGTTTCTAAATCTTGCTTAGAGCACGGTGGCGCCTTCTTTTCAAAAGTTCCATTCTATCGATTGGTGCAGAACTTTCCGAGCCCTGACAAAATATTTTGCAGCTGAGGTTTTACTATTGCCCCTTGTTGTGGATACATATCCAGCAGCCAGTTCTTGACATTTCCATAGTAAGCTAGACACGTATTTGTCGAAAGAGACTTGGTTGTTGATCTAGCTAGAGAATACGCATACTTGTCTAACAAAACACGAAGTACTTTACCGGTCTTGTCGCCATCAATTAGCTCTTTCATTTTGTCAAGTGTCATGCTTTCACCTTCCAGAAACGCCGAAAACGAGTTGAGCGCCGTCGATCTCGCCTTCTTGCTGTTCGCAGGGGCTAGCGATGCTATTGACATCGTTTCTGCTCTGTAGACTGCTTCTAATTGTGAAGTCGAAACTACCGTCGACAAAGGTAAGAAACTTTGGTATATTTTTAAAATATGCGTTTGTATTGGCTTTTGTATTGAATATATACATATTTTTAAAACATTCCAACCAAATATGGTCAGATGGGTTGGAACAATTTCACTTGCTCAAGAATTCAAATGATTGGCCAAAACTATCTATATAATCTAATGTTATTGGCGGATACATCTTTTAACCCTTTAACTACCGTGCCATTTTAAGGGGTCCGGTCAGACCCCTTCTAGAACGAATCAAATGTGTTCATTTTGATTTTTCAAACCAATGAGATCGCACTACCTACCTTTCACATTGAGATTCCTCTTAAAATAGATTTCCCGACGTTGGAGAGCGAATGGAAGACTTCGAGAGCATGTGCGGGAGGTGCGGAGCGTCGGTGTGCGACTGGGAGCATGTTGGTAGCGAGCTCACAGAGGTAGGTGCACGGTTGGAAGTGAAGCTGATACGTTAACGACAGCGAGGTCGAGTCATCCGTACAGCGTTACGCCGACTATACATGTACTGGAAGCACGGGAGATTGAGTGGTGAAGTTCCAACATGCATCACTAGAGAGCTAAACCAGCGTTGGCCGGACGCAAAAGATGTAAGTTGTATTCAAGCTGCTGGCAGAGTCAACTCCTCTACACTAGTGATTGACTTATTTGCTCGTTTGCGTGTAAATGCTACAGGATCATCGGTTCCGGCGCGGCAAACAGCATCCAGTGCGTCGCGCAGCGCTGGAGATTGCCCCCTGAATACATCTTGGTAGTGAAATGCACTAAAGCACTCGACATGAAACCCTCGCTCACATTTGGTACATCCGTACCGTGACTTTTGCTAACCCTCTGAGGCTACACAGAAGTAGCACTTGAGCTTACCGTTACTGTTTGTTGTAGAGTTCGGGAGTGATGATATGTAGCGAGGCGTCTGCTCCAACAACGTCGTCAAGGTCAACGCGTTTTCTCTTCTGCTCACGGCGCACCTTCAGGCGCCGAGCCGCCTTCTCGTTGCTCGTCAGGCTGTCAGCAATCCGCCTTTGAACTCGCGCAGCGTCGGGCGGATTGCCTCCGTTTTCTTCATCAAAGCGAAAGCATTTATTGTCGCCATGTCAAGAAGCCACGTGTACAGTGTCATGTCGAGACGCTTCTCACGGCGTCTGTTCGGATTAGTTGCACGGAGCTGATCCACGCGATCAACACCGTTCATGAAGCGGTTGTACACAGCTATCACCGTAGGCGCCATGAATATCCTTCTGTGCATGACGCGGTCGTCGGTCCAACGTTGGATCGGGTACAGACCATGACAGCATGCCACCGCCTCCTGAGTACTTCCGCTTAGGGTTCTTGTTGACGGAGTTGCTCGCAGATCATTGCTGTAGAAGATCACCACCTTGCGGTCCTTGTAGACGATGTAGCCAGCTCGATCCGCTAGCTCTAAATTAGGTCGAAATGGGTGTCTGTCGAGATTTTGGGAGGCGTTTTGTGCTTTGTTGTGATCTGCTTCCTTCTTTTTCCACTCCGATTCAAGATCCACAGCGGATACCAGCTCCCACTCACCACGCTCAGCTTTATTTACTCGCAATATGGCTGCCTCAACCGCCGGATTGTTCCATTTGTCGATCAGATTGAGCCGCACAGTGCCGATGGTGTGCATTTCACCGTCGGTGAATGCTAAGATCGCCTTGGCATATGTATGCCTCGTGTAGAAATTGTCGGATACAGTAAGTCGATAGCCGCTTGGAGAACGTAGCAGTTTCGTTTGGTGCCCTACCATTGCTAACCACAGCGCCGTCGCCGAAGTAGGGTTCACATCAATGTCGTTGCGCCGCAGAGTGTTATACAGTGAAGTACGAAGTGCAGGGAACTGCTCTGTGTATCGCTGAGCTGGACTAGACTGCAGCGCGTTTCCAGAAGCGTTATCCCAGAGGCTGTGGACATACAGAGCATCCCAGCCGACGACTGCGTAAAATCGGATACCGTATTTATCAGGTTTAGAAGGCATGTATGTCCGCGCTCTCGAGCGTGCTTTGGTTGCGACAGTCATTCCGTCGATGCTGCTTACCCCAGTAGGAACTGCAAATGCCGCAAACTGCTTCTGGAAATGGTTTAGAATTGTGCGGCTGTGCCATAGCGGATCGCGTTGCTTGACGGGTGTTGGATCCCCAGGGGCGTGAAACTGCAATGCCGATCTGATATTCTGAAATCTTGTTCTCGCCATGGTTTCCTTGAACGCAGATTGACCTAGAAAGCGACTCTCAGACCAATACTCAGCAATATCGCTGCGAGGGCAGATACTCATGGCGATCTCCAATCCACAGTAGGCGTTGAACTCATTTTCCGTTAGTTTTGGCAGTCCTTTGGAAGCTAGCACGTCAGATGTCCATGTAAGTAGACTCCGCCTAAATGCCGCCGTCACAAACAAAGAGAACAGCCCATATTCTGCGTTATCACGGTAGGCTTTACTTACTCTCGCTGGGGCGGCAATATGAAGGCCATTCTGCATGTTCAGGGAGTCCATGTACGCGCTGCCGAGTGAGCTAGGTGCATGAACACTTTGAGTGTGAACGCCAGTGACTTCAAGAGCTGATCGTTGTGAAACGCCGTCGGCGTTGCTCAAGAAGGCATCAACAGCCTGCTGAAATTCGTCAATACAGTTCTGCGTGTCAGATACACTCTGTTGAGCGTCGGCACCGTGCTCAAGATCGAGCTCGTGCTGATACTCTTCTTCTAGGGTCCTATCCCAGTCGTCTACTAGAGCCTCCACCGCGATGTTGTCAATGTGGTAGCCCTGCTGCTCAAGAGCGTCCCATTCTACGCTGTCCTGCGCATCCATGTCGTTGCTCGTGTTGATGTGCGCGAAGCTCGATGAAAACCTGTTTGACGCTTATATAGCTCTGTCGGTCAGAATTTAGCGGCCTGGCTAACACGCGGTAGAGGTCTCAATGGACCTCTTCCGTGACTCACTGGTGACCTTTCCCTAAAGCAGGCGCATTTATAACCAGTTAGATTTGAGAGTTAAAGGGTTAAATATATTTACAGTAATAGACTGGTTGGAATAGAGTGTATATTATACCTTATCAAGGGCATCATTTTGTACTATTACTACACTACGTAAGAGACAGAGTGATTGTATTGTATTGTGAACGCGTTTCGCGAGCCGTCTAGCCACCGTAGTGGTTCAACTTCCGCATGCGTCGGGTTATCTCTCAGTTTCTACTGTTCTCTCTGCTCTCGGCCAGAGTCCGTCTAGCGGCGCGTACGCAAGTAGCCCTTCAGTAAGGTTTTTCCATCCGTCGCGGTCCTGTGCACACAGTCGGAGCAGGTACAGGTCGGGGGCTCTTTGAAGTTGGTGTCCTGAGGAAAGAGTCTGGAGGTCGGCGTCGAGTACCATAGGAAGCGTGATTCGTCGTCTGCCTAGCCATGTGCCGTGTTTGCTGGGTCTGAAGTAGGCGTCCATGAAGCGGTTGGCTGGGATCCCTGCTGGGCGGCGGAGGATGTGACCAAACAATCTCCAGCGGTTGCGTAATAAGTGGTAGCGGAGCGGTTCCGTCCCAGTACGGTCGTAGAGCTTGTCGTTGGGAATTCTGTTCGGGTAGGTCACACCTATCACCTTCCGTAGTTGTTGGCGGTGAAATCGTTCCAGGCCGAGTAGGTCGGTCTGTGTCAGGGCCCAGGTTCCGCTATTGTAGAGCAGGATTGGCAGGACATAGCAGTTGTATAGACGAAGTCGTGTCGCTTCAGAGGTCTTCGATGGCCGAAGCCATATCTTCCACATTCGGTGTAGCGCTGCGGTCGCGAGGTTCTTGCGTCGCGAGAGGTCTTCTGTGTCACCTAGAAGGGAGCCGAGTTTGCGCGTGTTACGCCAGGATTCATGTTTGTCGCGGGAGATCCGGGTTGAGTAGGCAGTTGGACTGCGATGTACGATAGTATGCTCGGTCTTGGTCGTGTTCATCTGGAGTGACCATTTAGCCAGAATGGCTGGGGCTTGTGTTTCGATCAGGGTGGCAATGTCAGCGTGGTTGCAAATAAAATCAGCGTCGTCGGCGTATACGATCATGTCGGCTAGGAGGTCATGAGGGACATCGAGTTGGCTGGCTAGGTCACGTAAAGCTGCTTCAAGATAAACAACGAAAAGAACAGGAGATAATGAGTCACCTTGTGGAGTACCTGTGTTGCTCTCAAATGGAGAGAGCAACTGATTGCCGAGTCGGAGAGAGAGATTTGTATCTCGGAGTAGAAGTCGAATCAGGCGGAGTTCATCTTCGTCGACGATGTCCTTGAGCACGGTGAGGGGTTTGTCGCGGTTGATGGTATCAAAAGCACGGGAGAGGTCAATTCCGAGGATGTGGAATTGTTCTTTGTATCTCTGGGTACGTGCTGCAATCCATCTGTGGGCCCATAGTACTGCGACTGGGCCTGAACCCACATTGGTGTGGGGACAGGAAGCGTTCGACCTTCGGTGATATGCGGTGAAGCACCACGAGCGAGACTGCTTTGCGGATGCTGTTGAGTAGGACGATTGGTCGGAGACTGGCGCATTGGCCAGCCGGCTTGTTTGGCTTCGGGAGTCCTAGTAGGATCCCGTCACCCAGATGGATGTTTTCTCCGGTTGAAAAACCATGGTTGAGGATGTCGGCGAGTGGTTGGGCTAGAATAGTCGATCCATACTTGAGTAACTCGGCGGGGATTTCGTCAGGGCCCGTCGCGCGTCCATTGCGTAGGCGTTTGAAGGCGCGGTCGAGCTCTGCAGCGGTGACTGGGTTGGCTAGGGGTCGTTTCAGTCCGTCGGCTGTGATCGGTTGTCGTGTTGGGTCGGTGAATTGGCCTTGAAAGTGTTGTTTGATCTTGATACCTGCGTCTTTGTGGCTGAGGATGTATTTGCCTGTGGAATCACATAGAGAGGTTAGAGTCGAGCGTTTTTGTAAAAGCGCCCGAGTTGCCTCAAACAGCCGAGCCGAGGGGCTCGACTGCTCAATGGCGGTTAGTTTCTCATCAATGAAAGCGTTAGCGAGTGCTTTACTGCGATCGCGGATCTGATGAAGCAAGTGGTTGCGTTGTGTGCGGAGAGCTTTGACGTCCTTCGCGTGGTCATTGTAGATGAGCAGACGGAGCTTGCGTTGTTCGCAGGAGAGGCGAGCTAGCTCGGCGTCCACCACTTTGGCATGATTGACTAGTGGTAGATAGCCGATTGAGTCGGCTGCCGCTTCCAGAACTGTATTTAACGTTGCTGTCCAACGTTGGCCCGGCGATCCTTGGTGAGGAGGCGTCGTTGTAATCATCGTCTTGAGTAGTTGTCGGTATTGATGTCTGGATGTTTGGTCGTGCACCAGCAGGTGCGTTGCGAGCCGAGTGTCAGCGGTATTAAGCCGCATTTGGCCTTGGCTGCGGCGCAGTCCGCGGAGTGCCTTGATGTTGAAGTCCAGCGTGACAAGCTTGTGGTCGGATGGCGTGGTGATGCCTCCCCAGGACTGGGCGTTTACGCACAGTGCTTTGTTCCGTTGGCTGCACATGATGTAGTCAATTTGGTTGAAAATGCTGTAGTTCCTTAGGCGGTGTGTCCATGTCGTAATGTTGCGGGCACGTTTTCGGAATGCAGTGTTCGTAATAAACAAGTCGTTAGCGTCACAAAATGAGGCAAGAACGTGACCGTTGCGGTTGCGCCGGCCGCGTCCCCATTCCCCGATAAAAGTTTCTTGATCTCGTCGTTGGCCGATTTTCGCGTTGAAGTCGCCGAGGATGAACGTCGTGTCTCGTTGCGGAAGCTTGGATAGCGCGACGTGGAGGTCCTGGTAGAATCGGTCAATCTCGGTGGCAGCGTAGCCGCTGTGGGGTGAGTACGCATTGATGATATTTACACGCTGAGCTTTGGGGAGACGAAGCTGGAGCACTCCAACTCTGTCGGACTGTGCCCAGTATTTGTGCAGGAACCTGTGCAGGTGGGGAGCGATTGCAAAGCCGATGCCGTGCCAGCGGTTGGACGTCGGGAGGGTCAGTAGATGGTACGTACCTGTCTTCTGTTCACTCTGGTAGGTGATACGGGTCTCTTGCAGTCCGAGGATGTCAACCTTGTAGGTCAACAGGTCTCTCGGAAGAGTCTCATGTTGCTTGCGCTGGGAGCCAATGGACTGGGCATTAAACGTACCTAAGCGGAGATTGCGCGCTTGTGGCTTCGGGTGGGAGCGTCGTGGCTGCGAAAATGGGAGCTGGGGGTGAGAGGGGTTTTTAGAGAGAGGTTCGTAGAGGGAGAGACCCGTGAGAGACTGACAGACGCGGTGAAGCGTCTGCCGGAAGCGTTGAGCGAGCATCATGCCACCTCAGGCTTCCCGGGAGGGCGTCACCCCAACCCGACCAGGATAGACAGAGTGATATGCATGTGAAAGTGAAAAGTACATCTGTAGTTTACAATCTAGCTTTATCTAGATGTGGGGCCATATCCGAGGATAGCCGCTAAAAACTTTTGGAAATGCCTACTGTCACAAATTATTTGTGCCGTAAAACGGCCTGATTTGGAATACCGCCAACACCGGTATTTCAGTTTTTAAAATTCTGATTTTTTCAAATTTCGATCGGCCAGCAACCACTGGCTTTCATTTGTTCGATCCCCCCCCGATAGCACCGTTAAATTGCGCGCTTCTCGGCCCCTTGCTACAAGTCCACGATGGCCACGACAAAGCCCAAGAAGCGGAAGTATAGTAGTGAGAACGATGACAGAGATCATCAGGAGCCTGTCCAGTCGTTTGACACTTTCGATGGCGTGTTTTCGTCGTGGGAAGCGTTTCAGTCTGCGTTTGACAAGTACGTTTTGGCCTTATATGATTCCAGCTGCTTTCAATAGTACGAGGTTTAAGACAATACTTGTTTGCTACAGGTACAAAGAGGACACTCACCAGCTCTACAAGATCCGGTCGACGATATCCGTCAAGACCGGAATAGGTCGAGCTGCACAGGCAGCAAAGAGGGTACCCAGAGCGGAACTTTGGGGCGAGGAACTTGGCTCTTACGCAAAGTACTTCATCTGCACACATGGCTGGGAGTTTAAGCCACGTGGAAAAGGGACGCGGACAAACCATCGTATTCGATCAACGGGGTGTCCGGCGAAGCTGAATGCAAATCTATTCAAGGACAAGGATGATAATACTTTTAAGGTGCGAGTCACAGTCCATAACGCCGGTCACAACCACGACGTCAACGGGAACGTCTATTACTCTTATCCGGAGGCGCGGAAAATCAATTCCCCTGGCACACAAAGCGTCGTGAAGACCCTTATTCAAGGTACATTGTGAATGCTCTGAACGTCGTCGGTATCTAATAGTTTATTTTGTATTACAGGAGGCTCAAAGAAGAAGAAGATTTTACGTTATCTAAAGGAGGTCTCCGGTAAGCCTATTTTACCAAAGGACGTGGAAAATCTTATTGCCAAGATGCGGCGTGAAACCTACACTTCGGAAAATGACAACGTTCGAGTCTCGCAATTGCTTCGTGATTTTAGCGAAGGCCCAGGCAATGCTGTCAACGTATTCAGAGATGCTACAACAGGGTTGACCTCGTGTATCACCTTTCAGACTGCATTTATGCGTAGGATGACTCGAAAGTTTCCTGAAGCCCTCTGTGTTGATGCTACGTACGGCACCAACATCAATCGGTAATAATTGGTGTAGCTTTCACAAGGTTATCGGATCACCAACTAATTTATATGTTGAATTTGTAGTTACCGCTTGTTCAGCTTCATGGTCACCGATAAATTTGGCTGTGGCAAATTTTCACAGCATTCTTTGGTGGATGGAGAAAGCAGATCGAATATGGAGTGCGCTGTTTCTGCATTCAAAGAAAACAATCCGGCTTGGCGTGAGGTGAAGGTAATTATCATCGACAAAGATTTCACTGAGCTGGCTCTGCTGAAAGATGAATTCCCGAATGTTACGGTTATTCTTTGTCAATTTCACGTTATTGATTACTTGAAGCGGGAGGTGAGCAAGAAGAACTATGGATTTTCGAACTTTGAGAAGACACATGTGGAAGAACCTGCTGACGCTAATGGTTCGTGCGGCAACTGAGAGTCATTCGGTCACTACCTTTCTGCACTACAGAAGCTATGTGAAACAAGACCTGTATTCATGGATTATTTGGAGAAAAATTGGTTGAAATGCAAGGGGTTATGGTGCACTTTTAAGCGTGGCAATATTCCGCATCTTGATAACAATACGAACAATCGTTTGGAAGCGAGCTGGGGTGCAGCAAAGGACATTTTGCACAGACACATGGCAATGGATGAGTGCATCGACCACTTGCTCTTCCTGCAGCAGTCCGCAGAGGATGAATATAGCGCCAAAGTGAAACGTGTCGGATTTCGATTCAACCAGCGCTATGACGCCGAAATGAGCGTGTTAGCAAAGCTCGCCACTCACCACGCCTGTGATTTGGTAGAAGGCCAGTACACAGCCTGTCGTGCGGAAAGCTACTCTATCTCCGCTGATGAAGTCAGTCCCAGTTACGTCACCCTGACAAGTCATAAATCCGGTGCAACATTCGCTGTCAGTGTGCTGGAAAACAAGTGTAGCTGCAGTTTTCACCAGACGGTGCTACTACCGTGCTGCCACATCATGTTTTTGAGGCTCCAAAATGAAGAATTTCGGTCTGTCATACCGTACGATTGTATCCCGGAGAGATGGCTAATTGGTGACAAGGACTCCGATGACGAAGGCACAATTTCTATCTTTACTGTCAGAGACGTCGACGCTTCTACTACACGTACTCGGGCACAATGAAAAGTATCGGGCTGGGTTTGCTGTTTGCCAAAAACTTGCCGAAGTTATCGCTGATAAAGGCACTCGGAGTTTCAACAAGTGGCTGAGTTACCTTACTAAGGTCGAAAGCATCGCAAGACTCGACAATGTGGTCCCTCTGTCCCCACAAGTGTCCACAGTGATCAATAGTACTGCGGTTTGTGGACCTACAACCAACACTGTTAGAGTTTGTGACCCTAACACCAACTCTCCCGGTGTTTGTGATCAAGTCACCAACTCTTATAGTATTTGTGACCCAGTTGCTTGTGTTTCCAATGTTGATGAAACTGAACCCGGTCCACCACTGTCACTACTTCAGCATTAGCTAGTGGAAATGTTGGCGACCAAGTACCAGACACGCAAACCAATCGTGAAGAGACTCACGTAATGGATCCTACACTAGGTTCCCCAAGTGATAAAGGTGGCGCTACCGAGACCAATTCTGAGCGAGTTTGTGATGCGATCACCAATTCAGCTCGAGTTCGTGAATCAATCACCAACTCAATCCCATTGTCCAGACAAGTGAAACAGGCTACCCCCAGAACAGCAAGCCGGCGCCTAAATTTACGTGACAGCAGATATGAGGATAACGGGAACAGTACGGACGAAGATTTGACTGTTAAACTTAATCCGGCCAGCAAACCATCGGGACGGCCTAAAATCAGGCGAGCAACTAAAAGGGCTAAAGTACGGAAGGAATTTGAAAACACCAAGGCATTAGCTGACCAACTCAACACTGTGGGTGATATTACGTTAGTAACCCTTCGAGACTACGTTGATGAGAAGAAATTATCGCTTGCAGCAGTGGAGCCGATATTCTCTGCGATCTCAAGTCAGGCATCAAGAGGCAAAGTTTAAGCGGCCTAAAGCGCGAGTTCAAGTTGGCAGCGAAAAAATTGGCAGCGATGCGCAAATTGACGCGATGGGTGGAGAAGAGATCTGACACAGAGGAAAGAAGCACTATTTTGACAAGACTGCCACTGTTGAACATGTATTCGGCATTTAAATCGAGGATTGGTGAAACAATTATTCAATTTGATGACCTTACGAAATTTGCTGGAGAAGGATGGCTCTCGGACGGGTGCGTCTTTGTAGCGTCGCTTCATACAGCCTCAAAAGCAAAAATGACTGGAAAAAATAGAGGTGGTGTCAACGAGATCATTGCGGTGGATCCTGTATTTCTAGGCTTTCAACAAGAAGAAGACCGAAAAAGACTGCTGGATACCAATCGCCAAATATTCAGTAAAGGTGCCAAGGGGCGAGTGGTTTTTCTTCCGGTAAATATCGAAGTGGACATTTCGCACTGGTGCGCAGTAATTTTTGACTTTCGCAGTGAAATACTGTGGATTTACGATCCGATGCACAGGATCGACTACATCTCTAAAGTGGAAAAGATAATGACCGATTACGTCATTCCGTTTGTAGATCCTGGTTATAAGTTCACGCCGAAGACGTCGACCGCTTGGAAGCAAAATGACGGTTACAATTGCAACGTGTTGATTGTAAAGTGGTTTGAAGTATTTCTGAACGTGGCAATGCACACAGATGCAACGGAAGGCCTACAAACATTGACGCAACAGCGAATCACCGCAAAAGACGTAGACGAATGCAGATACAACATGTTCGCCACAGTTTTCTTAGATGCTTGCAATAATTAGGGAGCTAAAGTCAATACATACGTTCATATGAATCAATTCACGTAGAATAACAAGTCCTCGACATGTACAATAGATCAAAGTGTAGCCAACCGAGATTGTAGAGATTTTTTCACAAATACTTCAATGTACTCCTGAGATACCGGTACATTTTCTTGCTTTAGTATTCGGAATTAAAAGAATTTGTGCCCCTTTCTTACCCGATAATTTGTGACAGTAGGGTGAGCCAAAACTTTTTCCGCTATGCCCACTTAGAAATGGCGATAGTACGGTGGACCGGAGAAGTACATCATATCTTCTGCATAAGTTTTGCATCGAAAACGCACAATGTAGAGAGCTGCGGCCGCAGCTGCGGCTTTTGCGGTGAGATGGGCTGTTGTCTCGTACCCGTACACAAGCGCTGTTGCCCCGTGATTCACGACATGTAAGACCAGTTGACGCAGCTCGTTCGGCCTCGGAGAACTTATCGTCAACCGTAGGTCAATTCAACATGCCATCTGCCTGGTTCAAGAGGCTTGCTTCAAGGGAGCACATTTCAGAATTTGCGCTGCAAGTGATGAAACTCGTGAAAACAATCGCGGCAGCGTTGCTTTTGGCAAGGATATCGATTGTGCTGTGTCGAAAATTGAGGATTGCTCGTGGCCTGGCGCCACTAACTGGGCCACTGGGTGTCTTTCTACTCGGGAACATGCCAGCGTACATCAAAAACCGCAACCACATCTATCATTTCTTGGTAAGTATTCAACAAAGATATTATCGCTGTAGAAGACTCATCGATTAACTCTACTTTCGTTAGGAGGGTCTACTGAAGCAGCATGGAGGTCGGATGAAAATGCCATGGCATCTTTTCTTTGATGGGGCCATTTACGTAAGTAAACGCCGCATGTGAAGCTTGAGGAGCTCACGGATAGTGTTGTACAGATCACTGACCCGGTGGACGTCCAGCACATTCTATCGACAAACTTCAGTAATTACGTGAAGCCGCAGGGTTTCCTGGACGCGTTTCAAGAAATATTCGAGAATTCCTTCTTTGCGATGAATCACCACTCCAAAACTTTTGACGGGGGAGCTGGTTGGCGTCTGCAGCGCAAAGTTGCTGCCAAAGTCTTCACCAACGCCAACTTTCGCGTGTTTGTAGAGCACGTTTTCGCTCGCCATGCGGAAGATATCCTCACGAGTGTGCAAGCTGAAGGGAACCAAGTCAGTTTCTGCTGTGATATGCAGGAAATCAGTGCTAGGTACACACTGCAGACCATCTTTGACGTCGCTTTCGGAATATCGTTAAGTAAGGTCGCAGTCGCAGACGAATTCGCTTCTCATATGGACTTCATCAACGAACACTGCGCACAGCGGTTGTTTGTGAAACAATACTACAAGATTCTCCGTTGGCTCATGCCTAGTGAACGAGAGTTACGGTGGCGCACACGGGAGGTCCGCGCTGTAGCGGATGCTGTGTTGCTTCGACGTCTGGAGGAGTCACAGGAAGAGATCAACGCTCGGTCGGATCTGTTGTCGCTGTTTATACGCAAAGCTCGAGAGGCTGATGCTTGTTCGTTGCTGGGGCCTGAGACGCTCCGTTCTATCATCTTGACATTCGTGTTCGCTGGTCGAGACACCACTGCTGAGTGTATAACATACAGCTTCTATGCCATCGCTAGGCATCCGCGAGTTCAAGAGCGAATTGTCGAGGAACTGGAGAGCTTGAGACCAAAATCTGGCTCGAACCCCACGCCATTTACGTTCAACGAAGTAAAAGGAATGAGATATCTCGAAGCTGTTGTCTACGAGGCCATTCGGTTGTATCCTGCGCTGCCATACAACGTCAAAAATGCTGTTGAAGACGACTACCTGCCCGATGGCACGTTTGTCCCTGCAGGTGTTGATGTCGTTTACAGTCCGTGGTATATGGGCCGCAACGGCGCGTTGTGGGGTGATGATCCATTGGAGTTCCGACCTGAACGTTGGCTGAAGATGTCCAAACGCCCGAGTGCGTACGAGTTCCCAGCATTCCAAGCTGGTCCACGTATGTGTCTGGGCATGAACATGGCTGTCTTGGAGGCGAAGCTCTTCCTTGCCACCACTCTACGTCGCTTTCACGTGGCGATTGCACCGGGCGAGAAACTCGAACGGAATTATGTGTTGAAGTCAGGATTGTTCATGGAGAACGGTCTACCATTGCAGTTGACGTCGCGGCTTCAATGCGCGTCATCGGCTTAAATGTCAATACATTGTGTGTGTCAATACATTGTGTGTGCAAGTGGATGTTTTGTGTATGAACCACCAGAATGTTAGATGATGTGATCCGAAGGTTATCTCAATGCGAATGTTGCGCGAATATTTCGGCGGTGGAGGGCCGCTCATTACGCGGAGACTACAGTAACATGCCGTACCAAGTGCTGCCCGGCCTCGTGGTCATCTCCGTCGCCTTCTCGCTCATGGGCGTGGGCTTCGGCGCCGTCAACAAGTGGCAGGCCCGCAACAACATGCAGGTGCGGCTGTCGGTACCTGCAATTCCGTGCTAAAAGGCGCAATTCTAACACTATTTTGGGTCGTTCCTGCCGCTTTGTTGATGATACAGAGCAAGCTGCAGCTGCTGACGGACTGGGACCGCATGATGGACGAGCGCGACCGGAAATTGGCAGCTAGGGCGGCAGCATTCGAAGCGAAACAATAGCAGAACGTTTCCGCTAAAGGGAATGAGGAGCGGCTTCGACGTGGTTAAACTCTCGCGTTAATTAACGGGCGGAAGACAGACGGATATTGAAAACTCTTCTACGGTGTCTGGAGTTCGCGAGTCGAGTGATCAACTGTCTTTAGCGCTCTGGGGGAAAAAGTGAACTACGTGAAAAGAAGAAAAGAGAGAAAAAGTAAGCAGGAGAGGCAGCACGCTCGAGGATTTCGAGATGTATTTGGTTATATACCCGCGTTCAAAGCTTGCTCGACGAGTTCCGCTTTACTACGTGTACATGGCACTGAGCAGGTATAGCTAGAGATGCAGGTCGCAAGGGATGATCTGCATCTGTGCTGCTCGTATATCCGGTGCTAGACACTCGCTACCGTGTACAGTTGCCGTGTACGCAGGTGACTGCCAGGTCTGGCGTGGTGTTCAACGCGACAACGTTTGAGTCTGCCAAATCAACCCGGATTGTTCTGCAGGGAAAGATCGCAAATGTGCATCACGGTGGTTTCCTTTCGGGTTTCAATACAAGCACCACCATACGGTCGTTTGTGTTTGTCGACATGTTAGTTTAGTTAATAAGAAATCCGAGCACTGCCGTGGCCCACGCGACAACTCCACTAGTTGAAGCCGCGACGTGATCCCATGCACAGGAGCTCCTTCTCTCTCTCGCACCTTCACTACGTGTCTCGCCACCACGAAAGGCCGAAGATCTCATCGGGGAAATACTAGTACAAAGCGGGCAGTTCCGCGCGTCGTCACACATCTATACCCTCTCATTCTCGCTCGCTCCCTTCCCTCCTCTCTCGCAGTTGGATCCTTCACGGCAACGGGTACTTAGTCCTTGGCACCGGGGCAGTTCCGGGCCCAGTGGCCAGTTTCGCCACACTGATAGCACTTGTCCTCGCTCGGGCCGCTGTCATCAGGGCAGTCGCGACGCAGGTGGCCAGTCTGGCCACAGTGGTGGCACTTACGGGACTCACGGAGCTCCTGTGGGCAGTCGCGACGCAGGTGGCCGGACTCTCCGCAGTTGTGGCACTTGGGGGGCTGCACGTCCTCGGGGCAGTCGCGACGGATGTGGCCAACCTGGCCGCAGTTATGGCAGGCGCGGCCGCCGGCAGCAGTGGGGCAGTCGCGCTTGAGGTGGCCCACCTTGCCGCAGCCGAAGCAGGCAGCGCCGCTGTATCCGCCGAAGCCGCCCTCCTGGGTCGAAGCCTCCGGGCAGTCGCGACGCAGGTGGCCGGTCTGGCCGCAGTTGTGGCACTTGCGCTGGTTAGCAGTTTCCATTCTTGTGTCTAATGATATTAAAAAAAATACGTTGTACGCGTCAGTGATATGTACACAGTACTGCAGGCTTTACAAGAGCATTGCAGAGCTCCTGACAGTCTCCATCTCCATCGCCAAACGCTCACCTCTTCGCTCCGATTCTTCCGCAGAAATGACACGCGAAGAGCTCCTGGCACTAGATGGGAGCCCACGCGTCGGCCAAGAGATTGGTCGCTGGAGCCCCGAGGTTTTATGTGCATAAAACCTCAAGGGCGAAGGCATCTCGACACCCCCTCCAGACCCGTTTCTTTGACTCAGCAGCTTCTTACTAAAATCAAGTCAAAATGCAGATCACGGTCGCCACTGGAGAACAAGCTCCGCCCTGCTCGACTAGGCCAAGTGCGGGAAACGAGGACACAGAACGAAGCTGACTCATCCACGACTTCGCGACGTGTCGTTCTAACACGCACAGTGCTAAAGCTCCGGTTGATAGAGCAGCTGAAAATTGCCCAATATTGGGCAGACTTGGCAGGATGGATGTCATGAGAGGCAGCCTTCCCTCGGTATCTCCCAATTGGCGGTCGTTTCACGTCTTATTGGTCACAATCCATCCGGGTTATCTGGCCAATCCAAAGGGCGGATCACTCCAACTTCAACTTGGATCTTTGACAGCAGCGGAACAGCGCTGCAACACCAGACTGAGCCAGGACGAATCCCGCTGCAAGACCCACAGGCGACCAGGGGGCGCTACAGAGCCATTCCAACACTTGGTCGACCCAATAGTGAAGCGAAGAAGCGGACGAAAGCTTGGGAACGGAGGGTGATGATTCTGGATAATGGTGCTGCACGAATGAGGCGAGTGACGGGTTCCCGCGCTCCAGCACTGGTAAATACTCGCGTACGTACGTCCTTGTCCACCACTGTGTGTTGCTACTATTGCTCAGGATCTTGACTGTTGGCAGCTTGCGGTTCCAGGTTGTGTTTAGTCTGGTGAAGTCGTAGTAGAACAACTGCGCTCGAATGGCGTCGGGTGGGGAATCGGGAAATGGGTCGCGTGTCGTATCGAGCAGATCCTTCACGTCGGACGAACCTTCCAATAGTCTGGATACGAGATGCACGAGCCACGGGGCACTGTTGTAGTCGCCGAGTGCAGCGAACCACATTTGCCAGTCCAATCGCGGGTGGAACGGAGCCACCAGACGCGGCGCAGAATCCACATCGCCAGGCTTGTACTTGAAGTGATATGCTTCCCACGTCAGTCCACCGTCTTTTGTACCTTCCAAAATTATCTCTGGTCGTGCAACGACCGATATCTCCTGCCCATTTTCCAGTTGAACTGTGCCCACGCCAGTCATGGTGCGGAACAAACCGTAGGCGTTGGTGACACGGTACTTCTCGGTCGAGTAGTAAGTGGAGATGACGAATGAAGGTAGCGATTGCTGGAACGACTGGTCCAACACCGAGAGAGTGACAACACTGCTTGTGAAGATCCACAAGCTCGCCACTGTAGTTGTCAAGAGGTAAATGAGCTTCAGCGCGAGTCGCTTCCTGGACCAAAAAGGAGTCGTGGTAGTGAACTCTGCACGTATAAAAGATCGCGCGAATTGTCGACAGCTTGAGAGAAACATTGCGGCAGCCGTGAACACCGTGCAACACGGAAGAATCCGCGCAAGCCATTCTTGAGTATCGTCGACAGTCGGCAGTAGCCGAATCCGTGAAGCTAAAAGCAGTCCCAGAAAGGCACTTCTCTCGTTTGTCGTGTCCTGAATCGTTATTTCAAACACTTCCAGCCACGTGTAGACACAGAAGCAAAAACCAGCAGTCGCCAGAATCTTCGTAGCTAGAGTATGTCTCTGTAGCGTGTACCATACTGACTCCATTCGAGCTAGCCATGACTTCTGCTGCGTTGTCTCGTGGTCGCAGTCCTCGTTCGTTCTGGTCGAGCAGTCGATGTCAACTAAAGCTGCAGCTAGAATGATAGTCAGGAAGTTGAAAAAGTTGTAGTTGCCCGTAAGCAGAATGGAAATCTGCAACGCGATCTGCTGAATGGCACCAATTCTGCGCAGTATGGGGTGTGGAGCGAGCAAGAAGAACGTCCAGGGCCCTTCAATCAGCAATGTGACTGCAACCGCGAGACGATTCATGATCGGCTACAGCGTACAAAAGTTACAGTCAGATGACAAAGACGATAACGTCAGTGAGCTTCTGCATCAGCACTCACCGGGGCTTGCAATGCGTACCAACCCAGCGGCAATGGCAGCGGTTGGGACGCAAAGTGGAAGTCTAGCGCAGAGAGACCAAGCCATGTTGGGCATCGCGATTGAATCTTGACAGCACCGGACATGAGCATAAACTTGAAGAACAAGAAGCGCAGTGTCCAGATCGCAGCGGCAGGAGTCTCGAAGGTATCAGCTCTTCTGCAATTCCACCATGGTGCTAGCAGAACGGCCAAAGCACCTACTTCCAGCAATAATGAGTCCCATTGGAACTGCATGAACGTCTGGCCACACTTGACGATAGAAAAGTAGCAAACCCACTGGAGTGCCAATGGTCCAGACGTGCGCCATGCCGGCTGTATCATACCCAGCACTGCCATTGTGGCACCCGCCAGACAGATCACCTCCATGCAAAAGATTGGCGTCCATTGCAATGGCTCGTGTAGCCACACGATCGTTGGGAACCTGGTGATCCATTCGAAGGTCGACGTGTCATCAGATCCCGGTGCGTATCGGTGCTTTACATTGCGCAAGAAGGCGTCCACGGGCTCAATGCCATTCCTAAAAGTAAATTAATCATCACGAATGAATGAGCAAGGTTCAACTAGTCGCAAGCTGTATCGACATTGGTCACGTACTCTCCGTATAGACCAAGCACTTGCGATCGAATGGAAGCGAAGGCTACCGCGTACACAGCGCAAATGCAAATGAGGAAGAACTCCCGAGGGAAGCTCATTTTACACCGTCGTCGGATACGCCGTCGGAAAAAAAAGTGAGCGACATATATTAATGTGAGTTACACCACCCTTATAACCATAACGATCCTAACGTGTAACGGGGTTACATTGAAGAGTGACTTTAGTCACTCTTCCGAAGTGGATACATTTGGTGTGTCACACATCATGGTGACACGTGCTAGAAAAATAAGCTTAATTTTATTTAAGCTCAAATTAAGACTTGATTTTATTTAAGCTCACTGAGTTGGTTGTGGTAAACTAATTAAGGCTTAATTTTATTTAAGCTCACTGAGTTGGTTGGGTTAAAAATCCCACCCGTCTAGCGCGCTCAATACAGAGAGGCGTAACTTGGCATACGTTTAGAAGGTATCTTCACGACATGTACCTGCATTGCGCCACAGCAGAGGAGTGCTTGTAGCGAGCGCACCACCACGATGAAGCACTGGATACGAGCTTTGCGGTGGTTGGGGATATACCCCAACCACCAGCCCAGACAAAAAGCTAGGCCCTCAATTGGTAGTACCGTGAGCGACGGTTCACCGCGCGATAATACCGGTATCAAAGCGCGATATACCGGTATTAGAATGAGACTCGATGGCGGTGGGCGTACTGCTCTCCCTGGAGCCGCCTCCTTCCTCTCCTTCAGCCTCGTTGAGGTCTCCCAAGCGTCAACGGTTAAATGACTCTGCAGACGTAATACTTCAAGAGTCTACAGATGTATGTGAAGAAGGAGAAGATGTTCAGGACACCGAGGATAAAACGAAGAGTTTCAGCCGGGTGACATGTGCAGAATGTGGCGAGCAGTTCATGTTTGCTGCTAAGCTGGTAGTTCACAGTCAACAGACTCGACACCGTCCATTTGCCTGTGAACACGATGGCTGCAAGAAGAAATACTCGAAGCGAGAGCACTTGACGCGTCACATCCAGACAGTGCATGTTCGAGGATCCACACAATCGGAGCAGGAGCGCAAACCATTCATGTGCGAGCTATGCGGTGGCAGGTTTGCGTACAGCCATGGCTTGACAAGGCACATAAAGAACTCTCATCAGAACGCGAATCTGGCATTCGAGTGTATTGAGTGTTTGAAAGGTTTCAAGAAGAAGAGTGAGCTTCAAGCGCACTCGTACGTGCATACCGGTGTGCTGCCGTTCGAGTGCGAGGACTGTGGTGAACGTTTCCTTAAAAAGTTTTTGCTGACTCGCCACCAGAGAACACACGAAGCGAACAAAGAGGCAGATACTCAGGTGTACGTGTGTGGTTGCGGAGAAATTTGCTTTGACAAGGACGAGCTGGCAAACCATAAGAAAGCGGAGCACTCCAGTGACAACGAAACGGGAGAAGGCGATGTGAATAGCGATAATGTGAAGATGGACACGCCTACGCATATTTGCCTAGTGTGTGACCAGACTTTTACGCGGATGCAGTATCTACGCGCTCACTTGCGTACCCATTTCGAGTCACTAGATGATCGCAAGCAGTATACGTGCCCGATGAACGGTTGTAAGAAGGCGTACACACGGAAGTCAAACCTGATGACGCACTACAATGCGGTGCATGATGAGCGCAAGTCAAAGCGCTTTGCGTGTCCGCGCGAGGGCTGTGCAGCACGGTTTGGCTACAAGAAAGTTCTGAAGCACCACGTCGAGAGCATGCATGACAACCCGAAGCCGCCAAAACGACGCGAATGCAAGTCTGCGGGTGTCCTTGAGCGCACGCTCGGACTGAACCAAGTTGGCGAGCACGAGAAGAGAGACAAGGAGACGATCTCCGTTGTATTTTAAAAGCCCATAAATGACAGCACTGTCTGGGGGTAGTTCCAGCTTGAGCAGCAATTCGTACGTCAATACTGGTACTATTTGTCTAATTGTGCCTCTTGTTCGCCTTGCAGCTCGTATAGCACACTCGAAATATGAACAAAGTCATCTCTATGACTAAGTGCGCACGCACCAGTAACATCTTCATGGCCTTGATCTCTTCCTGCGTCGACAGCTCATACACATCCTCGCTGCTGCCACTTGGAAAGCTCCAAGACGTGCTTAATAAGGAAGGCCAAGGTCTCTGCCTCCATCTCGACGGTATCGCTCTCACACAATAGTTCTGCCATATTCACGATCACTCCGTGCCCGCTCCTTGGGAGAAATGTTTCTGTCTCCAAAGGCTGCGTAATCTCCACTGCTTGGTGCATGAAGTCAATGATTTCCAACGCTGTGCGCCATTGGCCGAGTTTCGCGCAAACCTGCCACCGCATAGCTCGCACATGAATGGTTTGCGCTCCTGCTCCGATTGTGTGGATCCTCGAACATGCACTGTCTGGATGTGACGCGTCAAGTACTCTCGCTTCTTTCTTCTTGCAGCCATCGTGTTCACAGGCAAATGGACGGTCGAGTCTGTTGACTGTGAACTACTAGCACATGAACTGCTCGCCACATTCTCCGCATGCAACCTAAACCGGTACTCTCCCTGTCGTCCTCCAGATACAAGGTGCTGCTATCCGCGCAGCAAGACCAACACTTTCTAGCGCTTTAACTCATGTTTTTGGTTTACTTCTGCTCTATTGAGGCTCTACCGCGTAGATTGCGCTCAATCTAGCTAACTTACAGCTTGGGGCCGAACTTAGAGTAGTCCGTCACGCCGGGCGACACATACTTCTCGAAGTTCTTCTGGAACATACCGGCCAGCTTCTTGGCCGTGGCATCATACTCAGCCTTGTCGCTCCACGCCGCACGCGGGTTCAGCACGTTCTCCGGGATATCTCCAAGCTTCTTCGGCACCTGGAAGCCGAAGTTAGGGTCCTCCGAGAACTCCGAGTTCTTGATGGAGCCGTCCAGGATCGCGTCAATGCAGGCACGCGTGTCCTTGATGCTCATACGCTTGCCCACACCGTAGCCACCGCTGGTCCAGCCAGTGTTGACGAGGTAGACCGACGTGTTGTGCTTCTGCAGCTTCTTCTGCAGCAGGTCGGCGTACTTGGTCGGGTGCAGGGGCAGGAAAGCAGCACCGAAACAGGCGCTGAACGTAGCCGTGGGCTCCGTCACACCACGCTCCGTGCCAGCAACCTTGGCCGTGTAACCGGACAGGAAGTGGTACATGGCCTGACCGTCGCTGAGCTTCGACACGGGCGGCAGCACGCCGTAGGCGTCACACGTGAGGAACACAACGTTGGACGGGTGACCGCCGCTCGAGGTAGGCTCGTGGTTCGGGATGTGGTAGATCGGGTACGACACACGGCCGTTCTCCGTCTTGGACGTGTTGTAGAAGTCCGGCTCCTTGGTCTCCGGGACCACGAACGTGTTCTCCAGCAGAGCGTCGCGCTTGATGGCGTTGTAGATGTCCGGCTCGTTCTCGGCGCTCAGGTTGATGGTCTTGGCGTAGCAGCCACCCTCGAAGTTGAAGATTCCATCATCGTCCCATCCGTGCTCATCGTCACCAATGAGGTAACGCTGCGGGTCGGCCGACAGAGTCGTCTTGCCCGTGCCTGACAGACCGAAGAAGAGGGCGGTGTCACCGTTCTTGCCCTTGTTGGCGGAGCAGTGCATGGCCATGATGCCGTCAAGAGGCAGCCAGTAGTTCATCATGGAGAAGATGCCCTTCTTCATCTCACCACCGTACCACGTGCCACCGATGACAGCCACGTCTTTCTCGATGTTGAAGGCAACGAAAACCTCCGAGTTCAGGCCGTGCTTCTTGTAGTCCTTGTTGGTGACCTTGCAAGCGTTGACGATGGTGAAGTCCGGCTTGAAGTCAGCGATCTCCTCCTTCGTCTGCGGGCGCAGGAACATGTTGGTCACGAAGTGGTGCTGCCACGCGAGCTCCGTGATGAAACGCACTTTCTTGCGCGACGCCGGGTTGGCACCGGCGTAGCCGTCGAACACGTAGACCTTCTCGGCCGAGCCGTAGTGCTTGGTCACAGTCTCGTACAACTCGTCGAAGACCTCAGCGCTCACGGGCTGGTTAATGTCACCCCACCAAATGTTCTTGTTGGATGGACCCTGGTCCACGAAGTACTTGTCCTTGGGCGAACGACCCGTGAACTTGCCCGTGTCGATGGTGTACGTACCGTTCTTGACGAACTCACCCTCACCGTTCTTCTCCTCGTGGGCGGCGATCTCATCGTAGCTCAGGTTGTGGTGCACCTTGGTGTTGGCGTTCGTGACGCCGAACTTCTCGATGCCGAGCGATGCGGCGCTGGCGTTTGCGAACGTACGCAGGGCGAAGCTGGACGAGAAAGCGGGCGACGACTGCGCCATCTTCATGGCTCCGAGGCGCTGCACGCGCAGACTGGCGCGAAGGGCAGACGTGAACATCCTGGCTGTCTCGATGGGCTTGGGCTTGGTGAAGAAGCGGCGAATTGAGATGTGAATTGAAAAGATATAAGGTCGCCCTTGAGGTCGAGGAGTGCTGACGTTGGAGGATCACCATAGTGGATGGGGATTGGCTGCTCCATTTGGTCGTCTCAGGTGAAATTTTAGCCAATGAGAATCGTTCGAGTGTGCAGAAACGCGTCAAACTTCAACCGGCTTGTGGTGCGTGGCCGGGTTGTCCTGCTGCTGGCCACTGGTGTCGACGTGTTCGGCGGCGCGAAACACCGCCGCGTCACACCGAGTCCCTCTTGCCTTGCAGTTCCGCCGGAGCAAAGCGTATGATCCGACAACAACTGGAGGGCAGTCCTCCGGCTCGCAGCGCGTTCGCGTTCGTCTCAACTTGAGACTGAAGTTTTCGAGTTCGGTGGTTGGATATGGTGAGCACGCCACTGCGGGGCATCGCCACCGTCAGCACGCCATGCCACGCGTGACGCGCGTCTATCACGAGATCATAGTAATCGAGAGCAAGGCAGATTTGAAGTTGCTTGCCTCCCGATACATTTTGCTATTTTCTAGAGAGCAACGAGAACGCTGGTACTTGCTGGAATGCCTCCACAGTAAGAATTGCCCACTGTCTTCTGCCGTCGAAGTGCTTCATGTAGAAACTTCCTGGCAGCGAAGTGCCGCAGACCAGTTTCCACTCGGTTTGACCGCTTGTTAAAGGGAGGACATGCCATCGCAATGCGAATTCGATTCCAAGCAGCAATTGCAGATGCAAAGATACGTTTGCGAGCCGCAAACCAAGCACCACGAGATTGTTCCTGTGCGGCACACCGAGCTGGGTCTCATGCGCAATGCGCATTGCTTTGCCGTGGGATCCTGATCGGGCTGATAGCCAAAAGAGTGCAGAGTGCCTACGGCGTGAATGAGCTGCATTTCAGGATTTCCTCAGTTCCAGGCACCCGAATCTAGTCCACCGCCGATAATGCACTTTACCTCAGGTTTCAGGCGCAATGATCTAGTCTAGGCAGATCGCATCAGGAATGGGAATGCACCGTGCAATATGTGGGACACGAAGACGCCGACGCCATCGTACAGGAAACACACTACGTAGTGTGATCAGCACTGTAGCAAGCTTTGCACGCAGTCTTGGTGGCAGCTTGAAACCGTCTAAAACCGGTAACAGAAACTGCTGTTGTTGAAGCGACGCGAACCATTTTCGGTCCGGCATAACCGTTCTGCCCCTGCACTCCATCGCTCAATCACTACGGTATTCCTGACAGGCTGCGCTACGTGCTCGACTCTGGAGCCGACGCGAGATGTTCAAGAACACCTTCCAGTCGGGCTTTTTGTCCATTCTCTACAGCATTGGGTGCGATCTTAAAAGTGAACTTTACTACATAACACTACCCCGCTAACGGTTGCAATTCTCTGCTGGTGACTGTAGGAGCAAACCACTACAAATTTGGGACAAACAAGTGCGCAATGGCCACATCAAGCGTATCACGGACCAGGATATTCAATCGTCAGTGCTGGAGATCATGGGAACCAACGTTAGCACGAATTTCATCACTTGTCCGGCGCAACCGGCCAAGACACTGGGAATCAAACTGCCATTTTTGGTGATGATCATCAAAAACCTCAAGAAATACTTCACTTTCGAGGTGCAGGTGTTGGACGATAAGAACGTACGTCGTCGGTTCCGAGCGAGCAACTATCAAAGCTCCACGAGAGTGAAACCCTTCATCTGTACGATGCCTATGCGTCTGGACGAAGGTTGGAACCAAATCCAGTTCAATCTCTCCGATTTCACACGGCGTGCGTACGGTACCAACTACATCGAGACGCTGCGAGTGCAGATTCATGCCAACTGCCGCATCCGCCGGATCTACTTCTCTGACCGCCTCTACTCTGAGGAGGAACTTCCGCCTGAGTTCAAGTTGTTCCTACCTGTGCCGAAGGCCAACAATGCTACTTCCAACGAGCAACAGAAGGCCCCTCTACAACCAGCGGAACAGTCTATGTAGGCACGATGATCAGGTATGTAGGTCGCTTTGAGCTACCCAAACCTATTTGCTTAATCTATTAAGGCTTTCTTCATCCGTGCTTGTTACAATGCTAATGATGAAAGTGATCCATTATTTTTTAGGCTCTAGCGTACTCTCCTGCATAATCGCTTGCGTTAAATTTATAGACTCACTTCCGGGATTTCCCCTTAGCGAACTGATCAGCCAGCCACTCAATGCCTTCTTCCACACCGCGGCCGGTGACAGCGTTGCTTGCACTGAAGCAAAAAGATAAAGGTTTAGTTTAACACAAGAAGTAGATCATACAACACTGGTCACTTACGTAATGTGCCAGGACTTACTGCCGAGGTTGTCGAGCTCCAAATGTTGCATACACTCGACTGGAGTGAGTGCATTGGGCAGATCCATCTTGTTGGCAAAAAACAGGATAGGAACTTTCTTCGACGATAGCTCTTTGTGCTCCACAAGCTGCTCTAGCTCGTCCTTGGCCACGCACATGCGAATGGTATCTGTGGAGTCCAGCACGTATATAATAGCCTGGACGTCGCTGTAGTAGTTCTCCCACAAACTTCTGTAGCGACTTTGACCGGACATGTCGAAGACGGTGAAGTTCAAATTGGACTTGGTAAACTCCTCCACTTGAAAGCCAATGGTGGGCACAACTTCTCGAGCTTGACTCTTCTTAGGCTTCAAATGGTTCACGAGCGTTGTCTTGCCGCTGTTGTCCAGTCCAACCACGAGAATCCGAACTTGTGTCTTCTTAATGCCCAGAGCACTTGCCAACAGCTTGAATAGCCCCATTGTATCGACTGGTACCGTCCTGAAGATGTCTGTGAATGGCTAAAGCTGGCTGGCAGACACAGCAGAGCAAGAAACGACACCGAAGTCCTCTAATTTTAGGGGGTTCCATGTTGAAGACGCTACGATCATGAATATACATAAAGGGGTGCAAATCTGGGCATGCAACTTGCGTTGCATTATGCAAGGCAAGCTCTCACAAAGGCTGGTAAAGATCTTACCTAGGCTGAAAGAGGGCTCTTGGATCGTGGAGTTAATTGCAGTGGCAGTCCACCTTCCATGAAAAGTCCAGACTTGAGCACATATCCACGTTCATGCTTCTCACCTGGTGTAATGGAAACGTCAAAGCGGCGTAAAGTGGTGGCAACGAAAAGCTTCGCCTCCAACACAGCCATGTTCATGCCCAGACACATACGTGGGCCAGCTTGAAAAACGGGGAACTCGTATGCACTGGGGCGTTTGTCCATTTCCAGCCACCGCTCAGGCCGGAACTCCAGCGAATTCGCACCCCAGAAAGCTTCATTGCGACCCATGCACCACGGACTGTACACGATCTCAGCACCGGCAGGGACAAAGGTTCCATCAGGGAAATAGTCGTCGTCAACAGCAATTTTGATGTTGTACGGCACGGATGGATATAACCGCAATGCCTCGTAGACGACAGCGTCCAGAAATCTCATGTTCTTCACGTCCTCGAACGTGAATGGCGCGACACTTGATCCAGTTTCAGGCTTCAAGCTATTCAACTCCTCGACAATTCGCTTTTGAACTCGCGGATCTCTAGCGACGGCATAAAGGCTGTACGTGATGCACGCAGACGTCGTGTCTCGACCAGCAACAATGAACGTCAAAATAATCGAACGGAGAGTCTCGAGTCCGAGCAAAGAAGATGCTGCATGTTCGCCGTGTGCAACCTCTTGGTCGTTTCTAGCAAGTTCTCGGGCCTTGCAAATAAACAACGACAGCAGATCCGATCGAGCGTTAACTTGTTCTTCAGGTTCTTCCAGACGCCGGAGCAAGATTGTGTCAGCCAAGCCGTGGATCGAACGTACGCACTGCCGCAGTTCCCTTTCACTAGGCATGACCCAGCGAAACAACTTGTAGTACTGCTTGGTAAACATTCGTTGCGCACAGTGCTCGTTAATGAAGTCCATCTGATGGTTGAAATCCTCACCACCCATGATCTCGCTTAGTGGAAGACCGAAGGCGACATCGAAGATGGACTGCAACGTGAAATTTGCACTGATCGTCTGCATATCGCAACAGAAAGTTCCATCTGCGGATTGGTTTGCCTCCTTTTGCGCAGTGGCGAGTATTTCCTCGGCGTATCTGGCAAATGATTGCTCCGTAAATATGCGGAAGTTAGCGGTAGTGAACACTTTGGCGGACACCTTGCGCTGGAGACGCCAACTAGCACCCCCATCAGGTGCTTGGGGGTGGTGGTTTGTGCCTACGATCGAATTCCCAAACAGCTCGTGAAATGCATCCAGGAACCCTCGAGGCTTCACGTAATTGTTGAAGTTCGTCGACAGAACGTGCTGTACGTCTTTGGGGTTCGTGATCTGTACACGAAGGCATCAGTACTTAGTACAGACGCATCTCCCCTTTTCCTATTTCTTACGTAGATGGCTCCGTCGAAGAAAATGTGCCATGGCATCTTCATTCGCCCTCCATTCTC
Source organism: Phytophthora colocasiae (assembly GCA_018806915.1). Taxonomy (NCBI): domain Eukaryota; phylum Oomycota; class Peronosporomycetes; order Peronosporales; family Peronosporaceae; genus Phytophthora; species Phytophthora colocasiae. The sequence continues at coordinate 734,649 of JAGKQI010000064.1, read as the reverse complement.
CTTTAGTAGCTCCTCCTGCAATGAAATACACGACCAGGATAAATCAATTTGGTAACCTTTTACCAACAAGGAACATATTTTACCAAAAAGTAGTAAATGCGGTGGATATTCGTGGCGTATGCGGGCATGCAGCCGAGTAAGAAGACTCCCGGTGGTCCGGGTATTGGTGCCAACCCATGAGCAATTCTCAGCTTGCGGTACAACGCAGTTGACATGCTGGCCAGCAGCCACGCGACAGCGCACGAGCCGAGGAGAAGCAGAGGCGACTGCATAACTAGAGACTGTTTGAAGGTCTCCGAACAAATCTAGAAATGAATTTGCACCCATGAGAAATCAAGAAAAGTAAAATAACTTAGTGATGTTGATGGGATGGTCTACCATGCAATATATTTCCTACAACTCAAGGTCCGAGCAGCATTGCATTAACCCCATGAGATTGTCACGATGACAAGATCCTTGCAATTTACCGGCACCAAGTGAAGTTTGGAATCCGTGAGCACCACTTGTGATCTATGAAGAGTTTTAAAGATAACATTATGGTATGAAAGAAGAACATAAAAAAACGAGAAGTGCATTTGCATCTACACATTCTTCTTCTTGCTTCACTTCCGGCTCTTGGTATCGTCGGAGCTCGTACGTCGCACTTGGATATCAATCGCCGACGCTTCTAAGACGCACGGGAAGTCCGTCAAGGAGAACGGGTCCAACAGGATGTTTCCGTCGAGACAAAGTTGCTGCACCAATCTCTCATCAATAAACTTTCTCCTGTCACCTACCTAATCGAGATCAAAACAGTACCGTTTCCTCTTGCTGGAGGTCATACTCGTCTTCAAGGAAGGCCTTGAGCACAGCAATAGTGTGACCCTTCTTGAACTGACAAACAAACGCATCAGTGCCATAAATTAAACCCTCAACTTGCCTAGAGCTCTCAATGCACCTCGTTCGACACCGTTGAGTCGTCTGGCAATAGGAACGTTATCTACAGTACCATCGTGTTAATATACATCGCCAAAACCCGTAACTTGTCTGTAGTGTTCACCTGAATAGGCTCTTCTTGCAGCGCCATCACGTGGTCAAACTTGTTCTCTTCGCCTTTTTTGTCCTTAACATCCTTGCTCGCCGCACTCAACAGGTCGAGATCGAACTGCGGCATCTTCCTTCAAAATGCGCCCCTACAAGATCCACATGGCTACATTTGCACTTTTCTGTCAAGAGTGATGGTAAAAAATCATGTGGTCCACTTCGAGCGCCAAAAAAGGTTTTCCGCCAGTGCGGAATCAACATGGAGGGCGACGTCGCCTGGCGCGCGGCATTTGACGAGCTCCTGGTGTTCCAACAGGACTTCGACACGGCCATGCAGATCCTCATGTTCCAGGACGAGAAGGTTGGACGACTGGCACTCGAGGACGCACCGGACGTGAGCAGTCAGCGCACTAGGCGCCGCGCCAAAACTCGCAGAGGTCTCGCTCGTAGCCCAAGCAGGAAGAGAAGGCGAACGGAAACATCTCAGACGCAACGCTCAGAACCTCCTAGTCCACCTCTCAGCAGTTTTACCCAGGACAGCGACAAGTGGAGCCAGTCAACATTTGTAGATGATTTTCAAACTGAAGACAGAAGCCTCAGTGGCGTTACTGAAGCTACCATGTCCACGCAGTTAACCGGCACACGCACTATTGAGAGCCAACAGCAATCTATAACGGCAGAAGTGAAACAGCCAAGAATCATTGCGACAGACACACTTGACACGAAATCGAATCTAGACAGTGACGGAATCAATTACGAAGCGACATTACACACCAACACAAGCAATACAGGACCGACAGAAACTTGTTCAAGAATCGTCAGCAACATGTCCACTGTGCCGAGTCTATTCACTACGGGTTCAGGTAAGACAGTGTCCGTGTCGGCATCTCGACTGCGCGCGTACGAGGAGAAGCTTCGCAGCGAGGAGGAGTCTGTGGCAAGCGCTAGCGCGAGCACCTGCAACAACGGCACGGGTGCGATCGGTGCCGGGTCGAGCGTCGGCGGTGGCGGTGGCGCGTCCACCGTGCCGAGTCTATTCACTACGGGTTCAGGTAGGACAGTGTCCGTGTCGGCATCTCGACTGCGCGCGTACGAGGAGAAGCTTCGCAGAGAGGAGGAGTCTGTGGCAAGCGCGAGCGCGAGCACCTGCAACAACGGCACGGGTGCGATCGGTGCCGGGTCGAGCGTCGGCGGTGGCGGTGGCGCGTCCACCGTGCCGAGTCTATTCACTACGGGTTCAGGTAGGACAGTGTCCGTGTCGGCATCTCGACTGCGCGCGTACGAGGAGAAGCTTCGCAGAGAGGAGGAGTCTGTGGCAAGCGCGAGCGCGAGCACCTGCAACAACGGCACGGGTGCGATCGGTGCCGGGTCGAGCGTCGGCGGTGGCGGTGGCGCGTCCACCGTGCCGAGTCTATTCACTACGGGTTCAGGTAGGACAGTGTCCGTGTCGGCATCTCGACTGCGCGCGTACGAGAAGAAGCTTCGCAGAGAGGAGGAGTCTGTGGCAAGCGCGAGCGCGAGCACCTGCAACAACGGCACGGGTGCGATCGGTGCCGGGTCGAGCGTCGGCGGTGGCGGTGGCGCGTCCACCGTGCCGAGTCTATTCACTACGGGTTCAGGTAGGACAGTGTCCGTGTCGGCATCTCGACTGCGCGCGTACGAGGAGAAGCTTCGCAGCGAGGAGGAGTCTGTGGCAAGCGCGAGCGCGAGCACCTGCAACAACGGCACGGGTGCGATCGGTGCCGGGTCGAGCGTCGGCGGTGGCGGTGGCGCGTCCACCGTGCCGAGTCTATTCACTACGGGTTCAGGTAGGACAGTGTCCGTGTCGGCATCTCGACTGCGCGCGTACGAGGAGAAGCTTCGCAGAGAGGAGGAGTCTGTGGCAAGCGCGAGCGCGAGCACCTGCAACAACGGCACGGGTGCGATCGGTGCCGGGTCGAGCGTCGGCGGTGGCGGTGGCTCGTCCACCGTGCCGAGTCTATTCACTACGGGTTCAGGTAAGACAGTGTCCGTGTCGGCATCTCGACTGCGCGCGTACGAGGAGAAGCTTCGCAGAGAGGAGGAGTCTGTGGCAAGCGCTAGCGCGAGCACCTGCAACAACGGCACGGGTGCGATCGGTGCTGGGTCGAGCGTCGGCGGTGGCGGTGGCGCGTCCACCGTGCCGAGTCTATTCACTACGGGTTCAGGTAGGACAGTGTCCGTGTCGGCATCTCGACTGCGCGCGTACGAGGAGAAGCTTCGCAGAGAGGAGGAGTCTGTGGCAAGCGCGAGCGCGAGCACCTGCAACAACGGCACGGGTGCGATCGGTGCTGGGTCGAGCGTCGGCGGTGGCGGTGGCGCGTCCACCGTGCCGAGTCTATTCACTACGGGTTCAGGTAGGACAGTGTCCGTGTCGGCATCTCGACTGCGCGCGTACGAGGAGAAGCTTCGCAGAGAGGAGGAGTCTGTGGCAAGCGCGAGCGCGAGCACCTGCAACAACGGCACGGGTGCGATCGGTGCCGGGTCGAGCGTCGGCGGTGGCGGTGGCTCGTCCACCGTGCCGAGTCTATTCACTACGGGTTCAGGTAAGACAGTGTCCGTGTCGGCATCTCGACTGCGCGCGTACGAGGAGAAGCTTCGCAGAGAGGAGGAGTCTGTGGCAAGCGCGAGCGCGAGCACCTGCAACAACGGCACGGGTGCGATCGGTGCCGGGTCGAGCGTCGGCGGTGGCGGTGGCTCGTCCACCGTGCCGAGTCTATTCACTACGGGTTCAGGTAGGACAGTGTCCGTGTCGGCATCTCGACTGCTCGCGTACGAGGAGAAGCTTTGCAGCGAGGAGTCTGTGTTGGACGCAAAGCCGGCTTCTGAAAATTTGCGTTTGAATGATGTTTCCATGGTATGTGGCGGATTAAATAGTGGTGGTGAAAGTACACCTGTGGCTCAGGACGTTTTAATCGGGGATGGTGTAAATCATACCAGACAAGCTGCCGTGACGTCTCTTCGACAGGAGAGAAAAGGCTTGGCAGAGAGGAAAATATGTGGCAGCCTTGGTGACAATAGTCACTCAATGTCTCGTCATATTGGTGTGTTGATCAAGCGCACGTTTGCTGATGATGCTGGAGACTCGACTGCTTCATCCACTGCGTTCTCGTTAACTGAGCTTCGCAACCGCCATGGTCAAGAGCATCACTGTGGCGATAAAGAGAATGTTCACCCTGAAAACGTATTGGTCCGAAATACTGCCGCACTTGAAGCCTGTAAAGCATCGAGATCGACACCGATACCAAATCTATTGCATTCCAGGTTAAGAGTCAAATATCCTGAGCGGCATGAAACGGCGACACAGAAACCATCTATTGAACCTCGCTCCAAAACGATCAGGAAAAGGAGGTTCAACCCGCCAGTTACCAGCAAACGGTTGTGTGCCAGCAACTCCGTGAACCATTACGACACTGGAGGTCACGCTATAAAAAAGCGAAAGGTGGATGACACAGAGACTCGATTTTTCATTTACCAGGAATCTATGAAGATTTCATTGACTACAGTCATGGAGCTACGCAACGACCATACTCTTGATTGTGGAAAATACGACCCGCCGCGTGTACAAGTGCTCAACTGCATCACAGCTGAAAATGCTTCCAGTGTACTCTTCACGCGTGATGGCAGTTTGATTTTCTCTTCTGCGGAGCCTACCGATTCTGCCTTTTGCATTGGCCCGCTACAACTCTACCGCCAGCTCAGAACAGGACAATATATCTTGAAGAAAGCCGGAGCGACATTCGAGTGGTTTTTCAACCATTATAGATGGATTGTGTGGAAATTGGCTGCTACGGAGCGCTCCTCACCTCGTCTCTTACTGGAGAAATATCTTACGAAGGATCAAATTCTGAAGCAGATCTGTCATCGGTACCAGCGCGAGTTGGATAATGGACAACGCTCCATTCTGAAGAAAATTGTCCAGCGAGATGCAAGCTCCTTAAGCTGCATGACACTATGCATTGCTGCAGTGCTGCCTTTTCCTGCTGGCAGCAACAGCATCGTTGAGCAGGAGCTGCCTGTCAGCTGGAATTTGGCGCTTGTTCTCACAGACGGCTGGTATTCTGTCTACGCTATGCCTGATGCACCACTAGCTGCTGTGTTGTGGAGACTCCATACAAAATCAAGCCTGGTTGGGACAAAAATCGCGACGTGGAATGCATCACTGCAAAACTCATCAGAGGGAATTGATCCTTTGGAGTGCGCGATTGTTCGAGAGAAGTGGAAGAATCCTTTGTTGGCTAAAGAGGATCTCTCGCAATGGCCATATCTTCAATTGCGGTACAATAGTACGCGTCGTGTACGATTTGACATGCGCTTGGGAGTTGAAAAGCTGCACTACATGACCCCCAGGAGTTTGCGACACCGAAAACAACAACCTCAACTTACGTTTTCGTTGTTAAAGAGCGTGCCTCTAAAAAGTCTAGAGGTCGGCGGCGGGATGATTCGGTCTGTACGAGTTCGAGTGACACGTATTTCTCCGGTCCTCCATCTTCAGTCGAAAGAATGGACACTAGGACCACGCATTCTCTGTGAGGAACAGCTACCTTTGTATTTCGAGCTTCGATCCGAGTACGCACGGATAGCCATGGAGAAAAAAGGCGTGCATGAAGACGTGTGTAGCAGAGCAGACAACTGGTTGAGCAATGACCAAACTGATGTACCACATCCAATCCCGTTTATAAAAGTGGATGTGGAGTGTACTCACGGCACGACCAGCAAACAGCAAGGTATAGGTTGCGGCATTTTGACGATTTGGCGTCCTTCTGATGAGTTACTGTCTGGCGGGCTTCGAGAAGGATCCGAGTACTTTGCCAGCAGCTTGACTGTGAATTGGAAAATCGACGGCGGGCGTGGTCAGGACGCATTTTTGCGGCTGAGTTCAACAAAACATACCGGGTTTGAGGAAGTTCACAATGACGCATCGTTCGCAGGTGACGAAACCATAAGTATTTCACCGCAAACCGGTAGGTGTGTCGATATCCAACAGGCGACGATGGATTACCGATCGAATTTTGAAGATGGAATAAACGGGCGAAGGAATGAACGGAGGCCGACAGTCGACGTCTGTGTCTGCGTCGTAGCAGTTGCAGCTCGAGAGCCACAAGAAGTAGCTAGTTCATCAGCGAAGAGACAGACTGAAATTTCGCTGCTTGACCGCGAGATTAAGCCGAATGAGTCTCGATATGTCGAACACGTCTTCGTCACGGACCAAAGTGGTCACTTGATGAGTATCCGCGTGTCTGGGATGGAAGTGACTATGCAGAAAAAGAAGAACAACAGCCCCTTGAAACGCGCCTCGTCACCGTCATTTGTCTTTCGTCGGGGAAGCAAAAGTATCTGGAAAGAGGGCGTGATTTTGTGTTTGAGCGGCCTTGAAGTTTCACACTACGACGAACAACTACGCATCTTAGACTGTATCTTGGTTGAGAGTACGCAGATTGTGTCGTTCCCTTCCAAAAAGTCTCCGTTCTGGGACCACTTCCAGCTGCTGCAGCGTGAATCAGGCATTTCTACCACACGCGGGTCTCCGTCGAAGATCTCACCTACGACAAGCAACTTTGCCGCAGAACTTGCCCAACTCAAGAAGTATGTGGAGCGAGATATTCTACGAATGGATTTCGTTCCATCCCAAGATTGCAATGAGCACCATGTTGAGGCTGTAGAGCAAGAACGACTCACTCAGGACCTGCAAGCCCATGAAGAGGGTAGCGAAAATACGTCAACCGAACTGGGAGATGACGAGTCATCAAAAACTCAAAGCCACCTCTTACAGTGGGATGCAAATATCGTCAAGATCATGCCGTTGGTCGGATCCAACAAGTTCATGTTCTCGCGCGATGTGGTAGCTATCGCGTGTGTGAAAATGGTGGCAGATGATGTCACATTCCGGACGGTGTATCTTACTCAAGAAGTACTGCTGTCGATGCAGGCTTTGCTTCAAAAGGGCAAGGGATTTTGCTACGAAGAGGCCAAGGGTATTGTTCTAGGCGTCTCAGCGATGCTACAAGAAGGTAAGGAGCAAAACGGTGCCAGTACCTTCCGCTTTGAGGTTCGACAATGCACCAACGAGCGTCTAATGAATAGCTGGAAGCCATGGGAGCGGCAACACGCTTCATATTGGCTGGCAGCGACCGTGGCGCCTCCCCAACAGTGATATGGTCGTTGCATTTGGGCTTGAAATAGCACGTGTATGGGATGTAGCAGTCTTATGACGTTGCCAGACCTGCAGTGCTCCATTCAGCAACGACACCTGCAGAGCACAAGGCAAATGGTTGGGAGCGCGCTGGCGAAAAAGAGGAGCGAAGAATACCTTCGCCAGCGCGAAAACGGCTTCAACTTGTCAGGAGTGCACCAGGAACGGCTGCCGCAGTACAACGCGTTGATGGACCGGAATTTGCGTCACCACTTCGAGAGTCGCCCGCTCCAAAATCACCTGAACGAGCTCGGGTTGATCGACCAGCGCGGTCGCATCGTGGATCTGGACAAGCAGAAGTCGAAACTGTTTATCATTGACCAGGAGTTCAAATTGGCCGAAGATGCAGAACGCAAGAAGCAGCGAGAAGAGGAAGAGCTACGTCGACGCGTGCAAATGAAGCGCCATGATGCGCTACACAACGCTAGACAGAAAGAAAAACTGTTGCAGCTCAAGGAAGAGAAGAAGATTGCGCGTGAGATCGTGCAAGCTGCCAAAGGCTACAGCTCCGTCAGTAGAGCACCAAAAAGTAGATAAATTAGAGCCCACAATGTAAATCGGGTAAGCGTAAATTAAGTACATGTACTGTAGTAATAAACTTCACTACAGTTGAAGTTGTCTTGACTGTCACACATGTGAATCTCAATAAATAATGACATTACAATTGATTCCATCCCTTACCATGAAGGTCGAACCTGACCAAGAGGACGTCGACGCAGCGGCCTCCACCTCCGCCGGGGAGACGGCGCTGTCGGAGATGAACGCGGCATTCGCCAGCTGCCTGTCACTTGTGTGCCCTCCCATTCAGTACCCCCCGCACTGCCGCTTCAACCCCGTGCGAGACGCGGCCGACACGGCGGAGATTGAGGCGCGTCTGGAGGAGTTTTTCCTGCACGCGAAGCAGCTCGAGCAGCTCTTCTTGAACGACACGGTGGATAGTTTATCCTCTATGAGTCTCGAGAGATCCTCGGATGCAGAACCTGCTGGTCGCCAGCAACAGAGCGAACTGGAGCTGGAGATCCTCAACTTGGAAGCGGAATTGGCGGAGAAGAACGACCTGATCGAGAAATACACCGAGGTGGTGCGTGGCTGGGAGGGTAAATTTAAGAGACTCGACCACCGAATGTCCCCCGACAGAGAGTAAAGACCTTTAGAAAACGATTCCAATGGAATTAGCTGCTTGCTTTTTCATGGCTAGGTCTGTTCTAACCAATTCGTACAGCAGTAGTTTTGTTAAAGGAAGCGAACTGCTGCAGAGCTTATTGAAGCGGCTCCCAGGCCTTGAGCAGCACCGCTGTCTGCTCCGGACTGCGAACAGCAATACGCACGAAAGTGGGGAGGTTGTAGCCAGGCTTGCCACTGCGAACGGGAACGCCGTGCTCCTTGGCCAGCTTGCAGGCTTCTTCGGCCGTGGCAACCGACTTGGTATCCAACCAGATCCACGACAGGAAGGGCTTGCCGAAAAATTCCCAAGTAGGGAATCGCTTGGACAGCTTCTCCACAGCATTGGCGCGCCACTTAGGCGTGACGTCCCAAGTTTCCTGCAGGTACGCGTCATCCTTGACCACAGCAGACACAAAGGCCAGCGCCATGGAGTTGACGGACCACGGCACTTGCTTGCGCTTGATCTCTGCGGCGTGTTCCGGCGTGGGGGCCACGACGCTGCCGATACGCAGACCCGTGCAGGACCAGATCTTGGTCCAACTGGTCATAACCCACACGTTGATACGGCGAGTCTCGCTGAGCTGCTTGACCCAGTCACGTTGGTGGATGAGCGAGTCTTCACGCCACTTGGGTCCCACCCACGGCTGCATACTCTCATCGATGATGATGGTGTGGTTGTCGGGGCAGTTGGTCTCGATGTAGTTCTTCATCTCCTCCACGCTCATGTAGTCTCCAGTCGGATTCGTGGGGTTAACCAGACACGTAAGAGCTGCCTTAGGGTCGTTCCACTCCAGCGTCTCACGTCCGTCAGCCTTACTGGAGCGCTCATACTCCTTGTACTGGGTGACGGTGCCTCCAGGACGCCAACCGCCAGGCTGAACACTGCGAATCACCAGGTCAATGAGTTCACTCGCTCCGTTTCCCATCAGCAGCAGTGGCAAGTTTTGCTGCCAGTTTTCAGGCCAAAGGAACTCAGCCAAATGACTGATAGCCGGCTGGAAGTCAGCCGGAGGATAGTGGTGCACAGTGCTCATAGCCTGCGTAGCCGCCTCCAGTGCCTTCTTGGGCGTACCCAGAGCGTTGGTCGTCACACTAAAGTCCTCAGCAAAGTTCGACAGGAACTTCCAGTCCTGACCGCCATGGAACGTCTGCGTAGCCGAGTCCCACACAGCAGGAGAAGCAGAGGACGCCATTGGTGCTTGGTTGAGGAATGATCTGTAATGGGGGGAAACACGCAAAACATAACGTATGAATAATTCATACCTCATTATAATGACTTAATGACATGCTGAGTTTTTTTTCCCGGTAGACAGCCCTCTGCCACCTACGACTATCGGATCCACGGGATCTCCCGCTTCTCCAAGCCCTGCGTATGCCCTCGCGATAACTTTCTCGTCTATTATCTCCGTTAATACTATACCTAAGCAACCTAGAAGCGACTATAACTGTACAGACAAGGCAAGACATGCGAGCAGCCCCGAAAGATGCGGCGACAGAGTTGACGCCGCTGATCGGATCGGCACGCTCGAATTCCGGCTCAGGAGCTCCGTTATTGTCTCCGAGTTACGCGGCGTCGTCACCGTCTTCTTCTGCTTTCTCACCGTTCGCTGTTAGACCCAATGACGAATCGGAAGACGATATTAAAGCGACTTCTCCGCCTCGTTCCGGTAATTTATCAGCGCTGCTCTCACAGCATGAAGATGAGCCTCAAAGTGACGAAGAAGAAGTTGCAGAGAGTCAATACTCGTACTTTGCATCTCCTGCTAAAGTTCTCGGCTCTGCCTGTGTGAAAGGAGACTATTTCCAAGCTCAAAGTGCAGTGGAGATGGCTATCAGTAAAGCAGTAGAGAGACAGGAACAGCCACAGGAGGAGAAACGTACAGACAGGAATGGTATGGAAGCGACAAGACGACGAGTAGCGGAAAGCGTCTACCGTCTTTTAACTGTGCACGAAGCAAGGCACCAGATGAACTCTCTGCATCTAGCGGTGCTGTACGAACACCCGACGGTCGTGGAGTATCTCGTGTCGGTGGCGAACAAGTATTTCCCGAAGAATAAAGACGCCTTGATGACAATGAGGACTGCAGAGAAGAGGCATATTCACTTGCGCGGTCAACTCAATGGAGCTCCGGAATGTGCGTCGGATAAAGGAGACCTAGAGCTCATGGATGAAGAAACTAATAGCAATGCTAGTACTGAGACGCAGGACCAGGAGCAGGAACGTTCATGTGGAACGCTTCAGGACTTCTTGGACAGTCGATGTGGTGAATCCAAGCACCGTGCGACGGCGTTGATGTTGTGCACGTCGGTGGCTTGTGCGACTAGTTTAATCGACTCCGGAGCGTCTCTAGATGCGATGAACTCCTCCGGAATGACAGCGATTCACTATGCCGCTAGTACAGGCAATGCTGCATTCGTGAGTCTACTGGTATCCCGTGGAGCAGATGTAAACCAGACGGATAGTCGTGGAGCTACAGCCTTGCACTGGGCTGTTTTTGAGGGCTTCCAGTACACTGCAATGCTGCTGGTTGGGTACGGTGCGAACCAGAAGATCTGTGATTCTGAGAAGCAGACACCGCTCATGATCGCTAGCGCTCTGGGAGATGCATTTTTGGCCAAGCAGCTTGTAGTTGAAGGAGCACCGGTAAACGCCAAGGACAAACACGGAAGAACGGCGATGGATATTGCGAAACAAGGAGCGCACTTTGACACTGCGAACGCTTTGAAGGCTGGCGCTTCGGATCGACTGGTGGCTTGGGCGTCACGCAAAGGAGCCTCCGTGCTTTTCTTTTTTGGAATGGTGTTAACCGCAGCGACCTTGTCGCTCATTTTCGCAGTGCCGTGCCTGTCGTCTTCTCAGAACCCGACTGAAACTGAGCGACATCAGACCACGGGGCTGGCATTTTTGACTTTCACGTGTATCATGTACGTATACGTGTGTATCAAGGATCCTGGATACGTCCCGCGCTCCACACGCCCCGCCTACGAGTTGTTGGCTACGGAAGATAACGCTGTCCCGTGTCCAACGTGCGTCACTCGCAAGCCTCAACGCTCGAAACACTGCTCAGCCTGTAGACGCTGCGTGTACCGATTCGACCACCACTGTCCGTGGATTAACAATTGCGTGGGGATTGGCAACCATCGAAGCTTTCTGATTTTCCTCACAACGTTGTCAAGCTTTTGCTTCACTGTCGGCTCAATATCGTTGAGTATTTTACTCGGAAAATTCCCTTTACATCCAATTGGAAGTACTGCTGAGGACGCTGCGTGGCCGTGGAGATGGCTACAACCACCAGAATGGGCACTGGCTGGAGACGTTCATCCACACGCGGAGTCTTCAACGCTGCTGCTACATGGAATCCACTGGTTTCTTCTCCTGTGTGCGACCGTTTTCGGCCTGCCGACAGCCACATTGTTGCTGATTCAGCTGCGCAATGTGAGCCGCAACTTGACGACGAACGAAGTGTTCAACAAGGACAAGTATCCGTATCTGAAGACCCCAATGGACGAGTTCTTCAATCCGTTCGACCACGGTTGCGCGCACAACTTTGCGGAGGTTTGTCGTGGTGAGGTCCCAATTGACCAGGAGGAGGAATTCTCGGATAGCAGGAGCTCCGAATTACAGGAGCACGTCACTAGCGAAAGGTAGAAAATCAGGTAATGGATGCTTGTGGCGGAGGATATTTTTGCTGATTTTGACTCGCCGTACCGAAAACCTCGAAGCTGCGCCGTGTACAGGACGTGAGAGTTGGTTTGTTTGCACCAAATCTATTGACAACATGCCTGAAGATCGCTTTACTGTCCATTGGACAGTGTCCAATGCACGAGCTCTAAACGCAGACCTATTCGCCAACTTTAAATTAGCGCAGAACAGTACACACTGAAGGTAAAGTTCCAACTGTGGTTTTGCTAAACGAAGTAAATGCTAGACTTGTTGGAAGGAACCCTTCAGTTGTTGACGCATCAGGTATGTAAGACATTAACGAAACCACTCTATTAGAGATTGTCCCAACTACATGTACACGTACATGTTGGTGAAAACTGTATCGTCACTGTGCGTGTGAGACAGGATCGTTGCGACTACCGTTGGTAAACCAAACGCGTCAGTAAACAATTGCGGTACTGTATCGTCGTCTACTTGCACAGCACATATACGTGTGTACCTAATACATATATATATATGTATAAGGGGTTCGAGTCCTCCCTTCCCCCCCCCACATATACGTGTACATAATATGTACACGTATATTATATGTATTATGTACAGTACAGTATGTAGCGTGAGTAGTGAACGCCTGATATATATTCTGCGTCGTAGTGTATAAAGTGACGATGAGCAGTGCAAAAACGTACTGGTAATCAGTACCTTGGCCCATCTCCATCTTGTGTGGTTGTGGACCTGGTTCCATGCTATATAGTAGGTTATAAGCTTACGACCCGTTCACTATTCACGTATATGGCATATACATGTAATACATGAATTGATTATAATAATACACTAGGGCTGGTGACGCCCGCTACGCGGGCGTGGGTTTTAGCAATAGGTAGACATTTTAGCAGCAAATTATCCTGTTATTATGAAATACAGTTTTCTACTGAAAAATCTCTCGATATACAATGTTTTTGGTGTGCGCCGCACCACTTTCATCGAATGCTCTCGGATCGATGGCTATCGTGATCGCCTTTCTGGATGTAACTCTCGAAAGTGCAACGTAGAGTTGGCCGTGCGCAAACACAGGTGATTCCAGGTAGATTCCTACGTTGTGGATCGACTGGCCCTGGGCCTTGTTAATTGTCATCGCGAACGCTGGTACGACAGGGAACTGTTTACGTCTCAACGTAAATGGAAACTCCTTATCCTCATCATCGCTGAGAAACACGATACGTGGGATGAACACTCGTTGGCCGCGCCGAGTTCCCGACATTATGGTCGCGTCAATACACTTTTCACGCAACGACACCACTCGCAGACGCGTCCCGTTGCACAACCCTTCATCACTATTTAAGTTGCGGATCATAATGATAGGAGTGCCAACTTTGAGAACCATCTTGTGAGGCGGCATCCCTGAGAAATTGAGAGAATTCAAAAACTCAGTCTCAAATAGGTTTTGATCTTCGGGGCCGTCGAGGCTATCGTTGGAACGGTACTCTCTTGTCTCTCCAGACAACCGTTCGGCTACCAATTCGTTAATTCTGCGAACGCTTGCATTGGTGGGAGCCAAAATTGCACGGTTCACAAAGTACTCGTCCGGTAAATCAGCACCCTCAACTCCGGGATAAACAGCGTCAATTAATGCGTTGACATTTTGGGTACGGCGATCGTCATCCGACTCGTGTTCGCTTACAGACACGACAGGTGGTAGCAAAGCGAAGTTTGGGAACTCATATTCTGAATCCTCGTCCGATGACTCGGTTGCTCTCGAAGAACTACCAGACCCAGACGTCCCGACGCACATAGTCTTTGGGATGCAGATATCGCTATCATCGATGTCGCGGTTCACAGGAAAGCGCCCCTCACCAATCTGAAGCAAGAAGTCTGAAAATTCAGCTAACTCTGCCGCACTGTCTGGATCAGGTGCTGTCTTCACGCGCATATTTTCGATTAGTCGTACTTGCCGAAGATACTGCCATAATGGGGATGCCTTTAGCGTCTCTGCTCTGGTGGCATTCCTTAATACAGGAAGTATCTGACGATGGTCTCCACTAAAACCCATAACCTTCCCTCCAAACGGTTCCGCTTCGTTGTTCATAATGTCACGCAAAGTCCTGTCCACAGCTTCAAAACACGCTCGTTGCATCATGGGGGCTTCGTCCCAGATAATCAAGTTGGCTCGGCGTATCAACTTAGCCTTCTGGCTCTGTTTGGAGATGCTGCAGGTGGAATGATCGTTCAATTTTAGCGGAATTCGAAATGTAGAATGCGCCGTATGACCCCCTGTCAGCAATGTTGCTGCGATTCCACTGGAAGCGACTGCCACTGCTACCCCTCCGTCCAAACGCACTCTGGCAAGAATTTGTTCGAGCAGGAACGATTTACCGGTACCACCTGGTCCGTCGATAAAGAATAGTTTCTGACCAACTTCTGGATTTTGTACCGCACCAATCACTTGATCAAAAATGACCCTTTGACCCTCGTTCAAGTTGCTGACACCCGCGACGGTACTCTCCAATTGTTCTAACGGGTAGGCGTTAAGTTCTTGATCAATCAAGTCTTCTTCGTGATGGTCATAAACCGCGTCCTGGTCGTAATTCTCGAGTGGGGGGAGTGCATAATTGGCTAGTGTTTTACTATTAGCGCGGAGAATTTTATCGACACTTTGCAGAGTTCTATTGTAACGGGGTTACACGTACAAGTGGTTGTACCACTTGTAACTCTAACAGTTAGAATAACTGTTAGAGGCTGGAAATGGGCCTCAGACCTTGGTGTGCTGTACACACCAAAGGATACATGGGCGAACCACATTATTGGATGGTTCGTGTGCATCTGTGCATATTATTGGTAGAAAGTAACGGATTTCTACCAATCACTGAGCAGAGTTTCTGCCAACCACACGTTGGCAGACCCTTTAGAAATAGATAACAAACAGTTTTAGGAGGTCCATAATTGGCTTATGGCAAATTCAATAACAGTTCTCATTTTACGGTATTTTGCAGTTTAATTTAGTTATATTTGATTTAATTATACTTATTTAAATAAGTATACTTAAATTAAGTCTATTCTAATTGCACGCTTCCTCATACACGTAAGCGCACGTGTACGCCACCTAATAGGTCTAGGTAGACTCATTACACCTGGTAGCACTTTGTAGTCCGTCCCACGACCGACTGCTGTTCGTTCGTATGGAGTCATACGAACGCGGGGTAGAGAACTCCCCAATGGATGAGGGATCCACTGGGACCCCTCACATGTCCGTGACGCGCACGGACTGTGCCCACCTGTCAGATCCAGAGTGAGAAGCTCTCCAAAGACTTTCACAAGTCATTGGAGAGGCAGCGGTAGCGACGATGCTTCGTACGCTATCGCCGACAGAGCAACACGGTGTTGCTCTGGGGTACATTGTTAAGGAGCAACGAGATGTTGCTGCCTCGGTGGCTTCCCCTAAGCCACGCGTGGAGTCGTTGAAACTCCACGTGAGTACCTACACGGGGAAGGAGGACGAGACCCTCCTTCGTTGGCTTGTCGAACTTGACACAGCCGTTGCGGCTCGACGTATCGTCGATCCGATGTCGAAGGTCGCGTTCGCCATGTCATGTCTTGGCGGACGTGCGAGGAGTTGGGCCTATGGGCGCCGACTCTCGGATCCTACGTGCTTCAGCACGTATGAGGTGTTCAAGGAGGAACTCAAACTTGCGTTTGAGCCTCCGAAGAACGAGTTCAGATCGAGAGCGGAGTTTCTCGATCTGCAGCAGGGCAAGGATGATGTCCACACCTTTGCCCAGCGTGCTCGATACTTGGTATCGAACATAGTGGCGAACCCGATCGACGAGGCGACTAAGGTCGTCACGTTCATGAAGGGACTAAGAGATGGTCCCGTCAAAACATATCTCTTCCGAGAGTATCCGAATACTCTCGAAGAGGCGATCAGCCTTGCGATGCAAGAGGAGTTTAGCCGACGTCAAGCTAAACTCCATGCGAACGCGCCGAAGCCGGCGCGTCCTGTTGTGAAGACGGGAGGTCCGGAACCTATGGACCTCTCGAGTGCTACGACTGCTGGTCAACAGCAGCGTAGGAACAGCAAGGTTCGATGTTACAAGTGTAGTAACATCGGTCACTATGCACGCGAGTGCACAGCGGGCGGGCGTTCAAAAAACGCCAAGGACCAGTAGGCGCGGGGCGTCCTACTGGTGATGCAGTCTCGCGTGTCGAGCTTGGACACGCGACGATGAGGACTGCTGCCCCCAGCGAGAAGGTTTCTCGCTGTAAGCTGCAAGATGACAAGCCAAACCTTGTCATCCTGAACGTGATGTCGAAGAGAGTAAACTCTCTTCGTGCCCTAGTGGACTCGGGCGCGTCGAACAACTTTGTTCGACAGGGAAGTCTTCGAAGACTTGACTTCGAAGAGGCCGACACGCCTCGCAGCGTGTTGGAGGTGCGGTTGGCAACGGGTGCCACCGTGAGGACTGAGAAGCGCGTAGTCCGTGTGCGCTTCTCTTACAAACGAAGGACGTTTGTAGAAGATCTTATCGTCTTGGATCTAGACGATAAGTTCGACTTGGTATTAGGCATGCCGTGGCTTGCACGGCATGACCCGGTGATCAACTGGGAGAAGCGTACACTCGTACGCTTCAACAACACATGCGCGACAGAGAGCGATGGCCCTGTCAGTGCTGCACATGCACCGGCCGCCGCTGCCTCCGATCGCCGCCCGGCGACCATCAACGACTCCGGGAGTCGTTGTGAGAAAATGTGTGTCGACTCAGAAATCTGAGCCGAAGGGTCGCGGTCACATGAGTGATGGTCAGGTGAATGTGAATCACCTGACGCGTAAACATCTGAATGATGTTTGTCACATGAGTGATGGTCAGGTGAATCGCATTCACCTGAGAGAAGGTATTATACCGGTATTACCGGTATCCTTGGAGGTACTTCAAGCCCCCAAGGGTCGCGCCGACGACGTCGCGTCAACTCTGGGAGTTGACGAAGAAAATAAAATTCGGGGAACCGAAAGACGTGCGTCAGCTCTGGGAGCTGACGCCACTGGCGCTTCGCTGCTAGTTCCGGGAACTAGCGATCGGTCATCAGCTCCGGGAGCTGATGAGACGTGTATAGGCGAACAGTCGCTGCTAGTTCCGGGAACTAGCGATCGTACATCCGCTCTGGGAACGGATGATATGTGTACAAGCGAACACTCGCTAGCGCAGGAAGCTAGCGAGAGCACGTCGACTCCGGGGGGTCGACGATGCGGTTGCTTCATCCGCTCCGGGAGCGGATGGAGGCGCAGCGGTTCAGGGAACCGACTGCGCGGCAGGAGGTGCTGGCGGTTGCAAACGCCCAGCACCCGAACAACCTGCGTGCTCACGTGCAGCAGCGCTGCACGCGATGAGCGGCACTCAAGCCGGGCTTGATAGTGCGAGTCAGCGGAAGGAATCCGCTGACGATTGCGATAACGTCCCGTCCAAGGTGCGATGCCTTGGACGTGGAGCGCCTGGAGCTGAGCTCCATGGCAGACCTTCGCGGCGCAAGCTCAGGGAGCTTTGCGAGTCCCAGTCCATGACTGTGGAGGGTGTGTCTGCGGTGCAGACACCGAGTGTCAAGGCGTTGGACGTCTTGACACGAACTGATACTGCGGTACAGTATCAGAGCGCGCGGCACCAGCTCAGTGAGCTGTGTGAGTCTCAGTCCGTGACTGAGAAGGGTGTATCTGCAGGGCAGACACCGAGTGTCGAGACGTTGAACGTCTTGACACGTACTGGTACTGGGTTACAGTACCTGAGGATGCGGTTGGAGAATCCGCCGACGTGTGCGTCGGCGTTGACCGCACTTCCAACGATGAGTTGGAAGCGCTTCGCGCGGGACTTGTACGATGGACGCATCGAACAAATTTGCATTCTCTCGGATATCGAGAGATTGGATCGCGAAGCCGAGGAGCTGAAGCAGCTCGTCGTCGATGGCATCACTGAGGGCGATGACCCCCCAGTGCGAAGACCAAGAAGCAACGCTTCGAGGAGCAGAGGTGGGACTCGTTGAAGTCGAGTCCCTATTACGAGCTTCTGCGGGAGTACAAGGATGTACTCCCGGACGAGATTCCTTCGGAGCTTCCGAAGGATAAGGGCGTACAGCACGAGATTGATCTCGTGCCGGGCACGAAGTACTGTGTTACACGGCAGTGGCCACTGCCGCGTGAACAAGTGCAAGCGATCGACGACTTCTTTGAAAGTCGTCGTCTTGCAGGTCAAGTGCGGGAATCAAAGTCCCCGCACAGTGCTCCAACGTTCTGTGTTAAGAAACCACAGGGCGGCTGGCGCATCGTTCATGCGTATAACAAGCTGAACGATGCGACGATACCGGCGCAGACGCCGATACCGCGAAAAGATGTTATCATCGATTCGATGGCCTTGAGCACTATCTTCAGTGCTCTAGATCTGCGTGATGGATTCTATCAGATCCTCATGCGTGAGAGGGACATCCCTCTCACTGCGGTAAGCACTCCAAGCGGTATGCTTTGGGAGTGGCTCGTCATGCCACAGGGGCTTAAGAACGCCCCTGCGACGTTCAATAGATGCGTGACACATCTATTACGCTCGGTGCGCGACTTCGCACCGAGCTACTTCGACGACGTGTTCGTCCACAGCCGGGCTGTGAACGGGAAGACGGACATTGAGATGCACAAGGTGCATCTCCGGAAGCTGCTAGAGCTTATGAGGAAACATAAGCTCTATGCGGAACCTGAAGAAGTGTATCTTCGGGGCGAGCGAGATACCCGTGCTGGGGTGTCTCGTGGGGAAAGACGGCGTGCGCCCTGACCCAGAGAAGGTCAGAGTGATCAATGAATGGCCCACGCCATCCAATGTGAAGGAACTGAGGCAGTTCCTTGGGCTTGCCACGTACTTGTGCAAGTACGTGGAGAACTATGCGGGCAAGATTCGCCCGTTGTCACAGCTTCTTAAGAAAGAAGCTGAGTGGATTTGGACGACCGAGTGCGAGGAGGCATTCGGTGCAGTCAAGCAGGGCTTGACTGAAGCGCCGATCTTGGCCGTGGCGGACCAAGATCGTCCATTCCACGTAGTGTGCGATGCATCCGACTTTGCAATCGGATGTGCATTGATGCAACACGATCACGAAGGGCGTGATCGTGTAGTCTACTATCAATCGCGTCAGCTGAAGCCAGCTGAGCGTAACTATCCCGTACATGACAAGGAGCTCCTTGCCATGAAGTATGCACTCGCAAAGTTCCGAGTGTATCTACTTGGGAGTAGACCGTTCGTGGTCTATACGGACCACGCATCATTGCGTACGGCGATTAAGTCGCCGCACATCTCGCAACGTATGGCGAGATGGTTGTCCTTCTTCGCGGAGTACAACTTCCGGGTGGAGTACAAACCCGGAAGACTCAATGTAGTGGCCGACGCGTTATCGCGTCGACCTGACTATGCGGAGACGGTCGACGCCAACGCTGTTGGCGTCGTGAGGACAGTGTGCCGTCGTCAACGTTGATTGACGACGTGAAGAACTGCGTATGCAAGGGATGCAGACGCGAAGGGGCTGCTGGAGTTCCTCGCAGGCACCTTCCGACGTGGCACGTCGGAAGCTAACCCCTCATCTTCGAGCTCGTGTACACCGCTATCGTGTACACGAAGGCCTACTGTTGTACAGTGCAGTAGACGACAATGCGGATCGCATTGTCGTTCCGAATGATCATGACCTCCGGTTGAGGATCTTGGTCGTGTATCACGATGCCCCACGGCAGGGCATCCGGGTCGTGAGAAGACATACACTCTTCTCACGCGTGACTTCTACTGGCACCACCAGTACAAGTGGGTGCGCAAGTACGTACGTGCTTGCGAGGTTTGTCAACGCGTGAAGCCTGCGCAGTTCTCGCAGGCTCCTCTTCAATCACTACCGACTCCGTCGGAGTGTTTGGCAGTCCATGTCCATGGACTTTGTCTTCGGTCTTCCGCCTGACAGCAAGCGGAGGACGGGCATCGTTGTCTTTGTGGACCGATTCAGCAAGATGGTTCATCTTGCTGCCGTCCCGGCTACTGTTACAGCCGCGCAGACTGCGCGACTGTTTGTTGACATGGTGTTCAAACACCATGGCATGCCGCTCGACATTGTGTCGGACCGTGATCCACGCTTCACAGCGCGGTTCTGGCAAGAAGTGTTTACACTTCTTGGTTCACAGTTATCAATGTCGACTGCGGATCATCCGCAGACGGACGGACAGACCGAACGTGTCAACCGTGTATTGGGTGACACGTTGAAGAGCTACGCTCACTCGTTCCCGCATTGGAGCGAGTGCTTGCCGATGGCAGAGTTTGCCATCAACAACTCGGTGCATGCCTCGACAGGGCATACACCGTTCTTCGTGAACGCCATGAGGCATCCACGATTGCCGAGCATGCTCGGCGGGGTAGCTTCCTCCTTAAGTGGGGGAGGATCTACGGTTGCGTCCGAACAACCGCATAATGCAACTGATAGCTGCACACTATCAGCTGCGGTGACGCGTGCGACGTCTCGTTCGAGCAGGAACGAGCGCGCGATGTCTGTGCCGGGCACAGACATGAGAGATGATAGCGAGCAGGCAGGGCCTGCTGCTGACAAGGGCGACAAGCTGAAAGGATTCAGCTCGGGTGCGCTAGACTTTGTCCAGCGAAGACAAGCCGTCATACGGTTTGTCCAAGATGCTATCGCAGCTTCTGTCGATCGACAGAAGCTGAACGCTGATACTGTTGGTAGAGGCAACACAAATGAATTCGAAAAGGGTTCATTAGTTTTGTTAGCTACACAAAACCTACCTAGACATGCAGTGTCTGACTTTGGAGCAAGCAAGCTTGCTCCAAGATTCATTGGGCCGTTCAAAGTACTTGAACGGCATGGTAACGCGTACCGGCTGGACATACCGTCCAGCATGAGGCTACACCCGACCTTCTACGTCGGGCGGTTGAAGCCGTACGTGCAGCACGGACTACCTAGGGCTGGTAGTCCGACTGAGGAGTGCGAGAGGCCTGGAAGGCCTTCTCGAGACCGTCGACACGGTCGTTCAACCGGTTCACTCTCGTCCCAAGACCGGACGAGAGGTTCGAGGCAGTCTGAGCTGCCTCGCAGACCTCAGCACGGAGGACACGAACCTCCTGCTTCAGAGCAGCTATCTCAGCGCTCTGTGTCTGCTCCAGCGCAGCAACTCGATCGTGCAGGGCACGATCGTCATCGTCATAGCGTTGACCATGCGGAGGGAGTGTTCCCACCCCCTCCGCCGCCGTTGCGCGACGCGCGTGGAGCGATCCGCTGGATTGTTGAGCGGATTGTGGCTCATAAGAGAACGAACTCTCAAGGGGTTCGTTTTCGTATTCGTTGGAGAGGATTTCCTCCCCATCGAGATACATGGGAGCCGCGGAACGTCCTGATGGAGGACGTTCCGGAAATGGTGAGGGCGTACGAAGCCCACCATAACTTGCAGGGTTAAACCCTGCACGAGGAGTGCTGCGGTCAGCCACAGCACTCGGAGCTTCGCGTGGCACAATACGACCACGGAGCTCCTTGATGTGATCGGGTACACGGACGACCGTGTACCCCAGGAGATCACTTTCGGTAAGGCGTGTTGCCAAGGGTGGGCAACACGGACAGGGTGTGCCAAAGGGAACGGCACATGGGATCCCCGCTTCCATGGACTGATCATGGAGGCGTTCACACTTACCACGTGTAGTGTAAGTGTAGTAGCGATCGCGAGCCGCAGCAACGCGATCGCGATATGCCTTCGGGTCTTTGTTGAAGTTTTCAACAAAGGCGTTCCACGACTGACAAAGTGCCTGCCACTCGGGCACTTTGCTCTTGCGCGAAGTCTTCTTCGCTGCATAGTATCGGAGCTCATGGAAGAGCCCGATATTTTAGTCGCGTCTTTGAGTCTCGGACTCAAAGACAACCTTAGCGGCGACGTCGTCGTCGTTGATACTGTTGCATGAGTACAACAGTATCGGGTTCGGTGGTGAACTAGCACCGAACCGGTCATGGATCTCCGCCTCAGTAGGCATCCATGGCGTGCGCACTGGCGGATCAGTGCGCGGTGCAGTGAGCGCCCTCGACATGGGGGACGCTTCATCATCACTGCGCGGACGCTTCGAGCTTGAAGCGTCCGAGGCCTCATCACGAGGTCGTCGAGATCCCACGGGTGGGTCTGACGTGTCTTCAGACGAAGACACGGGAGCGGGAGCCTTGACATCAACCTCCCCCTCCTCGGCATCCTCCTCGTAGTCGAGGATGTCTTCGTAGTCCTCTCCAAAGAGTTCTTTGAGAGGGACAGCAGGATTCTTAATCTCTGCTAGAGAAGAAGACTTCTTCTTCTTCTCATGCTTCTCCTTATGGAAAGCATGGTACTTGGTGACAGAGATCTTCTCTGTCGGACCGCTGGAAGCAGCAGTGCTAGTGAGCACTGCTGAGGTCGTTGTTCCTGCTGCAGAGGCAGCAGGTGAGGCTTGCGCGTCCGCAGTAGTGGACGGAGACGTGGGCGTTGGCGAGTCCATTGCGAAATGAACTCGGATTTCTCTTGGGAACTTGACGGTCTTGTCAAGTTCTGTTGATTGACGTATCGAGACCGATACGTCGAATCTTAACGGGGGGGATGGTGTAACGGGGTTACACGTACAAGTGGTTGTACCACTTGTAACTCTAACAGTTAGAATAACTGTTAGAGGCTGGAAATGGGCCTCAGACCTTGGTGTGCTGTACACACCAAAGGATACATGGGCGAACCACATTATTGGATGGTTCGTGTGCATCTGTGCATATTATTGGTAGAAAGTAACGGATTTCTACCAATCACTGAGCACGTTGGCAGACCCTTTAGAAATAGATAACAAACAGTTTTAGGAGGTCCATAATTGGCTTATGGCAAATTCAATAACAGTTCTCATTTTACGGTATTTTGCAGTTTAATTTAGTTATATTTGATTTAATTATACTTATTTAAATAAGTATACTTAAATTAAGTCTATTCTAATTGCACGCTTCCTCATACACGTAAGCGCACGTGTACGCCACCTAATAGGTCTAGGTAGACCCATTACATCTATACTCCACCCGTGGGTCGTCCATCTCGGCATCAAGCGCTCGTTGAAAATCTTCACTAAGCTTGTCCTTGAATCGTTCCCACAAACTTAGTGGGCTACTCGGAAGAGAGTACACCAAAATGATAGCGAAAAGCTGTCGGAGCTGGTACGGCATGCGCTCATGCGCCGCCTCAGTCAGACACTCCTCCCATTCCCGATCATTGTCTAAATATCCAGCTGCCAGAGCGGCTTCGTGGAAGGTACCGTACGTAACCCCGTCAATAGTCCTTAAGTCTTCATACGACGTTGGTCCACGTATGTTACCAAGTAAAAGTCGCAAGTAGAACCGTTCCGGGTCTTGTGGTGAGACGTAAACAATTCGCCCAATGGAAGGTACATACTTTCTGTACTGGACCCATTCTTTATTCCTCTTGTTCAACCGGTATACCGTGGGAATATCTTTGTACAACATTGTCCCAGCTACGTTTGGCTCCATAATACACAGCAAGAAAAACGCGGTCAGTGTCGTCCTGTCACCCCGACGAATCATCCGGCGAATCTGATCGTTTGTTGCGCTTGCCCGGTACACTGCTGAGCTCTGCCCAGGCAAATGGACAGCCAGTTTAACCACGTTGTGCGTTGATCCTTGGGTAGGATGTCTGAAAAGGCGCATACACGCTTCGACAGGGGATACATATCTAGCCAGTAAATACTGCAGGATTTCGTTAAGGGAGTGCTCCTCAACCTGACCTTCGATCGTAATGGTGGTCATATCTGCTCCTTTGTACACGTACTTGTAGATGTACTTGATTGCCCTGTTCGTCGCACAAACCTCCACATTGATGTGACAGTTGTACTTTTGCGAAAGATACGGATTGTACGGGACAATCCATTGGTTGATCGTGGCATTATCCCACACTTTGTCCCCACGCTGCAAATTCCCAGCTTCTCGTCGACGTCGTCTGTATACTGGATATTTATCCACTGCCATTGTCGTTGCTTCCGCGAAAGGCTTAGGGAACTTTTTAGAGCATTTCCCATTCTTCATACACGGACACGTTTTGTTCTGATCTCCACATGGACCATGCATCATACACGACAACACAGTCTCGTAAAGGTCAGGATTTTCATTTGGGTCAGGTAACTCCGCTGAAACCAAACGGTCGATGTCTTCTGCCGTAACGGGCTTATCCTCGGGTCGTAAAATCATCAAAATGTGTGCATGAGGCAGTCCGCGCTTTTGGTATTCGACGACGTGAATCCGAGCAGTCTGAATTCCCAAAATGCCCTCATCGAGATCCTTACAAAGACTTTTCAATTTCCGCATAAAAACCCGAGCCACGATGTCAGGTCTGTCTGATGCTGTCTGTCCCGGCCGAATGTTCTCCTTGATCTCCACCCATTTTGGGTTACATGTCATCGTAATGAACAGGTTGGGAGCCCCTAATTCGCGAACGATGGCCATGGCATCTTGAAACCTTTGATACATGTAGCGAGGTCCACCTGTAAACGAAGGCGGTAGAATTAATCGCCTGCCAACATCGCCCGCGTCTACCTCCGCAGCATCACCAGACTCGTTTTGACGTCGCCGATTGACTGTTGGATTAGCAGCCTCCTGTAGTAGTTCATCTATATCGGCGCCTCGTTGAGCTTCTGTACTCTCGTATCTATACGCATCTGTAAGACCTTGTATCGATTCGAGTCGAAATTCGAGTTGATTGTTCTCGATGTACCGAAGGCGTTCTTGTTCTGCTTTTGCCCACTGATCAACGCAATATTGTTGGGTTAGTCGCCCACCGAGAAGTAAGAGGGAATGACTTCCTGTGCGGTCATACAACAAATATGCGACGAATTCTCACAGAGGCATTGTCGTTTTGCGCCTTTCCTCAGTGCCATCCTCGAATTGCACCACGTACCCCCACTCACCCAGTTCTTCCTCCACATTTTGATCTTGTCGACCTCCTCCACCACGCCGACCAACTTCCTCTTCCACATCGTCGTAACGGTTCTGGTTTCAGCAACCTCCGAAGTGGTGGGGGTATTATGAGTCCCAGGGTTACCGCCACGATCAACGTGCAGACGAAGTACACAGTCGATATCCGGATCAATGAGGGGTTCATGCATATCTTCCTCCTGTTTGCCCTCTTCCTCACGACGTCTGGCCCGTTCAGCTCTTGCTGCTTCTAGTGCAGGTCTGCTTCGCTCAATGAGAATTTCCCGTGCATGTAAAAATTGTTGTGCACACGGATTATGCTCTTCCATCACAGCATCAATGTCACTGACGAACTCTTCGCTTAGTCCATCGGTCATACGAATCCGGCTTAACACACGTGCAGCACTGTCTGGATCGTTGATGTAAATTTGAGCAAACATAGGGTTTCCTCCTGAAGGCGGAAGAAGCGATCCCATTCGATGGCAAACTGTCCCCATTACTCGAAAGTTGTAAACACCTCGACGCGTAACACTTTCGTCCACGTGAAGTGGTTCTGACGTTGACGCACCCATTGACGTGAAAGCAAAGACGTTGTTGTATGCTCGAATTGACTTCATAACGCTGGATTGTCGAAGAGCAGTCTTAGCTTCCGCGGGGCTTCTCGGCGCGGTGGCAAATTGACTTTTCCTCCCTTGCAACAACAATTACCCGTCTCGCCTGGGAATTTCCATGCCTCGCAATGAGGACACACGCGTTCATCACCGTCACGGCCATTTAGAAAACGCGAAAAATAGTGTCTCCCGTGTAACGTGTCCCGCCCTCGAATAATACTGGAAACAAAATCTTCATGGTTCGCGTATCCTTTCTTGTATTTACGGGATCTATTTCGAAACCGCTGTGCCTCGCGCTGTAGCAATCACTCATCATCAGTCATTCGTTCCCGTGCTGCACCTCGAGATGCAGTGTCGCGTAGTTGAAGTTCCTGCCGCGCCTCCTCGTTCAGTTCCAGTCGTTGTAAAGTGCGCGCAGCGGAATTTCGTGATTGCTCTGCCAATCTCTCCTCTTGAGATAGTCTTTGTCGCCGCTCCTCCTGAAACAGCTGATTGAGCCGCCGAGCTGCCTCATCTTCCCTTCGTTTAGCCTCTTTTCGCTCCCGGTCTTCTCGCCGAACCTCTGCTAACTGAGAGGCACTCATGTCTGCCCTACGGCGGGGCCGGGATTGTCGACGTTGTATCGAGTCGTTCGCTCGTCCAGACGGTTCATTCAGTCGTACTATTGCATCCATAACAGCTATATTTCCATCGTTTTCCATCTGTGTTTCACGTACATCTCCATCCACTGTAGTCGCGATGCCGTGTTCTCCATTCTCCATTCCTGTCGCATCACGTACTTCTTCCAGACCAGTTTCTTCTCGCTTGCGGAGTCGACTTAAGGCTGCATTCTTGCTCTTAATCCTCCGCTTCCGGGCTGGTTCAGTTTCCTCTCCCTCCGGAGCGCGGAACGCGTTCTCGATTTCCATTGCTGTGTTGTACTTCCGTTTCCGTCCCATCGTGCAGCTATATATCCACGCAATATCCACGTAATAACACAGTCGTTTAGAGAACCACAGATTGTCGAAAACTTGGAGAGGACGGTTTAAAGAGGGAACACAGTCATACACGTCTACCAACTCCATTTTGTCCTTAAAGCTGCACCCATCACTATTTCTTTTTGTCTCAGATCCAATAGCTATCTATTTAGAATCTTCTACAAACCTTTGTATTAATTTTACAGCCTCTTTTAATGTGCTTCTTTTTTACATAGTGTCCTTGTTTGTTTCCCCACACGCCGTTACGAACCAACGAAGCATCTACTTTCCTCTATCAACCGCGGGCAGCACGGATGACCGATCAAGTCTTACTTCTCTAGGCATCCACCTTCCTCCGTGTACCATGGGCTACACGGTACACAAATCAGGTTTCCAGGTCCTAGCTATTTTAAGTATACCGTTCACTATTATTGTGGATCACACAATAATAATAAAGGCTACTTTTATTTGTTTATATTGAACCACCAGAAATTGTTTGTATTTTATTTTGGTAAAATGCTGTTTATGTGGTAGTTGTTATTGACGACGGTTTTGGGATGCCGTGACTAACAACTCAGTTGAGTATTAGCTCCTAAGCATAGAACACGGAGCGTGGAGCCGAATATTTATTACTAAAGTTTATATAAAGAAAAATAAATAAATGAGCTAATGAGATTAGGGTTAAAGAGTGTATAGTGACGGGGTTGGCCTATAAGACGATCTATCATTGGTGGAAATGAATTTCCGTGTCTCCCTCTCAAAACCTTCCTTATGGAATAGTATGATGTTTAGCAGTGCGGTTTCGGAGGCTCTCCCTGTGAGAGCATGACCAACCCCAGTGCCTCGTAACGCAGTAGTATTACCAACACTCGGTGCAAGTGGGGTTAACCTATTACCATCAGTTAACCCATAAAGCAAACCGGTTATACCGGTACGGTGAGCAATGGGGGGCTCCTTCACCCTTAGGGTTGTCACACTGTGCTCTACCACGGACACAGAGGTGCAATGGGTGTTACCACCGCATTGCACCGGGTCCCATTACCGACGACTGGGTCCGGGGAGAGGCAGACAGCCCGGAAAAGCCGGCTTTTATCGCTGTTTGTGCTGCCCCTTACCCCGGATTGGGTATGAGACTTCCCATACTGCTTGCGGGCAGCATGGGCGCCTCAGCGTCGGGCTCCGAAGAGCGAGAGAGGTGGTAGAGCAAGAAATAGGGCAGAAAAGAAATTAATTATATTATAAACATTCACATACACTGTCTACAGGCTTCGCTTTCGCCGGTGTCCGCTGGTCGCTGTCCTTGGTGCTGTGTCCTTGGCCGCTCTTTTCGAAATGACGAACTTCTGAGGTAGCCGGAACTTAAATCGTACTTAGCTTAATTTTGTCCAATGATAATTTTGTGGCCGGGTGTGCGGACTACGGACAGACACTTTGCGATTTTAAGGATAGTGTGGATAACTAGCGCTCTGGGCGCCCGCTACGCGGGCGCGGGGGCATGATTGGTCCCAGTAGTTTGGGTAAGGTTAATAAAGACCAGTGAAGTTGAAAATATGACATGAAAGTAAGAGATTTTATTCAAAAGAAATATGAAATGATGCACTTAGAACTCGAAGATCTCCCGATAGACAATGTTCTTGGTGTGTACGTTCCCGTCCTCGTCGATAGCTTCCGGGTCCACGGCTATCTTGATCGCCTTCCGTGAAGTCACCCTCGACAACGCGACATACAGCTGTCCATGCGCGAACACAGGGGACTCGAGGTAGATCCCTACGTGGTGGATAGACTGTCCTTGGGCCTTGTTTATCGTCATCGCAAATGCCGGAACCACAGGAAACTGTTTTCGCCGAAGCTTGAACGGGAATTCCTTGTCGTCATCTTCATTGTAGAAGATGATGCGCGGAATGAATACTCGCTTTCCCTTGAACGGCCCAGTCATAATCGTAGCTTCAATGCTTCGCTCACGCAGTGACACCACTCGAAGTCGTGTTCCGTTACACAATCCTGCGTCGCTGTTCAGGTTGCGAATCATAATGATCGGAGTTCCAACTTTCAATACAATCCGGTGTGGCGGGATACCGGAGAAATTCAGAGAGTTCAAGAACTCTGGCTCAAACATGTTTGGATCCGCAACACCTTTGAGACTGTCAACAGAGAGGTACTCTTTTGTTTCTCCTGATAGACGTTCCGAGACCATGTCGTTAATTCTCCTCACACTTGCGTTCGTTGGTGCCAAAATGGCTCGTTCAACGAAGTAGTCATCCGGAAGATTGTCGTCACCAACACCAGGATACACTGCATCAATAAGCGCATTGACGTTGCGCTTCCGCCTGTTCTCGTCCAGATCATCAACATCTCGATCAGCTGATGATTCCGCTGGCGGTAGAAGATTGAAGTTTGGAGGTGCTTCCATGTCTTCGTTCTCTTTGGTTTCTTCGTCATCCCATCGATCATCCCCTCGTGTGTCTGGTATGATGCACATGTCGAGTGGAAGGCATATGTCGTTCTCACTGATATCGGAGTTGAATGGATATCGACCCTCCCCAATCTGAAACAAGAAGTCGGAAAACTCTGCCAATTCAGCGGCGCTTGCTGGGTCCGGAGCCGTCTGAACACGCATATTCTCCGTCAGACGCACTTGCCGTAGATGGGTCCACAGTGAAGAAGACTTGAAGCAAGCATCCAGCGTTTCTGCTCGAGTAGCATCCTTCAACACAGGCAGGATCTGTCGATGATCTCCACTGAAAACCATGACCTTGCCTCCGAATGGCTCCAACTCGTTCTTCATAATATCCCGGAACGACCGATCCACCGCTTCGAAGCACGCTCGATTCATCATAGGAGCTTCATCCCAGATGATTAAACTTGCCTTGCGGATCAGTTCTGCCTTCTGGCTCTGCCAAGACAGACTACATGTCGAAAACTCGGACAGTTTAAGCGGAATCCGAAATGTAGAATGTGCCGTGTGTCCTCCTGCCAATAACGTCGCTGCGATTCCACTGGAAGCCACTGCAATCGCCACCTTTCTCTGTAGACGGACATTAGCAAGTATCTGCTCCAGCAAGAACGATTTACCAGTTCCACCCGGACCGTCCACAAAAAACAGCTTCCGTCCACCGACTGGGCGGTTTACAGCTTCGATGACTTGGTCAAAAATGTCTTTCTGGTTCTGGTTCATCTGATCCGCAAGCGTCGCAGTTCTCTCAAGGTCGTCCGGTTCGTACGCGGCTACCTCCTGTGCGACGATATCCATAGGATCCGCAGACTGGCGTGCGACTTCGTCAGAAACGTCGCTGTACGTTTCGAGACCAGGAAGTCCATACATACGCAGCGTCTTTCCGTTCGAAATCAGATAGTCCGCCAGCCACATCAGACACTTGTACTCTGCCATGCGCAAGCTGACTTCCTCGTCACGGTCAATGTTGTTTTGTGCGTCTCTTCCCTGGATGGATCTGAAAAAGTCTTCTGACAAATCCTTCTTAAACCGATCCCACAGAGCAGCGGCATGGTCGGGTAGCGAGTAAACCAAAATGATTCCCAAGAGTTGGCGCAAAGCGGATGGCATCTTATACGAAACTGCCTCCGCTAAGCATTCTTCTCACTCTTGATCATTCTCCAAGTACCCAGCAGCCAGTGCTGCGTCGTGAAAGGTATCATAAACCACTCCATTCACTGTGCGAATATCTTCGAATGATTGGGGTGATCGCCGATGGCACAGTAGAAGTCGAAGGTAAAACCGCTCTGGGTCTTGTGGCGAGACGTGCACCAATCTACCCAGCGAAGCAACGTATCTTCTGTACGGTACCCAATACTTCAAACGGTCATCCCACCTGTACTTCACCGGCACATCCTTGTACAACAAATCAGCGGTTCCTTCTGGGTCTTGCATGCACAGGTTGAAAAACGCTGTCAATTTCGTTCGATCTCCTCGGCGGACCAAATTCTGAAGCTGTGGAGTCGTTGCATGATCTCGATACGTGACCAGACTCATTCCTTCCAGGTGGATAGGAAGAGTCACAACGGCATGTGATGAAGCTTGTGTGGGAAATCCGAACAGTCGCATGCAAGCCTCTACCGGAGAAATGTAACGACCCAGTAAGTACTGAAGAATCTCGTTCGCCTGAATTTCCTCTCCTTCAATAGTGATCGTCGTCATATCCGAACCCTTGTAGACATACTTGTAGATGTACTTCACCGCCTTGTTTGTAGCGCATACTTCCACGTTGATGTGACAGTCATATTTCTGCGAGTATGGCCGGGTCCAATCCTTCTGTCATCCCCATACGGCTTGCTACGCGTGCTTCCATATCCGGATCATTAATGTATACTTGCGCAAACATCGGTCGCCGGTTCGGTGGTGGTAGCAATGCCCCCATGCGATGGCAAACAGATCCCTGTACGCGGAAGTTGTATACACCACTTCGAGTTACCCTTTCATCAACGTTGAGAGAGCGGGTACGTGAGGATCCCATTGAGGTGAACGCGAAGACGTTGTTGTATGCGCGGATCGACTGCTTAAATCTCGGGTTGCCAAACAGTCTGTTAAGTTCAGCCGGAGCTTCGCGAGGGGGAGAAACATCCACCAATCCCTTACGACAACAACTTCCTTCGCTTTCATCCGGAAATTTCCAAGCGCCGCAGTGCTGACACACTCGTTCGTGCTCCAGGGTATCGTCCGTGTACCGGGAGAAATAATGGCGACCGCCAGGAATGATAGCGGGATCGAACTCTTCGTAGTACGCAAGCCCTTTTTGGTACTTTCGAGACCGGCGTTGAAATCGGACTTCCTCTCTTCGACGATCAAGATCTTCCTCCGTCATAGCCGCTCTTGTCGTTCGTCGAGCGGTGGCGTCTTCTTCTAATTCACCGGGATTCATTAGCGCTCGCCGAGCTCTCGCACGTTCGGCATCTCGTCGCCGATCTCGATCTATTTGCGACTCCGATCGGTTCGCCCTTGTCCGACGTTTCCTCTCCGCATCTGCCGCACGAACGCGAGCTAATTGAGACGGTGTCATATTGGCTCGGGAACGCCTGGCTGTTGGACTACGTCGTGGCTCTTGTTGATTATTTGTTACAGGTTCCATACCTACTGCAAACCCAGTGTTGGCAGGTTGTGGAGGTTCTGCGACAGCGGTTGAAGCACTTGCCACCGTCGCATTTTGTTCCGACCCGATATCAACAGCCTGCAACGCGCTGACAACGGCCGGAATGGCGTCTGCATTCTCCTGTTCTCTCGTCTCAGACTGCTGCTTTCTAAACCGGATCAAAGCTGCACTGAGGGTCTTCATCCGTCGTCGCTTTGCAGCAGGTTCTTCGTGACCTTCTGGAGCGATAAGCTGCTTTGATTTCTTCTTCGCTTCCGTACTTGCGCTTTCTCCCCATCGTTCCTACAAACACTTAACACAAACCTACGTTAGTCTACACTCTTACTTTCTTCATTGTCTACTTCTTCGCGCTTCTTGTTGTGCTTGAAAAAACGTGCGGTAAGCGGTTCCAGATGCCGCGGCAAAAGATTTCCTTTTCCCGAAGTAGAAGGTCTCAGTTCGCCGCTAAACAAAAGGTAAGCCATAAGCCCTCAAGTCACTGTCCCCAATGACACGGCAGGTCCGCGACCATGCCACGTGGCTGTCCGCACGCGCCCTGTCGCGGACTCAGAAGCACGGGACTGGGGTCACCCCCAAAACCAACGTGCCGGTCCCATACACGACCAGGATAAGGCAGGCGGCCCGGCTAAGCCGGCTCTTCTCGCCACATGGATCTGCCTCAGCGCCTCGGCGCGCCTCAGGGTCGCGGCTCCGGAGAGCAAAGGTGCGACAGGACTAAACCTTAGTACGTGCAACGGGGTCCAGCTGCAACCTCCTTATCGCCCTCGTGTCCTGGAATTGTGCCTCCGGGGGTAGAAATCCCCGCCTCGGAACGACACGTTTTGCCAGAGAGGAACGAAACTGTGACTCTACTGTAACGTTTGCTTCGAGAGGGTCGTCCTGGCAACTCTGGGCAGGGAATGGGCCCCTCTGGGGGCTGGCTAGGCCTCATCAGTATGGCCGTCTTAGGATGTCCATCCCTCCGTGCAGTGGTGGATATCTCACCCAATGCACGGCTCCGGTTTCCCTCTCTAACGCGCACAGTAAGTCTTGGTTGCCCCAGAAGGTACCAGTTCTCCCAACAGGCGGAACTCCCGAAGCCGTAAAGACTTTATTAATACTTTAATATTCTATGTGGCTACACCTACCTACCTTCTCTGCGGCGCTCGCTTCCTCCTCGCTGCTCTAGAGCCCGCGCCGTTCGCGCTCCTAGTGTCGTCGACGGCGCCGATGTTGAAATGAGCGAAAATGTGAATCGAAAAATCCGATTAGGTTCGAAAAATCCGATTAAGTTCGAGAACGTTCCAGATAAGTCCGAATAATTATGTGGACAGTGCTACTTTTGTAATTTCTGGAAAGAAGTTTTTAGTCAATAGGGTAGGTGCAGCTGCTTTGATAGGAGAAAAGTGTTTAGAAATGTATCGAGACGCGCACCAAAAAGAGATGCCAACCGAGAGGCTCAGGCCGGTGGAGAGGGGCGTGACCGACGGACACGTTACGATCTTACTGAGAGGTAGATACATAAACATCATTTTCCGTTGTTCATACTGTGGAGAAGAACAGCAATATTTGGCTTCTTTACATTTACGTAAGTAGTAACAAGATACTACACACGTGCTACCACCCCCGACCCCAAGAGGGTTCCCTACAAAGCTATGCACTTGGCGTAGGTTCGAGTCCGGGGTACTTCCTTTCCAAATGAAATGATTAGCATTCAAAAATTCAATATCACAATTACAATCAAACCTTCAGAATTCAATAGCCCAAGCCAAGAAGTACCAGTTAATCAACTTCAATTTCCTTCCTAAAGCCGATGCCAACGCGCATCTTTCGAGCTACATGTACGTTTGCTGTTTTCTGTCGCCATCTCAGTCGCTTTGCCGTTTGTGACTCACCAATTGTCACTACCGGTACCTACAAGCGCCAACAGCGTCGACAGCAACGTACCAGAGTCCTTAGTGTTTTGCAAAGATATCGGAGATCATTCCACAATTTTCCTCGTACCAAACAAGTCTCCAAACCACCAACGACCAACAATGCGTCTTTCCTACGCCCTCATTGCTGCTATTGCCACGGCCTCATTCCTCTCAAGTGGAAACGCAGCAGTCACAGCTGATGGTCACACCACGGAGCTCTCGGCCGTGGCATCGCCAAACGCTGTTGCTTCCATTGATACTGCCGTCGGTGGCGAAAAGTGGTCTCTACGTTACCGCAGCGAGGACGAGAGCGACGACGAAGCTTTGGTTGAAGATGAAGAGGATACTGACGATGAGGAACGCAAGGGAAAGAATATGTTCTCGACGACCAAGCTCGACGAAATGCTGGATGGAACTCAGGTGATGAGCCGTTTCTATAAGTGGAAGGCCAAGGGCTACAACACGTTCAACCTCCCGGACGCGATTCAAGCCAGCAAATACGACAAACTCCGTATTCTTTACCGTAAGTTCTTGTACTACAACTAGAGAGAGAGCAAGAAAACTTCGACGAGTAACTACAACTCGAGGACGGCTACTGTCTTTACTAACTTGGTACGTAGCACAGTTATAATTTACACAAAATTTGAAATCTTGATGTTTGAGTATCGCCTCTAAATTTTGCGATGAAAAACAACAGTTCAAACTACGAGGTCGAGAAGGCTCTGTGGAAGGTGCTTAACATTTATAGTGTCTAGCTATTTTTTTTTTAAAATACCGACTTCTTTTGCAAAATCCATGAGGTCCCAAGAAACCACTCGGAGCACCGAACCTTGGTTAACCGGGCGGACACGAGCTTGTAGGCAACCAAGATCCTTTATAGGATGAGCGTCCAGTTGTCCATGATTTGGCGCTCCGATGTTTTTTGGAGTTCTCATACTTGGCTCGCGGTTGTATTTCTTGAAGTCACTCAATCTTACTGTCCAGCAATGCGTTCGAGAATC
Source organism: Phytophthora colocasiae (assembly GCA_018806915.1). Classification (NCBI taxonomy): domain Eukaryota; phylum Oomycota; class Peronosporomycetes; order Peronosporales; family Peronosporaceae; genus Phytophthora; species Phytophthora colocasiae. The sequence goes on along the minus strand of JAGKQI010000064.1, from coordinate 700,050 downwards.
ATGAACAGCGACCGAGACGGAAGCACTGCTTCTTGTCATGATGATATGTGACGATCGCTATGGGTTCTATGAAGCAACATTTTCTTAGCGGCATTGAATTGGCGGCTGCTATTATTGTCGAAACCGGGCGATCGCAGAGTAAGACGCTTCTCGTCCTTTGGCGGGCTCATATCAATACTGCATGGAGACTCCACTTTCGTGAAACTCTATCAGAGACCTAGTACACAAGACTGTAGTCTTTGACAACTCGATATCGATCCACCTACTGCGGAAGCTTTATCTCTTCCAGAACAATAACTTTGGATGCAAGTGATTTTTTTTTGATATCTAAAGTTTTAGTTTGAAAAATGAGAAGCCCGGTAACTAAGTGTTGTACCGACTTCCCTTTGTCTAAGGCGCACCCTATCTTCGGGTGATGAGCAGGTCTCCAAAAAGTTGATCTTCGGAGATGAGCAGTCAAAACCGTGGTATCGATTAGCAGAATGCCTACACAAAGATTCACTCGTCGTTGCCAATACGGTATCGGTATCGGAGTCGATTTCGCCGATCTGTTCGTCCAGAACGTGCAAGCCAGCAAGCTCGGCAGCTCATTCGTATTGCAGTCTCGGTCTTTGTGAGCTTGGACGTTGTAGCTTGTAGCAACTTCAGTGGCTTTTAGGCTAAGCATGAGCGCCGAAACTGGTACGCCTTCTTGCCTCAGGTCGTTGATCCAGTCGACGATCTCGCCTTCAGCATCTTTACTCCTGTTCCTACCAAACGCTCTCTCTTTCGCAGCATGCCCTTGGTAGTTGCACAGGCCTGCTCTAGCTTAGTCACCTTCTTCTTCCATTTACTTAAAAGCTTGCGACGGTTGCTGTATTCCGCTGGGTGTAGAATAGGCCAGAATTCCTTGATTGTCTGCCTGGCGTCGTCAGTACTGCGATAACGCTTAGCTGCACGTAGCTTAATCGCGTTCGTGAACGCCTCTCTCGTTCCCGTGCTTTCCGTTCTACCGCCATCTTCACGGAGACGTGGGCGCCCGACAGGCTTGTGTTTCTCCTGGAGCGGCTCTGCTGTTGTTGCGCGGGCTTCGGAGTGAACGCACTCTCGTGCTCAGCACGCCATACCCAATCGGTATCCTTCTTAAGGAGATCCGACAGTGGCCGAGCCAACTCAGCGTAGTTTTCGCTGTACTTGTGCAAGTAGTTGGCCAAGCCAAGCCACTTACGCAAGTCCTTCTGGTTCAACGGAACCGGCCAGTCCACAATGGCCTTGACCTTTGCTGGATCAGCACGAAGGCCATGCCTCCCAATGAAGCACCCTAGGAAAGGGATTTCTTCCGCGCCAAAAACGCACTTGTCCGCGTTGGCGTACAACTTGTTCGTGCGCATGCACTCGAGCACAGCTCTCACGTGTTCCACGTGCACCTCGACGTCAGTCTTGCCGTGTTCGGCCTTACTGTGGACGAACACGTCGTCAAAGTACGTCTGTGCGAATGCCCGTAGGGGCCTGAACAACTGCGTCACTAGACGATTGAACGTTGCAGGCGCATTCGACAGCCCTTGGGGCATGACGAGCCACTCCCAGAGCATACCGCTCGGTGTGCTCACCGCTGTAAGCGGAATATCACTGGCTCGCATGAGCAGCTGATAGTAGCCATCGACTAAGTCGAGCGCACTGTATATGGTGCAGCCCACCATGTTGTTCTGAAGAACATCCTTCCTAGGAATCGGCGTCTGCGCCGGAATCATGGCAGCGTTGAGCCTGTTAGAAGCGTGAACGATACGCCACTTGCCATTCGGCTTTCTGACACAGAACGTTGGCGCGGAGTGCGGAGACTTGCTCTCGCGCACGAGACCCGCCGCGTGCTTAGCACGGAAGAAGGCGTCAATGACGTCGCATTGCTCTTTAGGAAGAGGCCACTGCCGGGTCACGCAGTATTTAGTTCCGGGAACTAAGTCGATCTCGTGACGAACGCCTCGGTCAGGAGGCAGGCCACTCGGTGGTTCCTTCGAGACAACGTCTCCGTATTCCTTCAGCAAGGAGTAGAAGGGATCCGAGGGATTCTTGAGGATCTCCGATCCACTCCTGGCGCTCAGCGCCTTCTTGACCTCGGCCAAGACGGACTCGTCAACGAGGGACGATGAGTTTAACTCCTCTTCAGGTCGAACGATGACCACCTCGGCGAGTTCGCCAGCCTTCAAGGCATCGCCAAAGTCGGCGAACGACATCTCCTCTAGCTCAAGGAGCTTGTCAACACTCGGCAGTTCGTACAGCAGGACTGCAGCGGGGCTGCGTAGGTGTGCACGGCACAGAGGAAGTTTAGTTGACTCGTAGAGTCCTGCTTGCAAGGCACTAGCCTTCGGTTCTATACAAGAACCAAGTAGTCCACTAAATACGGGACTCACAGAGTCAGTGTCCCTATAACAAAGGACTAACACTAACTATGTAAAATGCAAGCTGAATTATATTGACTTTATTGCCCTAATCCCAAATGTAACGGATTTAGTATCTAACATACTAAATCCTAATCAAAATGCAACGTGAGGCTCTGAGGCCATCTACGTATCTACTCGTGTGTGCCACACCATTATGTACCCACATAAATGTATCATGAGTGTCACACACCATTGTGTACCCACATAAATGTATGCCCGTGTGTCACACACCAACGAGAAACATTTGTGTAACATCCCCGTTACACTCTCCCCCACCAAGATTCCGGATACCGTATCCGGAAAGTGTAAACACACGACGCGATTATCGGCCGATGGCCACGGTACCTTGCCTTGCGCGGACGGCGCTGTCTCTCGTGCGTGTTACACGCCTCCGTACGCGATGCCACTTGGTACACACTTGGGCCCAATGCTTACCAAGCATAGGAGCCTACTGGCTCGAGTCAAGGGGCTCTACGGGAATGGAAAGAAGGCCACAGGTGGCGTATCTATGATACTACTGGATCAGCGATCCACAGGGCAAGCCTTCCAAGCTACCAACGGTTCCACGAACCACATAGCAGTGGGGCCCACTCGCTTCACAGTTAATGTGACCCTCGGATGAGCACTGTGTGCAGGGCTTGATGCCGAAGTTGTCCTTGAAGCAAGCGCAAGCGCCACTATGTGTCACAGACACTGTGTCTTGTGAATACACGTGCTCAGCACAGTCGTAGACGCGACAACGAGCACCAGACAGCTAAGCTGTCGCTCAGGAGGAGCTTACCTACCTCCTACTGCTATGCAGCATGCGGGGTCCAATGCATTGGCATCCCTGGCATCCACAGTGCCTCATGACATAGTCATACCCATTGAACGCTTCTAGCGTCAGGTGATCGGATAGAATCCGTTTCCATCACCACTTGCCGTTTAGACAGAACGTCATTAAGACGGTTGTTCATCACGAACCATCTTCGCTTCATGATCGCGAAGCTCCGGGCCATAGGCCAGTGTTGTTAAAGGGTCAAAGACCCTTGAAACACGCGCGCGAGGCGCATGTAGCTCTACTGCGCTTGCAGTTTGAGCATTCGATGCCACGTCGACGGCACCGACGTGCTCGCTGCAAGTATTGCAGCTACGGGTCAGAGCCTGAGCTCAGCAACGACCCTGTGGACTCCCACCTTAGTGGGAGGTGCTTGGCACCCGGCGACTCCGTCGCACGCCCACCGGGCGGTCTGACACCGGGTGTGCCCGATCATACGCGTCAACGACGTCCGGGCAATCCTGCCGTAGTGGCACCTCAAACTCCCACGAGTTCTGTGAGTGAGGGTAACCTCGCCACTTCACCAGATACTGGTTGTGTCCTTGGCGACGACGCCGCGCCATCAGGCGATCCACGTGATAGTGAAGCTCACCTTGCTCATCGAGCAGAGCAGGAGGAGGACGAGCGGTCGATGGGTTCTCGCGCTGCGAGTGTAGACGCGCTGCATTGCTTGCAGACCCGCGTCGGCTCGGTGAAGGAGCACGACCACCACGTCGGTCATCCGACCCATCGCTTAGCAACTGGTCTCGAGGAGACCTAGAGTCGCGGGGACCGGTCTGAGTCGCCTCTGGTGCTGCATCAGCGGGTCTATGACCTCGAGCATCACGTTGCTCCGGATTGACAAGACCTGTTGGTTCGGATGCAACCACCTGTGGTTCTGCCACCTGCTGCCGTGCAGCCTTCGTCCGACTCGGCGCCAGCTCCTCAGAACTCACAAGAGCAGGGTCCCGATATGGCTTAAGCAAGCCCACGTAGAACACAGGATGTGTTCGCATACGCTTTGGCAAGTCAAGCGTGTATGCCAGGCCCTTCTTGGCCACGACCGTGAACGGTCCAATGAAGCGCGGCCGCAACTTCGTCTTGAAGACGGCTGACACTGCGTGTGTAGGCAGGTTCTTAGCGTTTAATAAAACGTGGTCACCGACCTTGAACTCCCACATGTTGCTTCTGCCTTTGGCATCAGCTTGTTCCTTTTGAACATCTTGGCTTTCAGCCATTGCGTCACGCACACGGCGTAAGACGCTAAGCCTCATCGAGAGGAAGTCATCGACTTGCTTGCGAACAGCAAGGGGGCTGACATCAGCAAGCTCGGAGTCGAGCGACGGCACAGCCTCTCCCCCACCAAGCCCAAGGCTACCGCGTGGCGGAGTGAGCGGGACGCGCGGATGCGCAAGGCCGTTCACGTAGAACGGGGTGAAGCCTGTCGAGGCATGCACCGCGTTGTTCATTGAGAACTCAACGAGAGGGAGCATAGCGCTCCAACGCTTCGGCGTTTCAGCGCATACGCTGCGGAGGATGTCCTCCAGGACGCGGTTCACGCGTTCAGTCTGACCGTCGGTCTGCGGATGATCCGCCGTGGACATGTCCAGTCGAGTGCCAAGCACTTTGAAGACGGACGTCCAGAAGTGACCCGTGAAACGGGGGTCTCGATCCGAGACAATGGTCTCTGGCAGCCCATGCTGGCGGAAGACCCGATCGATAAAGATCGTCGCTGTACCAGCGCCATCGACGGTGTCCGGCACAGCCGCTAGGTGAGCCATCTTGCTCAGACGGTCAACAAAGACCACAACGCCCGTGTTGCCTGCCGTATCCTTCGGCAGGCCAAACACGAAGTCCATACTCATGGACTGCCAACACCCAGAGGGTACAGGCAAGCTCGCCAAAGGCGCTGCCGCATGCGGCGAGGGTTTAACCCGCTGACACGTCTCGCACGTGTGCACATATGTGCTGACCCACTTGTACATCTTCGGCCACCAGTACATGGAGCTCACCGAGCCGTAGGTCTTCTCGCGACCGAGGTGGCCGCTTGTGGGCGTGTCGTGGGCCTCATAGAGGATACGATACTTCAGGTCCTCATCGTGAGGAACCACCACACGTGGTGGGTCATCCTGACCCGTGCTGTAGTACAGCAGACCGCCTTCCAGGCTATAGCGTTGGAGTCTCGCCTTTAGGCGTCGTGACAGAGTCACATTTGAGTCCTTAAACTCATAGCTCCCTAGAGCTTGAAGCAGCGCGACACAAGAGTCGTCCTGAGCGTACGCTGCTCGAACCATGTCCGTCACGGACGACGTCACCGAGGTGACATGAGATAGCTCATAGTCCGGGCGACGTGATAACGCGTCAGCGAGGACGTTCTGCCTGCCAGGCTTATACTTCACCTCGAAGTTATACTCCGCAAAGAAGGAGAGCCATCGGGCCATCCTCTGCGAGAGGTGAGGCGACTGCGTCGCTGTGCGTAGTGACGCATGATCCGTGTAGATCACAAACGGCTTGGAGCCGAGCAGGTGAACCCTGAATTTGACGAGAGCGTACTTCATCGCAAGTAGCTCCTTGTCATGAACTGGATAGTTCTTCTCAGCAGCCTTGAGCTGCCGAGACTCAAACGCAATGACGCGTTCGCACCCGTCGGCGTCCGCTTGTAGCAAAGCCTGCCGATGGCAAAGTCCGAGGCGTCACAGACGACGATGAACGGACGATCGGGGTCTGGCAACGCCAGTATCGGTGCCTGAAGCAGGCTATCCTTGATACGAGTGAACGCACTCTCGTGCTCAGCACGCCATACCCATTCGGCATCCTTCTTAAGGAGATCCGACAGTGGCCGAGCCAACTCAGCGTAGTTTTCGCTGTACTTGTGCAAGTAGTTGGCCAAGCCAAGCCATTTACGCAAGTCCTTCTGGTTCAACGGAACCGGCCAGTCCACAATGGCCTTGACCTTTGCTGGATCAGCACGAAGGCCATGCTTCCCAATGAAGCACCCTAGGAAAGGGGTTTCTTCCGCGCCAAAAACGCACTTGTCCGCGTTGGCGTACAACTTGTTGGTGCGCATGCACTCGAGCACTGCTCTCACGTGTTCCACGTGTACCTCGACATCAGTCTTCCCGTGCTCAGCACAACTGTGGACGAACACATCGTCAAAGTACGTCTGTGCGAATGCCCGTAGGGGCCTGAACAACTGCGTCACTAGACGATTGAACGTTGCAGGCGCATTCGACAGCCCTTGGGGCATGACGAGCCACTCCCAGAGCATACCGCTCGGGGTGCTCACCGCTGTAAGCGGAATATCACTGGCTCGCATGAGCAGCTGATAGTAGCCATCGACTAAGTCGAGCGCACTGTACATGGTGCAACCCACCATGTTGTTCTGAAGAACATCCTTCCTAGGAATCGGCGTCTGCGCCGGAATCGTGGCAGCGTTGAGCTTGTTAAAAGCGTGAACGATACGCCACTTGCCATTCGGCTTTCTGACACAGAACGTTGGCGCGGAGTGCGGAGACTTGCTCTCGCGCACGAGACCCGCCGCGTGCTTAGCACGGAAGAAGGCGTCAATGACGTCGCATTGCTCTTTAGGAAGAGGCCACTGCCGGGTCACGCAGTATTTAGTTCCGGGAACTAAGTCGATCTCGTGACGAACGCCTCGGTCAGGAGGCAGGCCACTCGGTGGTTCCTTTGAGACAACGTCTCCGTATTCCTTCAGCAAGGAGTAGAAGGGATCCGAGGGATTCTTGAGGATCTCCGATCCACTCCTGGCGCTCAGCGCCTTCTTGACCTCGGCCAAGACGGACTCGTCAACGAGGGACGATGAGTTTAACTCCTCTTCAGGTCGAACGATGACCACCTCGGCGAGTTCGCCAGCCTTCAAGGCATCGCCAAAGTCGGCGAACGACATCTCTTCTAGCTCAAGGAGCTTGTCAACACTCGGCAGTCCGTCCAGCAGGACGCTGCCTTCGGCACTGCCGTCCACTCCATCAACCAGAAGTGTATAGCTGCCCACAGCCCTCCCGTGCGTTGACACTTAACGTCACGGACGACTCAGACGCAGAGCGTCTCGCCCATAGGGCCTTACGACGTCGTCGCCTAGCCGACGAACGTCCACTCGACGGAGTACGTGCCGCCGCACAGGTTATGGCCTTGCCTGGCCCAGTGTCAGTGACACTCAGTGACTGACTCGGTCTACCGCCGACGTCACTAGACGGAGTACGTGCCGCTGCACAGGTTTCGGCCCCTTCAGGCCCAGTGTCAGTGACACTCTGCGATCCACTCGGTCGACGACCGATGCCGCTCAGCGGAGTACGTGCCGCTGCACAATCAATGACCGTAACAGGTCCAGTGTCAGAGACACTCAGCGATCGACTTGGTCCACGACCAGTATCACTCGACGGAGTACGTGCCGCCCCACAGTTCACGGCCTGGTAAGGCCCGATGCCATTGGCATCCAGTGACGGTCCATGACCGGCGTCACTCGGCGGAGTACGTGCCGCCCCACAGGGGTTACGTGAGCTTTGCCCACACGTTGACTCACTGTCAACCAGCGCTACGCGCTCAACAGGACTGCGGTCCTCGCACTCGGCGCTGTCCACCAACTCGGACACACCGACTTCCAGCATCATAGCCGACTCGGCTCGATGCTCGCGCCAATAGCGCTTCTGCTTCCTAGCAGAGGTGGGTTCATGACTCGCCAAAGCTCCACTAGGAGAGAAGTGCGTAGCACCTAAGGTCTTCGACCTCCAGTCGATCCATGGTTCGTGGCGCTCCAGCCATGCCATACCAAGGATGAGGTCGTACCTCGAATCCAGGTCCAGGACCAAGCAGCGTTCCACGCTATCGAAGTCCAAGAACTTCAGCCGGAGAGCCTCCAGACAGAGAACCTAAGACGACAGCAGATCAATTCATTCTTGACGGATATTGATCAAGTCCCGCCAGTGCAGAGTCTTCAGCAGGTTCAGCAGCTATCCATGGGGACCTTGGCCACCGTGACACGGACGCCCGTCGCTAGACGGACAGTGACGGTGTCACCTCTTCGCGCTCGAAGCGCCTCAGCATATTGCTGACTACCCTCAACGGTGGAGCGTCTGACATAGTTGCCAGACGCTCCCGAATCGATCAACACGATCCACGGCTTCTCGAAGCCCTTCACGTCCACATGGACGACCAGCAAGCCCTGCTTGCTCACACGTTCCGTGTTCAAGAGCACGGAGCTCTTCGGGGCTGAGCCCCAGTGCCTCTCACGCACTGCAGAACTCAGTTCCTCCCCAGTAGACCGCCCCGCGTCTACTGGGAGCCGTCGTTTCCCTGGGCAGAGCCCAAAGCGGGACCCGCGGCAGGGTTGCGGCCATTTTGGCCGGCGAGCTCTTTGCGCAGAGGGCAGTTAGGCCTCAGGTGTGAGGGACTGCCGCATGTATAGCACCGGCGGGTGCTCATACGCTGCACCGCAGCTCGTAGCTCAGCTACCTCATCTTCAGCATAGCTGAGGTCCATGGGTTCAGGACCACCGGACCCCGTGCTGCTAGCACCGACCCTCGACAACTTAAAGTTGTGTTCGGCATTCAATGCCACGCTGACAGCATCTTCGAAGCTGCGCGGGTTCTGACGGAATGTCTCCGTTCTGGCCACGCCAGCTCGTAAGCCTTCCATGAAGACGGTCACGGCGACCACCTCGGGTAGAGGGTCGGCAGCCATGCCAGCGATGAGCGTGCGCAGCTCTTGGACATAGTCCACCAGATCCTTTTTGCCCTGGCGACAAGCAAGGAAGCGTGACCGCACGCGATACGCCTACTTGGGGCGAGCTAAAGGCCAAGCTCACGCAAGTGTTTGCTCCGCCTAACCGGGGAAGGCCGCTTCCACCGACGTCCCAGACGTCAAAGCCCATTCTCGTGCTCGCCCTTCGAGCTTAGAGATGGCAAATGCCACGCGTTGCCCCTCCAACTGGAGCATGGCGGCCCCCATGGCCATTTCGACCTCTCGGGTCCACAATAGGAGGTTCTCTCCCTCCTTCCCGTGGAAGGTCTTCACGCTGAGCGTGACGGGCTTAGCTCTCGGAGCACGGGTTAACTCCTTTTACATTCCGTTGGATGTGCTCAACGAGAGCGTTTTCGTACGAGGCAAATGCCTCAAGACGCGCGTTGACGGCCTCCGGCCCTTGAGACGCAAGGTGCGCCATACCTTCAGGGCCTAGCAAGGACGTAAGCTTGTTAAGCGTATCCCGCTGACTCGGAGTCAAGTGAGCGTACGCTTCTGGCTCCATTCTCACAGAGAAACAGTCTTCAACTCAGGAGTTGGATTGACTACAAGTGCTACCAGATGCAGCGGTGCTGCGTAGGGGTGCACGGCACAGAGGAAGTTTAGTTGACACGTAGAGTCCTGCTTGCAAGGCACTAGCCTTCGGTTCTATACAAGAACCAAGTAGTCCATTAAATACGGGACTCACACAATCAGTGTCCCTATAATAAAGGAACTAACACTAATTATGTAAAATGCAAACTGAATTATATTGACTTTTATTGACCTAGTCCTAAATGTAATGGATTTAGTATCTAGAATACTAAATCCTAATCAAATGTAATGTGTGGCTCTGAGCTAACAGCCATCAAATGGCTACATATGTGACGTGTGAGATACGATGTGTCATACACAGATCTGTGACGGGTGACCTGGTCGGTGTATACCACACCAACTGTAGCCAAGGCGCGCAGCGCCGTGTAACCCCGTTACAATCTGATAGCAAAAGTGGTGGGGCGTACGAAAAGCTTGCCGAAAGAGATTGGAGATGCTGTTTCGAGACATCTACGATATGCACTATAGCACATGCCGTACTGAAATGGTTGCAGCGCGTGATGCTGCTGAGCAACGTTGGCTCGATGAGCCTCTGCTCCATGCTTTTCTTGCGTACTTCAGAAGCGTCTCGTTGAATAGTCGTTTTCAGAACTGGCAGTGCTACTAAACACCTCCTGGATACGCCACCACGAACAACCCGGTTGAGCAATTCAACCGGGCTCTGAAGCGCGACTTCACCTCGCATCGACTGCTGAAAATGGGCGAGCTTCTCCAGCAACTTGCGTCATGCTGCCGGCAGAGGTCAATTGATATCCACTCGTTCGCACTATTTCCAAGAGCCTCGAAGGAGCTGCTGGCTCGTACTAAGTCTTTTCGCTGCCAGTTCCTGCTGCAAGAATATGTTGCGCCTCGATTGAGTATTAGCTACCTTCTTCTGGGTCCCGACTCAGTACATGCACCTCCTCCACGACAATACAATACTGCGACGAACTGCATGCAGGAAACTCTACAAGTCTCGGCTCAAGTTGGAGTCAACGGAGCATAAGAACCAGCCCGAAACAGGCTGGCCGGTTAACATGTCAAAACGCAAACATGTCCATGCGCTTACCATTTCAAATATGCGATCTGCGTTCACCGCCTTTTCGCCATGCAAGTTCGCGATCGCATCAACGGCAATGGCGACGAAGTCTTAGTAAATCGGCGTACGCTCAAGCGAAAGAGAAGCACCGTTGGACCCGCTCCCCAGACCACAGGTCGGCCACCTCTTGCTGGTCATGCATTGCTGCGGGAGTATGATGTCTGGACCGCCGGTCGTTTAGATAGATCTACCTATAAACACAGCAATAAGTGAACGTCAGTATCAATGAACAACACGTACGTATCATCATGAACTTACAGTTCTAGTTCGTAAAGAGCCACCGGTATACCGCTCTGCCCAGCGACAGGTGACTCTTGTTCGACAGCGTAATTACCGAAATGTCATTAGGTAGGCTTCGCTTCCATTAACTCTGCCAATGCAATATCTCAGGATCATCTTTGTTGGTGTCGAGGCTCCCACCGTCCTCCGGAGCTGCACGTGCAGTGTTGATCACGCGAGTTATACTCTCTAGACGAACAAAACAGCAGCCTGCCAGCTGCCATTTCGGGTTAAGTTACATCAAACAAGACAGTCTCCATGCGCGCAGCTTTGACACTCCTTCAGCATGTCATCTTGAGCGAGACGCTACAGGTACTGCAGCATTATTAGCTGTCCTGTGTCCTATATGCCGAGGCAAAACGCATCCTGCGCGCCCCATGTCGCCGCGTGTGCTTGTGAGGATGCACAGATTTGTGAATGTGGGCCACACATTGACTGACTGGATACCTGTACATGTGGACCACACGGTGGTCTTCGCCGCATAGATTCTTTGGGAGACTGTCTCTTGTGCGTGTGTATTTCACAGGTCTGCAATATTGTGGATTTTACCAGAATTTTCCGATCCTGTCATAATTGGTCAATCGCCTCTAAATCGCTCAGATGCATTGCTGCGTTCTCATTCGCTAAAAAGGAGGAGTTTGGAGTGATGGTCACTTCAACATCGTCATGGATGTAGCGGTAACACGGCAGCATGCTCACGTTAACACGGTCTACCATTGCCTGTATGCGTACTATAAACTAGGCTACTCCAAAAGGCACTTGGCCTATGTGTTTAGCAAGACCGAACGCACGATCACCAATGGATTTTGGCTTTTCCAGATATATCGCGTTGGCTGACGGAAGTCTTGACGATAGTCCGCACTAAAAGTCGGTATCTCGCCTGTTCCGTCGCTGCTGTTGTCTCTGTAGAAGCCTCCGCTGCTGTAGGTGATGCTTGAGACCTCGTGTTGTGTGGTGATGTTGGATGTGGTGCTTGACGGTCTGAAGAGCTCAGACGGTTGGGCGATGCACTTATCCTTACGAACAGGATACGGTGATACACGACCAGTGGGAGATCTTCTCTTGATTAAAGCCGCAGTATTTCCAGCGCTTTCTGCGCCGTCTGCACGGTGCTGCACACAGAGATCATACGGAGCAGCAGTGTCTCCATCACTGCTGTATAGCAGAGACGACTCTAATTCTTCGGCTCGATGTCGATCATGTCCAGCATCGCTGCTGTAGGGAGGTGCCCCAGCCATTTGCGCGCGTTCATCGAGGATAGCCTATCCAATATGATGATATATGCGCATGCGCGGTTTGCGGGGCGATTGGCCTGCGCGGTTCAACCAACCCCGCACGGAAATTTCGAATGAATCGCACAATGATTCATTGGTAAAATTAATATTTTCTCAGTAGCAACCAGGAATAACCAGTAAATCAACTTCAATTTCTGTTCATAATTCATGCTCTACTGTACAGTAGTAATGCCTTTCTCAGTTGTCCAAGGCTATAGCACAAATGTGGCGAATACTTTGGTGTAAATGGCGGGTGGCATTTCGAAGCACGCTGGAATGGAAGCTTCTGCTTTTCCCATCCAACAGCGATATTGTCAGAAGCTGGAGAGAAGATCACGAGATCTTGTTAATACTGTGGAAAATACACACTGCGATTGTGTTCCACGCAACGTGGAGACTGCGCAACGACATTTACTTCGGCGAAACACAAGCGGTGGCGCCAAGTATCCCGAACATACAGGCTACCTTTCGAAGCCATTATCATTTCTTGTTTCGACACTCATCGAATTGGAATATTGACGGCGAAGCACTTAATCGAGTACTTACGCGTTTGGGTTTGGAGCCCGAACGTACCGAATTGCTTCCAAATCTTCCAAGACAACGCACATGGATTCCACGATGTTAGAATTGTTAATAACGTAGTAGCATAGGTCTGCAAAACGACTGTCCGCTAAAAGTTAATCAACTATTTTCCTTCCTTCCTTCCTGTACAGACTAATGCCTTTCCTTCACATCTTCGTCATCGTGGGGAAAAAGGGTGTCAGCTGAAATTTTGTGCGGATTAGCGACCCGATCGCGCGGACGCTAATAGCGCAGTGGGTGTGGAGTGGTGGGTCGCTTTGGCGTAGCAAAAAGCAAACTGACTAATTCTAACCTACTCTTGCCGGTGGAGAGTCTTCAGCTACCGGTTCGATGACTGGTCGAGGCGCTCGTGCCCAAACGGACGGTGGAGGTGCTTCCAGCACCATTTGGTTTGGACCATACCTGTTGAACACCGATTCCTCGTGTCCGAAAAAACGCTCCAAGCTGACAGACACCCATTTTACCAACAACTGCAATGGTTCGCACGAACCATTCAAGATAGAGCTGCTTTAACGTTCAGAGAGTGTGTGTACTGTAGACATCAAACTTTCGCCAAGGATAATTTTCCACAAGTCTGGTCTCGATACGAGCGGACTGGTTGCCTTCCCGTTGTTAGCTAACTCTAAATTGCTTTTTTTGGCTTCGGAACTATGCACAGGGGACATACATGGAATGGGTTTACAACACTGGATTAACATCAAGATTATTTTTTGTTGGTCGAAGAAGACTGCTCTAAGAAACCGTCCTTGAAGCTCCGGTCGCCTGTCGAAAGTTCGCGCTCGCTCTCTCTCTCTAGTTGTGGTACAAGAACTTACGGTACAGCTTACGGAGCCCATCGTATTTTGCGGCTTGGATCGCTTCCGGGAGGTTGTACGTGTTGTAGCCCAAGTCCCTCCACTTCCTGAAACGGCTAATCACCTTAGTTCCGTCCAGCATTTGGTCGAGCTTGGTCGTCGAGAACATATTGTTTCCCCTGCGCTCCTCACCGTCGGTATCCTCTTCATCTTCAACCAAAGCTTTGTCGTCGCTCTCGTCCTCGCTGCGGTAACGTAGAGACCGCTTTTCGCCACCGATGGCAGTATCAATGGAAGCAACAGCGTTTGGCGATGCCACGGCCGAGAGCTCCGTGGTGTGACCATCAGTTGTGACTGCTGCGTTTCCACTTGAGAAGAGGGCCGTGGCAATAGCAGCAATGAGGACGTAGGAAAGACGCATTGTTGGTCGTTGGTGGTTCGGAGACTTGTTTGGCACGAGGAAGGTTGTAGAATGAAATCCGAGGTCTGGCTGAGGACCTGGGAGTGGGGGGGGAGAACTATTCGTGTTGAATGTTTATCAGTTGCCAACTATGTTAGCAACCGGACCTCTCAAAAACCTGGGAGTGCTGTTGCTGTATAGTAGCTGTTGCCTGTGGTGGTGATTACAGACAGTAATTGTAGTCTGTGAGCGATCGTGAGTGAGACAGTCTGTATATCGTAGCTCGTAAGATGCTCATTGGGATCCCGAGTCGTGATACACAGTGTGAATAACAAGTCTACAATATCTTGCTTCTCTGTGATTACCTCTTGATTATCTTTTCATGAGCATGCATGATAGTGATGTTATCCTCGGATCTTGTCCTTATTTGCTTTCGATGACGAGCCATACAATAATTAGGCATAGGTACGACATACATATCATGTATGTACGTACATATCATGTCATGTATGTCGTGTTGGTTACCTATACATGAACAGCCTAATTATTGTTCAGGTTTTCCCGCCTAATTAGGTACGAGGCAAGTTGTAGAATGACATCCGAGGTCTGGCTGAGGACCTGAGAGTGCTGTTGCTGTATACTGTAGTAGCTGTTGCCTGTGGTGGTGATTACAGACAGTAATTGTAGTCTGTGAGCGATCGTAAGTGAGCCAGTCTGTATATCGTAGCTCGTAAAATGCCCATTGGGATCCCGAGTCGCGATACACAGTGTGAATAACAAGTCTACAATATCTTGCTTCTCTGTGATTACCTCTTGATTATCTTTTCATGAGCATGTATGATAGTGATGTTATCCTCGGATCTTGTCCTTATTTGCTATCGATGATGCTTGCATGCGCTTGAGCCGCCCTCTTCTCAAGTGGAAACGCAGCAGTCACAACTGATGGTCACACCACGGAGCTCTCGGCCGTGGCATCGCCAAACGCTGTTGCTTCCATTGATACTGCCATCGGTGGCGAAAAGCGGTCTCTACGTTACCGCAGCGAGGACGAGAGCGACGACAAAGCTTTGGTTGAAGATGAAGAGGATACTGACGATGAGGAACGCAAGGGAAAGAATATGTTCTCGACGACCAAGCTCGACGAAATGCTGGATGGAACTCAGGTGATGAGCCGTTTCTATAAGTGGAAGGCCAAGGGCTACAACACGTTCAACCTCCCGGACGCGATTCAAGCCAGCAAATACGACAAACTCCGTATTCTTTACCGTAAGTTCTTGTACCACAACTAGAGAGAGAGCGAGAAAACTTCGACGAGTAACTACAACTCGAGGACGTCTACTGTCTTTACTAACTTGGTACGTAGCACAGTTATAATTTACACAAAAGTTGAAATCTTGATGTTTGAGTTTCGCCTCTAAATTTTGCGATGAAAAACAACACTTCAACTACGAGGTCGAGAAATCAGTGGAAGGTGCTAACATTTATGGTGTCTAGCTATTATTTTTAAATACCGACTTCTTTTGCAAAATCCATGAGGTCCCAAGAAACCACTCGGAGCACCGAACCTTGGTTAACCGGGCGGACTCGAGCTTGTAGGCAACCAAGATCCTTTATAGGATGAGCGTCCAGTTGTCCATGATTTGGCGCTCCGATGTTTTTTGGAGTTCTCATACTTGGCTCGCGGTTGTATTTCTTGAAGTCACTCAATCTTACTGTCCAGCAATGCGTTCGAGAATCATGAACAGCGACCGAGACGGAAGCACTGCTTCTTGTCATGATGATATGTGACGATCGCTATGGGTTCTATGAAGCAACATTTTCTTAGCGGCATTGAATTGGCGGCTGCTATTATTGTCGAAACCGGGCGATCGCAGAGTAAGACGCTTCTCGTCCTTTGGCGGGCTCATATCAATACTGCATGGAGACTCCACTTTCGTGAAACTCTATCAGAGACCTAGTACACAAGACTGTAGTCTTCGACAACTCGATATCGATCCACCTACTGCGGAAGCTTTATCTCTTCCAGAACAATAACTTTGGATGCAAGTGATTTTTTTTTGATATCTAAAGTTTTAGTTTGAAAAATGAGAAGCCCGGTAACTTAATCAACTAGATTCTTCTTTTAGTTAGTTTCCGATTCTGAATTATCGATATCAAAACTAGAGATAGTGTGTAGTACTGTAGACATCAAAGAAAAGAAGAAAATGAGTTGATTAACTAGTTAGCGGATTTCTCATCTGTGTAAGATTATAAAACTACACTAAACCTGCGGAATCCAGATGTCGTTTGTCCTTTCAGGGATTATATCCGTCGTTGATTCAAACCCCAGTTTTCGGGCCAGCTTCTCCAGAGTAGATCGATCACAATCCAGTTCCATCGCGTGATGGTAGATAAATTGGCAGTGCTTCTTGAAGGAATTTTGCAGGTTGGCGATCTTTGGCGTTTGAGCTAATGTTTGACGGAAGTAAATATCGTTCCGAAGTCTCCAAACCGCATGAAAAACAATAGCTGTTTGAACTTTCCACAATATAAGAAGTACTTTTTGGTTCCTCCTCCAGGCGCTTTGAATATCTCGAGGCTGCGGAAAAAGCAACAATCGCCAAGTCAATGACGATCGAAAGAAACATTTCCATGGAGTCCATATCAGGAGCCATGTTGAAGCCAATGTTGGACACGCAAAAAAACAATGCTCAACTGTTTCAATCGAGTGGCAACTTGGACGCACACATTCTTGAATTGTCGAATTGAGTGATTTCAGGAAATACAATCGTGAGACCACAATTAAGTCTCCGAAATACAATCGCAACATCACATCATGCACCACAGGAAGTAAGAAACCTCGGAGCGACAGTAAGCTGGACAACGTTTGATGTATTCGCTGCCGAGGACATCTTAAATCCTCTAGCGGGTGATGCATCAATTCAGGTACTTTTTGAAGAAGTTTACTCCAATCGTGAGTCCGTAATCCAGGGAAAAACCGAACTGTGTGCTCTGTAGGATCTGAGGCAGCGACAGCCATCCCGAAAACGGGCGGCGCAGGTGAATATTCGATAGCTTGAATTCCACCATCTCGAGAGTTTGGAAGTACTCGACGAAATACTTGAGTCAATTGTCGATAGAGCAGGAAAAGTACTGTAGACATCAAACTTTCGCCAAGGATGATTTTCCACGAGTCTGGTCTCACGAGCACTTCGAGAATGGACTGGTTGCCTTCTCGTTGTTAGCTAACTCAAAATTGCGTTTTTGGTCGTCGGAAGTTTCTGTACTATGCACAGGGTTTACTACTTGATTAAAGGAAATTGAAGTTGATTAACTGGTTATTCCTGGTTGCTACTACTTGATTGAATTCTGAAGGTTTTGATTGTGATTGTGAACTGTTTGAATGGGATATTGAATTTTCGAATGCTAATCATTTCTTATCATCTGGAAAAGTAAGTACAGAGTCTGTCTGTAACAGACAGTAATTGTAGTCTGTATCGTAGCTCGGTAGATGCTCATTGGGATGGCGATTGGTCACAAACAAAGCCTGTCGACTGAGACAGTCTCAAACATGTATCTCGAATGATGCTAGTTGGGATCGGCTGTAGGAATTCACTTGTACAGTTGGACTAAATTGGCACGCGGCCGTCGTAGGATCGACATTATCGTACGAGAATACTGTTTGTGGTCATGACAAACGCTGTTTATTATCTTGATTACTTTTGATAGAAGTACGAAATAATCAGGGTTTGCCATGACCACATTCTCCATAAACGACATTCATTGGACGATGCACGAATGTGTCAAGGTGACCCATCCCAAACTGTGTCATTCATTTTCCCTGGGCATCTTCCAAGATACGTTTTTGTGGCTATTGTACAGTTGAGACCGTTCAGCCAAAGGTTGCTGTTTGCATTCGACACACAGTTAATGCAAACAAAATGTAATCCCGTTCACCTTATGTATCACGTACCATTTACACTGTGCATGGTGTTTAGCCGACCCACCTTTCAATTTCTTCTGCAAGATTCGTAGTTTGGTGATGCCGTTGCTTGAATCGCAGATCAAAGTAAACGACATATTTAGGCTGTACCGCCAATTGACTAGAGTGTTTCGACGTGTGTTGCCTAGCCCAGAGGCAGGAGGTGTAAGCGCTTCGACACGTGGGCCTTTCCCTCCTTCATGTGGAGTACAAACAGACAAAGGCGTTATTTTCTTCCCAAATGTTCGGTGAATGACTGGAATGTACTGCTACAACCGACTCAAGCAGTAGCTTCTTACCCGATGACCAGGCATTAGTCCGCGACCTTGGTAGCAGTAACTACAAGAGTTTCTTGCGGTCGTACAAGGAAGAGGACGAGGAAGACAAAGATAAAGAAGAGAGAGGAGTCATGACAGCTGCGCAAGTTGCCAAGTGGTCCGACAAGATCAGCGATTGGGTCGAACTGGGACACACGCCAGCCAGGATCAAGGAAAGACTCACTAGCCTGAACGGAGTGATGACCGCCAAGAACAAGGAAAAGTATCGAATGTTCTTGGCCGCCTGGGGGAGGGCCAACCCCCAGGCACTCGGTAGAAGCTAAGCAAGGGTTGCCAATGACACTGAGTACGATAGTTGCAGTTCCAACCATGCAGTTGCAATTGGAATTGATGCTACACTTGCTAAAACATTTACCATACCTATAGCTCAACCTCTACATAATCAACTTTTTTCCCAATATGCGAGATCTGCATGTTGAGAGCGCTAAGAACACTACCAGCAACACACATGGATCCGATGTCTACGAAGGCCTCGAAACCCATTCCACTACTTTCATTGCGCCAAACACGTCTCCATTTCGGATCAAAACCACCACCAACCAAAACTGCGCCTATCCTACGCCCTCCTTGTTGCTGGCACCTCACTTGTCTTCGTTTTAAATGGAAATGCAGTAGTCACAACTATCGCCGAGCTTTCGGCCAAGGCGTCGCCAACTAAAGTTGCTTCCATTGACAATGTTTGAGGAGAAAAACGGTCTCTGAGTTACCACAAAAATAAGGAACTCGAGGACGAGAGCGACGATCAAGCTTTGTTCGAAGTCAAAGAAGAAGCTGAAGACGAAGTGGAGCGCAAACTTACCAACATGTTCTCGACGGCCAAGCCATCCCACCTTCATATCATTCGGTTTTGAGAATAGATTACTTTAAGTCACCAATCTAATGCCACCGAGAAAATCTTGCTCCACGGACTTCATAGCGATTACCACATCTCATCTTACGAGAAGAAGCAATGCTTCACTATCTCGATCACTGTACATGATTCTCGGACGCATTGCTAGATTGATGGATTTAGTCCCTTCAAGAAATTTAATCGAGTAATGAGGTCTCCAAGAAAATATTCGGAACATCGTCGCAGCCATATACTGTATGTACAGTACTGTACATAGCCCGATGGTGTCTATTGAATTCGGGCTTACGTCCAGCATTTCATCGAGAGACTGAGGAATAAGACACTGCTCATTCTTCGGCGGGTTAGGCCTCCTGGTGGAAGGAAATTGAAGTTGATTAACTGGTTATTCCTGGTTGCTACTACTTGGCTTGGCTAATGAATTCTGAAGGTTTGATTGTGAATTGTGAATTGTTTGAATGGGATATTGAATTTTCGAATGCTAATCATTTCTTATCATCTGGAAAGTAATCATTTCTTATCATCTGGAAAGTACAGTAAGTCCCCAAAGGGACTTACTTTCCAGATGATAAGAAATGATTGCATTCAATATCCCATTCAAACAAGGTCGTCCCGAGGACGAAGAAGCTCGGAAATTTCCTAATGATATTTAACGAAATTAGACGACAAGAGAACAGAAAGCTAGCAAAAGAAAAGTTAGAACCCGCAAAGGAACTGCACAACACTGCTCGGCCATCCGTGGGAAGCAGCAACGGCTTTAACTGTTACCGAATCGAACTTGTGCGGGTAGACAAGCTTTAACCACCTCAAAATCTCGAGGTGACCGCACTCCGCAGCTCCCGTTGAAGCATAAAGAGAGCAAACTGCGTTACAGCTCTCGTGTAAATAAACGAGAGTCGTGAAATGACCACGAGTTGCAGCCAGGTCCATAGCACGCTCTGTGGACCGTGCAGATATATAGCAATTGAGCCAGCGAACGACGCTAATGTGCCCGTTCATTGCTGCATAGTCCATAGCGTCTGTGGTGCAGACGCAACCGCGGCACCACAGCCACCGAAGAACCTCTAAATGACCGTTAGCAGCCGCACCGTCCATCGCGCGAGACGTCCCGGGCCCGTAGCCGCGGTGGAAAAGCCATTCTAGCACGTGCAAATGGCCATTTGCCGCGGCCGAATCGACAGCAGCATTTGTGCAACCTTCCTGTCGATGCTTTGATAGCCATTCAAGCATAGATATATCGCCACGCGTGGCAAAGTTATCCATCGCACGAGAGGTGCAGCTTTTGCCGAGGCTATGCAAGAATAAAAAGCACTCAGTATGACCTCCTCGTGCCGCATTATCCATCGCCGCTGAGGTACACGTTGCCGGATATCGAACGAGTAGCCACTGAACCATTTGTAGATGACCGAATTTTGCGGCGATGTCTACAAGGCGGCCGACCCACGGCATGTTAAAATTGTCATGGATCCATTGCACGACGTCCATTCGCCTGCTAAGTACAGCAAAAAGCATAGCCGCGCTCGAACAACTTTCACCTCGTTTGTGCTTGAGCCACTGTATAACCTCTAGGTGACCGTTGCGAGCGGCAGAATCGATTGCCGCTGTTGTACATCCTTCAGTACGATTGCGATTTAGCCAGCGGACAACGTCAAGATGACCGAATTTAGCGGCAACATCCATTGTGGCCGCTGAAAAGCGAGCGGACATGGAGTGGAGCCATTTTACGATGGGTAGGTGACCGTTTCTTACAGCAACGTCCGCATTTATGTTCTTAACGATATGAGTGGCGGCGTTGTGGAGTGAAAGCATCTGCAGGCAATCTAGACGACCGAATTGAGCAGCGCACTCGAGGTCGCAAAGCATAGGGATCTCTTGACGGACTGTAAGAGCCCAACTAACCATTTCACAGCTTTCGTGCCGAGCAGCCAACTGTAAAATATGTTGCGGGCCCAGGCGTGTCGTATTTAGCTGAAGCACCATAATAGTACCGAGCTGCTGATAACGCGCCGCCTTAGTCATCTCGCGCCCTCCCCAGCAAACTTTACGGCATTCATCATGCAACCACCGTAAAAAGTCTGTCATACCAAGGCTAGCAGCCACCTTAACAGCCCGCGTAACCCAAAATCCCTCGAAAGCGGACACAAAACTCATCGCCAACGTTAAGTCGCCAGATCTCAGCGATAAAACTAAGGCAGTGTTAAATTCAAATTCGCGAATCAGGCGCGATGTATCATCGCGGGGCATACAACGCGCGACCCGAACCAATAGACGGCTTGAGTGGAGGTGAGCGACTCTGACGAGAGATATTGACGCAGGGTCATAGAGAAAAGGTTCCAACAAACTCGCAACTACTTCATGGGAGTAGGTAAAACAGCGACAAACAACAGCCGTTGAAGTCATGATGTCCATAGCGGTGACGAGTCCTATTTGGAAAGCAAAATGATGAATGGCTTAGCAAAACAAGAGCACGATAGGACTACTTAAGCGCGAAGAGCTTGTAACGACTTTCATTGTTGATGTATGGATGTATGGCGATGCGGATGTTGGTGATTGAGAAGAACTATAGCGCCTCTAGGCAATTGTCTGTATCAATCCGATCGTACTGTCAAGTCTGAGATTTGAGTGATTGAATCAGCTTGTATTACCTTATAATGAGTAGAGCGGGACGGGCGTGGCAAAGTCGATACTTTACAAGATAAAACCGCAGCAAACACCAACATGATGCATAGTTTTTAGCTTTCAGACATCGCGAACTAACCACTGCTACTAGCATGCCGATGGTCACACTGCGTTTCTAAAAGTTGAAGTCGCCGGGTTTCGTCGATAGCCTCCTGTTCCGGTTTGAAGAACTCGAGTAACTCCAGCGTGAGCGGCTCCATAAGAAATAGCTCATTCATCGATTTTACCCGTGTGACCGCTACGTAAAATGAAGAGGCCTGCGGTTTTTTCCTTGTGTGGTGCCGCATAGGGCCAATTATTAGCCTGCCCACGGTAAGTCCTTGGCACTTTTCAGTTGTCAAAGCGAAAGCCGGGATCAGAGGGGTTTGCTGAATCCGAAGCGAAAATGTGCGCTTGCGAATGGATACCCGCACACCGGTTTCGTTGTGCAGACGGACTGGGACAATACCATCAGGAAAACGGTCGACAAGCCTTCTCTTGCGTAGTTCAGCAGGAAGCAAGCGAATGAAGACAACATTCGCGGGCTTTGAATGAATGTGCACCTCAACACCAGCGTCACTTGCGACGCGGACGCGGTCATCAGCAGCCACATCAAAGCCAACAACGTTTCCAATAGTTCCATTTGCTAAGTGCAGAGCGCGCGAAATATTTTTCGTGCACTGTACAGGAAGACCAATCGCTAGCATCAACGAAACAGCGAGATTGCCGGTCTTGTCCGAACGAATCTGGTTTAGGCTCCGTCGCTGTCCACGCGTTAACCGTACACGAGAACGTGACCCGTTTGCAGGGAACTGGTGAAGAACACCAGCGGTGCTGGTACAGTAATTAAGTGTGGCTTGTTCATTGAATTCAACCCGAAGCGCGTTCGAAGTAACTAGAATTGGACAAAAGGCCTTCTGCTGATCAGAAAACACAGACGGCCAATCAGTTCCATTTCGAAAACAGCACTTGTTCACGGTATCGATATCCTGTTGTGTGTATTCTCCGAAGCGCCAGCGAGCGAGAATATCCCGCCATTGAGGGTCGTTTCGATGGCGCATATTTTCTTCTAGTAGAACAACCTCGTTGATTTCACGGTAAGCATCAATTCCTCTCTGTCTAAGGAGATACATCGTGGATGGATCGTCACCGCCAGCGACCTGAGCACAAGAACCGGTGGGAAGAGGTGGCTGGGATTTGAACGCGGGGTGACCGAGAACTGGATACTGCTGCATCCAGTCTCCGGCGAACTGCATGTGGATACCGCCAAATCGCAGGTCAGGCTGGTTTTTTACATCGCGTAACGCAATATCCATCATACCGATGAGCTTAGCATCAGTGGTGGAAGTTTCGTCCATTATCAGCAGCTTCAATCCGGCGTATTGCTCTTTATCTGCTGCGGTGTATTGCTTGCTACGCCCATTGCGACCAATCCCCCACCGGAAAAACTTGTGGATTGTTTGGCCGCCCGCTGCCTCGGCTGCGACCCCCTGATAAGCTACCGTAGCAATAGCGCCCGAACAATTCCAAGAAGCAGCAAGAGCCTGCAAAGCACGTATAACCTGGCTTTTGCCAGCGCCAGGAGGCCCACCCAGGAACGAAATAACTTGACCGGGGCTGTGGCGTATTTCCTCCACCAGTGATCGGAGGAAAGGCGAGCCGATTCTTACAAAAGCCTTGTGTTGTTTACGGTTCAACGAAAAGCGGGTCGAAATGCACCGAAGACTGGCGTTGGGAGGTGCGAATTCCGGTATTACAGACGTTTGTGTAGTAGGGTCAATCCAGAGCTCCGCATCAGCAATTGCGTTTTGTACAAGCAGTACTTGCGTAGGTATGACCGGCAATAAACCCGTTGAAGTTCTTGCTAGCGGCACAGCTCCGCGGTCGATAAAATTCCGTTCGGCATTGGCAATGCATTCGTCAACCTCGTCCAGCGTTGTGCAAATAGATTGAAAAGCCGACAAGCCTGGAGATTCGGTAGACGATGCGGCTAACGTAGTTGCAGCTACCGAGAGGTTTAGTAGGCGAAGATTCGTGTCGGAACGCTGCAGAGTTGCCGTGTCTTCGTCCGAAGAGAACCCGTCGCCAAAATCGCTACCGGGATTATCCGATTCACTTTCGTCACTGGAACTGTAGTTTCCTCCCACATTTTGCTCGACAGCATTTCGGTATCTTATCATGTCAGAATCCACACACTGCCGGGCCAGTCGCTTTGAAGCGAAGTAGTCGTTTGAGTGGCTTACAAATAGATGCGCTTCCTCCGTAGCGTCATGTTCCCACCGGTGGTCGAAGCGTGCATTGAGGTCTCGCGTAGAATCAATAAAAAAATCATCCAAACTTCGGAACGGATGAAAGAGAATCAGCACGGACCTCGCAAAATACAACTTTTCCTCGTCCGGAACTAGCTGCCCACGGATTTCCGGGAGTCTTTTTCCTAGCAACCAAAGTGTTACTGGAATGTCGCGTTTGTGCAGAGAGTGAGACTGGTGCTGTGTGTGGCGGTTATCGAAGCGGAACCCGGTTGTGTTCTTCTTCTTCTCCCACAAACTGGAGAAATCAAACAAGCAAACATCCTCCACCTCAACGGGCCGGTAAATATAATCACAAATCGGAGAGGAGAGTTTAAACGTAGCTCCACGATCATCTGACGAAAGTATCACATCCACGTCAGCATTTTCAAAAACGGTTTTAACCGCAGAGGCCAAATGTAAACGCTGAAAGTCTGTGGACGAATAGAAAGGTGATTTCCGCTCCAGGTAAAGCGCTGCAAGAGGAGCCGAAACTTCTTGAGCATTAGACATAGAACAGCACATCGATTGAACACAACGACGGCCATTAGCGATCGCGTTATCACACTCGGCCATCTTCAGCTTGGCCTTATCAAACGCGTGCAAATGGATCGCAAGCAAATTTTCGATGCTTTTTTGGCCTTTGGTTGTGTATTTCATCATATAATACGCTTTTTCAGGACCTGCAAAGTTAAGAAGGTGTTAGTGCGCAGGACCAATACCCCAATTTTTTTTACCTTCTGAAGCCGCCAAGAACTTGACATCATGATTGCACTTGAAGACCGCGCTTAGCAGGGGTATATATGTGTTCAAATATTCACTGCCAACATCACGACGTAGCTCCACTTTATCGTCTCGCCACTCCGTTTCTGTTTGAGTCTGCTTAGGAAAAAACATTCTGCAAGCCTTTCCATCAGGGGTGCGCCGGGTACGTTTAAAGCATGAACGGCAGTGATACCAATGATGAACTTGGTACTCAATTAGAGCCCGACAAGCAACTAAGTCAAAACGAGTAGAGCTCGGCAGTGGATACGAGCACGGCACGGCTAAAAAATGCCGAACCGCCTGGTCATCCCAATCATGCTGTTCAATTTGGTGCAAGGTAGCAACACGATTAAGTTCCATCCGAATTAAATCATCTGCTCCAAACGAAAAGGAACAGTGCGAGCATGTTGACGTAACCGGCCGATTGCTGTTCTTTCGAGGCTTCTGATATGCTTCCGCGGGGAAAGATGAAGCGGCAAGAGAGGTTTGGCCGCATTTTGGGCACGCCGCTGGTTTGATCGGGAAAGATGAAGAAGCGATCGACTCAACGTACTGAACGAGGTTTTGTTTCACAAGATTTGAACAACAGGAAGCATAGTACTCATCAACCGTCTTTGCTGCTCCGCGCACCCATATGAGCATGTGGGCATGTAAATTTCCAGTCGAGCCCTGAGCCTCCGTCGACGAAAAGAATGCTTCAGTGATACCAAAAAGACCTTGTCCAGGCTTTGAGCATTGCTTCTCCACATCCCAATTTAGTATAACTTCGACAAGTACTTCCATCACGCAGTTGAAATAACTGGCGCAGGCGGCGGGGTTGCTTGTCGCTATTTCGCCTCAAATCTTGCGTTTGTGTACGCTAAACAATCTTGCAGTGTCACTGTTGTTTCATCCAACAAATCATCAACCATGCTACCCGCAAGATTTGCAACGCGGTAGGATAGGCTGCTACTTGGAGAAATTGTTAGGAATATAGCCGGTTGCCCAAAGCGCAGCTGCATCGACATAACTTTACTTCGCGCTTGCCCGCGCTCCTCGTTCGATCTGAAAAACGCTCGGAGACCCGTGCTAATCGCCGACATTAAGCTTAAAACCGGTTGTGATACTGTGGGCGGGTCGGGTACTCGTGCTTTCTCCAAAATGGCCGTTCGTCGTGCTTCGAGATGGCTTACATGCTGTAACAACTCGTCTCGGTCGACGCCGGTAATACTTCTCATTATAGAAGGCGATACTTTAGCGCGCAGATAAACCGCCTGGATGACTTGGTGTCTTGCAATCACATCAAACGCGACCAAAATGAATGAAGGGTGCTGCGCAAAACGGCGCGATGTCAAGCGCAAGCAGTAGCGAACAAATTCCTCCAAACTTATCCGCGTAGTACGAGCCTCATCAAGACCTCCTCTACCAAAAGGAAATAGCTCGCAAAATGAGTTGGTCCAGAACGCGGTGTCGAAATCAGATAGAATGCCTGACGAACGACGAACAATTATATCGTTGTTTTCAAGAACACGACGCTGAAGTTGCACATCATCTTCATTCGCAAAGTCGGTCACTAACGCGGTAACCGATTGAGTAAATCCTTCGTCGACTTCGTTTATGGCGTTAATATGGGCTGGTCGGGGCTCGCTGTGGCGCCAATGCGATTCGTCTAGTGCATTCTCCAGGTGTGTTGCAGATACAGATGCGGTAGTACCGGTTTGCTCATCAACGCCGCTTTCATCGTCACGAGTAGTGTCGAGGACAACTCGAGTCTGGCAAATCAACTCGTCGATACGAGAATGTTCGAGCACAGATATGCTTCGGTACAGAAAGTTGTTTGATTTATACCAATCGAGTTGCTCTGAAATACGATCGACTCGAACGGAATAGCGCCGCAGAGTCTTGGCCTTTTGCATTGCAGTCATGCAACCCCACCATGGTGACACCAATAACTCCGCTTGACACCACCTCATTCGGCAGTTGAGCCGCTGGAGGCGCTGGATCGGACCGAAAAAAATAAGCATGAGAGCGAATAGAGGAGTGTCTCCCTCCTTGAACAATCGACATGAATCGCGTGGGTTGTGATAGATTTACCATAGCGTGCTCAGTCATCGAGGAATCATTAAAACGCGCTGGTAATTCACCAATCCATAGACCATTTGCAATTGCAAATTTTGGGGGAGATCTTACATTTTTCTTTGACAGCGAGCCCAAGCAAGGCTTGCAAACTTGAAAATATACTTGCGGCGCGGAGCAAATTATGCCCCGTCTAGACAATAAAACCCCCGACAAACACTCGCTGATATCAGAAACATCGTATTGCGCACGAAGATTAGGCGGGAGGTGTCAGGGAAAGCACTTCAAGCGGGTTTTTATTGTCGCCACCAGCACTTTACATCGCGCGAGATGCTTTTTTTCAACATTTTTCACTGGGTGTAGGCAATCGCATACACAACAGCAATTCACCGAGAGATACTTATTCGAAAGACGCTCCGCGCACTTGGCGTTAAGCGCTTCAACCAACTCGGGGTTGGCGGGCGAGAGGCTGACCGACACCTTGCTTTTATCGGACGTCGAACGCCGAGTATTTCTACGCCGTCGCTTCCGCTCTCGCTCATTAATGGATTCATCTCTTGCGCGAGCAGCCCTTTTCGCGGCAACGGCCTTCTGCTTATCTCGCATTTGGCCCTATGGCATACGCGAGCGAAGCGGTGAAGGCATCTACTAGTCTCCAAACGCCCATCGCCTACAAAGGTTGACTACCTTATGATGCTTGGCGAGGATCGATTGATAAAGACTACAATCAGTCGGCCCCCCGGATTTGGCGCGATTTTCGTGTCTCTCTTCTCTATCTGTCACTGCAAAAGGTGACGATTGACTCTTTATTAAGACCGGCAAAGTAAAATCGTTATGGCACCGACTAAGCGTGACAGCCGACCGAAGAGGAGCTCGCGACGAGCAATACCGCGTCAAAGGAAGAAGAAGTATTATACGCAAATAACCCTGGACAATTTTGTGTGTCACTCCCCAAAGCTATCCTAGACAGCGAATATACGTATATCGCTGTCAGTGGATGTATAGGCGATCTTGTTCGCCGACAAGACAGCGGCGAGATGTGCGGTTGTGAAAATAATTGCGGAAGCGACTGTGTGTACCGGAACGATCAAATCGAGTGTTCTTCGATCACGTGTAACCTTGATGGGACATGCAGCAATCGACCATGGCTAGCATATCGTGTTGCACCAGTTAAGCTTGAGGTTCGTGACACCGAAGGAAAAGGTCGAGGCGCATTTGCGTTGGAAACGATCGCAGAAGGCGTCATAGTTAAGGAGTATGTGGGAGAAATTATCACCAACGAAGAACATCTGAAGCGCGCTGAAACCGAAGGACACATGTACACGATTAAATATGCAGCAGGGAAGTATATTGACGCCCGGAGAGTCGGAAACGAATCCCGCTTTTTTAATCATAGCTGCGATCCGAACTGTATTGCGGAAGTGTGGGAAGTGGCAGGTTGCTACCGCATTGGAATAATTGCTGTGCGTCAAATCAACTGCGGAGAGGAGATTTCCTTCGACTACTGAGATGTGTTTCGGATCGAAAACTGCATGTGTTGCCAGTGCCAACAAATGCTTAGGTGATCGATCACCAGCTTAAAAAAAGACTTCACGCAACGTCGTTATTTGTTGATCACTTTCCTAATTTCATCCAGCTTCACCACCGTATGAAGAACCTTCTATCGAACTCGAACGAAGTTTCGACTATCACCGGCGAACTGATTATCCAAGTTAATTAACTTCACATACCGGAGCGTTCACATACATGTATAAATGACTGAACTTCGATAGGGATAAAAGGAAAAATGTATTTTATAAAAGTTCCTATCTCGATAGTATCTGTCACTAGTATAGGAACCAAGAGAAAGCAATCCCGCCGCAGCGACTAGACCCAATTTATCTTGTGTCGAGCTTGGAGTACTGGTGTCCCGCCGAAATACCTTGGAACCAGTTCCTTAGCTCGTGCGACCGCGCAAGAGCTGGGCCGTAATGCAATGAAACGCCAACTCCGATATTCAAAGACCTCGTTCCCATGTAGTCCGATATTTTGCATCCTGCATGAGCAACACAGTCCCCGCAATATTCGGCTCGATGTCTCGAGCTACCTTCCCCCACGCAGTACACAACAGTTCTGTGTCGGAGTCATCCACCAACACGAACTGGCGCCTGTCAGTTGCTTTCCCAGATTTTGTCATGATACTCTTGAGTGGGCCAACATCGGTGACTATACCAATAATCGTCACAACCGAGCCGGTAGATAAGCTGCCCAGTAACCCAATGGCCATCATTGTAAAGCCTGGTTCAGGAAAGTCTATAGTATCCTGCCCCATCTCGACGATATAAGCATCATCACCGAACGACAATTCAACCGCAGCGCCATGGGGAGAAAAATCTCTATTCACTCGCTTTATCCGCCCTCCCGAAAACAAGCAAACCGCACCAGGATTCGCCACCTCGTAAAACTTCCCCACACCCCCATCAAACACTGTAGCTTTGACCAACTGCGAGTCCTTACCGGTTACCCACATTGTAAAGAGTGAACCGCTCTTGCCACGCCAATGCG
Organism: Phytophthora colocasiae; assembly: GCA_018806915.1. Classification (NCBI taxonomy): domain Eukaryota; phylum Oomycota; class Peronosporomycetes; order Peronosporales; family Peronosporaceae; genus Phytophthora; species Phytophthora colocasiae. Next base: position 670,623 of record JAGKQI010000064.1, on the reverse strand, counting down.
TGTATTTGCCAACGGGGCCTTTTGAGAAGACCCGTACAACAAATCCACACGCTGTCCCAGCTTTAGGTAACAAATCGTTCACATAGTAGTACGGCTTTACAGCACTTGTGAGTTGTTGCGTTTCGGTTGCAACTCCTCCATTCATGCCAGATTGGTCGTGTTGATGTCCCAGAGCTTGACGTTTGTTACCACGCCCAGTATTGCTGTTAGAGTCAATATCACGCGAACGCTTTCGCATTTCCGCTTCCCCTGGTACCACCACCTTTCGCACCTTTTTTGTTGTTTTCACAACTGCATGCAACGCTACACCGCCCGTGGAAATTCCCTCTTTGGTTTCACCAGTCGCCACCCGCACTGCTTCCATATCCGTGGAGACCCCCTCTTTGGCTTCACCAGTCTTCCTCTGCGCTGATTCCACAGCGATATCTGGCTCCATAGCGGCAGTGGAGGTGCCACGAAAAACGCGCTTGGTCATGGTCGACTTCAGCCGAAACTTGCTTTTATCAGAATGCCTTAGGTCTAACGGAGCGCGGCGCTCATCCTGTCGCTATCAATCCATCAAAGATCTGGTTCTCAACGATCTAAAGGTCTGCTTCTCAACCAGATACACTCTTGATGACCTTGTGATCCCATCACTCACCGCTTACCTCAATCATAGTCCCGTTGTGGTGTAAAGGTACGCGACCGGAAGGAAGTTTCGTTGCAATCACGACAATATCCTATTGGCGACATTCGCGCAACATCACAAGCGAAAACATGTTTTATATTGTTATGATTGGTCTAATAAATTTCAACTTTGTTTTTAAATTACCATTTGATGTTGCTGGTAGACGACAGGAGCAACATCCATCCGAATTTATAAAATTATATAAAACATAATATATAGCAGTTGTACCAGACAGCCCACCCGACCAAAGAGTCAAAACGAATTTCACAGGGATAAGAAAGTAGAGGAATAGCAGGCGACTGGGATCTACCCCTTAGCTCGGAAATAAAATTTCCGAGAACATGATTCACAATCACAATCGAACCTTCAGAATTCAATTGCCAAGCCAAGTACCTAGTAGCAACCAGTTAATCAACTTCAATTTTCCTTCTAATGATTAACATATTTGCTTCTCTTCGATACGGAACACACATTCGCCTAAAGGAGAAGAAGAACGAGTTGATTAACTAGTTTGCGGATTTTGTTGAGATTGCACTTCGCCGTCTCCTATACTGGGTCCCTACCTCGAAGCACGCAGCTTTCACGCGCACAACGCGTGCCAAGTGAGGACAACAGTGGAAGACGCGTGGATGCTGCAATACGATTGGCGGTCTACCTTGGATACACTATTCTGATTGGACGAGAACTTCAATTTGCTGATCTCAAGATGTGCACAAATCGTTCCCGTTACATCAATCGTTCCCGTTACATCAAGCGTTCCCGTTTCACAAAGGTCTACAAGGGGAGCTCAAGGAGAGCAAGGGTAGATTAGTGAATGCGGGCTAACTCAATAAACTCACTTTTGGATTTACTTCCTCCCACTCACTTCACTATCAAGCCTCGTTCGCTATAAACTCAATTGGTTATGAGCCCAAGCTACGCCGACAACATCGTCAAGCTCGTGGAAGACAACTACTTCCACTGGGAGTTCAACATGCGGATGAAGCTCGCTCGGAAGGGACTGCTACCGCAGATCATCAAGCCCGAGTTCGACCAAGTGAGTGATCGCTCCACGGCGGAATGGAAGACCAACGATCTGAAGGCACTTGGTGTTATCGCTGGAGACGTGAGTCTCACGTACCAAGTCTACGTCCGTGGAGCACTGACTGCCGCTGAGGCGTGGACGATGCTCGAGGAGCACTTCAACAAGAAGACGCTCAAGAACCGGCTTCTCGTCACCAAGAAGTTGAACAACTTCAAGATGGAGCCCGAGACCAAGTTCGCTTCCCACGTCGATCAGTTCAAGGAGATCGTCCTCCAGATGGAGACGATCGGTGAGACTCTGGATGAGACTCGCCAGCTCGTGTTGCTCCTTGGCAGTCTGACGGACGAGTACAAGATGATATGTACTGTCCTCGAAAATACGCCAAACGTGTCGCTGGCCTACGCGATTCAAGCTCTCTCTGGTGTTCAAGCTTCGGATGAATCGTCATCGGCTCAAGAGAAGGCTTTCGCTACGAAGAAGAAGGACTTCGGGGGCAAGCGTCGCTTCAACGGCAAGTGCTTCTACTGCAAGAAGCAAGGGCACCGAGAGTTCGAGTGCCGCAAGAAGAAAGCCGACCAAGAACGAGGGCAAGCTGCGCAAGAGGAAGCGTCCGACGACTTCTCGTTCATGGCTACGAGTGCGATGACCAAGAGTGAATGGCTCGTCGACTCTGGTGCAAGTTCGCACATGACCAGCGTCCGGGACAAGTTTGTGTCCATGAAGGAGCTGAAGACGCCAGTCCGCATCACGATCGCGGATGGCTCGAAAATCGACGCAGTTGCAAAGGGAACTGTCGGGTTGAAGCTGATGGACGGGAAGTCTGTCAAGCTGTCGGATGTCCTGTACATCCCAGAAGTTGAAGGAAGCCTCATCTCGGTGTCGAAGCTGGCCGAGAAAGGAGTCGTCGCCCAGTTCAGCAAGGACAAGTGTACCTTTCGCTACGGGGACGCTACTGTGATGGAAGCTAAGCGCTGTGGAAATGTCTACAAGCTGAAGACAGTGGGGGACGAGGTGTGTCATGCTGCAACGACCACTCGTAAGGAGCCATGGGCTGTTGTGCACGCCCGACTCGGCCACATCCCGTTCAAGCGTTATGAGAAACTACTTACCATGGCATAAGGAGTGCCTCGCATTACGGGTGGAGTCCCTGGGGACGACGTATGCGCTGGCTGCTGCATGGGCAAGATGAAAGCTGACGACTATCCAAGGCATCCGGAGAAGGTCGTCAAGAGTGCAGGTGTGCTTGAACTGGTGCATACGGACGTGATGGGTCCGATGCAGACGAGGACACCTGGTGGTTGCACGTACGTTGTGACATTCATTGACGACTACTCACGTCACGTGACCGTCCACTTCATGAAAGCGAAGTCGGAGGTGCTGTCCAAGTTCAAAATCTACAAGGCAGCGATGGAGAACGCTACGGGCAAGAGTATCAAGCGTCTGCGTTCGGACAATGGTGGTGAATACACCGGTCGCCAGTTCAAGGCGTTCCTCAACCAGCATGGCATCAAGCATGAGAAGACGGTGCCATACACGCCTCAGCAGAACGGTCTGGCTGAGCGCATGAACCGGAGCCTCGTGGAGATGGCTCGTTGTCTGCTCTACCATGAGAGCGTCAACAAGAAGTGGTGGGCCAAGGCGGTCAACACTGCTGCGTGGATCATCAATCGGATCCCCAACTCGGTGACTGTGAAGACACCGTTCGAGATTGTGCACAAATCGAAGCCACAGCTCAGGAACGTCAAGGTGTTTGGTGCTCTTGGCTACGCTCACATCCCCGACGAGAAGCGTCGCAAGTTGGATGCCAAAGCGTTCAAATGTCGTTTCCTTGGATACGAGGATGGTGTGAAGGGCTACCGAGTCCTCAATGTGTCAACGGGTAAGGTGCAAATCGTTCGCACTGTGAAGTTCATCGAAACGACCAATCCCCAGCACCTCATGGTACAGGATGAAGATGAACCAGCAACCAACGTGCCTGTCATGAGTGGACAACCGGTTAAGGGTTCAATGGAGATTGTTCCGGTCGTTGTTGAAGGTGCTGACGTCATTCCACTTCAACGTGACGCGAACAGTCAAATCATCCCTTACGAGTCCACCCATCCCATGATTACTCGTTCGCGTACTCGTAACATCGACGAAATTGACGATCCTGAAGAGGCTGGCGCAACCAAGAAGCAGATTATCCTGCCGTCAACCACGGGGACCAAGCGTCAGAAGATGACACAAGAAAGGGTTAAACCAAGTGGCGAACTGCTCGCACTTGAAGGTGGCCAAGCTATGGCTGCATCGGAGGAAGTCCCAAACACGTATACAGAGGCGACGTCAGGCGAGGACAGCGATGAATGGAAGAAGGCAATTGCAAGTGAATTGGAGTCACTTACTGCAAACAAGACATGGAAGCTGGTACCAAGACCGGCTCACCAGCGCCCGATCGGATGTCGGTGGGTGTTCGCGTTGAAGCGCAACGAGAAAGGAGAAGTGACCCGGCACAAGGCTCGTCTCGTCGCCAAGGGGTACTCTCAGCGTCACGGGATTGACTATGAAGAGACGTACGCGCCAGTGGCATACCTGAATTCGATCCGTGCTGTGCTGGCTAAGTGCTGTGCTGAAGGATTTGAGATCGAGCAATGCGACGTGGATACGGCGTTCCTGTATGGAAAGCTCGACGAAGAGATTTACATGGAATTGCCTGAAGGTCTGCATGAGCTCCTGACGATGGCCGATGCTGAAGGTGAAGAAGACGTCGTCTGCCTACTCCTGCAAAGTTTGTATGGCCTGAAGCAAGCATCTCGTGTTTGGAACGAGACGATCGATGGTCACTTAAAAGACATGGGTTTCAAGGCGGCTGATGCTGATCCCTGTGTATACACCCGAGGTGATGGTGACGATGAATGTATCGTGTGTCTTTACGTCGACGACATGCTGATTGCTTCAAAGGACAAGGGTGTCATCGCGTCAGTGAAGGCTGGCATCGCGGACAAATTCCGGATCAAGGACCTCGGACGCGCTCGATTTATTCTCGGGATTGAGATCGACTACGATATGGACAATAAAACATTGGCCATCTCTCAACACGCATATACAGAGTCGATCATCAAGAAATTCGGTCAAGAAAACGCGAAGCCAAGCCTGATGCCACTGGATCCAAGTCTTCACTTGACCAAGGACGACGGCACGCAGACAGAGGAGTACAAGGCTAAGATGAAGTCAAGGCCCTACCGATCGCTCATCGGTAGCCTTATGTATCTGACATGCGGAACACGACCTGACATTGCGGTTGCTGTTGCCAAGTTGAGTCGCTTCCTGGAAAACCCAGGTGAGGCGCATTGGAATGCGGGAATCAAGGTGGTGCGCTACCTGCTGAAGACCAAGGAAGTGGGTATCATGTACGATGGCCTACTGGGAACTGAGATGACGGCTTACTCGGATGCTGACCGGGCCGGTAACCGTGACGACAGACGCTCAGTGAGCGGAATGATGCTCATGATGTGTGGTGCTCCGGTGGTGTGGCGTTCGACGTTCCAGAAGACGGTCGCACTGAGTTCTACTGAGGCAGAGTACATGGCTCTGAGTGAGTGCATCAAAGAAGTAGTGTGGCTGCGTCGACTACTCAAGGACATTGGTGCAAAGCAAGTGGACCCTACGGTGATCTACGAGGACAACTAGGGTGCCATGGCTTTGGCGAAGAATGTCGGTTATCAAGCTCGCACCAAGCACATCGACATTCGCTACCATTTCATCCGAGAGAAGATTGGCAGTGGCGAGGTTGAGCTGACCTACCAGGAGTCTAAGAACCAACTAGCGGACTACTTGACCAAGGGCCTCTCTTCCAAGACGTTGCGCTACTTGATGGAACGCAGCAACGTCATTCCCAAGTTCGAGACGTCGAATTGAGTGGGGGTGTTGAGATTGCACTTCGCCGTCTCCTATACTGGGTCCCTACCTCGAAGCACGCAGCTTTCACGCGCACAACGCGTGCCAAGTGAGGACAACAGTGGAAGACGCGTGGATGCTGCAATACGATTGGCGGTCTACCTTGGATACACTATTCTGATTGGACGAGAACTTCAATTTGCTGATCTCAAGACGTGCACAAATCGTTCCCGTTACATCAATCGTTCCCGTTACATCAAGCGTTCCCGTTTCACAAGGCGTTCCCGTTACATCAAGCGTTCCCGTTTCACAAAGGTCTACAAGGGGAGCTCAAGGAGAGCAAGGGTAGATTAGTGAATGCGGGCTAACTCAATAAACTTACTTTTGGATTTACTTCCTCCTACTCACTTCACTATCAAGCCTCGTTCGCTATACTCTCAATTCAATGAATACATGACTTTTCAGCTTGTGATTCACGGACAGTTGTCGGGGAATCTCGAAGAGCTGATCACACCGACTAGATTCTTGATACTGTAGCCTCAAATCTCACTTCATTTCGTCTTCGTCCGCCTTCCACTCGAGCTACACTATGCCAGCATTTACCTTCACGAACCACCTTCCATCGTTAGAAATAACGAAAACAGACACTCTGATTGGAAAATGAATTGATGGCAAGCTACCTGAAGCAGTTCTCACAACAATTGCAACATGTCAAGACGGACAACACCAAAAGTCTTAGTAACAACTGGCGCGAAATACGCAAAAAACGTAAGCTTCGCGTCTTCGAGGAGCGCTCGTCGGGCAGTATCCTGTCTATACTAATGTTGGGGTCTGTTACTGGGACTCTGGACGATGTTATGTATGGAGCTGTAGCTGCCACAGATACTGAGCAACGTATTAAAGACAGATTATTACGAGATGGCGTTGAGCAGAGTAAAGTGCTTCGCTGTCTCGTACAACCTACAGAGGACGACCCGACTCGACATGTGAGCATAAGTGGCAGCTATACAACACACGAGACTACGTTTGTCTGGACACCACAGGGTTTGCGCGGTCTTCATCTGGAGAGCTTGTGGGGTATAGTTTGTCGCACTCTATCGGATTTGAGCAGCTCCCAAGCTTCGAACACCACAACATCGACCGTGGTAAAAGCGATCCGTCTGCGTCTTCTACCGACAATCCACTCCTACAACAGTGGAATGCTACGCACGCGGCTTCTTTGACTTCGAGACCGAGATGAAGAGCGACCCAGTCTTCCGTTCTGTTGCACTGCAAGTCATTGCGAACCAGTGGCTGTCCCTTACGCGGATCAGTGAGCTTACACATACGAAGAAGCTCACGTGGCGGATGAAGGAGAATTGTGCAATGCTGGCTAAAACTCAAAGCTCTCTATCAACGCGCTCGACTTGTAACAAGTCCATGGGGAGATTGACCAGTACCAAAGCTGTGGGATCTGTTCGAGTTTAATCTGCTCTCGTTGTTGTGTCAACAAGTTGGTTTGCACTTTGGACGAGTCTGATTTCGTGTCTGAGAGCAGTATTCCCTTCTGCAAGCGATGCATTCACGAAGTCTCACGCTGCAACACTATGGAACTTGCGCGCAAGGAAATACACACAGCGACGCCCAACAATGGCTACATGGTGCCAATATCTGCAGATGAAGTAGAGAATCAGTAAGCAAATTGTATATTGAATGAAGTTAATGCCAGTCACTCGGTGGAGGCAGCTCCTCCTCCATGTCCATTGGGTCATTCCCCGACTCCATATCGCGAAAATGAGTCCTCTTCCCTCTGCGGTCCTTCTCCACGTACAATTGTTGCTCTTCCGGTCGTCTCGTCCTCGTCACTCTCATCCTCCTCCATCATTTCGTCCTCGTCCAGATCTAGATCTTCCTCTCCTTCAGACGAGCTCGACCGTAAGAAAGGGATACCTGAGTCTGGAGGTATATCACTACTATTAAAACTGTCAGCTTCAGTTACCACTGCTTGCTGCACGACGTTGCCATCGTCTCTTTCGCGGTGGAATTTAACCCCAATAGGCACAGGCGCTTGACGGTTTACTAGCTCTTGTACTGTGTTTTCCAGCGCTCTTTCTTCACGCTCGAGCTCGTCCAGATCTTGAGCGTAAGCGTCTTCTTCTCCTACACGGAACGCGCCGCCATTGGCCCCATACAACTCACTAATGCGCGGCGTCAGCGTCGGGAACTGCCCAGTACCGAACTCCATGTCCCTTACTAGGGTTTAAATACTCGTTTAAGTACGAGTGTATCCTGGTCAAGAAAACTGAACTGCCTCGTCACAGGTCCCACGTTGAAGTGGTCAATGCTTCAGTTTAAACAGTTTAGCCGAGGTAAATGCTTTGATTCCCGATCACTGTCCGTGGATTAACAATTGCGTGGGGATTGGCAACCATCGAAGCTTTCTGATCTTCCTCACAACGTTGTCAAGCTTTTGCTTCACTGTCGGCTCAATATCGTTGAGTATTTTACTTGGAAAATTCCCTTTACATCCAATTGGAAGTACTGCTGAGGACGCTGCGTGGCCGTGGAGATGGCTACAACCACCGGAATGGGCACTGGCTAGAGACGTTCATCCACACGCGGGCTCTTCAACGCTGCTGCTACATGGAATCCACTGGTTTCTTCTCCTGTGTGCAACCGTTTTCGGCCTGCTGACAGCCACATTGTTGCTGATTCAGCTGCGTAATGTGAGCCGCTTGACGACGAACGAAGTGTTCAAATAGGACAAGTATCGTATCTGAAGACCCCAATGGACGAGTTCTTCAATCCGTTCGACCACGGGTGCGCGCACAACTTTGCGGAGGTTTGTCGTGGTGATGTCCCAATTGACGAGGAGGAGGAATTCTCGGATAGCAGGAGCTCCGAATTACAGGAGCACGTCACTAGCGAAGGGCAGAAAAGCAGGTAATGGCGGAGGATTTTTTTTTGCTGATTTTGACTCGCCGTACCGAAAACCTCGAAGCTGCACCGTGTACAGGACGTGAGAGTTGGTTTGTTTGCACCAAATATATTCTAAATTAATGACAACAAGCCTAAAGATCGCTTTACTGTCCAATGCACGAGCTTTAAACGCAGAATGACATACCTATATATGACCAACTTTAACTTAGCGCAGAAAGGAAAGGAAATTGAAGTTGATTAACTGGTTATTCCTGGTTGCTACTAATTGGCTTAGCTATTGAATCCCCTCTGAAGGTTTGATTGTGATTGTGAATTGTTTGAAATGGGATATTGAATGCTAATCATTTCTTATCATCTGGAAAGTAAGTCCCCGGAGGGACTTGAACGCCTGCCAAGTGCGTAGCTTTGTGGTCCGTAGACCAGTGGACCACCAGGAGGCCCCTTTAACTTTGCGCAGAACAGTACACACTGAAGGTAAAGTTCCAACTGTGGTTTTGCTAAACGAAGTAAATGCTAGACTTGTTAGAAGGGTTCGAGGGCCTCCTGGTGGACCACTGGTCGAGGGCCTCCTGGTGGTCCACTGGTCTACGGACCACAAAGCTACGCACTTGGCAGGCGTTCGAGTCCCTCTGGGGACTTACTTTCCAGATGATAAGAAATGATTAGCATTCAAAATTCAATATCCCATTCAAACAATTCACAATCACAATCAAACCTTCAGAATTCAATAGCCAAGCCAAGTAGTAGCAACCAGGAATAACCAGTTAATCAACTTCAATTTCCTGGTGGACCACTGGTCAACGCTACGCACTTGGCAGGCGTTCGAGTCTTTACTTTCCAGATGATAAGAAATGATTAGCATTCGAAATTCAATATCCCATTCAAACAATTCAAAATCACAATTAAACCTAGTCAAGCCAAGTAGTAGCAACCAGGAATAACCAGTTAATCAACTTCCTTGTTGGAAGGGTTCCTCACATCGAGGAGTTCATTTCAAGTGGTGTTGTTGACGATGTCACCGTGACCGCATCAGGTATGTAAACTACTAATAGGCACCAACGGATTACTTGACCTGTAATCAAGTCCAGTCTGGCCACGAATTGCCCCCCCCCTCCCCTCGTAAACAATAGCGGTACTGTATCTTATACGTCGTCGTCCTTTGCACGTTACAAAGATAGAAAACTGTGTTGAAACCATATTAACGAGCGATACTCACTGAATCGAATTGATTGACACTTAACAATAATAAACGGAACATCATCAGGGAGCTTCGCTGGCTCCCCCATCCGTGTCTTCATTCCTGCAGACACTACAATCGTCACTGTGCGTATGGGACACAGGATCGTTGCGACTACCCCGTTGGTAAACCCAACGCGTCAGTAAACAAGGAAATTGAAGTTGATTAACTGGTTATTCCTGGTTGCTACTACTTGCGCGTCAGTAAACAAGTGCGGTAATGTATCTTACATGTATTTCACGGTGAAGAGTTCACCGTCGTCTTCCGAAAAATCATATAATAATGAATTGATTATGACACTTAACAATAATACATGGAACATCATTTTCCATCCATTTCCGTGTTCAAGAATTGGCTTCAGAGTTGACCGACGTCCCGTATACGTGTGCATCATTTACAGTGTGCGTCTTGCTTAGTTTACTACCAGAGCTCGTTAGATGCTCATTGGGACGACGATCGGTCACAAACAAAAAAGCAAGCCTGTAGCCCATGTGGACTGAGACAGTCTCAAACATATATCTTGATTGATGCTAGTTGAGATCGGCTGTAGGAATTCATGGAGTCCAACGTGAACTAAATTGACACGAGGCCGTCGTAGGATCGACATACTCGTATGGGAATACTGGTTGTGGTCATGACAAACGCTGTTTATTATTACTTTTGATAGAAATTCGAAATAATCAGGGTTTGCCATGATCCCCATAAACGACATTCATTGGACGATGCACGAATGTGTCAAGGTGACCCATCCCAAACTGTGCATTCATTTTCCCTGGGCATCTTCCAAGATATCTTTTTTGTGGCTATTACAGTGCTGAGATCGGTCGGCCAAAGGTTGTTTTTGCTGCTTGTATTCGAGTCAGAACGAATCGAACTTTCTTCAAACCTAACGAATTTGAGTCCCGCGAAGCTACATGTATACGGGACGTTGCGTCAACTACGATATACAGACTGTCTCACTTACAATCGCTCATAGACTACAATTACTGTCTGCAATCACTACCACAGACACAGCTACTATACAGCAACAGCACTCCCAGGTCCTCAGCCAGACCTCGGATTTCATTCTACAATTTTTCTCACACCAAACAAGTCTCCAAACCACCAACGACCAACAATGCGTCTTTCCTGCGCCCTCATTGCTGCTATTGCCACGGCCTCCCTCCTCTCAAGTGGAAACGCAGCAGGCGCAACTGATGGTCACACTACGGAGCACTCAGCCATAACATCGCCAAACGTTGTTGCCTCTACTGGTACCGGTGAAAAACGGTCTCTGCGTTACCACAACGACAAGAAACTCGACGATGAGAGTGACGATCAATCTTTGTTCAAAGACGGAGAAGCTGATGACGAAGAGGAGCGCAAATTTACCAACATGTTCTCGACGAGCAAGCTCGACGAAATGCTGGACGGAACGCAGATGATGAGTCGCTTCCATAAGTGGAAGGCAAACGGCTACAACCCATACAACCTCCCGGACTCGATTCAAGCCAGCAAATACGACAGACTTCGCAGGCTGTACCGCAAATTTTTGTACAACAACAAAGCTGTAGAGTGAGTCGTACTGTGTAGCCACTCGGCTGGCTGACAATCGTTCGACGGCCACAACAGGATTCTTACAGTCAAAAACTTTCAATGAAGCCAAAACTCTTGATGTTCCTTGCTCCCATCTATGTATTGCCATCTTCGCTCGACGCTCGCCTAAAGTCTTCTGAATGCTTTCCTTTGCTTTCTAAAGCCACGCAATTGTGAGCATGCGTACTAAATATGAAGTAGGCTATTTTGCAATAATGTATCCTGATAGTGCTGTCTACCTCAGTCTTTGACCCACCTACTGCTGAGGGTTTACCTATCGAGTTGGGTTACGGAGCACCAGTTAATGGTGAAACAAGATTGTGCTGTTGATGCAGCTAACGATTCTAAAACAACGTGGAAGACAAAGTAAATGACAGACGAATACGAAGTCATAAACGCCTAACAGGATTAGTACATCGCATTGTTTGTTACTGCCGTACTCTGGTTTCTAATTGCAAGAATAAATAAATCTTGCTTGGAAGACTTCGTTCGGTGGGCAAAACTCGCTGCTGGTATAATGTTGAAGTTTGAATTACTGGCGGAGTATTAGAGCGAATAAGAGAGACTTTGAATTCTGAGTTTGAAGCCAAAAAGTACAATAAAAAACTTAGCGCCGCGGCGCCAGGCGCGTCTGGGAAGTTTTGAACTGAAAAATCCCAAATTGCTGCAGTGCAAAGTACGGATTCGATTCATTCATTTTGACGCAAAATGCAGCCGGAAAGGGCGGGAAAAGGTGCATCACCGCGGCGCGTCATACGGGGTGAGTGCGGAATGAATGTTTGTGAGGCAACAAGCTATCCTCGGAGCGCATCAACGACATACGTCCGGTAAGGCAGCGTCTGCAGTACGGATGCTGGCAGCGATACAGAACGAACGATATGTGTATTGTGGTTCGTTTCCAAAATTCCCATGGGCGGTTCAGAATCGACCCTGGGCGAATCGACCCCCCAATCGACCACCTCAGATATTGACTTCGATCATATGACTTTTGAAAGTTTTTATTTACGCCAAGAAGAGTATTTGCGATGGTAGAAGGAGTTGGTGGCGCAACAAGCGCTGATAGAGCGAGTTTATCGCCTCTACGAGGACGTTCACAGCGCAATCCACGTCAAGTGCAGCCGTATTACGCACGGCCGTCTGCAAGAAGGTTGCTCCTTTGACATCACCTCCGCGTAGTCATGATACACCGTTGCGGCGTCCGGCAGGAAGCCTCGAGAGCGAGCGCACGGTCAGAAGATCTCCAAGATTGGCTAGTCAAGGTGATAGTACGTCACCTCCCAACAGAAGCGCGCCCGCCACGAGTTCTAATTTGTATCACCTTCTTGTGACCCCTATCATAAAAGACATCTCTCAGCCAGTGTGACACTTCAGGGGAACTACTAGATGTCTGCGCACTGAAAGGATCGTCTTCAATGTAATTCTCAAACAGCTTTGGGATAGATACAGTGAACATGTGCATGGGGATCTCCATCAGTAGAGGGGGCCAAGGATCTTTTGTGGTGTGCGGCAAACTGCGAGGGTCGATTGAAAGGTCGATTGGGCGAAAGGTCGCCAATAGGCCCGATTTTGGAAATTTGACCGAAAAGCACAATATCTATAGGACTGCTATCGAGCAGGAAGCCCCGCGCACGCCTTGCCTGCAGCAATTCCGCTGTAGTGCTCACGCTAATGTAGAGTGTTTGTAGGACATTAAATTCACAATTCAATTTGCTCTTATCGCGCTTCCATTTTGAACTGCAATTTGGGTGCGAACCTTGAGTCTACCGAGAAAAGTCACCGCCCCCGGAAAGGCGCGAGTGCGATTCAAAACTGCCTTCAAATTCAGGACTCAACTCTCTCTTATTCGCTGTATTACCGCTCATCTACAGTCGAAAGAAGTTGCTCCACAAACACTGAGACGCAGAAGTGTTAATGAACTCCATACTTACTACAAAGCGTAGCTTCTGGAAGATCGTTCTGTTCTGTATAATTCATGAACTACAGTACATAATGCATTTCACCAACAACTGCAATGGTCGCACGGATCATTCGTTGCTTTAATGTTCAGAGAGTGTAGTACTGTAGACATAAAACTTTGTCAAGGATGATTTTCCACAAGTCTGGTCGGGATACGAGCATTCCCGTTGTTAGTGTCCTGAAACCCGAGGTGTTTCCGAAAGGGTAAGTTGATTAATGAGAAAGCTTATCATGCAAATGCTGCGAGCTACCTCTGACCTCCTACTCCTATGTCCTATAGCGAGCTCGCGTCGTGCGAGCGGCGCGTGCCTTCATCCCGTAGTCTGTCGCCGCGTGCACCATATCCAGTGATGCAAAGCCTGCATGCCACATCGCCTCCGATAGGCTCAGGGGCACGCTGCTTGTTGATGATCCTGCGTATCGGAGCTTGGTCAAGGCCGTAATCCTGCGACACCGCCTCCTAAAGCGCGATCGCTTCAAGGTATCATCTTTAGTCGTTCTGTAGTCGAAGCGCATCATCTTCGTCCACAGTTGCCACGTATTTATGCGCCTTAAGGGGACACCTTAAAGATGTCCAGAGGCTCCCAGGATTTTTCAATTGCCTGGAGCCCCGCCCACGAGACCAGAAGCTCCCATCGCCCATGTTCTTCGCTGAATCGATGGTCACGAAAGCCATCAACGCCACGCACCATTCCTTGTCTGGACACTAACTCAAGTAGTTCTTCAGTCGTGTTTACGCGTGGAATTTAAGCCTATAAGCATGCACCTCGTAGACACGGCCTGTCACCAAATGTTCGATCTTGAACGAATGCGGTAATGCTTCAATGACCTTGAAAGGACCAAGCCACTGACCCAGCAATTTGTGGTTAGGCAGTCTTTGGTACATACGCCGTTGGGGTGCTACAAGGGAATAGTTCACAAAAGTGAGAAAGCCCATCTTTCACAACCAGGAGATACGCCGAATCCCCATATCCGTCACCGAGAGAGAGAAAATCCTAGTGGACCACTTCATTTCGTTCTGATGGCGTGAGAAGAGGACCGTATGGTTCGAGGAATTAGGCGAGAGCCTTTGTAGTGCTTGCAAAGTAGGCACTGCCTGACGAAATTTGAGGCTTTTTCCTCCAGCTTAGCGATGTGGAATCGTTCCATCAACGTGTAGACCATCGCTTCTTGACCGCGATGACCGTGTGAACCGCAGTGTGCCACAACAAAAAGGCGAGCAATCAGGTCTTTAGCACCAACAGGAATCCACGGACGTCCGTCGATAGTCAATACACCTTCCTCCTCCACGAGGACTGATTGCAAGTGGGATTGTTCACGCCCAGCAGCACGTTGTGCCTCCACGATGACTTCGAGGGTCGGAAACACAATGTCTGCATCAGCTTGAGGGCGAATGACGGAAAGATCCTCCACAGGTGGCACATGACGACCACGCGTTCGCACTGCGCAATCACGGACCATTTCGCGAGTGGTGCCAACGCGATACAATGTCGCAAATATTATCAGAGCCAGAAATGTGCTCGATCGTGTAGTTTAATCCACAAAAAAGTCGCATCGCCCAGCGTTGTAGTCGGTCACGGACGTGTTTCTTCAAATAATCGTGGGGCGCAAAAATGTACACGGGGTTTGAGTGATCACAATAAAGTCGAAAACCTTTGGGGCGCAGCAGTAGGTACTCCTGGTCCTGGCAAGCTTTCACTATCGGGGAGGCCTCCTTTTCTACAATAGTTCAATTGAGCTCGTTATGTTTGAATGTGCCGCCCTTGCAGATAATCAACTGATGTTTCTGTTTGGTGACGGGAAGAGCAGGATTCCAATCCACGACCTGGGTCACAATGATGGAATAGCCAGTGAGACTTGCATCCGTGAAAACCAGCAGCTCAGCTTCCGGGCCTGGAGACACTATCAGGGCTGAGTCCCTGACCAGCGCTTTCACTGCATCATAGGCTTCCTGTTGCGAATGCGTCCAGGATGTAGCCACGTTCAGCGCATTGCGATTGTGGCTGCCGACACGCTTGCGTTCGGAATTTAGCTTATTCTGGAGAGGTGCAATTATCCGGGCGTAGTCAGGCAGCGAGTCTTGAAGCCAATTGGTCGCACAGACGAAATACTGCAGGTCGGCAATAGTCTCCGGCAAAGGAAGTGCAGTGAGTGCAGCAACTCGGGATGGGTTGTGACGGACGCCATCGGCGGAAATTAGACGACAACACCAGCGTACTTCGAGCTAATACAATGAGCATTTTGCCATGTTCAGCTTCGATTAGCAGCAGCAACAAGCTCGAAAAATTGACGGATCACCGCAAGGAGTTCCGTCGTCGTGGCAGCAAACAGAATTACATCGTTCGAGAGCCGAATGCAGGATCAATGGGGCTAGTACTCGTTGCATAGTACTCGTGAAGTGAAGCGCCGAGTCGGTGGCCCCTTGAGGAACTCGCTTTGGGGTAAACACTCCATCTTCCGTGATAAACGAGAAAACCTCCTGGCTATCTTCATGTAAGGGGAGCTGCCAAAATCCGTCTTTGAAATCAAACAGAGAAAAAAATGTCTTCCCCGTAAGCATCGAGCGTAGTGGCGTGCGTCGGCATCGCAACAGCAATGGGTACCGTGACTTGGTTTACTGGTCGGTAGTCAATAGTAAGTCTGAACTTGTCACGAGAGTCCGGCTTTCGAACCGGTACGACGGCGCACGCCCATCCGGAAGCATTGTTCGGCTCGACAAGATCATTATCCACGAGAGACTTCACATATTCCCTGATGAATTGAGCCTGCAGCGGTGCATACTTCCGCACTGGACTTCGGTATGGCACGGCGCCATCCTGGCCAGTCACATGGAGAGGATCAGCACGGGCAGGATGATCACGGCGATTAGCATCCCGCCAAACGTCTGGGAAGCGTGACAGTATATCGCGGACGGTCGGGGCGTGTTCTGCGAGCAACCCATTAGTAATCGACCGTTCAATAAGATCGAGAGTTGTGATTGGATCAGGTGGATCCTCTGTTTCCGGAAGTTCATCGCCAACAGGAAAGTCGTCCAGGTCATTAGAGAGGTTACTGTGTGCCGATCCGCTCAAGATTATTTAGCGAAAAACGTGCATTTAGGCATGTTAGGGTAA
This sequence comes from Phytophthora colocasiae, assembly GCA_018806915.1. Lineage (NCBI taxonomy): Eukaryota > Oomycota > Peronosporomycetes > Peronosporales > Peronosporaceae > Phytophthora > Phytophthora colocasiae. Next base: position 654,259 of record JAGKQI010000064.1, on the reverse strand, counting down.
TCTACCAGGAATTCAGTCTCAACTTATCCTGAGAATTACAGATTCTCAGGAATGTATTCCCGGTTGAGTGGATTGCCAAAATCGATTTTCCCGTGCAGTGCCTTCCAATCGATGTCCCAGCGCCATGGTTAACCACGTCGATCTACTGCAGTGGTATATCGTGACACACAGAGGGTTCAGCCGCAAGAACAAACTTTGCTACTTGAACCTGATCATCTACGTTGAGCGCCCGATGATCACTCTGGTTGTGTTTGATCTATCGACCTACTCTAACGCTGCAGCAGCAGCATTGGCTTGTGCTCAGCTGCAGGCCACGGACTGGAGTTGTCGCGTTCCTACAGCAGGCGTGGTCCGCACCAACGCGCCCTTTATCAACAGCGTGGACGCAAAGGCGCCAACAAATAGACGCTCTGGAAGCCGAAGGGGGAGCGCCAGACATCAACGCTGCTCTGGAGCTTGGCAGCACCCGCTTGAGGGCGCCTTGTCGCCGCTGCGTCCTTGCAGAACGCCACCTGGTAAACTTTATTTGATAGTGAACGGGAACTGGACAGCAACAGAAACCTGGTTTTGTGTTTTCCTGTTCCTTTCCCTGTCCCGGTTGTGGAACAGGAGCGGACCGGGAATTACTCGCACAGAAACCTCTCTATTGTATAGGAGGGACGGACTGGCCAACTGCCCCTCAATATTGATACCCAACTCCATCAAAGCATCTCGGCCAAGCAAAACCTCATCTCCTCCCCCTGCTAAAATCAAACACGAGACCGCACGCATTGCAACTGCACCAGCAAGAGTAGATAGCTCGAGGTCCAGCTCGACTTCTTGGCAGCATTTAACGTGTCGTCCGTCCGCCATCTCGACCTCAATACTTGTTCCCAGAGTCACCTGGGCGAGCAGCGGTTGTATCGCACGAAGCGAATCGACAATACCTTGAAGGACAACACTTTTATCAGCACCGGTGTCTGGAATGTATCGAACCTCGACAAGACCGTTGATTCGCACGGTACCCGGCGGTGAGGCATGGAGAGCTGCCTTTGAACGGAGAGTACCAGAGCGCTTCTCCTTGACTTCCTGGTATCGTTTCCGTGCTTCATCTCTCTGAGCATCTGTAGCAGTAGGACAGTACTTCAACCAATGCTCACCCTTGCACACCAAACAGCCTTCCTTAGGGGGAGCACGCGCAAGCTGCGGAATAGGCGCAGAAGAGCTTGACGCTTGGGTTGTCGCTCGTGAAGGTGTCGGCTTGGTACCCTGAGCGCGCTGTAGCTTCCGGTCCGTCTTCCCCTTGCGGTTGCGGGTTTTCCACCAGCAGCCGGCACCGAGCCTTCATCTTGCTCTTGTAGTCAAGGTCATCGTCATTATCAGCACCAATGAGTCCTTGGAGACCGTTGTCCTCGACGATACCGTTAAAGTCCTCGTAGTAGCGGAACACACGCTCGTCACAGTCATCAATCGACAGGTCCATCTTTAAGTTCGCTAAGTTCGCACGGAACAGAGAAGTGACATCCCATCCGGCACAAACTCGTTCTTCAGCCGGGCACCTTGATATCACGGCATGCTTGATATCGGCATGCTTGATATCGGCATCAGTGACAGATGCCACAGGTTTCTTCAGCACATATTTCGCTAAGTTCTTGAGCATTTGAGGTCTTACAGCACTCCTCACGGTATACACGACACGGTCATAGTCTTCTCCAGTTGTAGCACAGCGGTTGCGCATACTCACCTCGTAGCGCTCCCACTTACGATGCCTCTCGACCAGAGCAGCTTGCTCCCAGCTGGTCAGCTCTGGTGCCTTGATAACCTCGAATATTGGCTGGAGGATCGACATCTCCACATCACCGTCAGCGTCCATAGTGAAGCGTGTCCCCGTCATGTTGAAGTTGTCCGCACTTAGCACTTCAACCGAACCTAAGACGAACTTAGTTCAAATCGCACTTAGCAAACGAGACTAGTACTTAGTCGCGTCCAGGTGATCCACTCCCCGATCTGGTACACGCCTGAGGGTAGAGTAGATGTAGATGGAGACTGTCTTCACTTAGCGACTCGCTTCTGAGCTAGTCCGCTCGCTCCAAAGGTACGTCCGAAAAGGTCTTGGTCTCGTCCTGAGTGTAGTCGCTGAGCACCTCCCTAGTTGACCCATGTCGAACTAGCAGTGACGCGATCTCCCATTCTTCGTTGGGGTTAGTCTTCTTCGGTTGTCCTTGGCAGCATTGTATTCCTTCGTCGGCGCTCACTTAGCAGACCTTTCTACAGTGGACAACTACCCTGCTTCTCCACCACTTGTCGTATGCCTGGTTAAGGGTCGAGTAGTTGCGGACTGTTAGCGAGTATGTATGGGCGGGGAGCTTAAGGAATACGTAAAATGCAAACTTCTTTCTTCTTGTTTTTGGTTGTTCTTAACTTGGTAGATACACGACTGACTAGATTTCTGGGCGGTCTGGACCAGCACTTGTAGGGATGACACCTCACCGGAGTAGAAGAGCACTGAGACTAGGCATGACATCCATCCTCTCACGATAGTATGATAGTAGACGAGGCAGTAGTATATGGAGGATACCTTCGAAACGTACCTCTGACACAGTACTAGGCCATCTGGTCAAGGACAGCGGACGACGTAGGGCAAGGCCCGGGACATAGCGCGCGCCCGACGCTGGTTCACACACCATACTAAAACAGTTCCGACTGCCGACCACTCCGACGTGTACCAGCGACCAGGTACATTTGTGTGTAACACAAAATTTGGGTGTGGGCTATGTAAAGTTTAGGGAAAAAATTAATGGATTGGCGTTTGTATTACTGAAGTATGTACGCGGTAGGCGGCAGGAAATCGCGTAAAACAGCCTGTGGGCTGAGAAAACGGCTTTTTAATCACATACAAAATTTGGCTTGAGATCATTTTTTTACGCAACTGCTCAAGTCTTCAGCCGCTCGGCAGCAGGCCATTGCCCCCCCCCCCCCCTTCGGACAACGTAGCTCAATGGATAGAGCGAAGAGCTACGCTCTGAGGATGCTGGTTCGAATCCAGCCGTTGTCTTATGCGGTGTTGTTAAATGCATTGTTCCTTACTGGTTAACTATTTCTAGAATGTTCTGTGTGTATCCAGGTGCAGGGTCCTTGATAGCAGTGGTTTGCAGGCGTTGATGGCGATCGATCATGGCATTCAGAGCGTCAGTGCGGTGAAGAGCGCGCAAGTGCTTCAGGACAGCGCCAGGCCCGCGTGACGTCGTCTTGTTCTCGGCGAGGAATCCAAGCACTGCTGCTTCCGCCTGCTTTCCAAGGCTCAGGACATGGGCGCGATATTCGGATGCAGCGTCATCCAAGATGAACCCGTCGCGTAGGAAGAGCTTCATGAACGCTACCAGCAGCATGGCGTCCGACTTCTGTTGCTTCGAGACGGGTGCTAGCCACAGGAGTGGCTCCTGAGCGTACCATGCGAACCACGTCGCATGAAGGTAAGTCACTGATCCTCGTCTTCGCTTGGGATTCTCTTGGTCTTGGTTTGGTTGGTGCTGACGCTTATTGCTTCTGTCTTGTGCTGACTATCCTTCCATTTTAGCTTCTAGACTATCCATCCGCTCATCTTGGCGCTTGATGTGCTCCATTAACTGGTCAATCACACTACGTTGGTGGTCGATGATCTTGTTCTCGTTGGTCGGTTCTTTGCGAGGTTGGTCTGCTTGCGCTTGGTGTGGCTTGAGTTTGGTGTCTGTACAAGTGGCAAGGTGCGACGACCAAGCTAGCAGTTCAGCGACCGACGATTCCGCGTGTTCAACAGCAGCTTCCATTCGTCGGACAGCAAGTCCATCTTCGCGAAGCTTCTTCAACAGCGGGTAGTGCATGATCAGGTAAGCCGTCAGAACGTCTGTCACCTGCCGACTTATGTTGTACTTGGAGCTTTCCAGCTGATAGCAGGTTGTGAAGAGTATGCGCTGGACACCACCGATCTTGAGCTGCGTCTCTGCGTCGAACGGTGCTAGGTTGAGCGCCTTCACCTCGCTTTGTGTGTCGTATCCGCTGAGTGCCTTGCTAAACTTGTGATCTTCTCTGCTTGTGTTGAAGATATAGTTGAAGCCCTTGTTGATGATGCTCATGTTCCAGGCGCCTCGGTCGAAGATCCAGCGTTGCATGAGCCCGTCGCAGCCGTTCACATGATGTGCTCCGCCGCGACGAAAGGAATGCGACGTGAGCGCTTCCGCAACGCCTGCGGCGTTCTTCATTCTATCCAGCACCCGGTTCACGTGCGCGCAGATCGTTGGAGCGGTTGTATCAGCAGCAGTAGGAGCAGCGGAAGCAGCAAGGGTGGCGAAATCTTCAGGGTTGTTCAGGATCTCCAGTAAAGGTGTGGCATGGGTCAAGTTGACAGCAGCGGTGACTTGGAGAGCAGGAAGGTTGCCGATCAGGTCGACACAGGGCGCGTCCTGTGTGATCAGCGCGACGGTAATGGCGTGTAGCGGGCAACTGGCGAAGTCGGTGTCCGGGAAGAGAGACAGCCCCTGCTCTTCGGCTGTCTTCATGAGGATGAAGCGGATGAAGAACACCTCAGCCGCGTCGGTTCTGTTTCCGGACGAGCGCTAAGTCGGACGCTCGTCCGAACAGGTACCACAGCAAACACAGCAACGCTGCGTGTTGATAGTCACTAGGAGAACGTGCATTGTTATACAAATACAACATCATCTTTTAAATCATTCTTTGAGCATGGTGGTGCTTTGTTCACTACTTTGTCATCTCTTTTCAAACAAAAGTTGTCGAGCGTCTTCCCCATGCTCAGCATCTTTGCTTCGACAATGTATCGCTGCACAGGGAAGACCTCGAACAACCACATTTTAGCCTGTCTAAAAAATACTGCATAGCGGTATTCCTGGAAAGAGGCTTTCCTTTCTTACTCTCATTAAAGGCAAGATACATACCAAACATATCCACTACAGACACAAAACACTTACCTGTAGCGTCCTGTTCAATGGATTGTTTGACATAGTCAAAGGCAATGTTTTCGCTTCTGACGAATGTGTTGAACGCACTGATGGCGGTATCTCTGGCACGCTTGGTGTTGCCAGGTTTTAGCTCGTCCAACCCCATCCTGGTCGGATAAGACGGAGAGCTGGCAAATATGTAAGTGATACGTTAAATACTAGTAGTTTGCATTGCGGTAGACATATTTTCTAAGTCTCTCCGACACGGTATGTCGGAACGGCTGGCTTTGAGGACATCCTACCTTTAATTGAATATGATTGGGTAAAATTATTTTGTAAGAACAGTCTAATTGGTTACTTTCAATTAAAAATCGAGGATTGGCCAATGTTGATACATACAATTCATTAGTACAGTCGGATATTCATCCATATTCTCGGGTACGGGACAATATGTTGTCGCGATACCCAGGGTTTCCGATAAGGAAAGTTTATTAATGAGCAAAAGCAAAAGGAAACTTGGGCACGGAAGGCTGTCCTTCACCGCGCCAAACATGCAATCGTGGGCGCGTGCCAGTAGCCCACTGAAGTCTCATGCAGCGTGCCTCGAGTCCACCCAGACCTCGTGACACAATCGCGCCGCCATCGGAAGGCGCCGAGGCGTGCGCCCAACTCCGCCATTGGTGCCCGGCGTGAGCACAGCTTGAACAACTTGAATCGAGGTCGTAATCGGCGACACTGCCCTCCAAAGCTTGATCACGACGGGCGTTGCTCATTGATAGTCAACTTGACTACGTAGTTCCTCATCCTCGCTGGTCATCACGTAGCCGTGAACCTTTTCAGGTACATCTTGGAGGAGCGTAGTCAGCGGCTCCCATGAATTCTCAATGGCCTGCAAACCCAACCACGACACGAGAAGCTCCCAGCGCTTGGCAGTCGAATTGAATCGATGGTCAACGAATCCTTCGACTCCGATCAGCATGCCTTGATTCGCCACTAGCTCCAACAGTTCCTCGGTCACATTGAGCTCACTGTCTGCGTAGAACTTTAGGCGCGAGGCGTGGACCTGGTACTTCCGGTGATGAGGTGTTCAATCTCGAAGGAGTGAGGTAGAGCTGCAATAATTCGAAATGGGCCGATCCAGTGTCCAAGCAGCTTGTGATTTGGCAGCCTTTGATCAATCTTAGACCACAGGACGAAATCGCCGATGTCGAAGTTGGCGAGACTGCCCTTGTGTGACGCCATGTCTCGGAGCCGCTGCCTTTCTCTTTCGTCCGTCACCTCTCGATGCAGATCATGCAGCGATAAACGGATGCGATCAACTGAATCACCAACGTTGTCCAGATCCACGACGCGTTCGCTTCTATTACCGTCGGCTGGCACGACGATAGTATCCAACGCCAACATTGCGGGCAGGTCAATGAAAACTTCGATTGGGGCGTGGCCAGCAAGTGAGTGAACCGGAGTATGGTTCAAATTGGCCTAGATAGCTGGCACCAGGTACGGCCATTCACTAGTATCAAGAGAGTATTCCAGTAGTAGCGCTCGAGTGACTTGAAGTACATCCTTATTGAGTCTCTCCACTGTTCCGTTCACCCATGGAGAGTAGACGGGAGTAAAGTCGAGCTCCATTTTCAATCTCGACGCCAAGTGTTTCACCACCTCATTCTTGAAGTGCGAGCTTGGTCAGAGCGCAGCAGTTTTGGAGTTCCGTAGCGCGCACACCACATGCTTAGGGACTCAGCAGCAATATACGCGGTCGGAGAGGTGCAAGGAAATAGCTCGCAAAAATGCGATAGGCCGTCCTTCACGACGAGAAGATACTTTGTGTCGCCGAATCCGTCGCCAAGAGTCAAGAAGTCCCGATGGACACTCTCATTGCGCTGCGTTGGTGTCAATAATGGTCCATACGGTCGCGAGATCAAGCGTGGTCCTTTAAAGTGCTTGCACAGCAAGCATTGTCGGACGAATGTTGCAACCTGAACTTCCAGCCTTGCGATGAAAAACCGCTCCTTGATCACCAGGGCCATCGGTTCTTGCCCACGATGACCGTGAGCACCACAGTGGGCGACTATGAAAATTCGAGCGAGAAGTTCCTTTGCTGCGGTGGGAATCCAGAGACGGCCGTCGATGGTAACCATACCCTCCCCCTCCACGAAATTCGACAGCGTGGAGCGTTCGCGAGGGGCGTCTTCCTGAGCACGGCGGACTTCGTCACGAGTAGGAAAGACAAAGTTGTCATCAGCTAGGGGGCGGATTTGCGATAGGTCCTCCACAGGGGTAGCAAGCTGGCTGCGAGTGCGTACAGCGGCAACACGAACCACGTCCCGTGCGTGCCAGCGTGAGACGATGTCTGCCCAGACATTCTTCTCCCCAGGAATGTGTTCAATCACATAGTGGAGACCACAGAGACGCATCGACAAGCGCTGCAAGCGGTCTCGGACGTGTTTCTTGAGCTCAACTCCAGGCGCAAAAATGTACGCCAGATTGGCGTGGTCACAGTACAACCTGAATCCAAGTGGACGAAGAAGGAGGTATTCAAGATCGTGGCAAGCTTTAACGATCGGGAACGCCTCCTTTTCCACCACCGACCAGTTCTCCTCTGAGTGCTTGAAAACTCCACCCTTACACACGATCATTTCATGTTGCTGTTGGTCAACAGGCAGCAGTGGGTCCCAGTTCCAGACTTGGGTAACAATGATGCTGTACCCGAGAGCAGATGCATCAGTGAATAGGAGCATCTCTGCAGCTGGATCAGGGAATGCCATGAGAGCCGAATCCCGAACCAATTTCACAACTGAGTCGAAAGCAGCTTCTTCATCTTCCATCCATGAGGTGGCTACATTGAGCGCATTGCGATTACGCCGACCGATTCTCTTGCGTTCGGCATTCAACTTGTCCTGTAGCGGAGCAATGAGACGAGCATAGTCGGGTAACGAATCGTGTAGCCAATTCGTAGCACATACGAAGTATTGTAGCTCAGCGATCGTGGACGGCAGGGGCAACTCGGCAAGAGCGCTGACGCGCTCGGGGTCATGGCGAATGCCATCGCTGGATATATGGCGTCCACACCACTTGATCTCCAGTTCAAATAGCGATGACTTAGCGGCATTAAGCTTGAAGTTGGCTGCTTGGACGATCCCAACGAAAACTCGGAGCGTCTCTAAGAACTCGGGAATAGTTGGCGCAAATAAAATCACGTCGTCGACCACACGAGCGCTGATTTCGGGATCAGAGGTGCCAGCTTGGCTTGGATTTGGCTCTGAAAGTGCAGTGCCGAGTCCATGGCCTCTTGAGGTACACGCGTCGGCGTATACACCCCATCTGGCGTGACGAATGAGAACACCTCTCGACTGTCTTCATGTAGAGGCAGCTGCCAGAATCCTTGTGTGAAGTCGACGCGACCGAACACTTTCATTCCTTCGAAGGCATTTAGTGTCGTGGCAGTTGATGGCATTGTGCCTACGATAGGAACGGTGACTTTGTTGACCGGCCGGTAATCGATGGTCAACCGAAACTTGTCTTGCGTGCCTGGCTTTCGTACTGGGACAACTGCGCATGCCCACCGCGAAGCGTTGTTCTGCTCCACTAGCCCACTGTCGACTAGAGATTTCACGTAATCTCGTATGAACTGAGACTGCATGGGTGCGTATTTGCGCGGAGAGCTTCGGTGCGGTACTGCACCTGGCTGTATAGTGACTTGTGGCGGGTCGACATTGGCGGGAGGGTCTGCACCGACAGCTTCACGCCACACATCTGGGAATGCTTCCAGCAGCTCACGGACGGCGTCAACATGCTCTACAGGTAATCCATTCGCAACGGCACGGTCCAGTAATTGGGTGAGTGTGCTGATGTCGTCCGGTGTATCCGTCGACTGCTCTGTGTTGGGAATCTCGTCGCCGACTGGGAATTCATCACTTTCCACATCAAGTAGTGAAGGTCCAGCCAGTTGCGCAAGCTGCTGCTCGACGTCAATTCCAAGACCCTTTAGAACATCACGTCCCAACAAAAACTCATCACTTTCGCCCTCAATAACGAGGCGGGATACTGAACGCAACATCACCGGTCCAGTGACCGTAGACAGCTCCACATCCAGCAGGACTTCCTTGGTACACCCCAGCTGCCGGCCATCAGCCATTTCCAGCATCACCGGTGTAGGCAGTGATGTTGTGGTAAGCAACGGTTGCACGGCACGTAGCGAGTCCAGAATAGTTTGCCAGTGTCCGGCAGGTAACGGACTTCCAACAGTCCATTTATACGAACCGAGCCCGAGGGAGTGACAGACCGGGCCATTTTCGATCGTGCAGTCAATCGTTTTTCCTTGGCCTCTCGAAATTGCTTTAGAGCTTCTTCTCGCTGTGCGTCCGTCGCAACGGGGCAGTCATTCATCCAGTGGGCTCCTTTGCAAACCAGGCAACCGTCATGGGGAGGAGCACGCGTTGGGCGAGGTGTTAACGACGTTGTGCCACCTGAAGCGGCAGCAGCGGGTGTCGATGTACGTGGGGGCGGAGGCTTCGAGCTCGCAGCTCGCTGGGGCTTCTTCTCGACCTTGCTTCCCTTCGAATCAGCCTTAGATTCATTCTCTTGAGACATCCGGTGGAACCGCTGCTAGACCTTCGCATGTTCCAGTATCAGGTCGAAGAGCGCAATATCATCAGATTTGCAGTCATGTCTCTCTAAGTCCACTAAGCGGCTGATTTGCGCTTTTAGCACCGGAGGTTGAAGGTTGTCGATCAGCAGCTGACACCGAGCCTTCATCCTGCTCTTGTAGTCTCCGTCGTCCTGCTGACCTGCTCCAATAAGTCCTTGCAGCCCGTTGTCTTCCACAATACTGTTAAAGTCCTCGTAGTAGCGAAAGACCCTCGCATCACAGTCATCATTAGCGAGATTCATTTTCAGACGTTGACGGAACAAAGTCGTGACATCAGGGACGAACCCATTCTTGAGAGATTGACAGCGTGCTTTCACAGCGGCCATGATGTAAGCGTCCGTCACAGAATCCACTCCCTTCTTTAGCACATAGGTAGCCAGATTCTTCAGCGTGCCCCGCTTGACAGCGCCTTTCACTGTTGACACCACGTTCTCGAAGGTTTCACCAGTAGTAGCACAGCGTGCGCGCATCTTCTCCTCGTATCGCTCCCATTCGCGGAGCCATTCGACGAGGGCAGCATGCTCCCAGCTGCAGAGCTCGGGAGCCTTAATGACTTCAAAGATGGGGTGTGGAATTGACATTTCCACATCTCCATCCAAGTCCACAGTGTAGCGCGTCCCCGATATCTTGGGGTTGCAGTGCACTTCAACTGCGAACTTAACGGTATCCGCACTTAAATGATTGGCACACCGCTCGTACTTAAACGACGCGATTCAGTACTTGAACTCGGCGTCAACGAAAATCTCCAGTCGTCGCACGCACTGAAGAACGAAGAACCGGACGCTCGTCGCCCGAGACTAACAAACTCACACTTCGATGAGCGCAAAGCTAGCTTTGTCGCGATACCCAGGGTTTCCGATAAGGAAAGTTTATTAATGAGCAAAAGCAAAAGGAAACTTGGGCACGGAAGGCTGTCCTTCACCGCGCCAAACATGCAATCGTGGGCGCGTGCCAGTAGCCCACTGAAGTCTCATGCAGCGTGCCTCGAGTCCACCCAGACCTCGTGACACAATCGCGCCGCCATCGGAAGGCGCCGAGGCGTGCGCCCAACTCCGCCATTGGTGCCCGGCGTGAGCACAGCTTGAACAACTTGAATCGAGGTCGTAATCGGCGACATATGTTCATGTAATTTTATTTTATTTTTAGCGGTCAACGCCGAAAGCGCTCAGGGCGAGCTCTGCATCAGCCCCGCATACCGGGCGTGTACCCGGCGGCTCCGGCTGCCGTCCTCGCGATCTAAACTTTGACTGTATAAGCTTCCTAGTGTTTCTATGCAGTAGATCACAGTCAGAGTATATTTACCTTTAGTATTGTATACTGTAGCCTACTGATAACAAAGACTGCACTCAGTCGTAGTTCTCTCGCAATCCCAATTGTGCTGAGTGGGCGAGCAGTTGTTTGTGTCTTCTGTGCCTAAAGCTAATTGTGAACAACGGCAGTTGGCGTCTGTCGTGTTCCAAGTTTCTCTCCGCAGTTGAAGTGGTGAATTCGGTCTTGGTAATGCTGAGTCTCGTCGCAGAGTATATTTACCTTTAGTATTGTATACTGTAGCCTACTGATAACAGATACTGCGCTCAGTCGTAGTTCTCTCGCAATCCCAATTGTGCTGAGTGGGCGAGCAGTTGTTTGTGTCTTCTGTGCCTAAAGCTAATAGGTACTGAGCCCAAGCGTCGAAGACCGTGAGAACTAACACTCTCAGGCTTCAGTGTTGCCTTCTCTATGGCGACACCACAGACAAGTACTGCTGCCTCGTCAGCAAGTAGTACCTCGATGGTGGGGACAACGGCAGCTGGAAGCGTTGGACCAAATGTATCGAGTTCGGCTAGTGTTGTAATACCCACAGCAACTACATCGGCAGCTTCTATTGGAGTGTTGGGTACTACTGGGAGCAACATGTCCGGTGGATTTACGTTTTCAAGTGTGATGACCGGTAGACAAGCAACAATGCCACTACCCGTGGTAATGGGGTCTCAATCTTCTGTGGCTAGTGTTGGGGCCACGGGCATACCGTCCTTTACAACGTTGCCTGGTACTGGAATGGCACACAGTTATGGATTTCCTACTGGTATGTATGGCTCAGGAGCAATTGGTACTCATATTAGTCGCCCCGTTGGAGGTGGTGGAGGTGGAATTAAGGACATCTCGAACAAACCTCCTGTAATGAAGAGCAGTTTTGATCTTTATGCGGTGCAGCTGAAGACGTATTTGACTCGCTTAGGTTTGTGGAGTTTGATTGACGGTACGGAGATACGTCCACTCTACGATGTAAACCTGCAAGCTGATTTTGACGCACGGGATAATGCTGCTCGAGAGGCGATTTTACGTGGTATCCCTGAGGTAGACGCGGAGTTAATATGCCACGAGGTTTCTGCGAAGGATATGTGGGTTCGCTTTGAAAACAAACAGACCAAGCGAGAGTATGCGAACTACATTTTTGCTCGTGAACAGCTATACTCGAGTAAGTACAATCGTGATTTGGAAATGACTGATTGACTTCGAGATATCCAGTTGAAGCGTAGAGAACTTTCACATTATGGCAAAGTGATAAGTGACGAAGAGTTTGCTGAAATTCTTCTGGCCAATGTGACTCGGACACACCGAGACGTTGTGCGTCAGTTCTCACGCCACTATGCTGCACTTGCCTTACCTGGAACTCAACTGATGCCACCCACATCCGCGCAAGTGATGAATGCTCTCCTTGCGGAGGAGGCTCTGGACGAGAATGTCGCGGATGCTCCTAGGGCGATTGGATCTACTAGTAAGCAAAAGACGAATTCTGGAGCTGATAGTGGAGGAAATAGCAAGAAAAAGCGCCGAGGGAGATACAAGGCAAAGCAGAACAACAAGGATGGGAATTCTGGTAAAAACAAGAAAGTTGTTTGCTAGAAGTGCGGTGAGCAGGGCCACATTCGGCCTAATTGCCCTAACGAGAAACCTGATGATAATTCTCAAAACCAAAACCAGAAACAATCTGCGGGTATGGAAGCCAAGCGTTGGCAGAATAAGCAAGGAGGTGATAATAAAGGTGGAAAGAAGAGTGTTGATGCATTAACAGTGCGCAAGATTGGTGCGACTGCAGTTGACACTCGTTCTCGGAAGTCTGGAATGACAGAGTGGGTTCTGGATACAGCAACTGACGTACATGTCTGTACTGACATGAGCTTGTTGGACAACCCACATCGAGATAAAGAACACCTTTTTCTCGACTTCGATGGTCAACCGAAAGGAGAGCGGCTACTTGGTGATGTGCGAGTTATTGTGACCAATTTAAACGGAAACCAAGAGGAAGTTTTGACTCTGATTGGTACTGTTCATACGCCTACTGGACCGGATAACCTGTTGAGTTCTCACTTACTTGAAGAACATGGGTGGAAAATGGCTTTCGAACGGGAGAATGGAATAGCCTGCTGCTACCTGATGAAAAATGAAGTGAAGCTCAGACTGGAGAAGAAACGAGGTCGTTATCGACTACAAGCGAGATCCTGTGGAGATCGTGAAGTACATATTATCTCACAAGCAGCTAAACGGGATACAAGCGCTCTTGAGAGATGGCACCTACGGTATGCTCATCTGAATTATCCAGCATTGCGACAAATGATTTCGCATGAGACGGCTACTGGGTTTGAGGGCTTGGATAGTGATAATACGGAAGAACCAACTGACAAATGCTGGACATGTCGGGCATCGAAACTCAAGCGTATGTCGCATAAGAAGACAATAACAAGACGGACTACCGAATGTTACCAGAAGCTGATGTCGGATATGTGCTATGTAGGAGTGGAAACTCACCATGGCTACAAGCATTTCCAGCTGATACAAGATGAAGCAACACGATACGTGTGGGGTTTCTTGATGAAAGCAAAGGAAGAAGCCACTACTGTTGCGATGAGCCACGTGAAGTGGTTGCTGGCCCAAGGGCACAGAGTCGAAGTATTCTCGTGTGACCGAGGAAAGGAGCTAGTAAATAAACGGATGAAAGCATTTCTCATGGCGGAAGGAGTAGAGTTCATGTGGACAAATGCTTACAGTCCTGAGGAAAATGGGCTTGTCGAAAAGATGAACGGCGTCTTGTTGTCACGCGTGCGTAGTTTGCTGACAACTGCGAACATGCCAGACCTGTTATGGGGTGAAGCTTTTACGTTTGCGGTAAAAGTAGTGAATGTAAGTCCGTCTCGATGCCTAGATGGTGACACACCTTACGCGCGACGATTTGGTGAGAAGCCATACGTTGGAATCATGCGTGTGTGGGGATGTGTTGTGCACGAGTTCACGCCCAAGGTGCTACGCACTAACAAGCTGGAGAATCCTGGTAAATTGGGTCTTTTCCTTGGATTCGCGAAGAACTCAGAAGGGTTTCGCATTTTGAATCTACGAAATGGAGACATTAATGAGAGACGTTCAGTGGAGTTTGATGAGAGCTGGACCGTGGAGTGTTCATATGTGGAGCATTTATTGGCAAATCGGTACCAGCGTGGACATTACAGTCTTCCGGATGTGATTGTGGTTCGACTTCCTGTTATGGCAGCAGTGACTCGTAATGAGTTGGCTGCACCTCCTGCAAAACGTCAACGTCTTGCAAATGCACTCGGTAGTGGACAACTTAGTGGTGTGGTAGAGCAGTCTCCGGTTAGTGCGGGGAATCCTGTGGCTAAACCGTCGAGCTTGTCTCCATCGAGAGTGCCTTTGGCTGATGCTCGGCTGTCACCGTTAGATGTACCGCAACGCCAGGTTGAGTACTTTGAGTACAACCAGCTACATAATGGAGGCAGTGATCTCGAGGAAGCTTTGGGTGAGCCTAACAGCCTCTCAACGCCTCAACGGGAGCTGCGAGCCTCTGTTGACGTGCAGAATGCTGATGATGGCGATGTGGAGGAGGAAGTTGAAGGTGTTATAGCTTCGGGTGAACCAATGGAAAGATATCAAAGCTCAGTGGGAGATAATGAGTCTGGAAGTGAACATGGGAGTGACTCAGATTATCGTGACGTCTTTGAAGAAGAGAGTGATGAAGAGTTTGGTGCTGGAGAATCGTTTCGGCGCTCATCACGAATTCACAGACCCAACGTCCGCATGAAAGACTATGAGTTAGAGTTGCCAGAGAGTCTGGTGATCCAGGCCATGCATGCAGTGATGGATCCAGTCTCAGTGCAAGCAGCTTTGGATGCGCCGGATGCAGAACAGTGGATTGAAGCTCTGAACAAAGAGTACAGTGAAATGTTGAGAAATAAAACATGGGAACTAGTGGAGAAACCAGAGGGCGTGAAGGTGTTGACCAGTAGATGGGTGTTTGTGCGTAAGCGCAATGCTCAAGGCCAAGTTGAGAGACATCGAGCCCGGATAACTATTAGGGGCTGTCAACAAAAGTACGGCTTGGACTTCTGGGAGACTTACGCTCCGGTGGTGTGTATGGAAGCAGTAAGATTGATTCTTCTGCTGGCTCTACACTACAACTTAGAGTGCCGTCACATTGACATTGTGACAGCTTTTCTCAACGGGCCCATTGATGCAGAGATTTACATGAAGCAACCAGAATTCTTTGACGAT
The DNA here is from genome assembly GCA_018806915.1 of Phytophthora colocasiae. NCBI lineage: Eukaryota > Oomycota > Peronosporomycetes > Peronosporales > Peronosporaceae > Phytophthora > Phytophthora colocasiae. The sequence continues at coordinate 639,160 of JAGKQI010000064.1, read as the reverse complement.
GGAACTGGGCGAGTGTGTAAATTGCTTCGGAGCCTTTATGGTTTGAAACAGGCACCGCGGATGTGGTACCAGACACTTGACAATTATTTGAAGGAGTGTGGCTTTAAGAGATCAAAGATGGATGGAGGCATTTACTATCGCTGGGTTGACAGTAGTCCTATCTTTCTGACTCTCTACGTGGATGACATTGTGATTGCTGCGTCTGCGGAGAACACCAAGCTGGTGTTGACTGAACTCGCCAATAAGTTTCAAGTGAAGGACCTAGGAAACGTGAATCACTTACTATCGATGGAAATTAAGTACATCCCAGGTCTATCGCTGACGATTTCTCAGCGAGGATACATTGGAAGAATTCTTGAACGGTTCAAGATGGACAAATGCAAGCCCATGCCAACACCACAGACCAAGGGTAATATTCCTCTTCCTGGTGACCCTGACAAAGAAGTGGTATGCGTGAATAGCAATCCGGACATGGACTATCAATGCATTGTAGGTTCGTTGCAGTATCTGGTGAGTTGTTCTCGGCCAGATATCGCCAATGCAGTGCGAACACTTGGCAAATTCCTTACCTGTTTCACGAAGGAGCATGAAGTGATGGCAAAACGTGTTCTGCGGTATCTACAAGGTACACGTGACTATGGCTTGGTATGGATCAAGCCTATACCGAGAGGAATACGGTTAGTGGCCTATGCTGATGCGGATTTAGGAAACGAGAAGGATGATCGTAAGTCTATCACTGGCTATGTTCTTCAGCTCAATGGCTGCACTTTCGCCTACAAGAGTAAGAAGCAGTCGATCATGACGGATGATACTTGCAGTGCTGAATTTGTGGCTGCTAGTGAGTGTTCAACTATGATCATGTGGACGCACAATTTGTGCAAAGAGCTGAAGCTCCGACGGACAGAGCAAACAGTCCTGTACGAGGACAACCAAGCTACTATCAAAGTGATGGAAGAAGTGAGCAGTGGATACAAAGTTCGAAGTGTGGATTTGAAATTTCACAAGGTTAGGGACTTTGTGGAACGCAAGGTGTTCCGTGTGGAGTACTGCCCAAGTGAAGATAACTTGGCAGACATTTTTACTAAGCCGCTAGGCCCACAGCAGTTCTGTAAACTGCGTCAAGCTCTCAACGTGGTGCCAGTGCCTGTCGCGACCTGATAAGGATCGGGTACTAGCGGGCTGTTATGTGAGTGCAGGTCCGGGCAGGGAGGTAGAAGACTTAACTAAAACAAATGTAAGTGTCTTGTTGTTGTTCTTCTTCTTAGCAGGTAAAATCACGACTGACTAGTTATGCAGGGAACTCACTGCTCCAATGCACACTTGTAAGGGTGACTCCCCGTCGAAACACTAGAGCGGGAGTCCTTGAGAGTGTCCTCCCTCCGCACGACACTCACGGGAGGATGTTGATAGACGGCACAGACTGTAGTAAACGGGGACGTACCCCGGAGTGGACCTCGGACGGAACACTACGCCAAGTGGTCACAACATGACGAGTGCGACGAATGACAAGGCCCCGAGGCATGGGGCACAGCCGTACACGCAGGTTCGAACGTCATATTCCCGGGCACGGGAAAAACTCCCCGACCAAGAGCCGAGCGTCCGCGATCGGCACGGCCGTGCCCCATGTCGCGGAGGCACTGCACGACGCGTTGCTCATCGCTACTGAGAACAAAGCCAGACTCGACCTCAGGACGGTAAGTAGGCAGCGAAGGAGTAGTAGTCGAAACCTCGTTCGGAGTTTCGCTCGGAAGGACGGAGCTCCTCCCTTCAGAGAGGGTAACTGTAGGGCGGACGGTTTCGACGGGAACTACGGAACTTCTGAGACTAGCAAGGCAAGCAGCCTCTCGACGGTTGCATCGATTCACTTCGCGGCGCACAGACTTTAGCGCCTTCTTCACCACAAATCTGGGAGCAGCACTCTTCAGACGGCTACTTCCTTGGCCAAATCGCCAACCATGGGTCACAATTCCGACAGCAACAATGACGCCTGTAGTGGGAGTTAGCCAGCGAGTCCACGCGAACACTAGGTTGAGTAAATTCGTCACCACGAGCACCACGGCTAAACCAGCAGTTCCCAGAGTCACGAACTCCAACAGGTCGTACAGCATCATAGGCACGTGAATAACCAGCGAGAGTACTAGTAGAATAAACCAGCAGCAACCCTTGACGATGGCCAGGACTCGCTGACCAACGGTTGCCCAAGCCTCCCACGTAGCGCGAGAGTAAGCCAAGTAGGAATATCCCGAACGCATGCTCAAATCCGGGAGGTAGTCGCCAAAAGTGACCAATAAGGCGGCCCACCAACTCCGTAACATTACCCCGTACGGACCATATTCATCTTCGCCTTCCTCCAGTACTTGGACAGGGACGGCAAAGAAAGCGTTCCACAGAGCGAACGCGTACGACGGTCCAGCGAGTTGGTTGAGTTCGGGGTCGCTAAGCACTTCCTGGTATCGAGTCACAAAATTGAATAGTATCGACGAGTTCACAGACACCACCATCCAGGCTTGAGTCGTCAATGACCAGGCTACTCCACGGACCGAAGACGTCAGTACCCAGAGCAGCACAGTAGTTAGGTAAGCAGGGAGTAGCTCGAGACGAAAGTAGTTCTCGTACGCGGACAGTAGCAGCTCGTACATGGTGGAGTCAGGTAGAAGTCGCAGGTAGGAGTCACGAGAGTCACTTAATTCGGAGGAGTCGAAAGAGAAAATGGCAGGAGTGTTCACTCAGCGCCAAGCCCGGTCAAACAAAGGGTCCGACTCGATAGGAGGTCGAGGAGCTTACACTTGACCGTTGTATGAAGAAATATTCAAGAAATTCCACTGAGCCGTTCTCATCAATCCCCGAAGTCTTTCGCGGGAATTACCCGGAAACACGCACGTCTCGTCCCAGGGCACAAGGAGATCTGAAGGCAGAGTTCTCAGAGGAGTACTCAGGGGACCGTATAGTCAACCTTACAGCCAACGAGTGGCTCTCATTCCTCAATTTGCTACGGCTCCGGCACCAAGACCACAGATTCCAGTCACCGCCTTCCCGTGAACGATGGGAGCGACTAAGTCCGCCCCAGGCACGCCACGTCCCGCTTCGCCGTCCTCCTCGGCGCCAGCCACAGCATCTCTGAACGACGAAATAGTCAAGCAGATCACCGCAATTATCGCACCCGGAGTAACTTCGTCCGAGGAGAGGGTCAAGAAGCAAGCGCAACGAGAATTCTGGACGGCCATGAGGGAGAAATTATCTGTGAACGAAGGCTCTTCAGGACTGTTTGTCTTGGACCAGATTGCTCTGTCCATCCTCGACGACACGGACGACAAGGACTTGGCCTTCACGGACCCAGTGATGTTGCTGCCTAAACCTTCGGCACAACGTGAAGCCACTAATGCGTATGTCCATGAGCGATTCTCGAACACCCACGACCTCCCAAACCCAGAGGTTAGCTCGGCACCTGTAATCCACGGCAAGGCTCCTCCCGTCGCGAAGATAACTCCTAGGCAAAAGGTTCCCAAGAAGAAGGGGAAAACGACGGCATCCGAGGCGGCTACGAGTGCAGCCCTCCTGGCCCTCGGCAAGGATCAGTCTCCTTCGGTGTTGGGCAAGCGAAAGTCGTCGTCTAAGAGCCCCCAGGAGTCCAAGAAGGCGAGAGAATCAGAAGACACGACAGCGACTCCACCCGAGACCGACTTTAGTCCTCTAGTGTTGGCCGACAACACTCCGGTCAGAATCTCGGCCGACGTCGAAGCCATCTACCGTCGAGCGGCTAACATGAACAGGTTTTGTTTCGAGCTCGCGTATCCATGGGAACACTCTAAAGTGTGGTACGACCCTCTCGAGAACAGGGATCTACACATCGCTCACTGGCGCTTCTGGATGGCGAATCGAAGTCGCTTCTTTGAGTGGCAGCTCAACGCTCCTCTAAGTACTACTTCTCGGGGTCAGCGTCGCCGCTGGAAACAGTTGGCGTGCACCGAGCGACTCAAGTTCCTAAGTCGCTGTATCGAAAGTTGGGGTTACTACGGATTCCTGCGGCTCTTCGAAGGTGTCGAACCGGATCGACGATTGATGTGGATGGGCGGACAGCCAGGCAAGAACGCCCCGGACGCGAACAAGTACGAGGGTCCCACGATGATGAATCTCACGTGCTTATACTCGCAGGATCGAGAGGCGTATCACGTTCGCGTCAAAGGGGCTTTGAAGCCCTTCCAATTGGACCAGGGAGGGTTTCGCAACATTACATCCTTGCTGGTGTCTACCAACGCTATGGATCCAGATCAAAAGCCTGAGTACCGGCTGACGGACGAAGCTCTGGCCTTAGTCCGTAGGGATGTCTGTTCGAAGGAGGATCCCGACAAGGAACGTTGGGTGGGCGATCGACTCTCCGGTGTTTGGTACAAGTTGACTAACAGTGGTCGCATCGAGAAGAAGGAGAAGGAGATCAAGGAGAAGGTGAAAGCCGGCAACTACCAGCCCTCTCCCATTCCAGCGTTCAGTGTTAAAGAGGAGAGCGTGCCAGGATTCACTCTCTGCTTTCGCCCGGACGGCAGCCCCACGGCCGAGATAGCCACGCCGCTGAAGGGGTTCCGAGGAAAAAGGGGATCAGAGGAGAGCGGGTCCGAAGACGAAAGCGACTTCGAGGAGGACAACCTTGACGAGGAGAAGCCGCCAGTGCCAACTTAATGTGCTAGCGCGAACGAGTAGAAGGGCTTCGACGCAGGAGTAGGATGGCAGTTTATATCGCTTCGTGTAGTCACCAAAGTTTAACCGCGTAATCTCAAGTCGCCTTCTCGTTTCACCTTCATTATTTCCAGTCAAAACCGTCGCTCTTCCTCGAGGTGGAGTCTCTCCCTAGTCTTGTGACACCCGGAGTCACAAGACAGCTCCACTCCGTCGATGATCACCAGGAGAAGAGGAGTCACCGGACCACCAAAGTCACCGAGTAGTCGATAGTCCCCAAATAAGCAGTGGTCATCCAGTAGTAGTAAATCATCAGACAGTAGTCAATCATCAAGTAGTAGTTAATCATCAAGTAGTAGTTGCCGCCAAGTGAAGTCCATTTCATCGTCTCGTAGTAGTCGGCAGTCACGGCACAGTTGAGAGTATCCTCAGCAAGGCAGTCGTTGAAAGTTCACAGGATTATGCAGGGACAGTCATTAGATCGTCCAAACGTAGTCGAAAATGTAGAGAAGAGTGTTCCGCTCGAACACTCGCATCGCAGGACTTATCGTCAAGAGGAGTCGTCACTGTCTTGACTAGTCCGACTCATCACTTAAAAGAGTAATTCATCCTCGTCGACAGCCGCGTTGGCGTCAACCAGCCGAGCACTACGACGGAGTTGAGGGAGTCCCCGCTCCTTTCGCCTAGTACCCTCAAACGCTGTGATCAACACGTCAAAATCGGGGCGGAGTGAAGTCGCAGGCAACCAACTCGTCTCGTAGGTAGCAAGTAGCACTAGATACTGCAACTCACCAGCCTTCTTTCTTCGAGCAAGTATGTCGACCACCGATAGACTCGCTCCAGCGAAAGCAGTCTCTTCAGATCCAATGACAAGTCGCTCGATATAGCTCGTCGAGGGTAAGTCCTCCTCAGCGAGTGGACCCTCGTCGTCCTCGCCCGGAGTAGTAGTAATGCCTTCAGGTACTTCGGTAGGAAAAGGTCGACTCCAGCGACCCCGGAAGGGTTTGAGTCGATTCACATTGATGGTGACTACCCTGTTAGGGTGAGTCGGGATGGCGACGCGGTAGGCGTTCTCACCGACAGTACCAACTATTCGGTAAGGACCATGCCAGGAGAAAGCTAACTTCTTCGAAGTCTTTTCTCCTCGGCGAGCCCTGAAATACTGGTAGACCCAGACAGCATCACCTTCCTCAAACTTCACAGACACTTGACTGTGGAGTCGCTGTCCATGGCGACTCTGTGCCTTGAGTAGTTGCCTTTCGACCAGTCGACGAGTATCGCGTAGAGACAGGTAGAGTCGACGTCGGTAAGTCGCGACCTCATTACTCTTCCACTGCGAGGAAGTGTTCAGGAAAGCCAAGTCGAGAGGTAGCACCGGGTCACGACCATACAGACTGAAGAACGGAGAGTCACCTAGGGCTTCGTGAAAGGAAGTCCGATAGGCGAAGAGTACTCTAGGTAGATACAAGTCCCAGTCATCTTGGGACTCACTCACATACATGCGTAGCATTCCAATTAGAGTTCCGTTGAAGCGTTCGACGAGTCCTGAGTTTGTGGATGATAAGCCGCCCCAAACAACTTTTTAATCCCTAGAGTCTCGTACAGCGACCTTGCCAACTCGGAGATAAAGTTGGACCCTTGGTTAGTAGCTTTTCAGGCACTCCATGTCGTGATATCACTTCGTTCACCATGATTTCCACAAAAGTCACAGAATCCAAACGCTCAATTGCAAACGCTTCTACCCACCGGGTGAAGTAGTCCGCAAACACCAGGATAAATTTGTTGCCTCTAGGAGTAGTCACGAGAGGGCCAACAGCATCCACCACCAGAAGTGAAAAAGGACCAGACAGTTCTTGTATCGGCATTTTCTGCGTGAGTCCATTTCGCCACGGGCGGTAGCCTTTGCCACTCCCACAAACAGTACACTCGCGGACATACTCAGCGACATCCTTCTTCCAACCGTGCCAGTAGGCGTGCTTTCGCACTTTGTCCATAGTTTTAGTGACTCCCACGTGAGCAGCGAAGACATCGGAGTGACAGTGGTGTAGCACAGTAGCGATGTAAGTGATCGGAATCACTGGCACTTCTAGCGATCGAGCTGGGCCGGCTCGAGCTTTCAAGTGTACTCGTCGCATCAGGATACCGTTCTTCACAGTGTAGTGGGGGGCCAAGGACAACACCTTCGCTCGCATTTGAGCGTCGAGGGCCAGTGCGCCACTCTCTAGGAAAGCAATCATCGCCAGTATCCAAGGGGTGCGTTTCTGTTCTTCTTTAAAACGGGCTTGATCCAGGCCGAACACGTCGATGGGTGATACTAGTAGTTGTTCTTCGTCAAGAGAAGCCTCGTCAGGCGTCGGGGTCGGAGTAGTAGATTCGACAGTATGTTCTTCGTCAGGGAGTCGCTCCCCGACCGCGACTTGATCACTTCCTCCGGTGTTAGTAGGAGTCGTTCTAGCGACTTCTTCCGCCGCGACTTCAGTCTCACTCTCCCCGACCAGAGCAGGAGCCGGTTCATCCTCGTTAGCTTCGTTCAGTAGCTCGGCCATAGTAACAGCACTGACAGTCACTGCACGTAGTCTAGAGAGTCCGTCCACGTGGCCCATGGAAGTACCAGGCCGGTGATACACTTTGAACCGTAACTGTGACAGCTCCATCGCCCACCTGGCTAGTTTAGCGTTGCTAGTTCTATTAGCGTCACTGAACACCCACAGTAGTGCCTTATGGTCGGTGAAGAGATCGAACTCGTAACGGTCGAGGTAGCACCTGAATTTGCGGGTCGCCCACACGATTCCCCAGCACTCGATCTCCGAAGTGCCGTTCTGGTTGTTCACCCAGTTCTTCTCTGACCCAACTAGTAATTTACTAGCGTAGGCGATAGCTCGGTCACGACCGGCGACTTCTTGCATCAAACAGGCACCCACGGCTAGCTTCGAGGAGTCGACATAGAGCTTAAACCGCTTGTTGAAGTCCGGGTAGACTAGAATAGGAGGCTCCACTAGCTTACGCTTCAGTTGTACGAAAGCGGACTCGCAATCAGGACTCCACTCGAAGGGAACACCCTTGGCCTTCAGCCTCTCGATGGGTGCGGAGATAGCGGCATACCCCGGTATGTACCTCCGGAAGTAACTAGTCAGGCCTAGAAACGCGCGAACCGCACGGAGGTCACTCGGTCGCTCGACATTCATGACTGCCTTCACCTTCTCAGGATTGGGAAGTATACCCGAGGGAGTGACTATGTGACCGAGGAAGGCCACTTGGTCACGACCCCACTTGCACTTCTTCATCTTGAGTTTAAAACCGGCAGTCCTGAAGCGCTCGAGTACTTGCCGAAGTCGCACGAGGTGAGTTGGGAAGTCGTCACTGAACACTACACAGTCGTCCAAGTAGACTAAGCAAGTCCTCCACTTCAAGTCAACAAGTACTCCTTCCATAAGTCGCTCAAAAGCAGGCACTGCATTGCACAGTCCAAACGGCATAACTAGCCACTCAAACAGTCCGAACTTGCAGGCGAAAGCAGTCTTCCCGACACTTCCCGCGGCCATCGGCACATTCCAGTACCCCGAGGCAATGTCCATGGTTGAGAAGAGCTTAGCATTTCCTAATACATCCAGGATGTCATCGATGGGTGGCATCGGGTAACAGTCCTTCACAGTCACAGCATTCAGGCGCCGGTAGTCAATACAGAAGCGGATACCCCCGTCGGGTTTGCGGATCATCAGTACGGGACTAGCTCAAGGACTACTCGAAGGTTGAATGAGTCCCAAGTCCAGATACTGCTGCACTTCGGCTTCCATCACATCGCCTTCAGCTTTGGAGACGCGATAGGGTCGCTGCTTGATAGGGGGGTGGTCACCAGTGTCTATCTCGAACTCAAGTAAGTGAGTCCGACCGGGTTTCATGGAAGTCTCGACAAACAAGTCTCTAAAAGACCCGAGTGTCTGCCTGAACAATCCCTTCTGTTCCTCACTCAACTTCGAGCCGGTGAAGTCGACTGCAAACTCATCAGCTAGTTCCTTTTCGAGATTTGGCATGGAGTGGAGCGACAAGCCAGGAGTAGCACCGGCAGCACTCACTACTGAATGCACCCAGTCTCCCTCAGTGGTTCCCCTGGACTCGACAGGTCTTGAGTCACTACCTCGTGGAGAAGTCATCGGGGACTCCAACTCGAAAGCCGACTCCGGCACTACTGTGGCGGCAGCGACTAGAGTACCCTTCTTGATGATCAGTTCCTCGGTAGAAGCATTGCAGACCTCGACTAATAACTTCCCTTGATTCACAGTACATAGCGTACGGGCAACTCGCACAGTGCCGTCCAGTCCGGGGACACCTTCAACTAGCACTGTTTGTCCATCACTTGCTCGACCCCGGACTTCGGACACCACAAGTGCTTGACCACCAGGACAGATGCGAACAGTCGAACTCACTCGGGCAGAGTGCACTTCTTCGACTCTAGGCGTACCCAGTGAGAACACTTCGCCCGTGTCTTTCAGAGTCACTGAGTTAGTGTCCAAGTCGACAACAGCTCGGAACTGTCGAAGAGAGTCGGTCCCTAGTATCACATCCACATGCATGTGATCGACAACCACAAAAGGTCGAACAATCTCCAAGGACCCAAGTCTGAGAGGAAGGTCGGCAACACCTCGTATCTTGAGTTGGTGACCCGACACTCCGTTCAAGTTTCCATTGTACGGTCGCAGAGAGTCACAGCTTCGGCCTATCCGTCGGAGTACTTTACGGTCGATTAAGCTCACTACGGCACCAGAGTCGATGAGTATGTCCACCGGGACACAGTCGACATATCCAGGAGAAGTAGCTTCCACTCCACCTACTGAGCCAATCACTCTCTTGCCTTCCGGTACTATACCAGCGGCTTCGCTTTCTTCGAACACTTCCCGTTCGACTAGTCCAGCCTTTCGAGAGTCACGGTTTTCTCCCTCAGTAGAGACTCGCACAGGATCAGACACTACGTACGCGTACTCATACACGCTGTTCGAGTCTTCACGCGAACACCGAGTCCCCAGTTCTTCGATCTTCTGACCAGTCAATGATGAGTAGTCGAAGCGCACTTGCTTCGGGCTCCGCGTTTTTCGCGACGGGAGAGCTGTCTTTAGGCAGTCATTACATCGGTCTTCTCGCTCTTTCAACTTAGCTCGGATGAGTGGACCTTCACTCAAGTATTTCTCCATTATCACACCCACGATGCGTTTCATCACGGAGCTACTCATCGCTCGATAGAACTGAGCTACTTTCGCCAGAGCCCGTTCCTCTAGATCATTTCCTCCCCAATCGACTTCCGGGAGAACTAAGTCACTCAGGAGTGGCGACCCACAGTCGACACACGCGGGGTTTACCTTTTCTTCCTCCTTGACTAAGTAGTACACCATTCTTCGGACTAGAGCATTCCATTAAGGATCCAGGCGTTTTCTTCGTCGGGAGGACACAGTCACTGCGTTGACCGCACTACAGGGGTTTTCAGACAAGTCGATAGCCACATTTGCGATCACAGTCTCCTCGACACTGGAGTCGGTGGGCACGTCGTCACTTACTCCTGCTTGGTTATAGTCCGAAGTAACTCCGGTCTCCCCACCTCCCACATCTCGTCCGTCCGAATCAGCGACTCCCTCATGGTCGTGGAAGTAGTCGTTTTCCTTCGACTTCCCCAAGTCGCTAAAGTCGCGGTTAGCTCGCTTAGCCGCATTAGTAGCCGCCAGCGTCTTTCGATACCAGTCAGTCCAGTATTCGGGTGTAGCTAGCACTCCAGGTGACGACTCCCTTGTCCGGCTTATGACTTCTTCAGGGATCCCTAATACGGTGCTTAAGTCGGTTAGAGTCATCTTCTGCGACTGAGACGCATTCCTTTCCACCCTCTTCTTGAGTTCTACTTCGTCCAACGGAAAGAGTCGCTCCTCGAGCTCTTTATCGTATTCTTCTTTTTCTTCTAGCACTCCCTTGTTTACTCCTTCGGTTAGTTCGTCCAGTTCTCGTTCGGAAAACACCCCGGTAGGTTCGGCAGTCGCCTCCGCGGCGTTACTCCTAGTGTTCGCCTCACTCTCACCCCTCGCATCGGTGGCAGACGACTCGCTCACGGTTTCACTCAGCTCAACTACACTTTGAGCCTCCCGAGTCACATTCGCAGCCTCGACCTCAGTCTGCGTGACTTCTTCTTCAGTTGGGTCAGTCACCAGTTCACCAGTAGTTAGTCCAGTAGCGACTTCGGCAGTGTTCGCCTCACCCCCACCATCCGCATCGGTGGTAGACGGCACACTAGCAGTCTCATTCTCTATTTCGTCAGTCTTGTTAGTAGTCACTCCGGGTGTATCGTCACTAGTCTCGTTATCCGTCAGTTGATGATTAGTCTCGTCACGTAATTCTTCACGGTTCTTCGTAGGTTCATCTCTATTCACGCTCGTATCGGGGTCGAAAATGCTCTCATCGAACTCAGGACAGTCACTTTCACTTTCATCATCACCTTCGGGCTGCAACTCAGTGACTCCCAAGTCACCGAGGGAAGTAGTTTCTTCTTTCACACTTGTTCCATTAGTCACCCACTCGCAGTGGACAACTTCACTCTTTGCGCGGGGCGCTGTCCAGTAGTTTACCGGGTTCGACTTCACCCGAACCTCATCTTCATACTCTCCGGCGTAAGGGTTCTTCAGTGAGTCCCCAACGTAGGCCGTAGTCAGACAACTCGCTTCAACATCCTCACCCTCAATTTTATCAGTCTCAATCATGTTCACTCCATTTTCAGTCGTTGTTTTCTTTACAGTTTCAGTCGAACTCACTCCATTTCCATAACGAGTCGTAGTGGGCTTGGAAGTGACTTCACTCAAGTCACTTAGCTGGCAGGAGGAAGGAGTGACTTCACCCTTCCCTTCCTCCAGCCTCCTTCAGTGTTGACCTGAGCCAGAAGCCGCCCCAGCCTTCTGGACTAGCTGGTTCAGCGCCTCTCTCGACGGGCAGTTGGCCACTACGTGGTCCGCACCTCCACACAGGAAGCAGGCCCTAGGGCCTCGACTGGCTTGGTAGTTAGAGCGAGAGTTGGAGTTCGTGTTCGGCGACTGTTGTTGCTGCTGGCGCTGGCCCGTTGACTGCTGTTGACGTTGGTACCCCCGAGGTAACTCACACTCGACGTAGACGTGACCAGTTCCTTGGCAGTTCGAGCAAGTCGAGTTGTTCCTTCGGCAGTTAATTCGACTACACCCCAACGTGTGGCACCTTCCACACACGGTGAGTCCTTCCTGAGTGTATAAGTCAGGTCCCTGTCGAATACCTCGAGTCGGAGTCACCGGTAGGGAAGTAGTTGGCTGGATCGCATACACTCCTTGACTAGTAGCAGGCATGGCTTGGTACTGAATAGCAGCCGCAGTAGTTCCTCCTTGGTTAGTTGCCGGAGCGGCAGCCTGCACTTGCTGTTGCGCTAAGAGACTCTGATTCTGTTGCATCACAGCCAGCATTTGCTTCATCAAGTCATCATTCGCCGTTGACTTAGGAGGCTCGTCCTCGAAGTCAGCGTCGTCTTTCACTGGTAGGTGCTGGTTCTTGTACAGGAGCACTGCTACGGCTTGAGGTATTGAGTTTACCAAAGAAGTGTCTAGTGTGTTCCGCCACTGCTTGTTACGGAGTCCTGACAGGAAATACTGGTATCTCATCTCGGGGTCGAAGTACTGAGCGGCGTCACAGAGGCTTGAAATCAAGTCGCCCCACACTTCGGCCGACATACCTCTGGACCGTTTAGTCACCTTCAGTCGCTCAATCATCTGCAGAGGAGTCTGGCACACGAACTGGTTGTGGAAGCGAGTCCTCAGAGTGTTGAAGTCGTTAATCTGGGAGTAAGTCCACCATTCTTCACCAGTTTTGCCCTTAAGACACTCCCTGAAGGCACTCAACCGTAAGGAGTCGTCAAGTCCTTCAGTAGCTCTCTCGAACGCACTCCAGAAGGATCGAGCTTTGTCTGCCGAGGCACCATCAGAGTAAAATGGTTGAATCATCCGGACCGCATTCTTGATGTTGGACGGCATACCCAGTGGAGGCCGAGTCACTTGGTTCGCAGACTGTTGGTAGTTCGGAGTGTACTGACCGAGAAGTTGACCGGGAACTGGAGTGTATGGTTGACTACTCCTGTCCGTAGCGAGGTGTCCAGCAGTCACCATATTCGGAGCAGTCACCGGAGGAGGTAGACTAGTCACAGGAGCCGAATTCCCAAGTGGTTGCTGTTGGCCCCAGTACGCACCCTGCCCAGTAGTCGCTTGTTGGTGACTAGTAGTGGCAGGAGTCGTCATCGCCGGTACTGAAGTCAACGGCGGAGCTACACTCATAGGAGTCATAAGTGCGCCGCCAGGGGGTACTTGAGTCGCAGGGGCATGAGTCACTTGAGGCGGAGCGGAGGCAGCCGCATAAGAGATAGGAGCTGGAGTGCCGTAGGAGAACCCGGCCGCTGCCGACCATCCGACTGGCTGAATAAACGGATTGTTCAGTCCGGTGCTCGGGTTACCAGGGGTCGCGCCAAGAGTCACATTCTGGTAACTCGGGATCGCCGAGCGAGTAGACTGAGGTATACTAGTAGCAGGAGTCATCACAGGAGCAGTAGGGGGTTGTCCAGGGAGTTGACTACTCCATCCAGTCGGATTGGTCCCCGTAGAACTGGTAGCTGCATTCACGCCAGTCACAGCACTAGGAGCGTAACCAGGTTGAGTCATCAGTTGGGGTGGGTACAAGTAGTGTTTGGTGGCATCGACTACTCCCATAGTCGCTACTTCCGACTGAGCTGCGGATGGAGTAGGGGGGATTAGAACACCAGAAGTCATCGACTTCGTAGCAGACTGACTAGTCATGGAAGTCGACGTTTGGAATTGAGCCTCACCCTGGGGCACTGAAGTCGTTGCCGCGAGTCCAGTACTAGGAGTCACTCCATGTAAGGTAAATCCGCCGTGAGTAGTTACGGGGCTAGCAAGTGGTCTAGCCTCTCCCCTCCTGGGTTCTGAAAGACTTCGAGTCAGCCGGGGTCTAGCAGGAGGAGGTTGTTGCGCCGGGCGAGTAGAACCAAGGGCAGCCCTCCGCACCATGGCCTGGACCGAGGACAGTCCCCCTGGAGCGGTTAAACTCGGCCTCCCCGGGTGCGTAGTAGCAGGAGGTCCTCCGAGCCCGAACCACGAAGTTGCAGGTTGGCTGTCACTGCCACCCGGACTCGCGGGAGTCGCCGTAGGAGGGCGACTTGCTCCTCCCCTGAACCAAGAAGTAGCCGAAGGGCCCGCGCCACCATTTTCACTCGAGGTGGTGCTCCTGTCGTCGTCTCCGACACCAGGTCCGAACGACGACATCTCGATTTCGGGTTCTAGCTCGTCTCGTTCTCTCTCTTCTTGTGCAGCCTTGAGTTCTGGTAGTTGTCGCACTCCCGCCCAGACAAACCACTCAGTTAACCAACTGACAACTAGCTGGTAAGACAGAAATACTTCGCTTCTTAGCCAAGGTGTTCACTCGAAGTTCACTTCCGAAGGACTTCACCGACTTGATTTGCGTCTCCGGAACGGGTCGGATCCCGTCCTTTTGCGAAGTAGTAGGACACCTCCCTAGTTGACCCCTGTCGAACTAGCAGTGTATAGACTCTTCACACTTAAGTGAGCGAGAGCAGTTCTCTCTCCGGTAGCAGATCTTGTAGGTGTAGTCTTCTTTTAGTGCTCACTCCGAGGACCCTTCTCCAGCAGGCAAGTACCCTGCTTCTCCACCACTTGTCGCGACCTGATAAGGATCGGGTACTAGCGGGCTGTTATGTGAGTGCAGGTCCGGGCAGGGAGGTAGAAGACTTAACTAAAACAAATGTAAGTGTCTTGTTGTTGTTCTTCTTCTTAGCAGGTAAAATCACGACTGACTAGTTATGCAGGGAACTCACTGCTCCAATGCACACTTGTAAGGGTGACTCCCCGTCGAAACACTAGAGCGGGAGTCCTTGAGAGTGTCCTCCCTCCGCACGACACTCACGGGAGGATGTTGATAGACGGCAAACGGGGACGTACCCCGGAGTGGACCTCGGACGGAACACTACGCCAAGTGGTCACAACATGACGAGTGCGACGAATGACAAGGCCCCGAGGCATGGGGCACAGCCGTACACGCAGGTTCGAACGTCATATTCCCGGGCACGGGACATGCCGACTCAGGAGTCGTTGCACGCGGCTAGCGATGTGGAAACTGTGGATGAGACTCTGTAACACGAAGTGGGAGTGTGAACAACGTCTGTCGTGTTCCAAGTTTCTCTCCGCAGTTGAAGTGGTGAATTCGGTCTTGATAATGCTAGAGTATATTTACCTTTAGTATTGTATACTGTAGCCTACTGATAACAGAGACTGCGCTCAGTCTAGTTCTCTCGCAATCCCAATTGTGCTGAGTGGGCGAGCAGTTGTTTGTGTCTTCTGTGCCTAAAGCTAAATAGTCCGGCTATCTCTGGTTATGCATTTGGTAGATCTGCTCAGCAGGTCCACATGGTCGGAGTCTCTGGATCTCCTTCCTGTCTCTTCAGTTCCTCATCTTGCCGGGTAGCTACAGCACGATGCGGTCCATTCAGATCCAGTAGCTGGATCCTCAGTTACTGACTAATCCGTAGATTTCGTCATCCAATGTGCAGGATAGTCCTCAGCGTACTCCCAGGCTCATCACTTTCGCTCCTTCACTATTTTCCACAAACGTTGCAGCACTTTTCTTTCTCGTTCCTTGATCGGCAGGGGTCTGTCGTTGTCTTGGGCACGTGCTCATCTCTTCCTTCGATTCCATCTTGAGGTGTTAAAATTAGTCTTTCATTGTCGACACGTCACCTTGGGGTTACGGGCTTCTTGTCGTGTTCTTGTCCGTGCGTTGATGTGTCTTGTCTTCTCCTATCGCCTAGACAGAGTATTGTAGCGGGAAGACTGTCTGTCGGGTACCTTGCACGCATCTTTCACCTTCGGCTGGGTCGGAGTCCGTGACGTTTGTTATCTTCTTCACGTCGGTAGATGGTCGGGGTAGATTCCATATGCCGGGTTCTCATACACGTGTGTGCCATCGCAATTTGGTTTTGTAGTGGGGTCTAGGTAGCGAGCGCTGCGGCGGTCCGCTCGGGCTTCCTATGTTTGTTTCTTCTGTCAGAGTCATGTTGTTCATGTCACGTGCCTGTGGACGACAGTGACGGCACTTCCGGAAAGACTGTTTGCTTCCCGATGATCCACCTTGTGGTAGGTGCTCTCTTCACCTTCTTCTCATATTTGTGCCTACAATCCGGTACACTCGTTGTCCGTTGGGAACCGTCGGCACCTGCGGGTATTTTGGGGAATATGTTCATGTAAAGTTGCTGTGACACATTCGCTGAAACTCTTGGAGGACCAGGTCCGGGCTGGTAAGGGCCGATATCCCGTAGCTGTGTGTTCTCATGTTAGTCTGTGTTGTATTACTATGCGCCATTGCGTTTTACTTTCCATGTCGGAGACACTATACGACAAAGCTACAGCGAATACATTCAGTCACTGAATTTCAGTGTGATTCACGGACAGTCGTCGGGGAATCTCGAAGTACTGATCATACCGACCATAGTTACAGGCTCATTTCGAGACAACGTCACGCCTCTTTCCACTCATCTCGTGATCCATCGCATCCGGAGACATATCGAACACTTAATAACTGTCTGTGCCCATGCGAGTGAGAACTATCGAGGCCAACTCACAGATTGTGAGTTAAATGCGAACGAAATGCGATTCGTAGATGTCTTCATGCAGACGCAGATGTACCAGAAGTATCAGGACGATCAGCCTATTGCGACCTCGACTGAATCAAGTAATCAACAACTGTTGTCCATTCCTCAGATTGCAAGTGATGAAGTTCCTTCTCAAGTTTCTCCAGTTAACACTCAGCACGATGGATTGAAGTCGGCAGCCAGTGTGCTGTTCCAAATCGCGTTGGCAGGAGTAAGCACACTACCTCCTAGTATCTCTCGGACGACTATAGTGCCACAAAATGAAGAGGTTGAGGCCCCCAGTATCAACATGGAGCAACAAATGGGAGACCTGGAGACTGAATCTGTCAATATTTCTCCAACAGCCTTTTCTCCCTATTTGCTTCGTGAATCTAGTCAGGTCACAGGAAAGACTCGCCAATTCGGGCATCTCAAGTCGACTGAACGCACGTTCGTCTTCTGCGTGAAGCTGTACACGATTCTCCATCAGGTAGATAATGCAAGTGCCTTTAGAGCACTCAAAATTGGGAGGAAGTTCGTCGACACCACAAATGAGCGGAACTGGAGCCTGTAACAGATAATTTCCACATCCTTGATATTGTAGTCTCAAATTTCACTTCATTTCGTCTTCGTCCGTCTTCCACTCGAGCTACACTATGCCAGCATTTACCTTCATGAACCACCTTCCATCGTTAGAAATAACGAAAACAGACGAAGAAACTCCTTCTCCGACTGGAAAATGAATTGATGGCAAGCTACCTGAAGCAGTTATCACAACACTTGCAACGTGTCAAGACGGACAACACCAAAAGTCTTGGAAACAAATGGCGCGAAATACGAAACCGAGAAGCTTCACGTCTTCGAGGATCGCTCTTCGGGCAGTATCCCGTCTATACTAATGTTGCCTCCATGTCCATTGAGTCATTCCCCGACTCCATATCCCGCGAAAATGAGTCCTCTTCTCTCTGCGGTCCTTCTCCACGTACAATTGTTGCTCTTCCGGTCGTCTCGTCCTCGTCACTCTCATCCTCCCCCATCATTTCGTCCTCGTCCAGGTCTAGATCTTCCTCTCCTTCAGACGAGCTCGACCGTAAGAAAGGGATACCTGAGTCTGGAGGTATATCACTACTATTAAAACTGTCAGCTTCAGTTACCACTGCTTGCTGCACGACGTTGCCATCGTCTCTTTCGCGGTGGAATTTAACCCCAATAGGCACAGGCGCTTGACGGTTTACTAGCTCTTGTACTGTGTTTTCCAGCGCTCTTTCTTCACGCTCGAGCTCGTCCAGATCTTGAGCGTAAGCGTCCTCTTCTCCTACACGGAACGCGCCGCCATTGGCCCCATACAACTCACTAATGCGCGGCGACAGCGTCGGGAACTGCCCAGTACCGAACTCCATGTCAATTGATCCCTACTAGGGTTTAAATACTCGTTTAAGTACGAGTGTATCCTGGTCAAGAACAGGTGGAACTGCACGAACTGCCTCGTCACAGGTCCCACGTTGAAGTGGTCAATGCTTCAGTTTAAACAGTTTAGCCGAGGTAAATGCTTTGATTCACTCCCTTCTTAGTATAAAATAAAGTGCGCACAGCAAGCTATCAAGTGATCACCAACTGCACGCACACACACGGAAAACTTGGGGCCTCCAAGCGTCAACGGCTGAGCTTACTCTGCCGGGTTCGACGATGTCGAGGCAATGAGCTGACTGGTATTGCGACGCCCAGAGTGCACGCTAACGCTGTAGACGAGCAGATTCCCGCAGTTCGCACATGCGTTGGGGTTGTTTGTTGCTGATTGCACTTGCACGTGGCCACACGCGTCACACGCCATACCAGTGTACGTAGGCGCGAGCACCGGGAAACCGTTCACGTACTCGCGCTGCATGCCTAGCGCTTTGTCCAACGCCCTCCAGAGCGGCTCAGCCAATGGACAAGCCACCTCTCCACCCAATAACTGTCGTGCTGTAACATTAGGGCCATAGCACTTCGAGTTCAGCGACTTGCGGGTGCAAATAACGCCACCGCTAAGACCAATGCCACCGTAAAGTCCCTTGCTGTGGCTGTATGAGTAATTAGGCGCGATACCGCCAACACCGACGTTAAGCGAAGCACTAGCTGCTCGACCAATAGGTCCAACCGCAATGTCAAGCTCCGACCCCAATTGGACCTGGCCATTCCTCGTGAAGACCTTCACCGCGCTTCTGGAGTTCAAGATGATCATGTAGTTCACAACTTCGCCACCCGCCATCATGCCAAAGCCAAAACCTCCAGACGTCAAGAAGCTCGGAGCTGACCATCCTCCCGTCGTACGCGAGATGACAAAACCCGTTCCGATCTTGCCCGAGAACAAAAAGCCCACTTTATACATGGTAATGAACACCAGGCCGTAAGCTTCAGCCAGTAGCTCATGCGGAATCGACTGGTCCTTGAGCAGTTTCGGGGACAGGAACGTCTCGACCACTCGAGTAGCATTGTCCATTTCTTTCTTCAGCTTTGTCGTAGCCTTCACGCTCATCGTGTGGCCGTTACCAGGCAAATGGGAGCGCATGGACTCCATGACCGCCAGCGAGTTGGAACGGTCCCGAAGGGCCGCGGCCTCTTCCGGTGTGAATCGTGGCGCGACTTCAGACGCCGCCCGACTCAGCACCGCGTCATCCGCAGTGTCTGCTCTAGCCAGCGTCGCTCGGTGCTGGTCTTCCTGCTGCTTCTGCTGCAGAATCAGAGCTTTAGTGGAAGGTTTGCGCATTGGGTGGGGAGGCCGCTGCGGCGTGCTACGACCGCTACTGACGGAGGAGGACGAGGACGTGAAGGAGCCCGACTTGGACAGTGGCAGGTTGTGGCTCTGAGGTCGCGGCGCAGCGTACGAGGAGTTCATCATGGCGGAGGGAGGTCTACGAGTGCCAGGCGATTGCGGTGTCCCGTCGAGGATGCAGGCACGCTTTCCAGTTCAATACACTCGCTCTTTTTCTGAGCATAGAGGGCGATGGAAATAGACAGTCGATTGGATTTCCATTTCTAACCGTTTTGACCAATCAGAAGCGATAATTAGGTAACTGAGTCCTGTAACCAAGCAGCACGGTTGTAGACAGCTAACTACGGTTTTCTAACCGCTGTTAGCTCTTCTTCAAGACGACCTCCCAACACTGCTTGTCAACTTTTTCTTCGTGTT
The DNA here is from genome assembly GCA_018806915.1 of Phytophthora colocasiae. Lineage (NCBI taxonomy): Eukaryota > Oomycota > Peronosporomycetes > Peronosporales > Peronosporaceae > Phytophthora > Phytophthora colocasiae. The sequence continues at coordinate 619,625 of JAGKQI010000064.1, read as the reverse complement.
TGTCCTTGTTTATTTTGTGTACTTAACGGCCACCTTGCTAGCAGCTGAATACAACTAGCAGACTCGATCATGCTCAAATCTTAAAAGCATCAAGTCCACAAGTTCGCACGGCTGCACGATGTTTCCTTTGCTGTCTAGCTTGCTTCTGCAACGACCCCACATCACATCAAATGACTTGTGTGTTTCCCTTCAGACCTGCATCCAGCCAGACAAATAAAGAAGACGCCGCCGGTAGCAAGAAAGCTCCACTGTGGTCTGATCTCCCTGTTATCTGCTTAGCTCCAGTGCGTGCGGTGCTCAGCATCATTGGCGGCAACTCCCCACTTGACGGTGCCCACCAGCAGGACGGTGGCCGGGATGAGCACCAGGCCGTTCTCCTTGATCTTGCGGACGGTCTTGTACGGCATCGTCGTGATGAGGCTGCGCACGGGGTGCACCTCGTACGGCGACAGGTGACGCGTAGTACGACCGAACTCCGGGCCGAACTTGGACCAGAACTTGACGAGGTTCACGCTGGGCGGCATCTTTTCTCTAGCTGAGCTGCTGGGATGTTCCTGTCTGCTGGGCGCTGCTTCCGCTTGTGCTTCTGGTGGTGACCTCTGCGGGGGAGCAGCGGACGAGCGGCTAGCAGAAAAAACCTCTTGCAAAACGTAAGTGAGGATGAAAAACCTTGGTATTGATACCGGTTTCTACCGGCGGTGCGTTTCTCCACACGGTTTCAAAATACCGGTATCCGTACTGAACACCAGTTAAAACACAAATGTAGCCATCTAGTCAGTATCAGATACTTTTGAAGGCACTGATGATCACCGACGTTGTTGACGCATTGACTTCCTTCCTTGTTGCAGGCTGCTGTCGCTCATTGTGTGCACTGACGTGGCTGTCACTTTGGGTTAACTCAGTTAGCGCAGGTGGATGACTGCGTTTTGTGTGTCCAGCAGCCTGCAGCACCAACCACTAAAAGCCCGTCAACGCCATATGCACGCCAATATCCACCCAGGACGGGCGTCTATCAAAAATCAGAAGTTCCTGCACCGGCAAGTTGCCGGCGGCAACAGCTAGGCTGCTATGAAGTCCACCGATTCCGTTTCATGAATATGTACTGTATGTAAATTGTTCTTAAAGCTTTTCCTCATGAACTGAAGCTATCTACCGTTCAGTTCTTTTCATCGAGCCGTTACTTTGCTAGTTTCTCGCACAGTAACAGCCAAAAGTATCTTGCTGACAGCAAAAATCGTTGTTGCTAGCCATGGGTCGCGGACTCGACCTCGTTCCCTTCATAAACATCCCTCCGCAACTGCGCCAAAGCAATGTCTCGGGTTTTTAGCGGGATTTTGTGTAGATTTTCCAACCCACGACCTCCTTCTCTCCATATGAAATACGGTACTCGCTCCCATATCGCATCAACATCTTATTCTGACTATCACCACTAACCTCCAATAATTAGTATGTCATGTTTAGTGGTTTCAAGTACTGGCCTGGAAACGGTTTTCACATCCTCCTACCTATCATTCGCCAATTTCCTCTATAGCACTGAAGTCTCAGCAGCATGGCGTTCCGCAGAACCTTCTTCGTACTTGTAGCCGCGATGGCCGCAGCAGCCGTCGCTTCGGGCGAGCAGACCGCACACCACCACGGAAAACATCACAAGAAGGATGTGAGTGAGGAGCTCCCCCCGTCTTCGTCCAGCAGCCAGGAGGTGTACGTGGAAGTCGGTAGCAGCAGTAGCAGCCTCGAAGGCGTGCACGTCGTGGGAGAGGAGACAAGTTGGAGCGGCAGCGATGACAGTGAAGAGGCTGAGGACGGATCTGAGTCGGAGAGCAGCGAGGAAGATGAAGAGAGCAGCAGCGGTGAAGAGGACAGCGACAGCGGCGAAGACGAGTCGGAAAGTGCGGAATCTGAGTCTGCGTCGGACTCAGCTTCTGAAGAGGAAGACGTCGTTGAGCAGAAGGAGAAGAGCTCCAAGCACAAGAAGCAGAAGACTGTGGATGAGACTGTCGAGGTCGTGGACGTTCTGGCTTCTGCGTCGGGTTCCTTTGATGACGTGGAGGTCGTTATCGTCGAAGAATCAGCCTCAGGATCATTCGACGGCTCAGTGGAGTTTGAGGATGACTCGGCGTCTGGATCGTTCGATGGATCAGTGGAGTTTGAAGGTAGTGAGGAAGAGGAGGGAAGTGAGAGCCATTCTGATGAAGGAAGCTACAGCGAAGAAGGCAGTGAAGAAGAATCGGATGAAGGCTCTGAGAGCTACTCGGATGAGGGCAGCGAGAGCTACTCAGACGAAGGCAGTGAGAGCGCAGAGGTGGAAGTTAAGCATAAGCACAAAAAGCATCACAAGGGATGGATTAGCGACGTTATCGACACTGTGGCCAACGCCACTGAAGATGCCTACCACCATGTTAAGAACGGCACGAAGGATGCGTACAACGATGTCAAGGACTACTTTAACGGTTCAGACTCCACCTCGGCTTCTGGCTCGAATTCTGAGTGGGTGGATGTGAACGACCTGGATGAGGATGAGGAGTCCTATGACTCGTATGACGACGACAAGACCACTAAGAAGAAGGAGAAGGGCTGGATTGATGACGCAGTTGACTCCGTTTCTAGCGCTGTTGATGATGCCGTTGACCACGTCAAGAACGGCACGAAGGACGCTTACGAACACGTCAAGAATGCCACGCAAGATGCAGTTGATGATGTTGTGGACTTTATGAAGGGCTCCGATTCAACCTCCGGCTCTGGCTCACTTGACGATACGGTGACTGTGGACCAGGAACAGCTGAGCGACGAAAGTGTGGCTCTTGCTAGCGAGACTGCCGAAGAGGCAAGCGTCGAGAAGTCCAATCAGTTCATTGAGATCGGCGCTGGCGTCGGTGCCTTTGTTGGTATTGTCGCAGTGGCGTTTGCCGTGGCAGTCCGAAAGATCCGCAACCGTACCGATGGCTCTTCGGCGCTCAACGAGGATGAAGCTGCAGTTGCCATGGCTGCTGAGACCAGCGGTGATGAAGATGCCTCGGAGGATGAGTCACTTGAGAAGGGTGCGCTTGTGGAGGACGACGTCACGGATAAGAAGGACGAGCATGACGGCGAGGAGGAAGGCAAGTTCGAAGGATCCGTATAAACCCTTGGACGCCAGAGCGTAAATGCTTTTTCTTCGTAATATGTATTCCATTACGTTTCATCACACTGGGTGTCATACATGTACACTTGCGGTCTTTTTTTTTTGTTCAGCGTTAGACAGAGAGAAATGTCAGTAGAACAACTTGGTGTACCCATTTCATGTTCGGATCTTCACCTGATCAGCAATGAAAGAGACGCTTCTACTACTTCTAGTAAGTTGTAGGTGAAGATCCAAATGCTACGGTTTCATGACTACATGTACATGGGAGTTGATGGAGGCTGGTTGCATGTATCGCAGTGCTCATAGCGGTCACGCACGAAACCATTTACAATTCATTGGCCTATAATCACCTATTATAACTTAGAATGACTGTGTCCTACGTGCTCGAACACTGAAGTCGAACGCCAACCACCTGGCGCTGCGAAGTAGATTTATAGAAGAGAAACAAGATGGGGAAGGACAATGACAATTCAATGCATTATTGGCAGTCCCGATTCGGCACCGCCGCACAACGTGCCAATCGATATCCACCCCACCAGTGTAGCCATTCTCAAAAGCGACTTATCTCGAAAATCCAGGATGTGTTAAAAACTGGAGTGTCCAACAGCAAAAAATTACCCACCGTCGCAGCTACCGAAACGTGCCCCACGCCCGAGTTCGTTTCACTCGTCATTCCTCAATTCACTCGCTAGACAGTAAGTCTAGCAAGAAACTACAAAACTACCACTCTCACACACAACACCCAAGCAATGACACGTTCCCAGTCTGCAATGTCAATGCTCCTCCTGCTCATGCTGAGTCAACTCTCCATGCTGGTCAGCGCCGCAGACTCAGCCAGCGACACTGTCGAGTCCCTCTTCGACTCCACCAAGGGGATCAAAGTCGGCGGTAGTATCCTGGCCGTCGCTGCCATTGCAGTCGGTGCTGTCATGGTGGTCATGGGCTACCGTCTCTTCCGAGCCACACTCTTCGCTGTAGGTTTCGTGGCCGGTGGCGTCGCGGTCGCTATGGTCGTGGAGAACGTGTTCGACGACAAGTCGTGGGTCATCACGGCGTCCTGGGTCGCCTTCGTGGTGGGCGGCCTCATCTGCGGCTGCATCGTGGTCTCGCTCTACTCACTGGGCATCTTCATCGCCGGTGCGGCGGCCGGTGTCGCGCTCGCCATGATGCTCAACAACTCGGTCGGTTACGAGATCTACCCGAGCCACCCGCAGGTGGTTCTCATCGTGTTGTGTATCGTACTGGGTCTCCTGTGTGGTGTTCTGGCCATCAAGTTGGAGAAGCCTGTGCTCATCACGGCTACGAGTCTGTTCGGTGCCGCCATCCTGGTGTGGGGAGTTGGCTACTTCGCCGGAGACTTCCCGTCGTCCAGCGACCTCAAGGAGTACGCGTCACAGGATATCAACGGCGACTGGGTGTACTCGATCCCGGACGCGTGGTGGGGATACCTCGCTGGTATTCTGGTGCTCTTCGTGCTGGGTCTGTTCATCCAGTTCCGCAAGACTGGCCGCGATGGTGCGTACCACAAGTCGCACGCTATGGGCCGTCGTGAGGAGACCGTGCAGTACGTGGAGACCGGTACCCCGCAGAACATTCGCTACGGCAACCCTGTGAGCCACGTTTAAGCTGGCGAACACCCGTTTGGGGCGATAGGATGTACACTAGGCAAAGATCCATGACACCGGACTGTTTCAGGCCAATAATACACACATTTTGGTGAAAGCTGTTGTGTAGCATACTGTGGTTTCAGCCCTGCCAAGTAAACTCTGCAAGATGCGAGTCGCGTTACCTACCACTGACTCTCATAGACAAACAATGCGTTTTTCATCGCGGTGGGCTCCGATTCGTCTCGGTGAAGGGCCCATTGGGGCATTCGAGACCAAGCGTAGTATCCGCAGATGGTCAAGCATTTCCGTGCTGCCTCACTATCGCAGCGTCGCATGGCGAGAGCTGGTCAATTTTCCGCAGCGCTAATGCCAGCTGCGCTATCTTGTTGCATTGCAAGTCCGCCGTACACGTCGCTCGCAGTCAATGAGCACTTCCAGCTGTTGCTTGGGCTATCGGTTGTGTGTTGTTGTTGGGGCTCTGGAGCCACAACTTGCACCACTTGTGCCCACAAGTGTGTCAAGTCGATGCAAATGCCTAATGTCATGTGGAATTATGGTAGCTGGGCTCAAGCCGCATGGCGCTTAGAACCAGGACACGAACTGCAGCACAGTTCAACGGCAGCTCCACATTCGCCAATTCTCCAGCCCTCGGCAGTCTCGAAAATGGCGCGTTCGTCGGTGTTTTTCCTACTTTTACTCAGCCAAGTGGCTCTCATCGTACAGGGAGCATCGAACAGCACAGTATCAGCTGCGGACAAGTCGATCTTCGAATCAACTGATGACCTGGCCGGATGCGTTCTTGCAGTGGTTGCTGTACTAATTGGTGGTGGGATGCTGCTTTACGGCTACCGGTTCATGTACGAGACCGTATTTGCTATTGGCTTTGCTCTTGGAGCTGTGAGTATCGCGGTGACAGCAGAGCGAATGCTAGTCGCCAAGTCTTACTGGTCCATCGGTTCGTGGCTTGCATTCATCCTCAGTGGCGTCTTGTGCGGCGGTTTGGCCATGTGGGTCCATCCGAAGAGCAACTTTATCGCGGGAGTGGCAGGGGGTATTACCCTTGCGGTTCTCGTAGCCAATTCAGCGGCGTACTACATCTTCCCGGGTCAAACCTCAGAGTTATTTACCATTTTGTGCGTGGTTTTCGGCGTTGTTTTTGCTGCTGTCGACCTCAAGTATGGCAAACCCGTGCAAATCGCCGGGATCAGTTTGTTCGGCGCGGCAGCTTTGGTGTGGGGCGTTGGCTTCTTCGTTGGCGACTTCCCGTACCCGAACAACCTCGAGAAATACGCAACACAAGGCACAAACGGCGACTTGGTGTACACTATCCCGACTGTCTGGTGGGGATACCTCGGTGGAATTGTGGTCATCTCGGCGTTCGGTATGCTCATGCAGTTCCGAAAGACCGGACGCAACGTCGTTGACGATGAGTTCGCTGGTTTTGAGCCCCAAGGATTCGGATACCCCATTGACGCTGTACCCTACGTGGAAAACGAGAAAACGACTCCCATTATGGACCAATTCGCCACCACAGCTCGAGAATCCGACTTCTTGCCGACGTCTTACCCCAGTGCTCCTCACCAGTCTTTCTGTCGACTATACTCTCGCAACACGGAGGCAGAGTCGATTAGCAAGCAGCGGTCGAAGTTTCTTGAGGCTCGAGCTCAATCCTTCGGCAAAAAGACTCCATTGGATGTGAGACCTAGTGAGCAGCCGCTGAATACGAACTCCTCAAGAGGAGTGCAGCTTGATATTCAAGAAGAGGAGTTGTAAGAGTAGTAGTAGATCAATCGTAAAGCTATGGGAATTTAATAAAGTTTGCGATATCGACATGGTGAGTTTCTTTCCATCCAAGCTTTGCTATCAAGAACTACCTACAGTAAGCTACGTTTGTGACAAAGGGATCCCTGTAACGATAAAGGTTTTGGGATCAGGTGGATCTAAGCAAGACATGAAAGAGCTCCTAGCATCAGACACAACCTTGTGGTTTTGCTATCGTCGACCTCGTGATCACTGCGGCAGTGAGGGTGAATATATAATGAAATGGCACGCCGTAACTCACCGCTGACGTGGGAATGTAGCAAACTGCTACAATAGCAGACCGGGTGCATGTACTACCAAGTTTATTTCATGTATTAGAGCAAAGGGAACGACTGTGTCTTGGTAAGAGTCCAAAACACTACGACCCTATGAGTCAAAGCGTTCTAGTATTTGCCAGGCCAACTTAGGCACATGCGACGTCTTGGAGCAAGCATTGATGTCGGCTTCCACACATGCTTTCTTTACGTGTCGGACAGTTGCTGTCTCGACAACCTCGTGGATAAGACAAGTTCAGACCGGCAATTTACCTTCGCGCATACCACATACAAATACATGTACATCGGATGTTACCAAACACAATGAGCAGATGACATTCCAAATGCTGGCTTTGTCTAGCTGTCTACATGAACCAACTGGTCCATTGCCTATCCGCGAGCCTCTTTGAGCCACTTCGACGTACATTGCGCCACTAGGTCCACGTGCTTTCGACGATCGCTGAAATGGAGCAACCGATGGCTTTCGAGTGCGTCTCCACTAGCCATTTCCAAATTGACGGAGGCAGAGGAAGGCCGACACCTTCAATCCAACGCATATGTCTCGCTCGCCATTGGAAGCAACACTCATTATCATAATGCAGCTTCAATTAACACTGCATTTACCCAAAGTATCGGCGGCTGAGGTTGGCCCAGCTTCATCTAGTGTCGAGTCGCTCTTCGGTAAAGCTCAGGGCATTCAACTTGGCGGCAGTATCTTGGCTGTAACTGCGATGATCGTCGGTGCTCTGGTGCTTACGTTCGGCTTCCGCCTCATCCGTGCAGCACTTTTCGTCGTGGGTTTCGTTGTCGGTGGAGTCGCAATCGCCATGATCGCCGAACGATTGTTTCGTGATGAAACGTGGGTCATTTTAGCGTCTTGGATCGCCTTCGGAGTTGGTGGCTTGTTATGTGGAGCTGCCGTCACGTGGCTGTATCCTCTTAGCACGTTCGTTGCTGGAGCTGCGACCGGTGTCATCACGGGAATGATCTTGACCAATTCGTTCGGATACACCATCTACCCAGGCCACACGAAGGATCTACTTACGCTAATGTGTGTGGTTCTTGGACTGTTGTTTGGAGTATTAGCACTGAAGGTGGGGAAGCCCATACTGATCATTTCCACGAGTCTCTTCGGCTCTGCTTTGGTGGTTTGGGGTGTCGGGTATTTCGTTGGCGATTTCCCAAACGCCAACGATCTCGATCACTACGCGTCGGAAGATATGAACGGTGATACGGTGTATGAAATCCCTGCTGCGTAGTGGGGGTACCTAGCCGGTATCCTAGTGCTTTTCGTCTTTGGAATGTTCATTCAGTTCCGAAAGACGGCACGAAACGTAAAAGACAACCGACCGAAAGGCTTCGGCAAACGCGTTGATGTTGCCGAGTACGTGGAGAAGAAGACCGCACGCAACCAGAATCAAGACAGCGTGGACATGGAGGCCCCTCCTCCGCGTCGTCAGAGAGAGCGACCTCAACCTCAACCGGTTCGTGAGTTTCAACAAGTGCGTGAGGTTCGGCAAGCCCCAAGAAAGCAACGCAGCAAGATGCAGACGCCCCCTCCTCAGTACGCGAAAGCTCCTCGTCAACGGTACGCTGATCTCAACGCTACTGATGAAATCATTGAGTATGAGGAGCGTATGCCACATCAGAAGCGGATAATCTATTCGGAACGCGAATCCGACCTGTATGAGTTCGACTCCTATCGCGAACCTTGTCGAATCTGTGGCGATTACGTCCACAGAGATAGCTCGACGTGCTCGGAGAAGATCGTCCGTATTGAACGGCTATAGATGATCATTTACAGTAGAGAAGGAAATATTTAACAGCAGCGAACAAGCTCCGTTTCACCCATACATTGACCTTTTACTTAGCCATCAGCACGAATCCGATGAACGACAAATTCACGAATTCCACCTGCCGGGGTACTGGTACTTCAATTTCTTCAGCTATATGCAGTATCGAGCTCACTCTCATCTACAACCGTCCACACACTTGTGAAATTCACTTTCCACCATGGTGCAGTGGAACCACCTGGGCCATGTACGCTGTACTTAAGTAAACTTTTTCTGTGAATTTCAGCTCAACCTGAGCTTTATTTCACCAGCTTCTAACTCTCAGGCAAACGTACATGCGGTCCCGAGTTTCTTCGTCTTCATACATGTAGCAACTCAAATCCTCGCACTTGTTTCTTGCAATAGCAACGAAACCATCACCGCAAGTGATTCGATGAAGGAGCTATTTAACTCTGCGAAAGGAGTTCATCTAGACAGCGATTGCGATTGGCATCGTGATAATTCCCCTCGGATATCGACTTTTTCGCGCCACACTCTTCACAGTTGACTTCGTATTTGATGGAACAGCATTCGCAATGGTGCCCGAACAAGTGTTTGCTACTGAGGAGTGGGTCATCACAGCAATGTGGGTGGCGTTCGGCGTGTTGTCCTGTGCTTGACTACATTCGGCATTTTTGCGGTCGGGACGGTGGCCGGCGGCGAGTGATCCTCAACGACGCGGTTGGGTATCGGGCAGCCCGGATGTGATCCTCGTTCTACTGTGTTTTGGGCTTGGTCTGCTATACGTTAAAGCTGGAGAAATTCGTCTTGCTAGTTTCTTCGGGGCAGGAATTCAATTGGCTATTTCACCGGAAGTTCCCAACGTTCTCCGACCTGAAGGACCTCGCGGCACAAGATGATCATGGCAAGTGGCAGTACTCCATTCTCGGCTCGTGGTGTGTCTACCTCGCCGGTTTCGCCGTGCTCTTCGTCTTGAGCTTGTGCATCCAGTTCCGTAAGACTTCACAAGAACCTTCAAGCTTAATACAACACCAGCCAATATTTCGCTGTGCTGTTCTCATCGCATGGATTCTTGATCCTTGATCATTGCCATGTTGTGCTGTAGAGAGCTCTTACATGTTAAGCGACATTCGGATACTTTTACTGTTTGCCATAGAGTTCATGGCGAGCGGGCAACGACTCGCTCCTCGTTGAGCGAGTTAACCGACGGTAGCTGTCCGGGGCAGGAGCGTCAAAAACCCGCAGCTCATCATTCGTCGCCGTCGGCACTGCTTGTGATCTAAAATACATGTACACCCCGCAGCCGCTTTCCGCGATCCGCAGCGTTGAAGTGAGCGAGTGGATATCCTCACTCGAGGCTCGAGTCGAGCTGTGGCTGAGTGGCATCATGCAAATCGCGGAGATCAAGCTGTCAAGACTTGATCGTCGAGGCGACGACAGCAAAGACACCTTTGCCGACTCGGCGTCGAGCCCAGAAAACTGCGACGAGCGCTGATGGCCGCTATGATATTATTATTCTCCATGCAGAACAACGTTCTGTGCGTGACTTCCCCGCGCTTTCTGTCTGCAGCGTTCGATAACTTTGGTGTGATTTTGTTCGTAGTGAAGCCACCTGCTCTGTCTCTGACGGTCGACATCTTGGATTTTGTATGCTAGAAAAAATACAGAACCAACAATGAGATTTAGGATAGAGCAGCGCAGAACTCCGAGTTGGCTTCGCTGCAAACTTGATCAACTGCTTTGGCTCGAGTCGAGCCGGAAACTACTGGATGCGAAGGGCTCTGATTCGAGGCACGTGCAGATCTCTGCACCCACGCTCTCCATGCATGCAGTGCAGTAGCAAACCGGACCGAGATCAAATGTGCATTTGCGAAACCAATTTGCAACCGGAGATGCAGCTGCATGGCCGGCCTCGAGCACAAAGCAACATCCACACTGGCGAAAACGCCAAGACGCCAAGTTGGCTGCAGCGTCGACCACATTGCGAGCCATTTCGCTGTTGTAGGGCCCTCACCAAGAGCGCAGCTCTCTAGGATCGCATCGAAAATCGATGGAGCCGTGTTCGCCCGATCGTGCAATATAGGCGCTGTGCGTGCTTGGGACAGCCTAGCTCGTCCCGTTTGCAGTGGCCAGAGCCAAACATCCACTCGATGTCCAGCAGACAGATGGCTCGCTTCAACGTGCTGGCCAGATAGACAGCGCAGCCACAAGATCGGAGCTGTACGCAGCATCAGTCATTGCTAGAGACTGCAGCGGCAACAGCACTGGTAGCAGGTCAAGAGCCAAAGGAGCGTGCAATGGCGCTCTTCCAGCAGCAATTGTCGAAGCATGTCGTCGCTCATAAGACGCCCACGGGGACACTTCTGCGACCATTCTTTTGAACAGACGAGACATTCTGGTGTCCGAGGATCCCACAGTCAATTTTTGACGCAATGGCTTCTACGACATCATTTATTTAAGTACATGCGCAATTTAAGTCTGTTGCGTGTGGCGAGGAACCAAAGCATATACCAGTAAGACAGCACTTCTTGTTTCGCAACGATACTAGTGTGGGCAATATTGTCAATCTTGTCTATCGTAGCAAAATATTCCAAGTAGCTGTTCCCAAATCTACTTAGATAAGTTAACTTGGCATCTGAAAGATACTGCTCTGAGGACACGCGCCCTTTGGACGTCATACAAAGAACAAGTCAAGCGCGCTAGCCGGAGCTACCAACCAGAGACCAACTGATTTGCCACATCGTATCCACCAAAAGCGACGGCCTCATCCGCACGCGAGCATGTGAGGCGCATTAGCCTTCATTCCCTAACTGGCCTCTCACCTCAGAGGACGAATTGCGAGGAGCTAAGTTCTTGGATCACTTCTTTCCTCGACTACTGCTCTCCATGAGACTCTCCGCTGCGTTGGCGTCGCTAGGCGCAGCGCTGTTGGCGTCTCCTTCAGCTGCGCAGACGACCACCACCACAGACGTGTACTACCCGACGATCCTAAGCGCAGCGGGCAACGTCACGGGCCTCCCAGGCGGCAACGAGTTCTGCGGTTCTACCCGTGTCCGCAAACCGTGGGGCGCGCTCACCGCTGACGAACAGGCGCTGTACCTCGAAGCCACGGAACTGGCCATCGCCGATGGAGGCGTGGCTGATTTTGCAGCGATTGCTGCTGACTCACTGGGCCAGGCCCAAGGCGAATACTCTTGCGCGTTTTTCAGCTGGCACCGCCGGCTATTATTAGCCTACGAGTCTTATTTGCGCGACTTGGACGAACGGTTCGCCTGTCTCACGTTGCCCTACTATGACGTGCACACGGCCTACATCCAGGCTGTGAATGGCGAATGTACGAACATGTTCGAGTGCAGCGGCATCTTCGGAGCCATTGGCGGCTCTCCCAACTCTACGGACGAAACGTCGTTGACGTTTGATGGTGTTAACACTACGGGTTACGCTGTGAGTGGCGCTCCGTATGGAGAATCTTGCGACGACGACGACAACTGCGGCTACATCGTGCGTGACGACTTGTCCAGTAAGTCTGTGCCTAGTGCAGCCAGCTTCGGCACCTTCCAGAGCGTTGTAGCCACTTCGGGCGACTACGCGACGTTCCTGGAAGGAATCCAGTACGGTGTGCACAACGAAGTGCTGGACGCTGTTGGTGGAGCCTTCTCGACGGCTGCTGCTGCACGTGACGTGCTGTTCTACTCGTGGTACTCATCAATTGATATGTACTTGCACGTGTACCACTTGTGCCGTATCGGTGTGCCGCTTACGTACAACCAGATCCTCGAATCTCTTGAGGTTTTCTCCAATGCGACGCAGACTTGCGGCGGTGTAGACGGTGTTGATGCTGAATCTGCTCTCATCATGAGGATCACAGTGGACGGTGAAGTTGTGGACGCCTCTCAGCACCCGACGCTCGGCCAGTACTTCGGCTACGTGGGCAGCGACAACTGGAACTACGTCGACATCCAGCAGCTCGGAGACTACTCGTACACGTACCAGTTGCCGGAAGTGCTGCGTCAGCAGGTGCTGAGCAACAACGACATGTGCACGGGCTTCAACCGTGCTTTTGCTGCTTCCTACACGTCGCTGAACGCTGCCACGATCAAGAGCACGACTAGGACCAAGACGACGGTTAAGACAACCACGACCAAGACGACCAAGATCGTGAACGGCAAGAAGGTGACGACCACCAAGGTGACCAAGGTCACCACGACGTCCAACAGCACCACATCGTCCTCCGCCAAGTCGACTGTCACCAGCGGACAACTCGTGAGCAGCTACGGATACACGTACCTGGGCAACTTCAGCACGGATAACGTGGCGTATGGAGAAGGTACGATCGTGACGAACGGGTACACAGGTTACACTCCGTACTACACGAACGGCGAGATCACGACCAAGCACAACGGTATCGTGAGCGCCAACTACTCGTCGAGCTCCAGCTCGTCCACTTCGACCAGTTCCAGTACGTCGGCTCGTATGGACTCCACGTACTCGAACACTTCGAACGTCGTGCAGAACGTGACGGTGGGCACGAGTTCTGTGGCTCGCAACGTCACGGCGTCTGTGGCTACATCCGGCGCCTACTGGGCGTGGCTTCAGACCGCGTACAACGGTCTGTACACGCGTTTCGAAGGTAATATGGATCTCGTGGCGACGCACCTGAAGCTGTTGGAGTGCTACACGTTCGACAGCGTCTATGGTCTGTCCAACTTCACATCCACCTTCGTGACGGACAAGAACCTGATCACCAACCGTGTAGAGTGTGGCCAGCGTATGGACCTGGTGCGTTCGGGTCTGCTGCAATTAGCTGTTCGCTCGACGTCCTACTCGGCCTCAAGCCTTAAGTTCGCTAGCTCGACCGTCATCAAGACTATTCGCACAACGTACAAGCGCGTAACCACCCGAAAGACGACGTACATCCGCAAGTCGTACACCCAGAAGGTGCAATCGAACCTGGACTCGACACAGGAGGCTTTGGGCAACATCACCGTTACTTCCACGAGCGGATCAGGCAACGACGAGACGTCTACGACTGTAGTGGACACTGGTTACGTCACGTCCAACTCCACTAGCTCCACGGTCCAGAGCTCCAAGAACGCGTCGGCTGTTACGACGACGAGCAGTACGACAACCACGACAACCACGGCTGCCAACGTGTCTGAGACCCTTTCGGAGGCTTCCTCCGGCTCGACGGAGCTTGACGTATCTGGATCGAGCTCAACGGAGACGAATTCTGCGAGCGGCAGCGAGGGATCGACGGTGACGACGACCGGCTCGAACGGCGAGACCATCAAGACGACGACCACGGGCTCGGGCGGCAGCATCAAGACCACTACAACCGACTCGGGTGCCACGACGACGACTGTGACGACGGGATCGGGAGCTTCGACCACTACAACGAGTAAGACGACGACCAGCACGACCGGTGGATCTTCGACGACGACCAGCGGAACGACTTCCACCGGATCGACGACGACAACGGGTACGACCTCCTCTGGTACTTCGACGACCAGCGGAACGACTGGTTCGACCACGTCCACATCTGGCACAACGAGCTCTGGAACGTCCTCTTCGACGACGACCAGCGGAAACACCGGATCAACTACTTCAAACACGACGTCGACGTCTGGTGGAAGTACGACGACGATCACGGGTCAGACGACGACCACCACGGGTTCGAACGGCGAGACGATCACGACCACCACCGGCTCGAACGGCGAATCTACAACTACCACGACCACTGGCTCGGGTGGCTCCATTCAGACCACTACTACGGGATCTGGCGGTTCCATCCAGACTACTACGACCGGATCGGGAGCTACGACCACGACGGTGACGACCGGATCGGGTGAATCGACTACTACGACTGGATCTGCCCACACGGGCTCGTCACACGAATCGTCCGCTTCTGGATCGACCTCAACTGGCACCAAGACCCCTGGAGCTACTCCTGCGGCGACTACCCCTGGTGCCACTCCGGCGGCTACTACCCCCGGTGCGACGCCTGCTGCTTCCAAGCCAAGCGCCACCCCTGCCGCTACGACGCCCAGTGCGACACCTGCTGCCACGACGCCTAGTGCTACGCCTGCTGCTACGAAGCACTCGGAGACGTGCATCGACGTGTCCGTGGAAGGCGACGCGACGTACTGCATTGAGGGACCAATCTGCAGTGGCTCTGGTGATTACCCCGCCGGTTCGACGTGCCCCGTGAAGGGCGACGTTGCAGTGCAGGACTGCCACGAGACGTTGGCCAGCTACAAGAACGCCAGCTCTTGCGTGGCACCTCAGAACGCCGTGTGTCTGAAGATTAAGACTGGTGCGTGGGGATGCGTCTTCGAGAAGTCTGCCACCCCGGCACCGACAACGACGGCGACTGAAACCCCCACACCTGCGCCGACCAAAACATCGGGCGAGTCTACGCCTGCGCCGACCAAGACAACGGGCAAGTCCACGCCTGCACCGACTAAGACAACGGGTGACAAGTCTACTCCGGCCCCTACGACCACGGAAACGGAGAAGCCTACGCCTACCCCAACGACAAGCGAGACGACGAAGCCTACCCCGGCACCGACGTCTGAAACGGAGAAGCCGACACCGGCTCCAACAACAACTGACAAGCCGACGCCTGCTCCTACCAAGGGTTCAACCCCGACACCGACTACTCCAACCCCGGAGAAGACGCCTGAGGCCACTAAGCCGTCAACACCTGCCCCGACTACTACTGGACCCTCAACGGAAGCCCCGACGCCGTGTCCTTCGACCGAAGTCCCATCGACGGAGGCTCCGACGCCGTGCCCTACGACCGACGTACCTTCGACGGAGGTTCCAACGCCGTACCCCACGACTAACGTGCCGACAACCGAAGCTCCGACGCCGTGCCCTACCACTGAAGTTCCTTCCACAGAGGCCCCGACGCCGTGCCCTACTACCGATGTCCCTTCAACTGAAGCTCCGACGCCGTATCCTACTACCGGTGTGCCATCGACTGAGGCTCCGACCCCGTGCCCTACGACTGAAGTCCCGGTAACCGAAGCTCCGACTCCGTACCCTACTACGGAGGTGCCGACTGAAGCCCCCACGCCATGCCCGACCACTGAAGTGCCGGCGACGGAGACCCCGTCGAAGACTGGAACCCCGGCTAAGACTGAGGCCCCCACGAAGACTGGCACTAAGACCGGTACCAAGACGGAGACTGCGTCCTCTAACCACGACGATGACTACACGTGGCAGCAGCAGACTCAGCAAAGCGCCTCCTCATCGAAGACGTTCACCACTTACGCCGCTACGACCACCGATGCGGATACGACCACCACTCCCGCTACGGGAGGTTTGAGCGGTGGCGGCGTCGTTGCAATTGTCGCTGCTGTGTGTGCTGTCGTCGCCCTTGCGGGTTTCACTGCCTACAAGATTCGCCAGCGCCGTAACGACGGCGACATGTCCCCCAGCGGCTACTACAGCCAGCCGTCGACGCCGGTCACCCGATCGATCAAGCTGTAGGCGGACCGCAAACCTTTTGTGCATATTGATGGTGGCTCTGTAGCAACCCCCTTTGACGAAAGACTGCCCCCCATACTCTGTGTAGCATCATACCGTGTATATAATCCAGTCCAATAGAGCCCCACAACCTCATTCATACTACTACAGTTTGCACGGACCGGTCATTTTGCACTACCGGTGAACACTCAAAGTGTGAAGCCACTTTATCGTCACTTCCAACACATCTACCTGCATACATGTACTAGTAGTATAACCTAAACCGTAGATTAACTGGTTAGCTGAAAAAGCATGCCTTGCTAGCTATGGTATACAATACTTCTCGGTCAGTATCCAAATTTGGTCACTTCGTGGTTTACATGTACCGCTGCATACGTTCCACATAGCATCACGCCAAAGAAGAAAATGAGTTGATTAACTAATTAGCGGATTTCTCATCTGTGTGATTCTATCTCAAGATTCTAAAAACTACACTAAACCTGCGGATGTCGTTTGTCCTTTCAGGGATTATATCCGTCGTTGATTCAAACCCCAGTTTCCGGGTCAGCTTCTCCAGAGTAGATCGATCACAAAGATAAATTGGCAAGGAATTTTGCAGGTTGGCGATCTTTGGCGTTGAGCTAATGTTTGACGGAAGTAAATATCGTTTGCATCACGCCAAAGCAAGGCGACAAGGATGCAGTTCATACAGCCATGATTTGGAACTGTTATTTACATGGTATACACTGCTTGTGTAGCGCCTGGCATCACGCTAAAGTAAGGCGACAAGTAGAGCTCAAGGTGAAATCATCCTGACCTAGAGGTCATTTCGAAAACAAATTGCTCTGAGTCGTTTGGATCTAAGATGCGTCTTTCTTTCTTCCTCGCCGTTCTCCTGACTGCATTCGTCGCAAGCTGCATCGGCTTCTCAACCGCTGCAAACGATGCTTTCTCGCCGAAAAGTGACAAGGAAACTCGCCGCAGCCAGTCGAAGTTCAAGAAGAGTGAAGTATTGGCGACGCTCTTGCAGGGGTTGTCAAGACGACGACGAAGTCGAAGTTGACGACCACTTCGGGCAAGTTGGTTGAAGGCTTGAGACGACAGGTGCAACTTACTGACGACGAGGCAGCCAAGTTAGCCAAGATCTTAACAAACCCCGAGAAGGCAAGAGCAGCTTTCCAAGTCAGTGACGATGAGGTTGCTCGAATGGCGACTCTGATCAGGAAAGTAAACGCTGAAGCCGGAGTCGCTGACGACGAAGTGGCCAAGGTCGCAAAGATGTTCGCTGCGGCGAAGAAGAGTACCAAAGCGACTGATGGTCAGGTTAGCGCCATCGCGAAGAGTATGGCTAACGCGAAGAAGGGGGCTGCAGCCAAAGCGTCGGATGACGAGGTCGGAAATGTTCAAGATTGCTACTGGCCGCGCGTCAGGTGCAGCGAAGTACACAGACGATGAGGTGGTCAAGCTATCAAAAGTACTGGCTGAGGCGCAAGAGGCAGCTTTTCTCTCTGACAACGACGTGGCTAAGTTGGTGGAATTTTTTTTTTTTGTTGAAGCGAAACGGGGGACCTCGCTCAGTAACAAGCAAGTTGCCAAGATGGCACAGGAACTTGCCCCCGTGGCTAAAAAGGACAAAAAGTCATGGAACACTTTGAAGGATGTTCTTGTGACTTCACTTGGTGTCGGTGGGGCACTTCTTTATGGAGTCTACAAAATTGTCGTAGGCCTTGGCTACTTAAAGTGCTCTAGCTACAAGATTGCTGTCTGTCTAACGAAGCTTTGGAGAAACAATGGTTTAAAAAGGAATGACAGCTGCAAGGAAAAACGTAAACGGAATAAAGAAGAAGAAGAAATTATTTGATTAGCTAGATAGGTGGACAACTCTTTGGACTAACCTGCAACGATCTCAAGCTAATTCAATAGCTGTAGATATCCTACCTTGACTGATGGGCAACCCAAATTTGGGGCATTCGTTCCGAATGGATATCAATCGGTAGTTCAAAGCCTAACTGTTGGATCAGTAGCGTGATAGTTTCCTGGTCACAATTGAGCTCATCCGCATGCTGGTAAATAAACTGATAATGCAGGTAAACGGAATAAAGATTCCTGTTATGGCTGGCGGTAGAAACTCCAGCTGCTTCTTCTTGTCATCGATACCCTTGTTTATTACAACTTCTTTATACTGTAGTATAGCAGTATCAGCTCAATCTCTTCAGCGGTTCCGGTGATTTAGGCCAGACACTGAGTTGGTTGGATCCTCTCCAGTGTAAGTTGGTGACCGACTTGGGACGGTAAACGTCGCGACGAGAAAGGTGCTGAATTGCGTTGTAACCAAGCTCTTATAAGGTCGTTTCCAGTGCTTGGCAGTCCAAGTCCACACAACACGCTTCAGGATGGAGGAACAGAATTCGATTCGCTGCGTAATCGATGTTACCGGGTAATCAAGTAACTCGTTTGCCGAAGCAATATCGGGAGTGCCGTTGAGGTTATGCGTTCATTTGCTTCTCTCATTTCACTCTCCAATTGTACCAAGTCTTCTCTTAAGCATCACTGCGATATCTGTTAATCAACTAATTTCTTCTTCTCTTAAGCATCACTGCCGTCGTCCTTGTCACTTCATTTTCTACGGCTCTTTCCGAGGCAGCGAATAGCACTGCTCCCCATGCAACGTTAGGAACGATCACATCAAAGACTGGAGACTGTGTCGTGAGCTACCCGAGCACGTATCTAAGTAAGGACGATCTGGACTGGATCTGGAACGAGTGAAGTGGAGTCGTACAACAACTGGATCCTCGACCGTCTCGTGCAGAACAAAGGGGGCATTAACTACTTACTGCCTCCGCTGGGTACAGCGACAAGAAACTGACTTGAGAACGCGCCTTTTGCGACCAAGCTCCAGGTGATCTCCTTGTCGCCTTTTTTAGCGTGATGCCAGGCGCTACACAAGCAGTGTACTGTATACAGTACCATGTACATAACACTTCCAAATCCTGGCTGTTTTGCACAGCCTTGCTCAAGCGTGATGAATTGTATCCTTGTCGTCTTGCTTGGCGTGATGCTAAGGTACATATAAACCACGAGCTGTTGTCTGTACGTAGTATCTTGTGATTAGAATTGATTATCCAGACTAATATAATGTACTTCAGTATTATGAAAATTTAGTTTATACAAAACTCTTACCTGATATTGAGAAGCAACTATCCAACACCATACGCTTTATATCTTTACAGTACTTAAGCAGCGAGTAACTTGCTATAGTTATCGTATCGGATTGGAGGATTTCTGGAGTTTTAGTACGCCTGACTTTACTGTAGCTGACACAGGATTACTCCTGACTCAGGAGTCCTGAGTTTACCATAACTGTTGCTGTCCGAATACATGTATTACATGTACCAGGGTTCGGCCAATGGCATACATAGCCAATCCCGTACAAGTTCAGCACCGCGGACGTTATGACGACAGGGCAGTGTTGGCCCACAACTCGTGGGGCTGCTCGATCCTCACTTTGCAATTTCCTTCGCCCTCAAGCCAAGCAACAAACGACATGCGTCTCTCTCAAGTTCTGGTGATCGCCGTAGCGTCATTCCTTTTCGCAAGCGACACGGCTGCTGCTGCCCCTTCCAACCAGGCCAAGATCTCCAAGATGGCGGAGAGCACCCCGAGCCAGCGACTTCTGAGGAGCCACAAGTACCTCGTTGAGGAGGAAGAAGGCCAGTCTGAAGACTCCGTGGACGTCGAGAAAAGTGGTTTCGCTACTCGTGACGAAGAGGACTTGGAAGAACGCAGCCCTTTGTCCAGCGCTACAGTGGAGAAACTTGACAAAATTGCACGTGGCTGGGGAACTACTTATGCGAAAGTAGCTATGGGTCTCTCACCTGTCTCGACAGAGAAGGCCCAAGCGTTGCTTAAATTGCGTGACGCGTACATCAGTGGAGATAGAAGTGCTAAGCAGGCGGCAAAGATGGCGTTGTTGCTCGCGAACAAGAGCTAGAAGCCATTTCTTCCAGTCCTGAACAAACAACATGTGATTTCTTTGCCATTTGAAGCGAATAATAGATGACCTCTCGAATTGTTTGCTACTCCACTATTGTGCGTCTGTGGATTACCGACCCGCTTTATTGTTTTGTAGGCAATGTGTGCTGTTGCTGGGACTGCGACTTCGGCGGTCTACAAAGAAACCTGAGGGGGAGGAAGAAAGGACTCCGTGGACACCGAGGAAGGATGTTTCCCTACTTACGACGATTGCAATGAGTCCAGATGATATCTAGTTAAGGACAAGCTTTGTTTGGCTATTGAATTCTGAAGGTTTGGTTGTGGATGTTCTTTGAATGGGATCTTGGGTTTCACGTAGCAGCAAAAACATCTTGCGCATTTCAGATTGATGCCACAGTTTTGAAAAGAGCATTCCGAAATGAGTGTTTAGTAGCGCTTGTTGCGCAAAAGTCTGTGTACTTTACCAGCTTGTTTGCAATTGTACCACACGTTTCTCTTGGTTGCTCTCAATCAATCAAAGTGTTCGAAACATCTCTTGACAAATTCCGGATTGTCTACATGTATAAAGTGTTCATACTTTCTTTTCGCTTCTCACGATTATGGACATACATAAGAAACCTGACGAAGACGTTCTTGAGCGGCTTCTGCACGACTTGAAAACGAAGCCAACCTTGTGCCGCGTCGTAGATTATCCTGGCGTGGAGTTGGACAAGTTAAATCATCATGTGAAGAAGCTGTATCCGTTTAAGAACCCTGCTTTTGGTGAGCAACCGGCGTTCTTCATTGACCAAGACAACTATACTCCGCACCGAACCGTTGTGGATGGTACTTGCGAGGTGGCGCCCGAGATCGCGAGCCGTGTGGACCGGTGGGCAACGTGGACTGGTAAACGAGGAACGGTTGCATTGTCAAGTGGTGCTTTCGTTATGGACTATTTACTAGTGTTTTCAGTGAGATGGCCCGATGTGACCTACACACCGCAAAAGGATGAGAGGAAATGGACTCCTAATCAAATGTGGATATACCGTGGTGAACCATTCGTTCCCACTTTCGTTGTGGAGATCGAAAAGCTTTCAGGCGAAGGCTCACGACTTAGTTTTCTTGATAGCAAGATGCGTAACGAATACTTCCAGCACGGGGTTCAGTTGGGCTGGTTGATCGATCCACGACCAGATTGTCGAAAGATGTATGAGTACTATCTAGACGAGCACGGGCAAGTTCAATGCTCAAAGGATACTACGTGGAGAAATCTCGATGGTCGAGATGTTCTTCCCGGCTTCACTCTCCTCTGCGTCGATTTAGAGATGGCGATGAGCATGGATCCAAGATCAACGTCGGAAGAAGAAGAAGAAGATCTCGTTTGTCCCTATTCAAAATGCCGACAAATTTTCAAAACCCCTGGAGAGCTCACTGCTCACGTCGTGTGGCACTTTGATGAACATGCTCGACAGAAATATTTGGCAAAGAAGCAGAACTCGAAGGTTCTTGGGAAGTAAGTCGATTGTCTTATTCCGTATGTTGACAGAATGTTCGTTTCTCTAATTTGATAAATTCTCTTAAATTTGATACTCCTCGTCCTCCACGCAAATTGCATCAATGATCATGAGGCCGCAGTTCGTCCGTCTTCTGCGCTCTGCAACTTCCACCTCTCGCTTCGTAGCTTCTCGTCCACATGTACCAGTGTCCACACGTGTGTCTCCTTTCCTTCGTCCACTTCAAAGTGTCTCTATCCGCCACTTCTCTGATTCCAAAGTCGAATACTTGGGTGTCGTGTTTGACGCCACTAAAGTGAAGAAATACAGCGCGGAACTGGAGCTTGAGGGCCACATCATCAGCGGTGGCGACTATTGGACAGCAATTGACGCTGCCAAAGCTTATGATGAACTGGTGTCGTTGTATTGCGACTTGGACGAGCCTCGTAACTTCCCGGAAGGTGACGCAGCTGAAACCAGTCAAGAATCAGCCGCTGACGTCGAATGGGAAGCTCCGGAGGCTGGCAATCGCCACGCAGACATTATCCCAGTCGTCCCGCAGACTTACTTGACCATTGATGAAGTTAAAGAGGCTCTGGAAAAGGAAAAAGCAATCGACGTGTACACTGTCGACTTGGCTGGTAAGAGCAGTCTGGCAGACTTTATGGTGTTCGCTACGGGCAGGTCCCAGGCCCATATGCGTCGTATGGCCGACCTTTTGATCAAGTCTATGAAGGCTCGAGACATTGTGGACGAGTTTGACTACGCAGTGGAAGGCCGGGACTGTGATGACTGGATGATCGCAGACTGCAACAACATTGTGGTGCACCTGATGCGAGCGGATACTCGTCGTATCCTGGCGCTGGAGGAGCATTGGGAGAAGATGGTGGACGACAAGCACAGTGTCTATGGTGACATGACGGAGGACGAATACATGGACAAGTTCGGCACCAGTGAACTCATGGAATACCTCGAAGATGAAGATCATCCGAATGAAGACGATGAAGAAGGATCAGGTGTCGAATGGAAGTAAGAAAACGTTAGATAGGGCAGAAGAAAGAAAAGAAAAACGTTTCATCCATTGCTGGTTTGAATAAATACCCCTATTGTTCTTCAAGACGCTATCTACACATACTCTTTGGAAGTTGTCGTTGAATGGTTCAATCCATGGGCGAAGTCGAAAAAGCTGCTACGCAGGCGTCAAAACAAAGCAGAAAGTGAGAGTGAGTGGCAGTTCCAATGACCTCCAAGAAGTAATGAGTTCTTGTAGATCACTATGAACTGCACACTCAACACTCGCAGCTTCACTCAAGTGCGTCAGGATCTACAGCTTCAAACGGGGGTAATGAGCCCCGATTCCACTGAGCCTGCTGACATCTTCGAATAAAGTCTGCTCTGTCTTAACAGCCACACCCAGTAGCTTTCAACTTGCTGACAACAGAGAGTAATGAGTCTCTGAAGCCGCCAAAAGGAAGAGAAAAGAGGGTAATGAGCCTCTTTTCTTCCTTTTGCAACCCTTGAACTGTCAACCATTTACCACCGAGCAGCAGCATCCGCCATACACGAGTCCAGTTTCTGTCGAAGGCCGTTGAGTTCGCGTTCCAGTCGTCCAGTGGGGCTCCGTCTTGTATTTGTTCTGGGGCTCACGTCGATGTTGTCACTATCACTGTTGCTTCTGCTGCTTATCCGTCGTCCCGTAACGTGTCTTAGACTGCGCAGACTTCCACTGTTGTTGCTGTTAAAGCTGTTCCCATCGGAAGTAGTAGGAGTCGTCGTAGCTACTGAAGGAGGGCGTCTGTACGGGGCTGAACGTGCTGATCTCGGAGAAATCTCCGGTGAAGACGAGGTCGGTGACGTCCCCGTCCGAGAACTTCCCAGTCTCTTGCTCTTGTACATCCGACTGGACGTCGTGACGTTCGCTGCAGCGGATTTAATCTCTTCCGGGAGTGTCAACTCTCTCTTCTTCATCGTTCGTTGCACTGGAACCTCTGCTGGATTACTCACTGTCTCCATAGGAGTTGGGGTCTCTGACATCCTAGTAACTCTCGTTCTAGAGCTCGCAGTAGAGCTTTCACTGCTGGAGCTCTGTCGCTGCTCCTGAAGTCGGACCAGCGCTTCCGTCAAGTATCTGTTCTGCGCTCTCTTCTCATGAACCTTCTTCTTGTACTGCGCCAGTTGTTTCTCCACTTCCTGCATCCCTTGCTGCTTCTCCTTCACCACCGTTAAAAGTCTCTGCTCGAAGCTGTTGCTTGTCGCCACCGCCGTCTCCACTCTGGCTCGTAGCGCCTTCATCTCGTTCTTCAACGTCCGATTCTGTTCTCGACGTTGCATAGCTTCAGCCTTAGCTTCTGCCAATTGTTTAGTCAATCTGTCCCTATCGTCCTTCCCAGCCTGGTCGTAACGTGTCCAGTAGTCCTGTTCCTGCTGTAAGAGGCTCTTAAGTGCCGAAATTTCGAGCGTCAGTGCCTTTTCCCTGTCTGCAGCTTCCTGCCGAGCCTTCTCAGCGTCCGTAACCTGCGTCTTGAGTTGATTCTGCAATTGCGTCACGGTCATCATTGCTTCCTTCCCCTGAGCTTTGGACTGTGTCAATTCGGACTGTAGCAGCTCATTGTGCCGCGTCAACGCCGTCACCTGCTTCTCCAACGCCGTCACAGCACGCGTAAACTCGCTCTGCATCTGCGCCAGCACCTGGCGGTAGTACGCGTCGTCCGCCATTGAGTTAAAGTGCGTCGCGTCCCAGAGCGTTTGGTCTCCCGAAATTCGTTTGGAGCTCCTGAGATTTCGAAAATGGGCGGGAAAAACTGGCGCCTTCTTATTTCGGTATTTATTTTGGGGTTCCTGTGAAAGATGATTGGATACATTCATTTTTCAAGAAAATATAGCTTCGATGACAAGAAGGACGTTGTATGCGGCGGTGGCGGTTCTACGTGTAGTAGGTAGTGTACTACTGCTGGGGATGGTGCATCCGGACGAATTCTTCCAGAGTCAAGAGGTGATGGCGCGTCATTTTCTCCCTGAGAACTCCGTTCTACATAGAGAGCTGTTCATTCCCTGGGAATTCCAACTACCAACGCCTAACCGCTCGATTATCTTCCCGTAAGATACTTTGGCTATTGTTTTATTTATTCTACTAATGTTATTTTTCTCTAGTGCACTAGTAGTTGGGCTTCCATTGAAGATTTTGGAATGGGTGGGGGTCCCTTTGACGGGTTTCGTGATGCTGGTGACCCCGAGAGTGTTGCTGTGTCTGCTGTCTTTTATAATCGATGCAGTGCTGTATCAAGTTGTGGGGACATTAAGTCGACATTTGAAACCTGAAGTTCAAAAGGAGAAGCAGGAAAAAGCTCTTCTGCTGTTCGGCAGTTCGTGGCCGACTTTGGTGTTTCTATGCAGACCGTTCTCCAATACGTTCGAGACGTATGTGCTGGCACTCTGCTTTGCAGTACTATTTCTCGTCAATCCGGTATGTTGATGTCATTTTTTAAATTGAAATTTATAAAAGTTACTGACTTTTCGTGAAATTTCTCAGCATCGACGTGCTTTGTGCGGCATATTTCATGTACAGACAGTTCTCCTCGGCAGTTTATTAGCTTTTGGCTTCTTCACACGCTTTACCTTCCCAGTATTTTTTTTCCCGATTGGGCTGGAGCTCGTTCGTCAGCAAGACGCCTATCTAGTTCGTGCATCCCGGAAGAAAGACATCTCCAGCTCTCCACCCATTGTTCGTCGTGTAGCAGCTACAACATTTGTAGCACTACAAGGTCTCGTAGCCTTCTTACTGTGGGCGATGGTCTTTATTATCGTGGATACGATCTACTTTCAAGGGGTGGAAATTCTCGATCGTAAATGGGAGCTTACTCTGGATAAAATTGTGATCGCACCGTTGAACAACCTCCAGTACAACATGAAGTACGACAACTTGGAGTTGCATGGTGTACACCCGCGATTCACGCATCTGACCGTGAACATGCCGATGCTTTTCGGCCCAATCTTCCTCGTCTACTTGGTGCGGTTTTTACGGTATCCCGATCGCTCAATTTTCAACAACGCGTGCGTATTCTTCCCATTGGTTTGTTTATCACTCGCTCCACATCAAGAACCGAGATTTCTGTTGCCGCTGATCGTTCCGTTGCATCTTTTTACGGCTGTAAATGGAAGAACTGGAGTAGTTCGATTCCTAACGAAGCACAAGCTAGGGAAGATGCTGTGGATTCTGTTTAACTTCCTATTGACGCTCTTCTTCGGACTTTTACACCAAGGAGGTATCGTCCCGATGCTTTTATCGCTGTCCATGATAAACTCGAAGCAAGTGGAGAACCCGGTGACGAAACTTTGGATGAATTCTCTTTGCAATTTTGACAAAAGTTTGCTGGAGAAGATGGGTACACTGCCACTCGTGTTTTCCAAGACATACATGCCTCCTCGCTTCCTCCTTGCTGGAATGACACCTACACCCACATTTCAAGTGCTTGATACGGCTGGAAAAGATCCTAGAGAGCTGCTTGGAACAGATTCAACAGCATTTCTGGTACTACCTGCTAGTATTGAAGCGACGGAGATTCTACCACAAACCATGAGCGCTTTGAAGCTGGGAGGATGTTTCCCTCATATTTCAACTGAAGACCTCGCATTGAACAAACCATTCTCTCTGGAATTATACCTGCTAAAACGATCGACCAAGGAATAAAGGCCACATATTCACTTCAACCTATAAATCGCATTTAACCGAATTCAATGTAGCCATCTGAAGGCCTTCCTGTCCACCAAACACGCTTTAAATCGAAAACGAAGCTCAACAAATGCCAGTGCTAACGACCAACGCTAACGGCGCTGCGCCGCCTGTTGTGGGCGTGCTGGGCGGTGGCCAATTGGGCCGCATGATGGCCAATGCGGCCCACCGTCTTGGCCTGCAGGTTCTGGTCCTGGACCCCCTGGGGGCAGAGTCTCCGGCAGGCCAGACCGGCCTGAAAGCTGTGGCTGGAAGCTTCACCAATGAGCAGGACATCGCCAAACTGGCGGAACAGTGCGACGTACTTACGGTGGAGATTGAGCACGTGAATGCAGCCTATTTGCAGCAGTTGCAGGACGATAAGACTGCCAATTTACAGGGCGTCCACCCTGCTCCGGCTACGATTGCGCTCATCCAGGACAAATACCAGCAAAAGCAGTTCTTTACGGAGGTGCAGGGCATCCATGTGGCTCCGTACGAGATTGTCACGTCGCTGCAATCAGCTCGTCAAGTGGGTGAGAAGTTCGGCTACCCGTACATGCTGAAATCCCGTCGTTTCGCTTACGACGGCAAGGGAAACGCTGTGGTGAAGAACGAAAAGGATCTGGTGGATGCTTTCAA
Organism: Phytophthora colocasiae; assembly: GCA_018806915.1. NCBI lineage: Eukaryota > Oomycota > Peronosporomycetes > Peronosporales > Peronosporaceae > Phytophthora > Phytophthora colocasiae. The sequence continues at coordinate 592,744 of JAGKQI010000064.1, read as the reverse complement.
CAAGCTTGGGGCGAAGCTGCTAGCTAGTGAAACTACTGATGTGGATGAGAAGCAGTTGGCTGAGGAGGAAGCCAAGTTGTATGCAGAGAAGTGGGTCCCGTTCGTCAAGGAGCTGGCCGTGATGGTCGTCAAGGGAGCGGACGGAGACGTTCGCGCCTACCCCGTAGTGGAAACCACTCAAGCTGACAGCATTTGTGACACAGTGCTGGCTCCGGCCCAGATCCCCGAGGATGTCGCTAAACGTGCCGGTGAGATGGCACAGGCTGCTGTGGCTCAACTTGAGGGCCGCGGTATCTACGGCGTTGAACTCTTCCTTACTGCTACCGGTGAAGTGTTGCTCAATGAGATTGCCCCGCGTCCGCACAACTCCGGCCATTACACTATTGAGGCGTGCGAGACGGACCAGTTCGAGCAGCACCTGCGTGCCATCACTGGTTTGCCGTTGGGCAGCTGCGCGCTCCGCGTGCCTGCTGCTCTGATGGTGAACGTCCTTGGAGACGCTACCTCGTCGGAGGATGTGAGCTTTTCGCTGCTTCGTAACAGCTTGAAGGTCCCGGGCGCGGCCGCTCACTTCTACGGCAAGGCCGGAGTCCGTCCTGGACGCAAGCTCGGCCACGTGACCATCACCGCTCCGAGCCTCGAGGAGTTGACGAAGCGCGCTACTGCTCTCTCCCCCGAAGCTGCTAAGAACTCTGGTCTACTGAAGCTTGAGCGCAAGCCGCTTGTTGGCATCGTGATGGGCTCGGACTCGGATCTGCCTACGATGGCGGCCGCCGCTGATATGCTGGAGAAGTTCGGTGTGCCTTACGAGCTGACTATCGTGTCGGCCCACCGCACGCCCGCGCGTATGTATGAGTACGCTCAAAGTGCTGACAAGCGCGGTATCAAGGTCATTATCGCGGGTGCCGGCGGTGCTGCCCATTTGCCGGGTATGATCGCTGCGTTGACTCCTCTCCCCGTTGTTGGTGTCCCTGTGAAGACATCGACTCTGAATGGCGAGGACTCACTGCTGAGCATCGTGCAGATGCCGCGTGGTGTGCCTGTTGCTACTGTTGCCATCGGCAACTCGACGAACGCTGGTCTGTTGGCTGTTCGCATCTTGGGAGCTGGAGACTCGTCGCTTATTGAGGCCATGGCAACGTTCCTGGACACTCAGAAGCGCGAGGTGGACGACAAGATCGAGAAGATGGCTACCAGCGGCTGGAAGGAGTACCTGCAGAACATGAAGCACTAGATAGAGTGAACTGAGGCTTTTGGACAAGAAGACTGTGTTGTATTTTCAATTCGCCTGAAGACAATGGTCTGCAGTTCTATCTATTTGTTCTTCTTGTTGAGCTTCAAGCTCTTGAGCTGGTTCTTGAGTGTCTTGGGGGTCTGTTTGTTCTGTCGCACAGCCTGCTCCACCTCCGTGTTGTCATGAGCCGACACGTTGCGCCAGTACAGCAGACCCGCCAGACTCACAGCGAACATGACGAAGCTCAGGAACCAGATCAGGAAGCCCAAGGACGCGTCGTAGAACTCCGCCGTGAGGATCGGGAACTGGCTCATGCCGCGCAGGAACGGTGCCGCATTCTCCTTGCTCAGATCGTCACCAAGTCGGAATCCACCGAGGTTGGGCAGTGCCGTCGGGTCGGGCAACACGTTCAACGATGCAGTGTTTAACCCTTCAGCCGTAAGGCTGGCAGGAATCGAGACGTTTGGTGCCACACGCTGAATCACCCAGGAGATCCCCTTGAAAATGCCCAGAGGAGTCGCTGTCTGCTTCATCAAAAGCTGCGCGGACGCCAGCAGAGCACACACAGGCGCCAGATACTGCAGAGCGATGATCGGGACGTAGTTGAACTGAAGACGCACCTTGTTCTGCAGCAACGCGCCGTCAACGAAGCCCGGACGACCCACCAGAGACGCCATGACCTCACGAGGCTCTAAGAGGAAGTACTGCAGGTGCGTGCGGAAGCAGATCAGACGCACCAGACAGGCCACGAACACCATGTAAATCCGGAGCGTGTGGAACTGCGACTCCGTGAGGTTGTACCATTTCCAGATGTCCGAGGCTGTCGTATCCAGTCCCAGCACTTCGCTCTGTAGGCAGTCTCGAGTCAACGCACGTGGAGAGCACTTGACAAGCTCGGAGGGCACCAAAACGTTGCTGGAAAGTCTCGGCACCCACAGCGCACAGATCACAACAGGGAAGAACATGTTCAGATGTAGGAAAACCTTCATGACAACTGACGTCTGCTTGTCCTTGATCATTTCCGAGTACATCCGCGCGAAACGGAAGGACGGCAAGAATGTCGTGCACGTGAAAATACCAGCGAGCAACGCGAACGTGAAGAACAGTGAAAAACGCGCCATTTCGGCCAGAGGCTCAATATTGACAAAGTCCGCGTCCGTGAAGCCCAACGCGCGTAAGACCATCTCCACACGTCCACCAGCCAATTGAGCTGCGAGTTCCAAATCGAAGTCCAGCGCTCCCTTGGGTGAAAGGATGATAAAGCCCGACACGATGAGGCCGATGAAGCCCACAGCCACACCCAGTCGAGCCTCGTACCCAGCCCAACCCTGGGCGAAATTTAGTTGCAATGGGAACCAGAGCGCCACGAGCATAGCCGACATGAGGCCATAAGTGGCCACGTCCACCTTGTCATCGACTTCACTTGCTGCAGCGCTGAACCACGGGGCTGTGAAGCTCACGACACTACCGATCCAACAACCGACAGATACCGAGGAGACCAGTACCACCAGCATCTCGTACAGCTCGAAGAACAACGTCTGACTGAAAACTCCAGGCTCCGTCTTGGCTACACGCACGTAGAACTTGTCCATCTTCTCAGCCGCGCTGAGGGGTTGACCGACGGCTTTGGTTTTATTGTTTTTGGTCACTTGTTGGCCGTTGAGCGTCGCAATGAGCTCATCTTCGGGCGGCAGGAAGAACGTGAGGCCGTTAACCAACCACGAGGCCAAACTGAAGTGAGAACGCAGTCGCAGCTGCACGAAAACCAGCAAAATACCGGCCAGGAACTCGGGCGGGAAGAGCGCCATGATGGAGTGATGACACCAAGGAGGATCGACTTGTGCTCGCGTCAGCTTCGTTCAATTGTAACGGGCTCACTTGCTTCTGATTCGTCCAAAGACTTCAATATAAACTATCATTGGTTGAAATTCAAAATATAATGTGTACCACATTTTTTTACATACCGGTAGCGATTTTCAGTATCGAGTCAATTGACGCCAATGGTCATGGAGGTTCGTGTACGCTGTGTGGCTGATGCCGAAGATGAGCCCATGGAGCTGGAGGATGAGTCCCAAGTGGTAGTAGTGACCCCTGGCCAAGTCATCAGTACTGAAACGGGTGCTTTTCTACGCGGACATGGCACATATTTGAGTGGCCGCAATGAGCTGGTGGCCAGTGTGGCTGGTGTAGTGGAGAAAGTGAACCAGCTCATCACAGTGCGGCCGTTAGTGTCTCGCTATATCGGAGAAGTGGGCGATATTGTTGTCGGACGTGTGACGGACGTGGCCAGTAAACGCTGGAAGGTGGACGTGAACGGCCAGCAAGACGCGAGTCTCATGCTGAGCTCTGTGACGCTGCCTGGAGGCGCCCAACGTCGACGTACGTACGCTGATCAACTGCAGATGCGCGCGTTCTTCGTGGAGAACGACCTCATTTCAGCTGAGATCCAGGAGGTCCGTTATGACGGATCGTTGAGTCTGCACACGCGCAGTTTGCGCTACGGGAAGCTGGAGAACGGTCAGTTCGTGGCTGTGGCGGCACCGTTGGTTAAACGGATGAAGCAGCACATGGCTACACTACCAGGAATCGGGATTGATGTGATTCTAGGCACGAATGGCTACATTTGGGTATCTCGGAGTATGGCTGCACTGGGAGGTGAAGAGGAAGACACGACCAGCAACATGGAGACGCGCGTGGAAGTGCTCACAGCTAAGAGACAACTACATGCATCCACACCGGTTAGTGTGGAGGACCGCCGGAAGATCGCACGAGTCTCCCAGGCGCTACTGAGACTCAATGAACAATTCCGCATGATCACGCCTGATAGCATCATGGCTACATACGAATTGTTGGAAGCGCAAGGGAAATAAATGCAAGAAAAAATGACAAGGAAGGTTTGGATCCTATTTTTATTGGACATTTGCAGTCTGCACGATGTAGACGATAGTTCACCAGCCTTTGTGTTTCTTGGTTCTGTCCTTCCTACCAACGAGTTCCTCTTGGCTGTCCGAGCTGTCCTCACTGTCTTCGATTTCTCCCACGATCAAGATCTCTTCGCCCCCCAGCCCCTCAGTGATTGAATTCGTTGCAAGTGAAAGAATCGATACTTCTGTAATGGCTTCGATAGCCTCAAGGTCGTTCTCTGCTGCTAAAGCAACAACTAAGGCCTCTTGAGCGATCTCTTCTGCTTCCTCGGCCTTGGCAACAGCGTCAGCGATAGTCTCAGGGGCTGCCTTCTTCTCATATCTAGGAACTATAGCTTCCATTGCACCACCACCGCGACCATGAGACTCAGTCGCTGTTGACGTCGTCGAAGCCGTCATGGATACTTCAGCGCCAGGCTTACGAAGCACAGGACCTTTAGCAAGTGCTTCCATTGCACCAACCGGGCCAGTGCTCTGAGGAGCAGTGCGTCGTGAAGTTGCCTCCATAGAAACATCAAGAGGTCGTTGATCCAATGCTGTGCCATACCCACGAACCTTTTGGTCCAGCAGCAGTGATCGTAGGTGCCGTGTGACGTGCCCAACGGCATTTTCATTTCCGAGGGCCGTGTAGCCACTCACAAGTGACAAAAGTCCCAACGTAATGGTAAGCGCCACGCCCATCGCCATCGCCATTGCTTTCACCCGCTGGCGTGATCGAAACCGCGATCCCTGGCTCAAATTCCATTGACAACTTATCAGTGGACTCGTAGATCTCAAAATGAGCACGTTGGTTTAAAGGGCTAAGCATCGCCGTTGAATATCTTCGCGCTCATGAACCGTCACGTAGATATCCTCATCAAGCGTCGCCGTTGGAGCATTGACCACCGCTAACCCGCTAAGCTCGACGCTGCCGTATTCGTGGGCCACGAATACGAATCGTGGCACAGGAATCAACACCAACGAGGTTCGATTTGAGCCACCAAACGCCACGATTCCGAGTAGGATGCGTGACGTAATACATGTCCAAGTAAAAGTTAGCTGGGCTTCGCCTTGCAAGACCTATGATTTACCAATGTCCACGTCTAGCTTCGAGGAGTCCAAATTCGTTGTCGCGGGAGGTTAGGCAGAAGTAGAGCTTACTATGACTGAAACAACACCTCAATAGTAGACCCTCTAAGCAGACATCTCGCTATTTGTATGCAAACTCACCTAACCGTATATAATCATTTACGTGCGGCCTGAGGTGTTGATTCACTCAAAGGAAGTCGAATCTCTGTACTAGGGATTTGTATGGGGCGGTCGTGGGAAGCAGCTTCTTCGTGCCCAAACAACACCCGTGGGTTATTTAGTGTTATTTGACCAATGATCGACCGTCACGCTTCAGAAAAAGTGTAGACATTTTTTCAAAATAAAAATGGAAAAATATTTGTTATTGTGACTTTGGCGAATTAGAAAGTGTAGTCATACTAGAAAGTACGCGTCATACCTCCAAGTACGAGTTCATACCATAAAGTACGCGTTCATACCAAAAAGTACGCGTTCATACCAGAATGTATGATACGGCCGCAGATTCTTGCCACGTGGTTCACTTTCAGATCGGCGAGATGGCAGGTGTTCACGATCTGGTGAAGGAAGGCCAAGCAACAGCAAACGGAGTGATCAAGAAGGCGACGCAGTCAGTTTACGAATCAAGCTTTAAAAGGTTTGCAGAATTCTGTCTTGCCAATGGCTATCCAGATCCTCATACGGAGCGCCATCATGAACTTCCAGCAGTGTTGGTCGCATACCTTCAGAGTATTTCCGCATCCACTACTGTGTCGCTACAGACAGCGGAGAAGACACGGTCTGCTGTCGCTAGCTACTACAACACACGAAAACAGCGATGGGACGGATGTGAACAAGTGGAGCGTGGTGGAGGATGAAAGTGGAAGAAAACGTGGATACGGAAATCCAGCCCGCGATCCGTTCGTCCGCCAGTTTATGCGTGGTCTCAAGAAGAGAAAAGCGACGGAATACGTACCGGCCAGAGCTGTTCCAGTCTCCCTCCAAATGATTAGAGTTTTGCACACCTTTCTGGATTCACCGTGCGGTGTCCGAGGCTTCACGAAGGAATGCCGCGTGTGGTTTAAGGCTGTGTCTTCGTTTGCCTTTTACGGTATGTGCCGAATCAACGAAGTGTTAACGCTGAAGTGGAGAGATGTTTCGCTGCGCCAGTTCCGGGCCAGCCGGTACATACGCACTGTTCAACCGCAAGACCGAAATAGCAGAGGGGCGCTCCTACAATCTCCACAATCTCGCAGAGGAGGAAGCCCCGATCAACGCCTACAAGCACTTGTGCGATTGGGTGGAATTTGCATCGAAGGAAAACGGTCACACTTGGAGAGACGATGACTATGTTTTTCCGGCGCTGAAAGGTCTCAGTAAGAAGGCTATGAAGGTCAATGGTGACGCTACAGGCTGCGAAAAGGTGACGTTTGGTTGGGGCAAAAGATGGGAGAGCAGAGTTTCATCACGCTACTGAACTGTATTGTGAGTTCACTGAATCGAAAGGGTCAAAAGACACCTGGCTACGTGGCGAAGCATTGGTACAACAGTTGGTTTACGTCGCACACTTTTCGTCGCGGCGGGGCCCAGTACCGCTTCATGTATGCAAACCCAGCGCGTCGCTGGTCGTTACGGATGATCAAGTGGTGGGCCGGTTGGAGTGTTTCAGAGTCGACAGAAACGCTTGTACGCTATCTACTTGATCTCACGGTTCAAACGGAGGACAGCGAACTTGCAGACTGCCTGGCGCCAGATAAGACTTATCTTCATGGGTGTCCTAGTGCGCCTTACGAAGCCAGCAAAAACGTGGAAGAAGGGCCTGTCCTCAAGCGCCTTCGACAACTTGATACGCTGATGCTCGAAACTAAGTCCCAAATGACCGAGCTGAAAGGGTTATTAACGACAGGAAACTTAAACAGACCACCGCGAAGTGAGCCACGCGACGTCGATCCTCCTCTGGCCGCACAAGATACTAGTCCCGTGATTCCCGCTGTTAGAGACTGAGCTCATATTTGCCTGATGTGGTGGCTTCCCGACGATTCGGTGCACTTGTTCAAGCCCCTGTCCGAGTGGACACAAGCTGATCGATCTAATGCCAAAGTTACGCGCAGCTGGTTTAGCGTCGCAAAGTTGATTGGTGAAGATGTCGCCATGTTTGCAAACATGATGGGGGAGTCCGACAAGACGCGCTGGCGGAAAGCGGTATTTCCGGTCTATCGCAGTTACTATGCCAATCACTATGGTGAGGCTGGTGAAACAAGCAAAGAGCACACATTCACTGTGTCGATGCTGGCCTCGTTTATTAGAAACGACCGCAAACATCGCACGAATGTCGCCTGCCCAGCAAAAGAACTACCCGAATACTCGACATACCTTTAGGAATGACCTCGTACTTCCAGGTATGATCTCGTACTTCCTGGTATGACCTCGTACTTCCTGGTATGAACTCGTACATTCCAGTCTGATCTTAGCGTACTTTTTGGAATGAATGTTTCGTACTTTTTGGTATGAAGTCGTACCTTTTGGTATGACCTCGTACTTTTTGGTATGAACGCGATAGTTAAATGAACACCATAGTAGCAATGAAAAACGTCGTAGACATCAGTCTTATGGCCTCCCCGTCTCACTACAGCCTCAACTACTTCAAGCCGCCTGCTTTGCCTTCAGGTACGATTCCTTGTACTGCCGAAAGGTAGCACATGGCCCAATGCTCTCCAGTTTCGAGATGGTCTTTTTCAACTTGGTCACTTGCTCACCCCGCTCGGCTTCGGCCTTGTCCTTCCGAGCTTGGAATTCAGCCAGGTGTCGGTCCCTTGCTCTCATGTAGCGCTCCACCATCTTGCGATAGTCTCGAAAGTGAGTCCCGGTTTATCGCTTTTCGCGACTTTGCCGGCTTCTTCTTGCCACACACCTTGCGGTGCTTGGCCATGTTCGACTTGGACACGAGCTTGGAGCATGTGGGGCACTCGCCCTTCGCCGGGGCGGTGTCACTGCTCTCCATTGTCCGACCAATTTCTACGACTTATAAATTCGGAGCGTCTGGTTGGTCAATACTGATTTTTGTTGTGGTCGCATATGATTGGCTAATAATAATGTTATTTGGGTGTTATTTGGTGTTGTTTCAGGGAAAGAAGTAGAGCTTACTATGACTGAAACAACACCTCAATAGTAGCCCCTCTAAGCAAACATCTCGCTATTTGTATGTAAATTCACCTAACCCTATATAATCCTTTACGTGCGGCCTGAGGTGTTGATTCACTCAAAGGAAGTCGAATCTCTGTACTAGGGATTTGTATGGGGCGGTCGTGGGAAGCAACTTCTTCGTGCCCAAACAACACCCGAGGGTTATTTAGTGTTATTTGACCAATGATCGACCGTCACGCTTCAAAAAAAAGTGCAGACACTTTTTCAAAATAAAAATGGAAAAATATTTGTTATTGTGACTTTGGCGAATTAGAAAGTGTAGTCATACGACACCTTTTGCCGGCCAAAGTGGGCTAATCAGCATCCAATGTGGGCAGGATTAATTTTAGGCGGCTGACAGAAACCCAAAACAGCCCAAAACTGTTTTTTCACACAATCAAAGTGGGCTAATCATCATTCAAAGCGGGCAACTACCAGCCAATCATTCGTACATGTACAGTACTTCGCATGCGCCCGAAATGGAGACCACAAAGTCAATCTGCAACTGACATTACACAACCCAGATGCCTTCCCAAACCGCCACTAAGACCCACACACCTGAAGAACGCCGTCGCGTCCTCAAAGCATACCACGCCGGTGGCAACTGGCGTGCTGTTGCCCATTATAATGGGTTCCCACGGAGCACAGCGGAGCGACTCGTCTTGCTTCGACTTGGTCCATACAGCCCCATGTGTAACCCGATTGAAAACTGCTTTAGCGCTCTTGAAGCGCACATCAAAACCTACCTAGCTACAGCGAGGGAAGAGATGAACGACCCACTGACCGAGAGTATTACTGGTCCACCAATTTCGAAGACAGAAGCTCGCATGAGGCTTCTCGAGCGAGCTACCAACACTTGCATGCCGCGAATCACTCAGCGCATGGTGCAGAACGTAGAGCTGCACGCTTCGAAGTTTGTGCATGCAGCAATTCGTAAGGAAGATATGTCCTATGGCCAGTAGTTTGCCCGCTTTGAATGATGATTAGCCCACTTTGATTGTGTGAAAAAACAGTTTTGGGCTGTTTTAGGTTTCTGTCAGCCGCCTAAAATTAATCCTGCCCACATTGGATGCTGATTAGCCCACTTTGGCCGGCAAAAGGTGTAGAAAGTACGTGTCATACCTCCAAGTACGCGTTCATACCAGAATGTATGATACGACCGCAGATTCTTGCCACGTGGTTCACTTTCAGATCGGCGAGATGGCAGGTGTTCACGATCTGGTGAAGGAAGGCCAAGCAACAGCAAACGGAGTGATCAAGAAGGCGACGCAGCCAGTTTACGAATCAAGCTTTAAAAGGTTTGCAGAATTCTGTCTTGCCAATGGCTATCCAGATCCTCATACGGAGCGCCATCATGAACTTCCAGCAGTGTTGGTCGCATACCTTCAGAGTATTTCCGCATCCACTACTGTGTCGCTACAGACAGCGGAGAAGGCATGGTCTGCTGTCGCTAGCTACTACAACGCACACGAAAACAGCGATGGGACGGATGTGAACAAGTGGAGCGTGGTGGAGGATGAAAGTGGAAGAAAACGTGGATACGGAAATCCAGCCCGCGATCCGTTCGTCCGCCAGTTTATGCGTGGTCTCAAGAAGAGAAAAGCGACGGAATACGTACCGGCCAGAGCTGTTCCAGTCTCCCTCCAAATGATTAGAGTTTTGCACACCTTTCTGGATTCACCGTGCGGTGTCCGAGGCTTCACGAAGGAATGCCGCGTGTGGTTTAAGGCTGTGTCTTCGTTTGCCTTTTACGGTATGTGCCGAATCAACGAAGTGTTAACGCTGAAGTGGAGAGATGTTTCGCTGCGCCAGTTCCGGGCCAGCCGGTACATACGCACTGTTCAACCGCAAGACCGAAATAGCAGAGGGGCGCTCCTACAATCTCCACAATCTCGCAGAGGAGGAAGCCCCGATCAACGCCTACAAGCACTTGTGCGATTGGGTGGAATTTGCATCGAAGGAAAACGGTCACACTTGGAGAGACGATGACTATGTTTTTCCGGCGCTGAAAGGTCTCAGTAAGAAGGCTATGAAGGTCAATGGTGACGCTACAGGCTGCGAAAAGGTGACGTTTGGTTGGGGCAAAAAGATGGGAGAGCAGAGTTTCATCACGCTACTGAACTGTATTGTGAGTTCACTGAATCGAAAGGGTCAAAAGACACCTGGCTACGTGGCGAAGCATTGGTACAACAGTTGGTTTACGTCGCACACTTTTCGTCGCGGCGGGGCCCAGTACCGCTTCATGTATGCAAACCCAGCGCGTCGCTGGTCGTTACGGATGATCAAGTGGTGGGCCGGTTGGAGTGTTTCAGAGTCGACAGAAACGCTTGTACGCTATCTACTTGATCTCACGGTTCAAACGGAGGACAGCGAACTTGCAGACTGCCTGGCGCCAGATAAGACTTATCTTCATGGGTGTCCTAGTGCGCCTTACGAAGCCAGCAAAAACGTGGAAGAAGGGCCTGTCCTCAAGCGCCTTCGACAACTTGATACGCTGATGCTCGAAACTAAGTCCCAAATGACCGAGCTGAAAGGGTTATTAACGACAGGAAACTTAAACAGACCACCGCGAAGTGAGCCACGCGACGTCGATCCTCCTCTGGCCGCACAAGATACTAGTCCCGTGATTCCCGCTGTTAGAGACTGAGCTCATATTTGCCTGATGTGGTGGCTTCCCGACGATTCGGTGCACTTGTTCAAGCCCCTGTCCGAGTGGACACAAGCTGATCGATCTAATGCCAAAGTTACGCGCAGCTGGTTTAGCGTCGCAAAGTTGATTGGTGAAGATGTCGCCATGTTTGCAAACATGATGGGGGAGTCCGACAAGACGCGCTGGCGGAAAGCGGTATTTCCGGTCTATCGCAGTTACTATGCCAATCACTATGGTGAGGCTGGTGAAACAAGCAAAGAGCACACATTCACTGTGTCGATGCTGGCCTCGTTTATTAGAAACGACCGCAAACATCGCACGAATGTCGCCTGCCCAGCAAAAGAACTACCCGAATACTCGACATACCTTTAGGAATGACCTCGTACTTCCAGGTATGATCTCGTACTTCCTGGTATGACCTCGTACTTCCTGGTATGACCTCGTACATTCCAGTCTGATCTTAGCGTACTTTTTGGAATGAATGTTTCGTACATTTTGGTATGAACTCGTACTTTTTGGTATGAACTCGTACTTTTTGGTATGAACGCGATAGTTAAATGAACACCATAGTAGCAATGAAAAACGTCGTAGACATCAGTCTTATGGCCTCCCCGTCTCACTACAGCCTCAACTACTTCAAGCCGCCTGCTTTGCCTTCAGGTACAATTCCTTGTACTGCCGAAAGGTAGCACATGGCCCAATGCTCTCCAGTTTCGAGATGGTCTTTTTCAACTTGGTCACTTACTCACCCCGCTCGGCTTCGGCCTTGTCCTTCCGAGCTTGGAATTCAGCCAGGTGGTCGGTCCCTTGTTCTCATGTAGCGCTCCACCATCTTGCGATAGTCTCGAAAGTTTGCTGTCAGCGTCTCAAAGTCGTATTCAGTCTGGTCCTTTGCTTTACGTGCCAAAGCTACTCGCCGGCGCTCATTGGAATACTCCACATCCGTCATAGCGTCCAGTTCCGCTTGGGGCTTCATGTCGATATCGGCCTTCAGTCCATCTCCAAAAGCGTTGAAGGCCATGGCAGTCTTGTCCCAGTGCGCCATCACTTCCTCAAGCGGGCTCCAAACCTGTTCTTCTGTCCGCGCAGCTTGTTCGGATGGAGAACGAAGATTGTTGCCCGGTAAAGCTCTTTCGGTGTGGTCATGATAGGACCGTGGTTGTACTTTGCCTTGCAACGTGCCTTCAGCTCTTCAAGAAAGTGGGCGAAAAGCTCTGGGTCCAAGCTGACACCATAGAGCAAATTTCGCTTCGATAGAGCTGTCCAAGCCGTACACTCCAGTTCTTTTACCTCAACTTGCTGAGCTTCGAGTTCAGAGAGCTGCTTCCGAGCCACTAAACGTTACATGGGTTAAAAAATAAAATATATTTTTCAAATATTTACAATATATACCTTCAAGGCGTCCGAATTGGTCGAATATGCGCTTTTCCTGCCGCTTTTGGAGGACCTTCACCTTATTGCGGGCGTATGAGTCCCGGTTTATCGCCTTTCGCGACTTTGCCGGCTTCTTCTTGCCACACACCTTGCGGTGCTTGGCCATGTTCGATTTCGACACGAGCTTGGAGCATGTGGGGCACTCGCCCTTCGGCGGTGTGGCGTCACTGCTCTCCATTGTCCGACCAAATTCTACGACTTACATGATCGGAGCGTCTGGTCACTGTTCCTCGTTGATTATTGGTCAATACTGATTTTTGTTGTGGTCGCATATGATTGGCTAATAAAAATGTTATTTGGGTGTTATTTTGGTGTTGTTTCAGGGAAAGAAGTTCATTTCAAATCCCAAGCGCAAAAGCACTCAGCTAAGCACTTCACCGTCAATAATCCAATCAGAGTGGCTTCGAAATGAAGCCTGCACGTTAGCGATGTGTTAGAAGTAAATGTCATTGCGCAGCCATGTTGCGTAAAACACTGTCGCAGTTTGTGTTCCTCCCTCCTCTAGCAGCATCCTTGTTTGCGCTTTGCGCTTTGCGCTTCGACATGCTGTTTTCCCTTTGACTCCATGAGATAAACAATGCTCCAGTTGAATTAAAAACCTTGAACCACTAGCTCCGAAAGAGGAGCCCCAGCAATGCTGAGTAAGCATTATAACAGGCACTAGACGCTGTCGAAGTCAGGCCTTGTCCAATTCAGTATTACACGGAATTGGCTGTAGTTGCTGCAGTAGTAATAATCTCAATACAACACGCTGCAATAATAAAAGCGGCCGCAATAACTGCAATATCGCGAAACAGCTGCCCAGCGCCTTCTCGAGCGACTTGCCCACCTTCTTGGCTACATCACGCATAGAGTTAAGAAGCACACGTGACGACACTGACCTCCATCTAGACATCGAGCGTGTCAGCTCGTTGTCGACTTCCGACAGCGGCATATTCCGCTCGACGACCCATCTCATCCACTGGAAGCGATGAGACGTCTCTTCAGACACGAACCCAAAATCCCGGAGGGTACTGTCCTTGGAAGACAGCGTTGCTGCGTATAGGTCCTTGAAGCCGTCGTGCTTATTAGCCAGGTGCCCGATCAAGTTGGAGTATCCAGTATTGGCGATTTGCTTGCGCTCGGAGCCACAATGCTTACACCGATAGAGGCCATGACCAAGGTTCTCGTAGAAGTAGGCGCAGATGTCTTTGTTCGTCACTGTTTAGACAGAGCGGGAGTTTTTGAGAATGAAAAGGTCACCATGCAAAAGGATTCGCTGTTGGCCAGTGATTTAAGGTAGTTAGGTGGTCAGTATGGAGTATAATGAACGCAAAAGAGCTGGCTTCTCGGGTTAGGACGTCCATCAGTTCAATTGTGTCTTGCGCAAGCACTTATGTTATATTGTATTGCAATTTTCGAGAAATATCATATTTTATTTTTTGTGAATATCCCAGTAATCCGTTTTTTTATTTTTAGAAACTGATTTTATCGATACTGAAATTTTTTATTCAGACCCCTGGTCGAAGTCTCATTATCTGAGTGGGAGTTTAATGTTCACGCCCTCGGGATATCCTAGTTGCACCATCTTCACTTCGTCGTCAAGAGGTTGAATGAGTTTCTTCCAGTCACTGGAGGAAAGAATCGTGTATCTTTGTAGATCCTCCAGGGCACAATTGCAACAACAACAACACACAGCGGATAGCAAACAATTCGAGAGGTCATCTATTATTCGCTTCAAATGGCAAAGGAATCACATGTTGCTTGTCTGGACTGGACACATTCGCGGCAGAAATTGCTTCTAGCTATTGTTCGCGCGCAACAACGCCATCTTTGCCGCCTGCTTAGCCCTCTTGCTTCCACTGATGTACGCATCACGCAAGGCAAGCAATGCGTTGATCTTGGCTTGCGAGACTGATGATTGACCCATAGCAACTCTCGTATAAGTAGTTCCCCAGCCACGTGCAATTTTGTCAAGTTTCTCCACTGTAGCGCTGGACAAAGGGCTGCGTTCTTCCAATTCCTCTTCGTCACCAGTAGCGAAACCGCGTTCCTCGACGTCCACGGAGTCCTCAGACGGGTCTTCTTCCTCCTCAACGAGGTACTTGTGGCTCCTCAGAAGTCGCTGGCTCGGGTTGCTCTCCGCCATCTTGGAGATCTTGACCTGGTTGGAAGTGGCAGCAGCAGCCGTGTCGCTTGCGAAAAGGAAGGACGCTACGGCGATCACCAGAACTTGAGAGAGACGCATGTCGTTTGTTGCTTGGCTTGAGGACGAAGGAAATTGCAAAGTGAGGATCGAGCAGCCCCACGAGTTGTGGGCCAACACTGCCCTGTCGTCATAACGTCCGCGATGCTGAACTTGTACGGGGGTGGCTATGAATGCCATTGTCCGGCCGGGTTCATCCTGTCCTGTGATAGATCATGGGATAATGTTGTATTAAAGTACAATTTGTACACGTAGTAGTTGAATTGAGTCTTAAATGTAACTCATTTCACGGTGCCGGAATTTATGTACATGTACTGTATTAGAATTTCCTGGATCGACATCTGGATTACAGAATGAACAGTTTACCATAATCGTCCGCTTCATCTGTTTCTTTAGGATTACGGTATGTACAGTTTTGTCGTAATTGCCTCGGATTCCGAGGTGGCATGAATCCGATACGACAAAAACGCCTCCATTTTTCCACCGGTATTTGGCGTTCAGTCTGGAAAAGGGACGAGGTACTTTCCTAACTTGAAAAAACGAGATGGTTGGATCGATGTGCTCTACTCTACTACGACGGTGAACTCTCACCCTCTGAAGGAGCTTGGATGCCCTCAAACCCGAATTCACAATGGAATATGTATCATATGTATCGCTGCAACGTTGTCTTCTCCCGGTTGTCCATGATGTGATGCTCTGAGTGGTTTTTGGAGATCTCATACTTGGCTCACGGCTATATTTCTTGATAAAGCTTTTTTGGCGGCTTCATACTGTTTTTCATGCAACGTGGAGGCTCCAAAATGATATACACTTTCGTGAAACGAGACCGAGCACACAAGCGGTGCTAAGCTCCTTCCGCAGTCATTGTCAATTCATCTACTCTCATGCAGATGAAATTGGTGTTGATGAGGCCGTAGTCGTCGAAATCCTTCGACAACTTAATTTGGAACTGCTGACTGCTGAGGTTTTACCTCCTCCAGAACATTGAATTCGGATTCCTCGTGCGTAATGGTCAAGCGATTTCCAGTTTTGATATGTTAAGTTTTAATTGGCAAAACGAGAAGTCCGATAACTGTTAAGCAACAAAATTCTTCCGGTACGGTACAATGTTACATTGTACCGTACAGGTATCGCCTTGTCTTGACGTGACACTGCATTGCTTCACGCGACATGGCGGCGGTGACATTTACTTCGGTGAAACACAGACGGTGTCGCCAAACATCGCTAGCGCGCAGGCTTCATTCTGAAGCCACTATCATTCTTCTGATTGGAATATTGACGGTGCTTATGCGCTTGGGGTTTGAGTCTGAACAAAATGAACTAACCTCCCCCGACAACGAATATGGACTCCTCGAGGCTAGACGTGAGACATTGGTAATATCATAGGTCTGCAACATATCCAGCTAAAGTTAACCAACTTTGACCTTGCTAATTGCAATTTGGAGCCGATCAGCGGGTGATCACACTAAAAATTCTACACATGTTTATTCTAGACGAGAAAGCTTTCTTTGTTAACACGATTCGCTTTCCAACTCATAGTGAGGCGCAAAAAGCTGTGCAAAGTTTGCGTTAAAGCTCGTAAAGGACGCCGGTGGTGAAGCATTCAAGATTGGGCGTGGTGGAGACAATGCTATGAAGCAGGGCATTTCGGGCGCATTGCAACCACCGAGTTTCGGGCAGTACATTTGGATTTTGCACCACAATGGAAGCATTAAGTGCTCAACACTCTTGAAAGAGTAGGTTATTGACGGAGCTGATCGAAACTTTGCCATATACATATGGGCTGGCTGAAGCAGTCTTCATTGTTTGGAGAATGGTCTGGTGTAGATCTAAGTCGAGTTGGTGAACTTGAAAGTTCACCCCGTGCAGTCCGGTGAATAGCTTCCCCATCCTTAACTATGTGTACGCAAATATGTAGTCTTATCAGTTCTATCAAAACTAAATGCTGTTCAAGATACTAACACCCAAAGTTCGACTCGGTCAACCACTTGATAAAGTGCTGTTTGGGTCGGCAAATGGGCTCACATCATACCAGAAAACAGTGTCAAGACGCTAACAAACCTGAAAACGGAGAAAGATACTAAGCTCACGTGTTCTTCTGCTTGTTTTCATCGCGAGCAAATTTAGGATCCGCTTCAGGGAATACATATCAGGATAGACATATCAAGGCCTCCAAGTTTTCGAAAGCTCACGTCCAAACGGAACCGATGTTGTGCTTCCTCTGAAATGGCTTACTACAACGACAACTGTAGCCACAGAAAAACAAACTTTCTGAAGACGACACCGTAAATTCTAGCTGATCGAGTACGGGAGATACTGTCGCCAACAGCATCCATAGAAATGCCGAACTCCACTATTTGAACTGACGAATAACGAGCAACTTCGCGTACTATAAACCTCATCTATTTGGATCGCAGCACTCGACATCACCACTCCATTCAACTTCGTCATGGATCGATCTACGATGGAGAAGATACCCAACCATGTCAAGCACGAGTGTTGAGTGGGCGCAGGTGTTGTTGACACTAACTAAACGTAGTGCCTCTGTACTTCACACTGCTGTATTTACCGGCATTTGAACAACGCTACGTGACTATTGGAACATATCGTGTGGCAAGAATGGTGAGGCGGTGGATCAGGGCCGTGAAGCACTCTTGCAGGATGTGAACCTGGGAATTAAACTACGACGGCGACGGCAGAAAGGTGTGTTTGATAGCAGACTCGACAAGCGCAAGAACAAGTTGAAAACAAAAGGTGCCAAATGCCATACAAGATGTGAGCGCGAGCTGGCCCAACTACACATGCACGAACGGTAGCAGGGTTATACCTTTATAATTTACATTTGTAGGTAGGAGACGTCACATTATAGTGACTTGGGCGCCTACCGCGGATGTGAGTCTCGTGACTCCGTAGGCGGATGCAGCTGTGCGCGTCTTCGGGTGTAGGTAGCCGACTAAACCGCAATAATTTTTTAATTTCCATTCAACTTCGGCATCAATCCGACTATCTCGATGGAAGAACGGAAGCGTATAAGACAATTGGAAGTACTTGCTCGGATGGTAAAGTGGCAGCACTCTTGCAAGAAGCGAGTAGGGGGAGGACGCAAACTCCCATTAGCGCAATGAGAGCACTGCATGAGGGTAGCCACTCCCCCCAAGATCGGCCACGGATTGTGCTTGGCTCCAAAAGGCTGTAGCAAACTCACGACTTGCACAAACTGCACTATACACCGCCTCAATCTTGTATCAAACCCTCAAAAGCAGGGATTGGAAAAATAATTTAAGGCACCCGCACCAACCTCTGGACAATATCCAATTGCATTGGTAGTCGCAATTATAACTGCGGTTCAACGTGTGTTGTATGTGGCACGCAACTTGCGCGGCGCAAGAGTCTGGAGTCCAAAAAAGTCGATTCGGTGTTAGGAATATAATATAATAGCCGTCTGCTGGAGGAAGCGAAATGACTCATTTCCTCATTTAATGAGGACTAAGGAAAGGAAGTAGACAGGGATCAAATGTCACGCCATCGAGGCCCAATTCGAGCCACCAAACGCCACGATTCCGAGTGGGATGAATCGCCACACGCAATACAAGTGAGTCACTGCCTGCCACTTCCATCATGAGCATCGCAAGATGCACTTTTACCGCTCGGTCTGGGCGAATGGTGTTGGAGGTGATTCCTCTTATTGGTATTATGTTACCTGCAGCTCTGCTGCTTACGTTCCTAACCTGCATAGCTCCTCTAGGTGGGAGAGGCCGTTATTATCAACGCCACCTTCCTCTTCCGCTGGCCGTGGGTGTATTTACACAGTCGCGCCAAGCCCAGAGATTAGAGGATGATGACTGCTAATCCGTCCTGTACATAGGTACTGGACGCGTACGTCGTGGTGGCGCGTCCATCGAGCTCCAGCTCTACGTCTCCAAGCACAGGGTCGTTGGGTATCCCTGCACGCAGTGGTCCTGTCGGTCCAAGCGGGTCTTTCCTCTTGGGTTTGATCCACGTGTTACGCATCCAAGCGCCCCACGCTACACTGAGGAGGAAAGCGACAAACGCCATGAAGCACAGCGCTGCTCCTGACGCCAATAGTGCGCAATGTACAACGCCGTCCAATGCATCGCAGTAACGTACGTAGTCACTGGCAGCCAGTGCGCAACCGGCGCTCATGAACAGCATCGTGAAGACGGCGTCCACGCCGAAGCTCCAGGGCGCAGGCATGACAGCGCATCGCAGCGTAAAGACCAGCAGAAGAAAGAAGGCGTCGTAAAGGCAGGCGGCGAAGGACACGATCATGACGAAGTTGACGGCAGGTCCGCCATAGTAGACGGTCACCTCGTGGGTGTCGCCGCCGTCTGTCCGGAAGGTCATCTTACGTGCCTCGAAGCTGGCGGCCACGAGCGAGAGCGCCACTACGCACGTGGCGAATTGCAGTGAACGCAGCGTCAAGCAGATCATCCGGTCATGCTGCTGGCCGCAGCGCAAGGTCGTCTTCATGGTATTTGCGCTGCCAAGGCGAAATGTAAAATTGAGACGGTTTCAAACAAAATGATGCTTCGGCGCCATTTGGGATTTTCGAGATAATCGGCTTCAAAGATAGACCATCTGAAAACGAACTTAAGTGAAACTAACGTAGTCTTTTGTATGTGTACCTATTTTTCATAAGTGTATCGGTTCCAGAAGGGATGATCTTTCCCATTTTCAAAGATGAGTGGCGGGGAACATAGTTCGCCCCCCGAGGTCCATGACCTTGTAGCAACAATGGAGGTAGGTGTGGAGGTCAGCAGTGAGGCAGTAGTTAACGACAGTGGATGCGGTGTTGCCAACAAAACACGGTCATCCTCGCGACTCTTGTTAGGATCGCTTCAGCCCGAACCAGAACAATCCACAGGTGAAGCTTCTGAAGACAGTTCCTGGGATCCAGCCACCGGGGACTCCAGCGAAGGTGGCGAGGCTTCTGTCGAAGAGATTCTGGACGACCTATCCAATTCAGAACCAGAGGATGTAGTGATTTTGGATGGAAGCATCAATTTGAATAACGGAGACCTTCGCGAGCGTGTGACCGAATTAATTGGAAATGATGACTGCGATGACCGATGCCTGGAAGGATCAAATATTCAGCATGACTGAATCAAAACCTGGCGTCGTGAGCTGTCGAGTTGGGCCTACAGAAAACTTGGTCGAGCAAGACCTGAGACGTTCCTACGACGGCATTGCTACGGATGCTGGGAAACTACGTGAGTTATTTGACACCCATCTTGACAGACTGGAGCCACCAATGCCAAACTTTGAAAAAAAGCAGCAAATGTTCAACAGAGTCCGCCCGTACGTCCCTGAAGAGTTCGTGAACGACCCCATTTACTCTGCTCCAAACGACGAAGAAGAGAGGATCGCAAAAGAAACCATCCTGGCCCGCCGAAAGGCCGCCGTCCAGAGAAAGCAGAATGCTGCTTCTAAGAACCACAGCACTAAAGCTATCACGGAGGTTATCGAAGATCACATCGGGAACGGGAACGACGCTGATCAGACGAAACCTACTTCCAACCGATTGAAGCGTGCCAGGAAGAATCAATAGAACAAAATGTTCCCATTTATTCGAAATGATGCTTCCATCCTTTTCCCAAATACCCAAAATAGAGAATGAAATTACCCATTCTGATCAGAATATACCCTTCGACTTTAAGAAGTAGTACGTTCAGTACAAAATATGAAGGTGTTCTTGGGCGAATTATAAGCTCTCCGTAGGCGCAATCGAATCAACGCAAGAAAAGGAACCAATCTATATAATAAAAAAAAATTCGAAAATGACGACCTCGGCCGAGGCAACTTTTTCAAACGAGCACACATTGGAGTGTACTCAACTATTTGGACATCTGAAAACATTAGAAGAAAGAGGAGATAACTGTCTTTGCGACGAGGCGTCTAAATCGCGATTCGTACTTAGGCTCGGAAGCATCATTTTGTTTGAAACCGTCTCAAATAAAGTAGCGGCGACTTGCGCCATTTTGCTGCCCAACTTTTGAGCTTGCTGTTGATACGTGCCCTAACCCGCAGTAAAATATCGTTCTTTTCCAGGATTCTTGGTTTAAGTATGCGTTTCTCACCTGCAGAGTTAAAAAAATTCATTTATATTTAAGATAGCAGTATCAACATTAAAAATCAAGGAAATGCAAAAGAGTAACTTTTATTCAGGAACGGTTCTGCTAACGACCTGAAGCATGTCGCTCTCGTAGCCTTCCTCTATTGCCAACATGACGGGCAGTGTACTCTTGCTATCGAGCTGTTAGGAAATTGAGGTTAGCAAAGTTCTTCAGCACGAATGTCTCTCCCGAAAGTCTTCTAATCCACCTAAAGTTTAGCGCGCCAGGAGAACGAGTTAGCTGACTGTTACCATGATGAGCAAGAACAGCATTTTGTTGTTCAAATGGTGTGTTCAAAGCTACCTACCTGTTCACACTTGTCAGTTCCACGATGAGGTTAGGCGTAAAACCCGTATGGTCAACAGACTTTTCGTGAATACACAGTTCTGCTAAAAACCTCTAGTCATGAGAATGAAGATGTATTTGGAAATTATCACAAAAGGCGGGGATGCAGATGTTGCCTTCAGTTGACACGCAGCTCGATCACCAGCGAGTTTCGGCCGACTCAAGACCATTTCCCAGCCAAGTGTCGGTAGCGGCTGGTCATAGCGCGAGTTGAAATGAACGCCGCTCGCCATGATTTCCTAAACCCTGGCGACAGTACAATTGCTAACGCTGAGCTGGTCTCAACTGCAGCTAATGGACTCATTGCGATGGGTAGGGATCAAGAAGACGTGCATGCAGAAACACCATGCTCGTTTTCGTTTTAGACGGCGCTGTGGAAACCCCACAGGAAACGCCGGCAGGTTTCACAGGCCTTTCCTCTCGACACTAGGATAATGCTTCAGTTCGAAGCGAAATGCAAACCTAACGCACTATTATGATATAAAACTTTGCCTGACAAAAAGCAAATGTGTATGCAAGTTGACCTCCTGCTGCGAAGTTTGTTTTGCATTCTGTAGCCTGTTCAGTGCTCGCAACGGCATCAGTTCATTGTCGAAACTCGAGCGTTTTACCGTTTTGACAGACTTTCAGCGTGAAAAATCCGGATAATTCCCACCGACTTGTCCTGTCAACGTTCAAGTTGCTCTCAATGATCTGTCTGTCCAAGGCTTGGGCGCGACTCCAAGCAAGATATGCCTCCCGAGTGGAATTGAAATGGGTGGCCGAGCTCGAACAGGCACTGAGCTCAACGCTTAAGTCAAGCCTTGAAGTCAGGAAGTCCATGAGGTCCATAGATTCTACTACTAGTAGTACTTGCGTATTCACATTGGTTCCAGCGCTACGAGCAAGTGTGAAGTTCCCCTGCTGCCAGACGTTGTGATATCCGACGCCACCTCATTACGAGCCACACCTGATGTACCCATCAAAACACAGCGTTGCCACAGTACCGTCGTCGAGGAACAGAAATGGAGCACACATGAATAACAAAATGCCGCCAAGCTTTTCGGGTTAATATTAGTGGGTCTATCCTATTGTACAGCTCTTTACACTAAGAGAAGGCTGTTGGAGGGCCTATGCCGTTGCGGCCTGTGAGCCGCTCGCAATCTCCTCCTCTCGAACGGTCTTGCTGCCAGAGAGGATTTCGTACTCACACCTGCTGCCGTCGATGAAGTTGGTCTCGTCGAACTTCAAATACAAGTTCTTGGCCACAGGGCGCAAGCCTGAATAGGCGGCCGAGACGCCACGGATCAGACCGTTCTCGAGCTGGTCGGCAGACTTGGGCGCGATGCGCAGGTCGAAGCACTGTTCCTTCGAGCCAAGGTACCACTTAGTCAGCTCGCCACAGACGCTCACCACGCAGTTCGGGTTCGAGCGCACGTCGAAGTTCACGACGGCCGACTCCAAGTCGTCCGCGGGGCTCAGGCGGCGGTCATTGAACATTACCACTGTCTCACCTCCCACTATTTTCTCCGCGATGGGGCGCAGCTTCCGTGCTTCGCCGACCTTGCCATCCTCCCAGGAGGCGACGAGCACGCGGACGGGGGCGGGCGTGGGGTCGCTGCTGACGATCTTGTCCAGCAGTCCGCGCAGGTGGGTCTTCTGCTGCGGCTGCTCTTCCTGTACGGCAGCGGCGACGACGCCGGAGAATGCGAGGAGGGCCAGGAGCACGAGATTGCGTAGGAGCTGCATGGCTGTCTGTGGTCAAGTGTGTGTCTGTGCGTCTCTGGGTTGGGAGCTGCTAGGCGAGGGCGCTGTTCCTCGGTCCTTGGCAACGGTGCCACCTACTCTCGCTGTGTGCTAAAAACAGAAAATGAGAGCTCCCAAAGAAGGTAGGCAGCGAGAGTATGAGGCAGACAGTCGCAACCCACCCATCGGCCCACGGGAATAGAAACCTAGCCCTACCGCGTATTCGTAACGCGCTATTCGGCTCTAAAAATACATACTGCGCGCATAGGGGCAAGGTGGCTACAGCCGTTTCATCTCGCCCAAGTATCGGAATCAGCGGGGTAATCCACTGTGAGGTGTAGATTCCTCTTGTAGTCGATTGCAATTCATTACGACAGGTGCTTCAAAGCCGTCATCGAATTGGACGATTGCGGGATCTTTTGAGCCATCATCAAGAGCGCGCGGGCCAATGACCGCGGGGCCGTTCGCTGCGCCACCGACCGCATGGGCATGCAGTAATGGGGCCACCCGGCCCAGCGCCAGTGGATTATGGAGCGATGAATTTGCAGTGGATTGCCGCGCGATGGGGGCGCAGCTGAATGGAGGCAGCCATCTCGTCGATGCAGAGGAAGATCTTTTTGCTAGACGAGCGTGGCAATGCAGTGTACCCATCAACCGAAGCGGGACGACCTGGTACCGTAGAATGCCATTGCCGAGCTTCAAGCGTAGGTCGACACAAAGAATCGAGGCGCATCTCGCCAAAAGATCGCCCCGACTTGATTGCCCCTTGCAGTTTCAAGTCAAGTGGCAACGCAAGTTGGTTGTGCCTGGCAGGTTGGCCATTGATGGACGGGCGCCATCATGGCCCATCGACGTCTTTGATTCAAGCGCGCGCTGTTCGTGGTACATGCGAGAGAAGGGCTCCTTGCATCGAGTGGCTGTGCAGACTTGATCTGCGCGGGAAGTAGGCCTGACATTGTAGCAGGTCAACGTTCTTCAAAAAAATAGGCATATTTCCCCGAAAAATGGGTCCTCGATTTACTGTGCAAGTACATGATGTACATGTACCCCGTAAACGGCTACCGGCAAAGGAACTACAGCGTTAGACAACCCACGGCGCCATCAACTACACAAGCAGCAGGGCGTTAGACACCCACAGCGCTATCAGCGCCAGGCTTTTGGTGGCATCTGCTTGCGACAAAGGCTCTCAAGTTCGGGGTGCGGACTAATCCCGAGTACTGGAAGCCGGAAATCGAGTACACATACCGGTTACCGACAATACCGCCAGCGCCGGCCGAAACCCGAGTTCACATCGGTAGAATTCCAATGGCAGAATTCCGAGTACAAAAAATTGGCGGGAAAAAAGTACCAGGGAAACCTGGCAGAATGCGGCTAAGAACTAACGGAAATTCCCGATTAATACCCTCTACCCGAATAGTGCCCTCCGAGGGTAACCCGATCGTAACCTTCAACACAAGTGACCAGCTATTTTGTTGCAGCGCCAGCAATTCACTAGCACTGTCTACAGGTGTGCGTCTGTCCTATACCAGCAACGCTCATTCAGCAAAATGCCGTCAAGAATTCCCATGATATTGGCATCTACAAGACGTTCAAAAACCTACTCTACATGGAGATCATTGCGTAGAAGGAGAGCGACAAGGTCGAGCACGCTCGCTTCGGCAACCCGCGTATGCCGTCGGTAGCTGTAGTTTGTGAGTGGGTAAGAAAGGCATGGCAAGATACTACTGTCATCAACTCCGTCGCTGCTGCTGGCTTTACAGACAGCTACCTGGACTGGCATATTGAAAAGCACGACGTCTACGGTGAGCGATTCCGTACAAGCTGGGAAGCCGCTGACGAAGATCACGAGGACCCTGAGAACGTAGGAAACTTTAATCTGGACGAGCTGCACGATGCTCTTGATGATACTGCCCTGCTCGACGAGTAACCTTTCGGTAATACAGAGTAACCTTCGGCAATACAGAGTAACCTTTCGGCAATACAGAGTAACCTTTTGGATTTTGGGAGGGTACTATTAAATAGTGCCCGGGGTATTAATCGGGAATTTCCGTTAGTCAGCCATAACGAAGCATTCATTAATTTAACTCATTTATTGTCCGTAATACTGGGGTTTAAGCCCGCGTGCTCCGCACACGGAGCGTTAAACCGCCAGCCTAAGCCCGCTCCGGCTTCGCCTTCGCTTGATCCGTCGACAGCGCTGGGGTTTAAGCCCGTGTGCTTCGCACACGGAGCATTAAACCACCAGCCAGCGTTCTCCACCGCGCTTGTCCTCTCTCTGCTGTCCTTTACTGCCCAGCTACGCGCTCCGCGCGATCCCAGCCACCCCTAGCGGCTCGCTATGCTCGCGAGTACAGACCCTAAGCCCGCTCCGGCTTCGCCTGCGCTTGATCCGTCGACAGCGCTGGGGTTTAAGCCCGTGTGCTTCGCACACGGAGCATTAAACCACCAGCCAGCGTTCTCCACCGCGCTTGTCCTCTCTCTGCTGCCCTTTACAACCCACCTGCGCGCTGCGCGCGATCCCAGCCACCCCTAGCGGCTCGCTACGCTCGCGAGTGCAGACCCTAAGCCCGCTCCGGCTTCGCCTTCGCTTGATCCATCGGCAGCGTTGCTAAGCCCGCGTGCTCCGTCTCGAGTCGTTGTGAGCTAGTAAAACCGCAAAAGTACCGGTACGAACTGACCTCAATTCGTTTTGCAAAACCTCTCAAAGTCGGTTGGTGTACTCGGGATCCGGCCACTGGTACTCGGAATTAATCCCCTTCCCTCAAGTTCGCTTCACAATTGAGTTTTTGCTGGCCTGATAATATATCGGAAGTACGTGAATTACATGTACCATCGTATCGAAGTCGATTTGCCAGTGGCAATGTCATGATTGAGTTGGTAAAGTGTACAGTGTACAGTATGTACTGCCAACGAAGTGAATTGTTGGAAAATATCCACTTTCGTATGGATACTTTCGTGTCGGCGTGGAAAAAAAATTAGGGCGGCGAGCTTGAGTTTACTACAGCTCGCGGTCCTAAACGTTATCGTGCACTCCAGTAATACTCGTGTACTGTATCAGCTCGGGGAAATGCTTTTCGCTGCATCGCCAAAATCCAGGACGTTGCCGATAGATCTTTTGAATTGATCTTTGACTAGACGACACCGAACTCCGAAAAGATACTATGCACTTATACCTTTTGTTAAATCATGGTGCAACAAGCAGCTAGGGTGCGTGCTGTCGATGCCTAGCATTAATTCTACGTGTACTTGTACATGTACTTGTGCACCGAAACACATTCCGTAACACAAATTTAGGTAACTTTATCCCTTTAGCCTTCACAAATTAGCTGTTTACGATTCAGCCCTAGACATTGATTACCCCACTGCGAAGCGCAGTCCCCACTGTCATAAACTCGGCACAGAGCCTGGGCTGGCACCGCCCGGGCTTTACCGGAGTGTCTGCTCGTTTGAGCGGGCACAAGCAAATCGACGAGCGCCACGGACACCTCAGAATTGACATGCAAGCATGTCGACGACAGGCACGGCAAGTTGCAGCGATGATGGCACGGCAAGTTGCATTATTAGTGGCGATGGAGCTGGCTGGCTTCGGGCCAGAGATCTCAAGTGCATGTTGAAGACGATGAAAAAAGTGAAGGGGAACACTTGTAATATATTATGAGACATCACCCATGTGGTCTCCGTTGTCTGTGCGTGAGGGCCAGGCGGTCAGCAACTCGCGGCGGCAGTGGCAACGCCGTAGTGCCTGGCAACCATGCGCTCCAGTGCTCCGCGGATTGCTCCATCCACATCGTCCACCTCCTTGCCATCCTTAAACACCTTAAAGCAGGGGAGCGAGGACACGTCGAACTCTGCCGTCACGCTCTGCGACATCAAAAGCAGCACCACATGTATTCGATTAGTCCTGCCATGTTGCACCACAACCATCATTCTTGAAGAAATGCAGCCATGTGCCAAAGAGACACGGCGTTGCAGGTGCGAGGAGTAATGTGCTTCTGCAACACCAGGAAGAGTGTCTTACCTCGAGCTCATCAACCTCCAGGTGGGCAAACACAGCTGCGGGGAACCGGCAGCTTAACTCCTCGAAGAACGGTGCGATCTCCACGCAGGGCTTGCACCACGTCGCCCAGAAGTCCACTACCAACTGCAACAAAAGCATCAAACCATGATATAAGACGGTGCTACATTGGTACTCGATCTACTACTCAACGTACCGCCTTGTTCGTCCCTCGGTTTTGCTTCAAGAGCTGCTTCCACTGCTTCTCGGTGGTCACCGTCACAACATGTGACTTGTGGGGGCGTAGACCCTCGAGGGACAGCAATTTGCCATCAGTTTCATCTTCAGGAAGCTCCAGATCCACGTAATGCTTCTGGATATGCGCCTCCAGCCCGTTCCTGTCTGCACCGCGCATCTCGTCACACTTGACACCGTCACGGAAGAACTGGAACGTCGGCATGGACCTCACCCCGTAGCTCTTGGCCACGGATTGGAGTTCGTCCACATCCACTTTGAGGAAAACAGTGCACGTGTACTTGGCACTTAGCTCGTGATACACAGGACTGATGTATCGACATGGATTGCACCACGACGCGGAGAAGTCCACGACTACCGAGCGTTTGTTTGCATTGATTAGCTCCTTAAATCGATGCTCCGAAGTCACGTGGATCACGCGACTCTACAAGACACAAGAGATGCTGAGTCGATGGACAGAATCAAGCAGGGGGGGGGGGATACCTACGTCGCCACGACAGCAGCGATTGCTGTCTGGAGACGCAAGAGAAGCACGCAACACGAGAGAAGCACACGCACGTTGATGGGGACATACTCGTCGTCTTGGCGCAGCACGTTGCGCAGGAACCAGCCCCAGCAGCCTTGTGACATTGGATAGATCGCGTCGCTCTAACGGGCGCTGGAAAATCAGATACTGGTGTGCTCTACCCCAACGGCAAAGATGGGCGACGACGTAGCGACTAGAGACCATTGCTCGGTCTTGCGCGGAACAGGCGCGACGGGTTTGCTGCTCCAAGCTACGACAGCGACTCCGCTGGGATATCTATTAGATATTATCTAACGGTTAAGATTTCTTCAATGAAGGAGATTTTAAACTTGAATCCCACAGTAAAGTCCTTGATGCCGTCGTTGGTATCCAAGCATGCACTGCGAGCATGTACATACGCAGGGGTCTATAGTGAACACAATTCAAGTCGACGTGAGGTATGCTGTCCCAGAACGCTTGCCATCTACAGATCTACAGTCGTTATCAGACTTTCAACCCCGAGAAACCTGAGGTGGTAGCTGCACCTTGCATGAAGTTAGTGGATGACCATCGAGTAGTGCTGTACTTGCCCTCTCCAATACCATCCGGGCACATGTAGTTGTGAATCAATCGTATTCATTTTCTTAGCACGATCCCTATGCGCATCAGTTCTAGGCATGTTTGGCGACCATACTCTCCAGAGCACTCTTGATCGCTCCGTTTAGCTCATCCACAACCTTACCGCCCTTAAACACCTTGAAACTAGGCAATGACGATACATTAAAATCCTCAGCCACGCTCTGCACAGACATCACAGCAACCATCGAGTCGTCAGTCAGATATCCAAGCACCATATACATACTACCTGCAACTACAAGCTTCAGAATCAGACTCTCCAGTCTTACCTCAAGCTCATCGACGTCAACACGTGCGAATACGGTTGTGGCGAACCGGCCGCTAAGCTCCTCGAAGAACGGCGAGATCTCCACACACGGCTTGCACCACGTCGCCCAAAAGTCCACCACCAACTGTACCAAATACAACATACACGAGTAAAATTGCTGCTCCCGCATTAACAACGAAAACATCCAACGCACCGCAGTATTTGATTCCTGGTTCTGCTTCATAAGCTGCTCCCACTGCTCCTCCGTTTCCACATTCGTCACCTGTAGCTTACGTTGACGCAGTCCCTCGCTGCTTCCATTCACTTTCTTCTCCTCAGCCTCAATCACCGGCTTCTCGTCCTCTGGCAGCTCCACCTCCATGTAGTGTTTCTGAATAAGCGTTTCCAGCCCGTTCCTGTCCGCCCCGCGCATCTCGTCGCACTTGACACCACTGCGGAAGAACTGAAATGTCGGCATGGCGGTCACTCCACATCCTTGGGACACAGACTTAAGCTCGTCCACATCCACTTTGAGGAAGATGGTGCACGGATACTTGGCACTTAGTTCGTGGTACACAGGACTGATGTAGCGACACGGGCCGCACCACGTGGCTGTAAAGTCCACCACCACCGAGCGTTTGGTCGTCTTGCCCTTGCCAACGAGCTCTTTGAACTGTTGCTCAGACGTCACGTGGATCACACGAGACTAACAAATAAATATTAGCAGAGAAAGTCAATAATTAAAGCGAAAAATATCCAGTAACTAGGGTCGATGACCCTACATTTTCAGGAATCTTTGCGTCGTCTTGACCCAGTACATTCTTGCGGAACCAGTTCCAGAATCCCTGCAGCAACATAAGCGCGAACGGCAGCAGTGCGTACACAGGGATGCAGACCCCTCCAATACAGATCTAATTGCACGAGACAAGGAGTTAGTGCATAGTGGGCTACGAATTCTACAGATTCATCAGAACTTACAGTCGCTGCCATGGTGTTAAAAGAGAATTTTTTCGTATCCGAAAGTGAAGGTCACTTGTTCGTCTTGTGTATACCGGTTTAAAACCGATATACCATATGAATATCGAGGTTATTTGCTCTTGTAAAGGGATGTTTTGAAAAAAACCTCGTTCTGGTAGTGCAGGCTGACACCACCATCTCATTCCTGGGAGAGGAGACCGACGCCAACCAAAGTCCGTCACTACTTGTAGCTGTAACTTATCTAGAAGACCATAATGAGGGACACTGGCAAATCTGGAGGAAAACCTGGTGCAGCGGGAGGCAAGGGCCGCAAGAAACGTGAGAAGGGAACGGCCCGTAAGTTCGTGACGTCCCTCGAGGAGATGACGCTGCGTGACGAACAGGAGGAGCAGAAGCGCAAGGCCCGTCGTGATGACGGAGAGGAAGGAAGCGACGACTCAGAGGACGAGAGCAGCTCAGATGAAGAAGGAGAGGAGCTGGTGGCTTTCGAGCGCGTACAGACCAATTCCCTTTTCGGTTTCAGCAACAAGGCCGATGGTCCTACAGTGCAACAGGAGAAGAAGAAGGTGGGCTTTGCTGCTATTGCCAAGACGCAGAACCCAAACTCCAAGAAGAAATCCAACAAGGTCATGAAGGCAAAGGACATGGACGAGAACGCCGCTCCACAGCAGCTTAGTCGACGAGAGCGTGAGGCTATTGAGAAGGAACGTGCTGCTGCTTACTACTTGAAGAAACATTTGGCTGGTGAGACGGACGAGGCTAAGAAGGACTTGGCCAGGTTGAAGGAGGTGAAGCGTCGTCGTGAAGAGGCTGAGCAGCGTAAGAAAGAGGAGGAGGCTGGTACGTGTACAGTGACATTGATTGACCTGTAGTAGTTTTTTTTACTGATCTTCTTGATTGTTGTGAATTAATGCAGCTGCTGCTGAGCGCGAGAAGGCCAAGAAGAAGGTGGAAGTGAAGGACGATGGTGCGTTCGCTATGTTTTTAATTCCTTATCGTGCGTTGTATGGACATTCACATTAACTTGTCAAATTACAATTGTAGATGAACCTCTGGATGCGCGTGCTATCAAGGCGCTCAAACCAGCAGTCCTCAAGGAGAAGCTGAAAGAGCGGGACTTGTCTACTCAGGGCCAGAAGAAGGAGCTAATCCAGCGTCTCATCGACTACGAGAACGAACGCGCGTTATAGATTGCTACATTCATTCTTGCACGTCGATGTGTCCTTGGAGACAACCATTTTCAATTCAACCCGTGTTAACCCAACTTGTCAACTTTGTAGCCATTTTCATTTGCCTCGTCACATTTGTGTTATATCTGTAATTTTTCTAACCTTCTTTTTAGCCAATCATCTCCTTTCAATCCTACCTAAGTCGCCTCCATACAAAAACGAGATCCGACCGTAATGGCGTCGACGTCCGCTGCGCAGGCCGAGATGGTGGCCAGTATGATCGGAGAGAAGGTGCTGGAGACTCTGGATCAGAAGGATCAGAAGCTGGACGAGACTATCAAGAAGCTCGAGGAGGCAGACGACGACGAACTGGAACGTTTACGTGAAAAGCGACTTCAGGCCATGCAGCAGAAGGCGCGCAAGACGCAGGAGCTGTGTGCGCAGGGCCACGGCGAGTATTCGACCATTGCAGACACCCACGAGTTCTTCGAGACGATGAAGAAGAGCGACAAAGTCGTGGTGCACTTCTTCACGCCTGCCAATGCCTTCTGCCAGCTTGTGGATGGTCATTTGGCACGTTTAGCTCCACACCACCTTGAGACGAAATTCGCTCGCATCAACGCTGAAAAAGCAGAGTATTTAGTGGATAAGTTGGGTGTCTGGATGATCCCATGTATTGCACTAGTCAGTAAGCAGAAAGTGGAGAAAATGGTGCAAGGTTTGGACGAATTGGGAGGCACCGACAAGTTCTCCACTGCTTTCTTGGCCTACTACTTGAGTCTGCACAAGGTGTTGACGTATGAAGGACCGGAGCCAGAAAGCCCAAGTGATGACTGTGGAGGAGCCTATGCATCAGAAAACAACCCCATTGCAGCGAAGCAGCAGCTGGACCAGGAGCGGATCAACAGTATCCGTCAGAGCATCTTCTACGACAGCGACCTGGAGGAAGACGACGACTAATTGGACGGAAATTCACTGTCCACGAAGACACTTGGGACAAAATATGAAATAGTTACGCTGTATCGCTGCCTAATTGGGGGTTGTATTACGACTCCGCTTGTTTATGTTGATCTCTACTGGAGGCAAGACACTGATGTCTGTACGCGCGTTGTCGTTGCCGTAAATACTCCTTGCTATTGAGTCTACCACTTCCTAGAGTGTTTGTACTATTGGCAGCATTGTCAAAAGTGTCGTGACGCCACTTGGACAAGTTTGCAAGCGTCCAACTTTCTTTGCCTCGGGCGATGATGGCTTCCGCGCGGTCTTCCAAACCGAATGCGCGGATTTCAATGGCACTGGGGGTCGTTACGAACGTATTTGAGGTGGAAGGTATTGGCTCTTCGCTTGGACATATCTTCGGTTGCTTGGATAGCGGTGGGGCTTCGTCCAGCACGCGCTTTAGCGGCCGATGCTCCATTGTGCGACTTTTCGGAAATTTGGCGGGAATGTAAAAAATGAAAGTGGTAGAAAACATGAATTTGTTGCAGTTATTTAGAAGCAGCAAGTTAGGATGCCAGCAAGTCAGATCAAGCCCCATCCACAGTGCAGTGCGTCAAAGGTTTGTATCGTGAAACCAATATTCAACTGCGCCTAGAAACAACACCAGCAGTCGAATGGACAATCCTTGGTGGTGCCGCCCTTGCCAATTTGCAACGAAGCTTCTGTGTAAATGGGCAGTCCGTCTTCGTCGTAGCGAACTGGAAGCAATTCATTAAGAGAGTTAGATATTAAAAAAATCACAAGATCGTACTACATGTAGTAGAAAAAATAACCATACCAGGTCGCGGGTCGGGATTGAGGCCAACAGCGGAGGAGTTTGTGTCTGTATAAACAACAAGCACAGAATTAGATAACAATCAGCATAGTTACTTTCCACTCGGACGTACTTTGAGCCTCGAGTTTCTTGATCTGCTGCTGCAATCGCTCCTTCTCCTTCTTTTCTCGACGTTGTTCCTCCTCCTCAGCCAGTTTCTGTTGCTCTTCAGCAATACTTTTCTTCTGCTTCTCCTTCTTTAGTGAAGCAAATAAATCGTCGATTCCAGTGTCTTTAACCTTTGGTTTCTTCTTCAACTCCTCCTTAGCAGCATCATTTGCTGCTTCCGAGTTTTTGTTTTTCTTCTTCTTTTTCTTCTTCTTAGCACCTTCCGAACGAGAATCGTCAACAACATTTTTCACTGGAGGTTGCTCTTCCTTATTGATATCCTTGGATTCATTGGCAGCCGTTGCTTTAACTTTCGCATCGGTCGTCAGTGTCTTGGAGAATGCGAACTTAGCCTTCTTCTTGGGTTTTTGCTCAGATGACGCGACATTCTTCACCTCCAACTGCTTCAGATTATTGCAAACATACACAATAAGTATTAACACGCATTGAAATATTATAAAAGCGAACGATCGTGCACGTACAGCCGGAGTGGCTTTCGGACGACTACGCTTCTTGTTGGCCATCAGTGTTTGGTAAAATGGTCATCGATAGCTAAATCTATCAGACTAAATCACAAATGGGACTAAAAACACAAAGTGACGACAAAAAGTGTCAGACGTTGCAGTGCGGTGCTACATCGACGTACGTGGCGTGGTAAGCTTAAACTCGAGTGTATTGCAGTGCCAAGTTGAACTCTCCTTCGCTTGTTACATGGCTGTGCCTTTATCTCTTCGCCTTCCATCGCCCAGAGCCTAGCAACAACCGCTCTTCTTCTTCTTTTTCTGGCTCTCGCTCGTGTTATCGGCTGTAATGGCAATACTGTTGCCCGTAGGCAAACTGGCCGTCGCATTCTCTTCCGCCTGAATAGTCTTGCGGCTCATGAGCTTGTAGATCTCCGTAAGGATACGCTGGAAGGCTGTGTCAACACCTGTGGCCTCCAAAGCTGACGTCTCGATGAACGCCAGGTTGTTCTTCTCCGCAAAAGCCATAGCTTCTTCAGTAGACACCGCACGTAGATGACGCAGATCGCTCTTGTTACCCACCAGCATAATGACCGTGTTGGCATCCGCATGGTCGCTCAGCTCCTTCAACCAGCGTTCTACATTCTCAAAAGTGCCATGCTTGGTAATGTCATACACCAGTAGCGCACCTACTGCACCACGGTAGTATCTGTGCACAACAAACAACAATGAAAATTAATCTACTGTCAATGTAGAACACGAGGGGGGGAGAGAACAATTGCTTACGCGCTGGTGATCGCTCTATATCGTTCCTGACCAGCCGTGTCCCAAATCTGCGCCTTAATGGTCTTTCCCTCCGCCACAATGGACTTGGTAGCGAATTCGACGCCGATTGTGCTCTTAGACTCGAGATTAAACTCGTTACGGGTGAAACGGGACAGCAAGTTCGATTTACCGACGCCCGAGTCTCCGATTAGCACGATCTTGAACAGATAGTCGTACTCGTCTTCGCGTGGCGATGCCATGGTTGTCTGTCTAGCGGTAGGATCTTCCTCTGTATGTGTATGTTGTGTCTACTCTCTCCTTTGCCGACTGAAGGTTTTTCCTAACGTGGGGCAAAGCTCTTTAGATTATCTCTTCTTCTCGTCTTCTGGCTCTGGTTTTGTCGTTACAAAGGCAAAAGCGTCGGTTTAATGTCCTGCTTTGGGAACAGATGCTTTGATACTGGTATTTGTACCGGTATTATTGATGAAGAAATAAAACCGGTTTGATACCGGATAAGAGGTGTGTTGGCTGGTGGACGCCACTTTGTGAATTGAGACTGGGAGACAATGGCGACGGAACTGTTTGAGGATATCTTTGAGGTGCGGCAGCTTAACCCGGATGGCAAGAAGTTCGACAAAGGAATGTATCTTTTCTGCTTTATATAATGGCGCTTTTCCCGTCGTTTTATTCGCTCAGAATGTTGAGTTATGATGCTAAACGTTGGTACACTTTTATTGTTTGATACAGTGACCCGTGTGGTGTGCAAGGGTGTGTCGTATGAGCTGGAGCTGACGCTGGACATCAACTCGGAGGTCTACCGTCTGCGTCAGAACGAGAAGTTCACGCTGGCTCTAGTTAGCACGCTGGACCTGGAGGGCAAGCCTGACGATGGCATGTTTAACCAGTCGGGCAAGGTGAGGAGCCATAGTTTGTGGCGGAACAATGACACATTTACTGACTTTGTTGATATTGGGATTGTGACTGTAGCCGACGTTGTTGGACCGCTACGACTACGGTATGTACGGAAAGGTGTTCCAGTACGACCACGAGGGCGGCAATATGGTGGCTATCTACGCCAGTTTCGGCGGTCTGCTCATGTGTCTGCGTGGCGAGCAGCGTCATCTTCACATGATTCACAACGACACACGGATCTACTGTCTTCTGCGGAAACAGTAATCGGAGCACCGTAAATTGCAGGAAGGGTTTTGCTAGTTGCTGTTTTGACTGAGCAATGCAAGAACTTCAGGGCTTGGCGACTCTAGTGAGGCAGATATTGACGGCGCGTGGCTAGCAGTGAGACACGAGTCGCACGTAGTATTTTTTGCTAGTCATTCCGTCTATAGAGCAACATACAACGTGCTTTTTGACTTTAAAGAATGTTCCGTGTCTGCTCAGACG
The DNA here is from genome assembly GCA_018806915.1 of Phytophthora colocasiae. Taxonomy (NCBI): domain Eukaryota; phylum Oomycota; class Peronosporomycetes; order Peronosporales; family Peronosporaceae; genus Phytophthora; species Phytophthora colocasiae. The sequence continues at coordinate 557,557 of JAGKQI010000064.1, read as the reverse complement.
TCAAAGGCTGCAATACTCATCCTATCACAGAACCAAAAGCTTCCTCACCGAAGCCATTCACTTGTCCTCTCTAGCCACTTCACGCATCTTCCTGTAATACTCCTCACGGGTCACAGCTTGTGGGTACTGAATGTATTTCCACTACGTCATCACATACACAGGTCATTAGTCTTGACACGTCTGCATTGTACTGATTGCGTTCGAAAGTCTGCCTACCTTGCTGATGATGTAGTTGATGCAGTCCGGCTGAGCGTAGATGCAAGTGGCGACGATGGGGACTGCAAACATTGCAATGCGTTAGAAAATAACCTCGTATTCACATATAACCCCTTGCAGATAACATACTGGTGATGTAGACGCCAATACGCGCGATCTCCCACTTGGCACTCGGCATTCTGGTCTTGTTGATCTGTTCCGGTTGTGCGGTTCAGCTCCGTCGGAGTAGGAAAATCGGTAATCGACGGTATCACGCGGTACGGTTTTATGAAGCGTAATGTTGCAGCAGCGGCTCTCTCATTGGTGCAACATTCACAACGGTTTTGACCTTAAGAGCTACAGGAATGAAGTTGCGGGCAGCACAGTACACTGCGGCTGCCTCTCACGGCAAAGGAGACACGTTTGAACCCCCAGAAGTTGATGCAACTGGTGTAAATGCGTATCGTCGAAGCAGCCCCGTGAAACCGCGGTCTCCAAGTGATGCCGCGTTGCTTAGAACCGATGATGACCGACACGACCCTGGAGACGATGAAGGTGACGACCTCGTGGACAATCTGGACGAAGCTGCAGCGTACGCGGCCTTTGTACAGGAACAAGCAGAGATGAAGAATAGATTCACGTTCAAGGACGAGGCCAGGAAGTCGCTTGGGGACAAATTCATCGCTGCGATGCGTCGGAAACGCCGCATGCTCGGACGCAACGAAAACCTGCGCTTTCGAGAGCTATACAAACCCCCGGAGCCTATCGCAATGCTGCTCGTGCTGGTAGTGTCTACTGCTGTGACGCTTATCCTGACAAAGTCCTGGCCATTCTACTAGAAACTTTCACAGCTTTATCCTTATGAACTCGGTTGGTAAGACTGAAAATATCTCTTCACGAATACTTAAGTAGATACTTTCGCGATAAAAGCCATGCCAGAAGGATCTCCACGCTTTTGATATGAAGCTGATTGATAAATGACACAAAGATCTTGAAGTTTTATCATTGCGACGTTTGCGACTCATTGTAATGCAAATGCGGCTGGAAGATCTGGGAGTGTCGAAAGAGGAGCTGCTCTGTGGTCGGCTAGAGGCTGGATCTCCGCGCGATACAGTAGCATGGACACCATTGCAGTACGCATGTTCCCTTGGGTCTACTGAACTGGTTTCGGAGATAATTGCTGCAGATCCAGACGCTGTCAACAACTTAGGAAATGTGAGCAGTCTTTAAAAATTGACTTTCGAAGTATCAAGCTTAACCCGCTTGTGTGCTGTAGACGAAATTCACGTACTCACCACTGCACATTGCTGTACATTTTGAGCACGAATCCATTGTAAAGTTACTACTAGCAGCATCGCCGTCTGCTAAAGTGAATGCCGTCGATAGTCAAGTACGTAGACAACTGCTACGTATTTCATTGAAGCTGTACTAACCATTTTCCAAAGGTAGGCTTTACTCCTTTACACTTGGCTATCATAAATGGCAACCGTACCATTGTGAAGCTTTTGCTAGACGATAACAGTATCCAACAGCTTCAAACCAAGGTAGTAAATTGTGTAGCAACGTCCGCACTGTTCTTATGAAATTTTTATCAATGTCAGAACGGGACGACGCCAGTTGAATTGGCGGAGGAACTCAAATTGCTAGACATCCAAGCTCTGCTAGTAAACCATGCAACGCGAACGTCAGGACGAGCACAAATTGCAAGTTGGCTGGCAAGTATTGGACTGGTGGAATATGCGTCTTCCTTCTTCGATGAAGGCTTTGAAGATGCCAATTTCCTTCTAGGCACCGGAGGACTCGATGATAAGACGCTAGATGTTATGAACATACTCAAAGCTGGACATCGAGCGAAACTTGCGAGTTTGTACCAGCTGAAAGAGTTCTTACAAGTGGGATCACAAGAAGAAAGTGAAGACGAGCCAAAAGAAGACGATTCAGAAGAAGACGATTCAGAAGAAGAAGAATCGGATGACGATGAATCGGGATCTGACGAGGACAGCTCCTAAGAAGCAAAACAAGCTCAAAGATAAACGTTAAACAATTCAATAGCTCACGTTGTTGCTAGCTCATCGTCTCGTGATCATGTGTTCGAGTTAAATGTAGTATTGAGGGCCGTCACTGTTGTGTTGTAGAGCTCTGTCGGATCGGGTGGAGTGACTTCATCAGGCACGTAGAACGTCGTGTCTTCCGGATGAACCGACTTGTACCCGACGATACCTGCGATCCCGAGGATCACGAGGAACGTAAAGAGCAGAATGACTCGATCTGTGGCCATTCGTCGTGCAAACGAGCGGATGAGCTTATCAGCTCGTTGCAAACTGTCCTCAATGCCCATAACAGCGTCTGTGATCTCTACGATATGCTCGCGTTGACCACGCAGAGCTTCAGCAGTGGCTGCTGCAACATCTTTCGACTGCTCCACCATTTTCGCAGTGGACATGAGACTTTGTTCAGTCTTAGACTGAATGTCCAACGTTTTATCCAGCAATTCCTTGTTGCCCATGCCAGTTGTACGAGCTCCAGCAGTGCTAGCGGCTGCACGATCACCGAAAAGTCCATTCCGTTCCTGCTCAGCTTTTGCCCAGCGAAACTCACTCGAGAGCTCTTCAACACGAGCACAATGTTCCTCGAATTTCTGTTGCAAAAGAGTAACAAACTTTGAATATTTGCAACAGAAGAGAAGATGGAAAGTGTACGAACCTCACGGAATGCAACAACTTGGTCACGTGGAGCTTGTCGAAGGGCCAACTGGAACCCTTTCTTGAGCTCTACCATCTCTTTCAGCTTCACTTCAGCCATAGCCAACATCTATTTCCATTGATAATGCGTTAAACATGACTTCCTGCTAGGGAAATGCACTTGTTGTACCTCAGGGCGAACACCAGGCGGAGCTTTGGCCACTTTCCCCATAAGATCATTGAGCTTTTCGATCGCATCGCTGAGGTCCGCATCGTAGTAGCTGATCTCCGCCATCTTTTCTTTCTTCTTTTGGATACTCTCTAGACGGAAAGTACACTTGCTTTCCTTCGAAGGCTGATCGAAGGTGCAGCAGTCCTAGACTGCAGGTCCGTTTCGGAGCATGCCATGGTGCGTTTCCGCCGGTTTTTCTTGTCCATGAAGTCTGTGTCTGACCGAAATAACAAGCTCGTCAATCAAAACAAATTCCCCTGCTCTAAAAAAACCTGTTGGAGCTTCAACGACAGTTCCAGATGAAGCCCAAAAGCTCGTGGAAGCGTCTAAGGTTACATTGCCATTCGTTCTCCGCGTCGGGTTTATCTGTCTTTGCTCCCTCTGCTTCTCCTTCTCGCCATTCTCCTCGCACTTCGTCCTCTACAAATTCCCGTCAGCTCCGCTTCAAACTGTGTCGTAACTTGTAGACTCCTTCCTCGCCTCTTCTTCTATGTATCCTCGGCCCAGATCCTATCGATCCGGGAACGGAGGTCCTTCCTATAATTAAGGAGGGCAGCAAACATGGTGGGGGCCACCATCAGGGTAGAAGCTCCCACTTCCACCCTATAAAACAAACTCAAACCAAGCCAATCGCTCCATTTAGAACGACGGCGGCGCCAGCTTCTGCTCGTCCAGTTCCGGGTTGCCCATCATGTCGCCAGCCATACCCTGGTCGGGCTGGGGCGCGAACCACTCGTTCACCATGATGCTCACACCTTCAATAGCAGCCAGCAGCACGCCACCAATGAGTGCTTGGCCTGCTGCAGCTCGGGGGCCAGCACGGGCCGCAAGAGCGCCACCCGTTGCCGCACCGGCCAGAATCGAGTTCCACGGGTCCTCTTTCCGTCGCAGAGCCTCAAAGGAGCAGTCAAACGAAGAGAAGAGCAAACCCCACACTGCGAAGCCGCCGGCCAGCACGGGCGTGCGCATCTTGGCGTTGTAAATGGCGCCACGGAGACGCTGACCCGATGGCGAGTTACGCGCACCCTTGAACGTGTACCATCCGGAGCCGAATACAGCGCCCAGCACGAAACCTCCACCGGCGTCTTCTACGATACGGAAGGGACACGGTTCGCGCTCCATTGACTCCCCTTGAACTCTGTAGGCTTAAGCACGGGGCGACGTAGAAGCTCCTTCTGTGCAGGTTCTTCTAGGGCTGGAATGAACGCACGCCGCTCGCTTACCCAACCAAGATTACCGGTTTACCGGTATACCGATCTTGTTGTTTAAAACCGGTTGATGTCATTCTACCGAGGTAATCCCCGGTTGAATGTCTGTTAAGTATCCCCCCTAACGATAAAAAGATCCGAGGAATTTGGATAAAAGCGAAAGATGTCTCGTACGATGCCGGAGGCTGTAGCGTGGACGACGAACGGAGATGCCAAGCTGGGACTGCGTGACGTGCAGGCGGAAGGTGTGCATGAACAGGCGCGCGCTAACTGGGAGCCCTATGACTTCAACGGTGGCACTGTGTTGGCCATCGCTGGAGAAGACTTCGTCGTGGTGGCAGGTGACACTCGATTAAGTACGGGATACTCGGTGCTGAGTCGTGAAGAGAGCAAGCTGCATGAGTTGACACCCACTACGGTACTGGGCTGCCCGGGCTCCCACAATGATATCATCCAGCTGCGCGGCGTCTTGAGCATCCGTGCACAAATGTATCAACACGACAACGAGACGGCCATGAGCTCGAGCGCTATGGCGCAACTACTGATGAACACTTTGTACTCGCGTCGCTTCTTCCCGTACTACGCCTTCTGTATCCTGTGTGGTATCGACGAGAAGGGCAAGGGAGCAGTGTACACGTACGACGCTATCGGTTCGTACGACCGCGTCACACGTGCAGCTCAGGGCTCTGGAGGTCACTTGATGATCCCGTTGCTGGACAACCTGGTGGAGCACGACACCCGCTCAGACCCCAAGAAGACGCTCACGCTGCAGGAGACCAAGGATATCATCAAAGACGCCTTCATTACGGCTGGAGAGGTACTGAAATCACTTGATGGGAATTTTGGGAAATGTATATAGTTAACTGACTTATGTTATTCCATTTGCAGAGAGATATTTACACGGGTGACAGTGTGGAGATCCTGACTATCAAAGCTTCAGGCGTTGACCGGGAGATGTTCGCACTCAAGAAGGACTAAAGTGTTTTCATCCATTCAGGATCGCTAACAAGACAGGAGTTTAGTGCTAATGCTAGCAAATCGAGGCAGCAGAGCTCTCATTTGTCTTCGAAAATGCAATTTCCGACTCTCCTTCCGCAATCTGTATTTAACTCTTTTGATTCAACCTAACTCTCACGGTTCTTGAGTGCCAGTTGACGCACTTTGCGCTTGTACAGCTCCGGGTCGTTCTTAAGGTCCATGTAAGGCTCACGCTGTGCCGGGTCGGCCATATTCGGCTGGTCCAGCAGGTCCTGCACGCCGCGGAGGATCTGTTTGATGGTCACACTGGGTTTCCAGTCCTTGTCTTCATTGAGGATGCTTAGACACACCGTTCCAGATGGGTACACGTTCGGGTGGTAGAGCGGAGGTGTGAACTTGACGAGCGGAGGCTTGCTAGGGTAGTCCTCAGAGAAGCCCAGGGACATCTTGAACACGCCGCCCTCCCAGTCCGTGCCGGCCTTGCCTGGGATGCCTGCGTGCCACATCATGAGGTTCAACGAGCCGTCGTCATTAGCGATAGGCCGGGCCCAGAAGCCTGCCGGGTGGTCACGTCTCCAGTTCTTGCGTTCTTGTCGAAGCCGCTGCACAGCAATGGAGTCGTCACTCATTCTACCTGGTTCTACCTTCCCCACCTTTGATTCAGAAATTGACCGCTTTTTGTTTCAGTGCAACAGTTTGTCCGATGTTTATCGCCGCAGATTGAAGATTCAAGCATACTTAAACGTAGACACTTCTTCGGACAATGAATGAAAATGTGTAATGTTGATGTAACGGTTATTCTCGATTAAATACGAAAGACCTGAAACGACGTATCCATCTGTCAAAAAGATTGAGTACTTGTGACCATGGACACTAACGAGGTAAAAGCTAAACTGGTTGGTAATGGAGGGTTAATATATTAACTCTTTAGTAGAGTGAGTTCTCGCAGGAAGATGTTCTACCAATCGCCAAGACGGCGATCGAATCGGCCCTCAAGGACACCGTGTACAACCGTAAGAAGGTCATGGATTGGTCCAATACACTCGTTGCTAGTGTTCTCACGGGTCTGCAGAACCTTAACAAGCCATTCAAGTACGCGGTCACGTGTTTAATCATGCAGAAGACTGGTGCGGGGATGACGACGTCTGCTGCGTGCTTCTGGGACCCCACAATGGACGGATATTGCACGGTACTATGGGAGAACAGCACCATTTACTGTATTGTGACAGTCTACGGGGCTGCCATTTCCCCGTCCGCTATTAAAGCCGATCATTGAACGAAGTGTTATACATTCGTTACAGCTTACTCGGATGTCTTTGTTTGACTTGAGTACTTAAGGGTAAAACTAGCAACTTGCACTACAACGAACTGTAACATCAAGCACCGAGCTTGTGGAGCTCACAACCCGGACACATGCAGCAGCTCACACATCCATCATACACAGCATTGCACGTGCGTTCTGAGCGGCGTCTCGTCCTTGAGCCTGCTTACTCGATCACCTGGTTTAACGCTGCAAGACACGCTTGAGCCGCCTCCTTCATCTGAGCATTTCCACTGTGAACACCCAGTTTCTGCTTCAACGTGGCGCTGTGGCTCTTCACCTCCTCAATGAACTTGGCCCTCTCTTCAGTCTTTTCATCGTCCTTTGCTGCGCCAGAAATGGCTTCAAGCAGGTTCTGCAGGGCGAAGAGAGCTCGGTGCAACGTCTCCACGTTGGAACCTTGTTCGATGATCGTTGTAAAGGCCTTGATTCCTCCTTGACGCATGACGACCCAGCTCACCTGTGGGACCTGAGTCACCATCGCTAATGCCCCTCCAGCAGCACGAGCCGTCTCAAAGTCCTCAGCTTCGTCTTCGAGAGAGGCAAACGCAATCCAGAGCCGCACCTTCTCCTCGTTCATGAACACTTGCTCGATCACCTTGTCGTTCGGTAGGAGATTGCAGATCGCTTCCGTTGCAGCACGACGAACGAGTTCATGCTCTGAGAACTGCAGGTACTGCAGCGTCGAAAGTCCTTGCGGTTCGCCGACAATTCGCGCCTTCGTTTCCTCTGAAACACTCGCGATGTTGGTGAGAGCCATGAGTGCTTCGAAGTGCAACAACTGCTGGTCGCCCTTGCACAAATCCAGCAACGGCCGAATGGACGAGAACAGCGAAGACGAAGGGATCAAGTTCGGGTTCGTGCTGATCAGGATCTTGGCCATCGCTTGTCCTGCAGCATTCGAGATCTTCGTACCTTGAACCTGAGATGTCTTAGCGTTCTTGCTCTTGTCGGCCACTGCGATGTGGTGCAACGCCAGAGGAATCAACGCCTGGAACACACCGCACTGCACGAGGTTTCCACGAACTGTGGGTGCTTCTGCTGCATGAAGAGCGCTCAGTGTAGCCATCTCCATAATGTTCTCCGACTTGGTCGCTGACAGTTTCAAAAGCTGTACAAGTGTCGTCAACACATCGGGCGAGGCTGCGAGCTTCGTCACTCGAGCTTCCACACGCTCTGGAGTGTCACCATCGTCGAGGACGGACTTCTGCTTCAACGCCTTCTGCAGTTCCTCATACTGGTCCGCCGTCATTTCCATTCCCTCCATTTGCTTCCGCTTAATAGCAGCTTCCGACGTGAGAACGTGGTGTAAAATGTAGCCGATGCCATAGTAAACATTCGACCTAAAACCACCAGTCGATTGCGAATCCTTGGTGCTTGGAAACTCGACCCGGAACACACTAGCGACAGCACCCGCATGCTTCACGAACGCGTCCTTCACGGGAGTGTACGTGATCAAGTAAGACAACGCTTCGATTCCGCGTTCTTTTGGAGATACACCACTCCAGAACAACTGCGATCGAGGAACTGCCTTAGCTTGGTCCTTGCTCTGTTTCGCCTCCTCCTCCTCCTTGTGCTTGCTTTCCACGGCTTCTGCGCTCGCGAGTACTTCAAACACACTGTCCATAAGGAATTGGCCATCAGCAGACGGCATTTCCAGTGTCTTCTCAACGATTCCGAGCTTCACCTGGATACTCAAAGCACTGGCACGAAGCATCAAGTCTTCTTCGTCATCCAGAGAAGCCTGCAGCATACGGTAGATCTCCATTCTCAACGCTGGTGGCACACAAGCGGGACCATGCTCCACTCCACAAATACTGGCGATACAATCGACCCAAATCTCTTGGAGTTGGCGAGTGTGGGCCTTCTCGTCGTCAAACGTACGTGAAGCCGTCAAGAACTCGTGAATCCGCGTCAGGAACGCCGTCCCGTCATTTCCGGTTTGTTGAACAGCCCACAGGGCAAGCTTCGCGTTCGAAAGGAAGAGAGCTGACAGCAGTAAGCAAGATGTGGAGCCTTGTGCAAGCTGTAGGCGGTTCGTAGCTCGCGCAGCTAGAACAGGATACACACACCAATCCCGCACCATTTTCTTCAGCATCTCGTCGTCGCCTTCAAAGTGTGCGAGACACTGGGTAAAAACTAACGGGAGGCGACTCAGCAGTACAGAGGTTTGATCCGAACTCACACCCTCGGTCGTTGTAGCAATTCCAGAACCAGGGAGAGCGCTGGAAGCGGTGTTGTGCAACAGAGAAAACAGCCCCAGCTCTTGGGCTAAGGCGGCAAAGCGCATCTTCAACTGCTGCACTGCACTATTGTCGTTGTCCGCCACTACTGACGTTTTCCCGCCCAGGACGGAGATGAACAGCAGCAATCCGTCCAACGCCGCAATCTGCAGCACGCGTTCGCGACTGCGCAAGCCGTCGAGGATACCTCCCATCACACGGCGAACACAGGCATCGTCATCCGAGCCTGAAAAGACCAGGTACTTGAACATAAAGGCTGACAAGCGAATGATGGCCTTACGACCTCGCAGTGGCATCTGATTGTTCTCAGTTTCACCATTCGTTGCATATTCCAAGGCCACTTGCTCGTGAAGCACCTCCAACAAGCGCCTAAGACCTCCATAGTTCATCACGAACGTCTTCCCAGCCAACTCCATGGATGAGGACGATAGAATCGACAGCAACGAGGCCACATGGGCCAGAATGCCGTACAGCTTCCCCTTGTACTCTACACGAGTCACTGCCATCTCATGAAGCCTCGTAACCACCTTCCAAAGAGTGACCAATCCTTCTCTCTTGACGATCTCGTCAGGGAAACTTGCGATCTCCGCCACACTCTTCATTTCAAGATACTGCAGCGCCTCCACCGTCTTCTCCTGCTGCTGCAGCACTTCTTCCACGTATATTGATCCATTTTCCCCGTAGACTCCGACTGTAATCGTCTCAAGAGCTTTCTGCACGCCGTGGACATCCTCGCGGGCCTTCTCTTGGATCTTCCGGGCCAATTCAGCCGCCGCTTTGTTGTTCGGAGCACGTTGCAACAACACCTGAACGTCCTTGAACGCTCGCGTCAAGTTTCCCAGCTCCATATGGGCCTGCGCTCTACGGTACCGAGCCTTGGAATTATTCGGATCAAGTTCTAGAGCCCTATTGCAGTCCGCCTCGGCGTTAGCGAAGTTCTTGAGCTGCAGGTAACACGCAGCGCGGTTGGTAAATAGAAGCACTTCCTGTGGACGGATAATCCTTGACTGATCCTCAGGGGCCCTGAAACCGACCACCAATCCGTCCTTGTACTTGTCTGCAGCGCCTTCAAAGTCCTTGGCGCTGAACAGGGCGTTTCCCTCGGCGCGTAGCTCCTCCATCTTCTTCGAGGCATCCATGATTGCGGGAAGAAAGAGAAAATGGATACATTTTTGGAAGTGAGATGGATACATTTTGTGTATCTTACTTAACTTTTACTCCTTATTAAGGGTATTGCTCTCTCCTCTGATTGGCTAAGATTTTGCATGGAGCTAAATTATTGAACGCCCCTCAAGCGGCAGACGGGAAGGTGGATATTGAGGCAGCTATGGCGGACGAGGACATCGACTCACTGCTGCAGGAAGGCATCCAAGCTGCTGCTAAGGTACGTCATTATAAAGAGGAGATGCTACGCTATCTAACCATACGATAATAGCTCGGAAACTCCATGTATTACTCGAGTTATCAACCTTTGAAATCTCAAAATGATCCACTAATAATTATATGTTGGTTATTATTTGTAGTCCAAGCTGGATGCAGAGGCTTCGAAGGACAGTAAACCAGAGGAAGATTCTCGTCGCTCTCGACGTCGCAGCAGGACACGCAGCCGCAGTCGCAGCCATTCGAGACGTCGCCACCGGAATCGCTCGCGTTCCCGATCCAGAGACCGTCGTCGCTCTCGTCGCTCCCGTTCACGCTCTCGCTCTCCACGTCGCAGTCGTCGACGAGACAGAGGCCGCAGCCGAAGTCGCAGTAGGGAACGTACGTCGAGAAGGAGACACAAGAGCAAAAGCCGCTCCCGTTCAGCCCCCAAAGAGGAAAGAGAGCGCAGCACATCGGCGGAGCGTGCTGAACGAGCGAAGCAACGTGAACTGATGGAGCTGACGAGAGATCATCGTACTGTATTTGTTGGGCAGTTGACGCAGAAGGTGCGTGAGAAGGATCTGGAGAAGTTCTTAACGAAGACAGGCAAGGTGGAGAACGTGTTGCTGATTCGAGACAAGTTCACGAACCGATCCAAGGGCTTTGCGTACGTGGAGTTGTCGAATTTGGAGGATGTTCCCAAGGTTTTGCTTCTGAATGGGCAGGTGCCGGACTTCCAGGTGTTCCCGATCATGATTAAGGCATCAGAGGCCGAGAAGAACTTTGCTGCCAAGAAGGACTCGGTTATGAATGCTACTGCAGCTGGTACGACTGCCCTCACGGCTGATACGCCAGGAGGACTAGCTGGCACGATTGCTGGAGGGGGCATGTCAGCGTCAGCGCTGTCTGCAGCGAGTCGGATTTACTGTGGCAACCTCCACACGAACATCACAGAAGATGACCTGCGGATTGTGTTCCAGTCTTTCGGCGAGGTGCTGTCAGTGACTATCAACCGTGATGAAATGGGTCGGTCCAAGGGGTTTAGCTTTATCCAGTTCAGTACTCCACAAGAAGCGAACTTCGCCTTGTCTAAAGGTAACGGACTTGAATTGGCAGGTAACTACTTGCGTCTGGGCCCAGTGAATGAAAACGCAGTGAGTAGTGGTAACCGTGGTGCTGGAGCATCGAGTGGTATGGACAACAACGCTGCTGGCGGACGATGGAAGCTAGAAGATGACGAAGGCACCGGTTTGAGCATGAACGCTCATTCACGCTCAGCACTGATGGCAAAACTTGCTGGCAGTGACGTGAACTTGTTCCCATCAATGGGCGGGGCTGCTGCAGGGTTTCCATCGTCATCCGGTGCTAATTACGCCAACAGCATGGCTGCAACTGCCGCACAGAGAGCTGAACAAGCCACGGCGTTGATGTCGTCGTCGGAGATTGAAGGCAGTGACTCGTTCTGCTTTGTCGTGAAGAATATGTTCGATGCGTACCAGGAGCAAAAGAGCGGCAATCCGGAGTGGGCAGTGGAGATCCAGCAAGACGTGGAGGAAGAGTGCGGCCAGTACGGACCAGTGCTACATACGTATGTGGAAAAGGACAAGCAGGGCGGCCTAGTGTACGTGCTCTTCGGGAACGTTGGGGCCGCTGTGGCCGCTGCCAAGAAGCTGCATGGTCGCTGGTTCAACAAGCGCCAGATTAGTGTTAGGTACCTGTCGTCGCAGGAGTACGTCGGCATGTTCCCCGAAGCTCGATCGGCTGTGCAGACCGCGCGTGCCAGCTCCCAGTAAGCCTTGGAGCTCCCTCAACACTCTCCTTCCTACTCACCTCAAAACACACGTACACATCCACACAGGCTTTGACTGCGAGCAAGATACTTTTACTAGGGACTACACAACCGAAGAAAGCTACGGAGCGTAGTACCAAGAGGATTCGTCGATCGTCCAGGTGATCGGTGCTTTATACTCTTAGGATTCTTGTAGTAGGGCAGATATTCGTCTTCTGATGCTTGCACTCTGTTCGTAGTGACTGGACCACCAGCGACAGCAATATTGACCTCTTGGGTTTCCAAGGCATATCTATATTACGTACGGGCTCACTGCCACTCCCTACTCTTCGACCTCATCAGCTGCTTCTTCAGCCTGTGCACTCTCTGCGTTCCGTCGTTGCTCCAGTAGCTCAGCAGCCAGCGTCCGCTCCACAATGCGGATGAGTTCGTCCACCTGCGCTTCTGAGAAGCGTCCAGCACAGTCCTCAATGATCAGGTGGATGTCCACGAGCTCCATGGGGATGTGGTTGATGAACTGCAGCTTCTCAGCCGAGCTGAGTGTAGGTAGATCCGCGTGTTTGAGCTCCTTGAGGAAGTCCTGGATGCTGCTGGAGCTGAGCGTGGAGCAGTGCGAGTGGCTCTGCGTGAGGAACTTGAGAACTTTGTGGTCCATCCAGTTGCGCTCGGCGTACTCGACCATAGCCGACTTGTGTAGACGCTGCTCCTTACGCTCCTGCATGAGCGACAGCACCTCAAAGTCGCTTAGAGAGCCCTCGTTGATCAGCAGCACCTTCATGGTCGTTAGGGTCCAATTGCTTGGTGCAGCAAATAGTATTTGATACTGGTTAGCGTCACCGAGCAACATCGTAACTAAACGAGTTTGAACAGTACGCTCTAGGTAAATTACGTCGATAAAATACCATCAGCTCGAATTTTGGAAATCTGACACCCCCTCTCCCCCCTATCACCCGTCCTCAGAGCCGCTCATTTGAAAATTTCCCACAGTGCAGCTCAAGTCGATCTCCGCGAGCCAGAGCCAAATCCGTATGAGCGGCAGTGAGCCAGAAAGCCAGGTACCTGAAGGGAACTGGGAGTCTTTACCAGTCGATGTCGAATGGCATGAAAGCTGGGAGGCGTTTTCTGCGCACATGGAGGAGTATTACAAGCGAACCCACCATATTTTCTGGCAACGGACTTCCACGTCGGTTGCCAAGCGTAACCGTGAGATCACGGCCCGTGCAGCGCGTTTAGTGGGAACAGTGATGAGGCACAAGCCGAGCAGCTGATTCCCGAACATTTCGTCAACTTTTGGATCAAGTTGGTGTGAACGCACGGGTGGTCCCGCAAAAGCCGCAGCAAGGGGATACGAAAGTCTTATTTTGACCGAGATACGGGCTGTAAAGCTAATTTTAAGGCTGGTGTCTCCTGGAATGATGCAGAGAAGAAGTTCATGGTGCGTGTTACAGACTCTTGCGTTACACACAATCACCAAGTCTCAAAGGCAAGGTTTGACAACCATGCTTCCAACCGTCGCGTCGACGATCCGTCGGTTCTCGCATTTGTTGACGAGCTTCAGGCTGCAGGGTCTAAACCGAAGCTTATCATGCAATACCTACGAAAACAGACCGGTACAGTGCTTGTATTTATCTTTATTTTAGCGTATTAACTAACATTCTGCCTTGGAAATGCTTAGGTAAAAAGGTCGTTCTTCGTGACGTGCACAATATGGTGGCTAGGATGCGTGAGCGCCGACGCGGAGGCGTTAGTGTGGAGAAGCGTCTCAAAACAGTGATGCGGAACTTTTGCAAGACGCGTGGCAATCGCGCTGCTGTTTTCATCGACGATGCCACTACAGCGCAGACTATTACGCTGCAGACACGACAAATGCGTCGTTGATTCAAGGCCTTTCCCGAAGTTCTTCTCATCGACACCACTCACAACACGAATGAATCCCGGTACAAGCTCTTCTCATTCATGGTGAACGATGTTTACGGTCATGTACGTTCAAGTACCTAATGTTACATGTTGAATACTCTAGTTACACATCATGTACTATCGTACTCGGATTGTGCCTCTAGCTACAAACGTGGCGCTGGAGGTACAGGAATGTACAAAAAACTGATTCTTGTATCGCTAATTCTCCTTAGGGTCAGTACGTTCATCACAGTCTGATAGAAAATGAAAGCGAAGAGTGCCTCACTGATGCTATTCAGGCGTTCAAGTCTAACAACCCGTCGTGGCAAGATGTTCGAGTGATCGTGATTGACAAAGATATGGGCGAACTCAGTATTCTGGAGAAGGAGTTTGGTGACGTCAAAGTGATACTTTGTCATTTTCACCTCAAGAAATATATCCGAACAGAGAGGCAAAGAGCGAATACGGTGGCCAATCGAGCTTCGACAAGGATCAAGTCGAGGATGCTGTCGATCTAATGAGACGGGCTACGTCAATCAAAGAATACACGAAGTACTTAAAGTACATGTATTTCTTGCTGGATGGCGTTCAGCTCTCGGAGAGTGACAAAATACCTGAAGCGAGCAGCCATTTCTGAAGTATTTTATGCGAAACTGGCACACAATCAAAGAACGGTGGGCGTTATACGCACGTTCAGACGTCCCTCACCTTGGAAATCACACGAACAACAGGTAAGACGATAGGAAGTACTCCATTTTCCGTTGTAACCTGATGGATTTACTGTGACTGTGTAATAGGCTTGAGACATCATGGGGGCATATTAAGGATATTTTGAAGCCGGATATGGCGCTTGATGAGTGTGTAGACACGCTAATATTCTTGCAAGCCGTCGCTGAAATGGAGTACGCGAAGAAGATTACGGAAGTTGGCCAGATGCGTTACATGGAAGCTGATAACGAGCTGCAAAAACTTGCATGCGAAGTGAGTCCACATGCTTACCGGCTCGTCGAAAAGCAGTATTGGATTGCAATGGATCGCAAGACCCGCTACGACGTGCGGGAGCTTCATCCTAAAATGTATGAACTTACGATTGGGAAAGACGCTTTGGAAGCGTACCATGTCAATACTTCGGTACGTTCGTTATTCTGTCGAATCTTTACTACTCTAACTTATGTCGTGTGAACTAGAAATATCGCTGTTCCTGCGTTTTTATGAGGACGATGTTGCTGCCCTGTCGACACGTGATGTACTGGCGTCTTACGAATAACAAAACCGCTATCCCAGTTCACCACATTGCTCCAAGATGGAAGTTGTCATACAGCTTAAACCAGCCTGTTGAAGAAGAATACGTTCCTGAGAACAGTGTTGCGTGTAGAAAGTTTCAAGTACGTGAATCTGCAATGACCTCGAGACAACATCAAGTTTTGAATGGCTCGACGAAGTACAAGTATGCGCTACAGCGTGGGAAAAGCATAGCTGACATCATGAGCAGGAACGGCACGTTCGTCTTTCGACAGATGGTAGAAGCCTTGGACAAATATCGATGGAATTGCCCCATTCGTCGGTCGTGAGGGTCATTGGATTGACCCGTTGTCTCAAGTGCCTTCGCTTGACTTTATGACCGATCAAACAGCTGAAACGAATGATGATGTAAGAGAGGGAACGGATAGCGCTGAAGAAGAGCTATTGCCGACGCAAAAAGGTTCCGGTTCCCAGTATTCATCACCTGCGAGCTTCGAGGAATCTCAAGGCAGTAGTAGTGTACCTCCAGCTACCAGTGATGTACTTCCGGTCACAAGTGATGTACCTCCAAGTACAAGTGGCGTACATGGAATACCGAGTGGTGTACCTGGAGGCGCAAGTGTGATGTACCTCAAGTACCGATTGTTGTGTCTGCAGTACTTCAACCATGTCCTGATGCGAAGGACCTTGATGAAAAGTCAGAAAAACCAGCAAAACGCCGGCATGAAAATAGTGGTTCATCAGAGACGTCGGAGCCATTTCGAATAACAAAGAGTGTATCGTCTCGAGGTCGGCCGAAAGTGCGCAAGCAACAACAACAAACTACAAAGAAACAGCGTATCGGCGAAGGACGTAAGACAGCAAATAAGCTTGTTCAAGGCAAGTTGGCGCCTGTTCAAAGTTTGGGGAGTGTTATGGTCAAATTTGGCGAGATGGACATCTACGAAGAAGCGAAAGGCGTGCTGGCTGTCATCACCGAGCGATCATTGCCCAAAACCAAAAAGGCAATTGCTGGAAAATTCAACGAAGGCGACTGTGAAGCAGACATCCGTTACGTTTTCCCCAAAGTTTTTGTGAAGAAGGCGCTGTCTGCAATTAGGGTTTTCCTAAAGTCTCTCGGTGATGAAGTTTCTGGAGATGTAGTCGTTAAAGTTCCTCGATTTGGGATTTATTCAGACAAAGACATCCATGCCATGGATAGGTGGCACACTGCTATGGAGTACGTGGCCGATACAAAACAGGCTATCGATTGGGTACAAAATACAATCATCAAGCGGATTGGAATCCCAATGGAACTTCAAGACGGTGTCAGCGACATTCCAGCCGATCGGAAAGCGATGATCAAGCGTATTCCTCTCCGTCGATCTCGATCAACACCTTTCGGAGGTCTTCCCTATCGTGAACTGCTTTCGTTTTGCGATAACAAATGGGTGAACGACGGTGCCATGAGCCATGGGATAACTCTTCTTCAGCGGGAGCATGACGGCGTTGGCATTGTGAACCCCTTATTTCATCGTCTAAGCGACCGTGCTGCTCGCGTAACCGCTGTTAATGTCGGTAATCCGTTCCAAGAAGGGCATCACCTGATTTTAGTACCACTACACTTGGAAGATAGCCACTGGTGCGGTGCTGTAATTGACTTGCGTTCGGATAGCGGAGGGATCACTATTTTCGATTCATTACAAGACAAGAAGGACAAGTACTACGCAGCATGTAAAACGACACTGAAAGACATTTATGGAGAGCTGTATGAGATTCTACATGTCAAGTTGGAGACCAAGTGCCGTCAACCTGACGCTTCAAGCTGTGGTGTCGCTGTACTCATGTTTTTCGAGTGCATCCTTCGCGGTGTTGTCCTACCTACAACTCCATCGCAATCCTTTATGCGGTTCATGAGACTGCGGTACCTACTCAAGTGCATTTCGTAAGTCGATTTAAGAGCAGAGTTTTTCCGAATGAACACATCTTGCAGTTCCTTTTTGAACATACCTAACGTTTTCTTTGTAAATGACTGTATCAACCCTACGAGCTAGAACCCTGGAGCGACCTGTACGTGATTTACGTGTTTCTCGTAGAATATGCTACCGGCTCACATACGCAACATCCGCTCCCACAGGAAAATGCGACGCATTAGAAGCCGGAGGAATATGCTAGGAAGAAACATCAAATGAACAATAAATGAGTCATAGCAACAAGGGGAAATGCAGCGGCCAACAGTAACAGCACTGCTTGCACCTGGTACGCACGTTGGGAAGCGTAGCGGCGGTTCATAGCTTCAATGTCATCAGGCCGCATGAAATCGCGTTGCTGGGCCTGCTGGTGGTGGCTAGTTACCGTGGTGAGACTGCTGACCACCGATAGGCTGTTGCTGCTGCTGTTGCTGGTACCCGCCCTGAGACTGGTTGCCCTGTTGGCCATATTGTCCATAGGCAGCGTAGCTATGAGCACAAAGTGTTTTGTACATTCGAGAAACACGCTCGATATACATTCAAGTGACACCGATATTAAGTCACCTTCGCACAACCTTACTCAAGAGTGAACAGAAACCAGTCATTTCCCGCCCTATAAATCTCTACAAACGCTGAAATTTAGTCTTTAAATTACCCCTCATTTATGTGCCGTGTGCCTAGGGCACCTTTGTGAGTGACGCGATGGTTCCTCCAGGCTTCTACGTATGTACTGAAGGTACAGGTCTCGTGTGACTATAGATTGGTTGGTTTTTTACTCGGAAAAAAATATCGGTTGAAAACCGGTTTAAAAACGGTCTTCTATCGGGCGACTGGTTCATTAACCATTGAGACAAGAGCAAGAAAGAGAAGCGGCTGAGTTAACCACGGTAAGCATTTGGAGAGCAAGTAGTCTCCTGGAGGTGTGCAGTACCCTAATTCAAAGTTTTATGTTTGTGGGGATGTACCAGGTGGACGTGGGCTACAACTTATAGTACTCCGTGTCGAGTGTCAGTGAGAAATGCGTCTTAAAGCGCAAGGCGTTGCTTGCAGAAGGACGTGTGTAAGCGTATGTCAAGAGGAGCCTCGCAAACTCTCAATTCCCATCAAGCGACAATCTACCTGGATGTTTTATCGCAAAGACTTTTCACCTGCGCGAACTACATGCTCTAGTGTCGGTGGAGGTTCGTAAAGCTGCCAAGCCACGTCTGAATCACTGATATGAAGACCTCTTACGCATTATTGACGCCATGCGAGCTGAAACTACAACGGATTAGTCGGTGAAGAATGGAGGACGTTAGGCTGAGATTGCATGAAATTGCTAGTCTCCTCCCGTATCAAGGGTATGAATTTTACTTCGCATCAGGTATGTTGTTTTAGTCAGAGTGAATCAAATGTATTGTTCATATAGATGTAGTGACAAGACTGTGTCCACAGGAATTTCCTATCGTGATCGTGTGTAGCTCGTACCGAGAAGAGAATATTTGCCGCTTTAAGTGACCAAGTGCTATCCGCTTAATCGTCGTGAAGGGGAAAGAGGATGTGGTCAGGCATTGAAGCAAGACTGAACAACGCGACTGCCGCGGACATCGAATCCTGTTCGAGGAACTCTGCCTCTGACAATGCGCATCCAGTGTCGTGGTCGATTTCGTCGTCTCCAACTTCAGCATCCACACAGGCATCAGCGTTCGTTGTTGGTAACAGTGGGTTGTTCCGCATGAACAAATCAAATGGCTGTCGACCGTCAGGCATAGCCAATTCAGCAACGGCGGAATTGTGCGCTACAGCTAATTGCTGCTCCACTTTACCTCGAGACATTCTGTTACGTGGAGCTGTATGGATCCTCTTTGCGGTTTTGTGATTGCGTTCAACGCCTGCACTGGATGCTGGAACCGAGTAAACCTTCATCAGAAGCTGTGAGAGAACTGGAAATTTGCGTTGACCTTGGCTCCAGATCATGTGGGGACGATAAATGGCTGGATCCCCCCAATGCTATGCGTCACTGCCATCTCCAGCACTGAAACGGTAGAATTCTACCGTTGCTTTTGCTTTTCTGTCGCCGTTGTCTCCATCGAGGCGACAGAGAAGTGCAATCGCATCTCGGCATTGTTGGTAAAGATCCACAGGCCCCAGGTCAAGCGCTGTTGGCTCAACGTCACTGTCGGATATCGCCACTCTAAACGGGTAGTAAAATGGGTCACAGAAGAACGCCAATGCATGAACCGGCGAGCGAATCCTGTTCCAACGATAAAGTAGTTTTTGTCGGAGGAAAGTTCTGTCATCTTCGTCCATGACACGTCCGATGTGTACAGTAAGTACACGTACACAAAAGTCGCGTATACCGTAGAAAGCGTTGCCACGGTACTCTCGAGGATCCCAATGCACTTGCATATTGTATCAAATATCGTGACACCTCTCGATACTCCGCGCCAAAACCCAGCGTCCATCACTGTCGCTACATAGTCAGCTGGTAGTTCATACGTCTCATCAATCTGACGCTCGGTCTTTTCATTCAGTACTGCAGATACAACGGCAGTAACAGCTCTTTTCACCTTCGAAAGACGCACGAACATCAAATTGATACTACTCCAACGAGATGCCGAGTACAATACCATCGCATACGACTTTCCGAGAAGTTCTGGCAAGACCTCGCAAAAAATCTTGTTTAACAACCCCTGGTTCTTCACAGTTTTTGACACGAACACAGCACGTCGAATAGTATTTTTCACGGCAGCTAACTTTGCAATGTCCTCACAAAAGTTGTTGAGTGCATGCGTACTGCATCCGTACGTGAGAGTCACGTGACCGCCATTATACAGAGACTCACGCACCGTTCGCTGCACGAGTCCGAAATAAACGCAAAAACGGCTCTGCAATGATCCTCAGGCTGACAGAGTGGGGGATTCATGAAACTGTTTAATCGCGACATAACGGACGCGATTTTCCGTGAAACCTCAACAGCGCTTTCCTTTTTTAAGTCCGCTTTCAAATATTCTGCAAACCAAGGTCGAGGGTCATGGACTATGACGTTGGACATGCTTCGAGAAAGTACATTCGTAGCACCATCAACACCAACGGTAAGGGCAACGGCCGAACACATTGCCATCTTAACTTCCATCATGACGCGTTGATAGGTATCCGATAGCAGCGTTGTTGACAGTTCAGCAGCACTCGGAGGTGAATAGACAGGATTCAAGAGATCGAAAAATTCTCTAAAGGCGGCATGGTCAAATAGAGAAAACTCTGTTCCTGTCTTGTGCACTGCAGCAGCAAATTTGTGGTCGAGCGCATCTCGCTCCTCTCGCGAGATGCTTGGGAATGACTTGGCTTCCAATTGCGAAACGATGGACTCCGCCATGCCCGGCCACCCACTGCTGTCGTTCAAAGACTCCGCCAAACGTCCGATAGAAGTAGCCATTTGGGGACAGGATTGTAGATGACTTGTCATGTTCTTGGTAGTCGCAGACGTCGTTTTTCCACAATGGGTGCATGCAGCACGAGCAGACTTGTACGGGCCGGCAGCATGAGGCGTGAAGTGAAGCCAAATGCCTCCTGGTTTCCGTCCCATCCTGAAAAATGGAAAATGAACTTGTAGAGACGATGGTGGTGTCTTAAACTTGCGAGCTTGGCTGCGGAATAGCAACGTTCAAACAGCTGAGCATCTTATCCGTATTGCTCAATGGTTCTAGAGATTTAAGTGCACTGGATCCACACACGGAGGCTGCTCAGGACGCCAGCTGAATAAACAACCGAAAAAAAACAAAAAAAAAAACAGAATAACTAACTGGATTTAAAAAGGAAATAATTATAACCATTCCATAGCAAAAAATCTCCGACCTCCGACGATCTCCGACCGTAGAGGTGGGGCATAGCCGAACTTAAGTGGAGCATCAAGGTAGATGCGGTTAGGGTAAAATGAGATCATGTGCAGATTTGACCCAGCTAAGATGGTTGAAACAACACGTTTATAGGCGCGCTCACAGGCTCTGAAACGGCCTGTGGGCAGAGAAAAAGACAAAAACAAAAACGCCTGATTTTTATGCAGCAGAGCCCTGTGCTCTGCAACATGGAAATTGAGAAGTGAGGCCGGAAAGCCAAAGTCGGGGTCCACTAAAAAGAGCAGTGTTGTCAAAAGCCAGTTTTTACGGCAACAGCGTAAATACGCTGACATGTGGCCTCCAAAAGTGAATGGCTTTGAGCGCCCGACAAATCGCGATTTCTGCCATTCGCGATTTTTCCGCAGTCGGGCACAAGCCGGTAGTGAGTGTGTACTGTATGTGTGTTTGTATGCATGTGTGTGTGTGTGCTGGGGAGCTCTCTGGAGTTAAACTCTGTGTGCTTTGATGAACGGAGGTTAACATTGCTGTTCCGAAAGGAGGTTAAGCTTTGTGTTCTGTCGTCGGCGGTTAACATTGTTGTCTGAGTCTACCTCTGCCTTCTCACCCTATCTAAGTTCGTAATAAACGCTGTTTGCACCTCACTTGATCTTGGTCGTCTTATCCTTCTATCATGTTGAGCGAGTTGTCCTCCACAGCCTCGTCCTCGAAGAACTTCTTGCGTACAAGCAGGCGGCGTTCCTTCTCGAAGGCTGCGACGACGGTGCGGCTGAGATGCTTGCGTGGCTCCCAAGTCGCTTCCCAGTCGACGAGGTAGTACGTCTTTCCGTTGAGGCGCTTCCAGTTCAAGATCTTGCGGACGTAGTGGAGCTTCTCTCCGTCGAGGTCTTCGACCCCTCCCTCTTCGTCGTCAACCGCCGGAGGAGCAAGCCACTCGCGGATGTCTTCAAGTGTAGCGCGGCGCTTCTTTCGCTCAGCCAGCGCCGTGAAGACCACTTCGATCGCTTCAGGGAGAAGACTCGTGGAGGCAACCGTCACGTTCATGGTGAGTCGAAGGTGTCGTATGGCTTCATCACTAACTCGGATCTTGCATGACTTGGCCACAGCGATGCACAGGGTCTTGAACTCCTTAGTGGAGCTGATGCCGTTCTTGGTCGGTTTCTGGATAGGCATCGGGCGCGTGTGAAGGTTGAGTGCAGAACGAAGAATGGCGAAGTCGAAGACTGACAGACGAACGCGCACCACCTGAGAATGAGTGGCCGTAAAGCACGGGTGGGTATATTTAATTACTGTGTGGTCACTAACCCGATGGTGTCGTTTGTGTGTGAAGGAGCAGGGTCAACGATGAGGCCTTGAGACTGACGCTGTTGGTAGTTGGAAATGTGTTCGTTCAGGATGCCAGACTTGTGGAGCTTCCGCATAAACTTCAAGACGTTTTGGGATCCGCGAGCCGTGATGCCCTGTCGTTGGAGGAACATCAACATTGCTTTCTCGGCACGAGCACCTGTTTCAAGGACGTCATCGCGGTAGCGAGGGGATGTTTCGTCGAGGACAAAGCCATCGGGGAGGAAGAGCTTCAGAAACGCAACGACCAGCTTGGCTGTCGAGCGTGCATGCTTGGTTTCGGAGTCTGTCGAGCTCCACATCCGCGGTTCTTGCGTGTACCATGCGAACCAAGCGTCTTTCAAGCTCATAGCTGGAGAGGTACGACGTCGCTTGACAGGAGATTTTTTGTCGCTGGGGTCTTCATTCTCTTCTGCTTTTGTAGACATTCGCGGGTGCTTGTTGCCGATCTTGTCTTCCATTACAGTCAGCCGCGCATCCAGTTTTTTGTTGACTTGGATTAACTGCTCAATCAAAGCGCTTTGATGAAGAAATACGGGGTGCTTGGTAATGTCCGTCGAGGTTTCTTGTGGAGTTGAGGGGTTTTCTTTCTCGGGGGTGTCTGTGTAGGTCAGGTGGGATGACCAAGCCAGCAAGTCGTTGACGGAAAAACCTTTCTCGATAGCACAAGCCTCCAACCGCTGGATCGCAGGACCATGAGCCGAAAGAGACTTCAACGCTGGGTAGTGGCGGAGTAGGTACGCCATGAGAGTATTGATAACTCGCGCGTTGACATTGTACTGCGGTGTGTCAAGTCCAGACGAAGCGACGAATAAAGCAGATGCAACGGAGATAACCTTCTGCTGCGTGTCCGAGTCGAAGGCATCAAGCGACAACAGCGAGACGTTTGCGTTGGGGTCTCGATTGCTCAAGACGCGAGCAATCTTGTGGTCTTCTGCGGGGGTGTTGAAGACATAAGCGAAGGCCTTACTCGTCGCCGTCATGTTCCACGCGCCTCTGTCGAAGATCCATTGCACGCACATTCCGGCCCCGTTGGCGTGTTGAGCTCCTCCACGACGAAAGGAGTGCGACGTTAATCGTTCCGTCACACCAGCCTGCCGCGCGACTCTCCCCAAGACTCGGTTGACATAGCTGTGAATCCCGGGTGCGTCGTCACCAAGGTTCCGGTCTTCTTCAGTGTCTTCGGATTTTTGAAGTGGCGTCACGTCTTCAGGGTGGTCGATCAAGTCGATAAGAGGTGCAGTCGGGGTCAATGTGGCTTGCAAATTCCCGTGCTGCACAGGAAGCTGGTTTAAGAGCGAAGCTGTTGGTGCAGACTGTGTCGCGAGGGCAAGAGCGATGGCAAGTAGCGGGCACGTGGTGAAATCCTCGTCGGGAAAGAGCGAGAGCCCTTGCTCTTCTGAAGTCTTGATGCGGATGAAGCGGACGAAGAAAATATTCCCAGAACCGACTGAGAGATTCACCTTGCGCAGGAGAGTGAGGTCGGACGCCCGTCCAAACAGAAACCACAGCAAGCATAACAGGGCAGCATCTTGGTAGTCAGCAGCCGTAAGAGCGGTAGAATACAGGTGCTGAACCATCATCTTGAGCGACTTCTTGGTGCATGCTGGGGCCTTGTTGACGAAGGTCCCGGACTCTCTTTTCATACAGTAGCGCTCCAGTACTTGGCCCTTCTTAAGCAGCACCTTGTCCGTAGCTTGGCGAACGTGGGGGAACTGGTCCACCACCCAGTTCTTTGCCTGTCGGTAGTAATGCATGACAGAGTGCCTGGCCAAAAGCTGACCCTTGCGCCCCTCCTTGAAGGCCAGGAACATGCCAAACTTGTCCATCACCGCTTCCAGCACCAGCGGGGCATTCTCGCGTGTCATGCAAACGGCGAGGTATTCCCAGGTGACACCTTCGTCCGCTAAGAATTTCTTGAACGAGCGCGCGGCGCTCTCGCGTGCGCGCTTCGTGCTAATGGGGGCGAGGTCGCGCAGGCTCATGTTGGGTCGGAGAGGTCGGAGGTTTTGTGTTATTCTGAAAATATGTGAATGACTGAGTATTTGTATGGGCATATCAATAACAGAGCAGGGGGCTCCGACCCGATATGTCGGAGCTGCAGCTGTACAGCCTCAACAATCCTACCTCCTATGTGATTGGTCAAAAAGGTAGGGTTGTATCGATATGATTCGTTGAAACTCGGATTCAGTAGTCTGATTGGTCAATGTCTTTAATAGTGAGTTCTAGTATGGTCGGAGGTTTAACGATATTCATCCATACCAGTGCTGGCAACAGACAGTAAAGACGTCTTTTCGGAAAGACATGTTTAAACGCCTTCTCGGACGTCTGTTTCGCCAAAAGACGTCTAAAGACGTCTATTCAGGGGTACAGCGTACCATAACGGAAACAGGAGCAGGACCTTAACCTTTTAAATAGAGGCCTCTGACGCTTCTTACGCCACAAACTTGGATATCACTCGACCTCCGCTTCTAAGCAAACACCAGTAGGGAGTATCGACCTTGTCTTGAGCGCTACGTCGATTGTCGCCCAGCATCAGGACCTTCAGCTTCTTTTCAATTATGTCCGGAGCTTGGCAGCAATGGCCCTAATAGAGGACTATAGACTAAGTAATGCATAATGAAATCAAGATTTGTTTTTACGGATACCTTTGGAACGGCACTCGTAAATAGAGTTTAAACACCTCGAAAAGACAGTATTGACGCCTCAAAAGACAGTGTCTAAACGACGTTTTTATATAGACGTCATTACCAGCACTGTCCATACGTGTGACGGAAATAAAGTAGTATTAATATATACTGTTTTTCGGTATAGAAGGCATGTTATAATATATATTCAAAGTACTATTTGCTATTGATACCCGAAGCTAATGCCACCACTTACTTCCCTCTTCACTCCTGTCGGCGCTGAGCGTCACGCTGCTCCCTCTCGCGCTGGTTCTCAGGCTTCCCGCCGTCTGCACTCAGGCTTGGGTTCAGTTGCCGTGACCTCAATACCATCGTCGAGGTGGGTGTGTCCAGAGACCGTCGTGCTCGTGCACTTCCAGCTCGCGTGGACCGTCGGGTACCTCTAGCCATTCGAGGAGCCGGCCGTACCCGGGGCCGGATCTCGGGCGTGTCCTGCATGGCAAAGGCGAATTCATTCTCCAGAGACCTAAAGACACGTGGGGAGTTGGGGGGAGAGTCATCGACAACAGGAGGCAACGCCAGTCGGGGATATGTCCGTGCGTACACAATTCCCCTATAGTTGTGTCGTCGCTTGGGCCTTTTGGGTGGTGGCGGTGGGTTCTTCCTATCCAGCATCCGAGCGGAAGGAGGAGGCGTGACCTGTACTGTCCGCAACGACGTGCGTTGCCTTATTCTCTCCACGTCACTGTTCTGCGAGTCCTGACTGCAGCTCACCACGTCATTTTCCAGATTGGCACAGGCCGCAACGAGATCCGCGTCGCTACCCTGTGAGCTCACGATAAAGTCCTCCAAGTTCGTGTACGTGGCGACGTTCTCCCTGACATCTTCCTCATCTCCAGAAGGGACGACGTTCTCCTTATTCTCCTTCGCAAAGTCTTCTTCATGTCTAGAAGGGATGACAATAGGCGAAGGAGGGAACGTGGCCTTCTCCTCTCTGTCTATAGCTGTAGTTAAAGTCTGTGAGTGTTTCTCACTGAGCGGAGACACCGGTACAGCAGGAGACGGTGAAGTCTCCTCCACGCGCCGTCTCTTGGTCCTCTGTTTCTCGTCGTTGCTGCTGCTGTTACTCGTCTCCCCCTGTGTTTCTTTCTCCTCAGGTGTGACGCTACGTCTCCTCTTTCCTTTCGGCGTGAGTTTCTTGTCTCCTGGCTCGGGACTGCGAAGTTCTGGCCGCTTTTCTTCCGTATTCGCTACAGACGGCTCCAGTCTCCGTTTCTTCCAGCTGGTGGTGCTAGTCTCGTCGCGTGTGGGTTGACGCGGTGGCGGAGGTGGCGAGAGCGACGCAGACGCCCGTCGCCTCTTGCCAGTGGCGATGGGCTCCATGGGGGGTAAGATGAGATGTGAAGAGCTCCGCTAAGTCGCTTTAGACCCTTCTTCTAGGGTTTTTACTTACTTGCACTTGGCTATTCTTTCTTCTTGATCTCGTTTTGAATCGTAGAAATCCCCCCCCTTTTTCCAAAATTACCTACCCCTAGTCAACTATACTCAGAGTAAGACAAAAAAACGGCTTTTTTAGTGTGTTTGTGGTGTACATTTTGTAGAAACACAAAATGGTACACTGTGCCTAATTTTGAAAATGTTGCAGTAAGGTTGTTTGAAGACCAGAGCCTCACAACCGCAGGCTCTTGACCCCCCCCTGTGCCATTGCTACAAGAAGGCGCACAAGTCGAGCTCCGCCGGAATCCCCGAACGTCACACACAATGCTGAGCCGAACGATCCGTCAGGTGGCCTCGCAGGCCAAGCAGGGCGCCCGTATGGCGTCCACCAAGCGCTCGTCTGTGAACGGCAAGGGTGCACTGGATGGTGCCTACAAGGTGTTCATGAAGAACACGCCCGTGTATGTGACCACGGTGCTGATCGCCGCTCTGGTGGTGGAGGGCGTCTACGGCTCAGCCACTAACTACATTTGGGAGGCTAACAACCGTGGCGTACGTGGATAATTAGAGAAAACTGAAAAATGGATTGATACATTCTGGTGGTGCTGACCAATTTCTGCTTTTGTTTGTACAGCGTCTGTATCACCACATCGACTGGTCCAAGTTCGACGAGGAGGAGGAAGAAGAAGAAGAAGAGGAAGAAGAAGAGGAAGAAGAGGAGGAGGACGCCCACGACGAGGACGAAGAGTAGATCTGACAACAGGGTTTTACTTGGCCTGAAGCTACGCAATCCGCAACACGTTAGCCTCTCTGGAGACTTTGCTGGTTAATTGTCCAGTTAATGAAGGAGATGCAAGGTGCTGTGCTACATGGAGGCTGCAGGACTCGCCTCATACGTTAACTGCCAGAAACACGAAGAGAAAAATACCTATACTGAATGGTGCTGTTCGTCTTCTTGGTGCATGTTATGACTCTATGCATTGCGAAACTTCTTCTCTCCGGTAGACTGATCCTTTGATACTTCTAGCGGGGACGAAGTTCTGCTTCTAGTTTTGCTCGCTGACTGCTGAAGCCGAGACTGCCGATGCTGAACCGCTGTGCATTCCCTTACTGTTCAGGATCTTGTTGGCAGCCGAGATGCGGTAGGCCTTGGAATTGCCTGGTCGTCGCTTTACCTTCAACGCTCGTCTGTCGAGCATTTTCTTTAGTCAAAAGCACCACCGGAAGCCATTAGTCAAGTACACCAACCATCGGAACACAAAAGTCAACTTAAATCGTACCTCAACGTCGCTGAGCTTGCAGCCTGCAGCTACACAGCGCACCATAGCGAAATACATGACGTCAGCAGCCTCACCAGCGACATCCGGGACCGATTCAGCTTCTGCGAGCTCCTGAGCCTCCTCTACAAGCTTGTTACGAAGCAGCTCAGCGTCGTCGAACAACCTCTTGGTGTACGATCCAGCTGGTGCATGGGCGTGACGGCTGAAGAGCATACTCTCAAGAGCACGAAGGCCACCATCGTGACCCCAACACGTACGAGTGTTGAGGTGGCAGAAACCAGCTCCAGTCTGGTTCACAGTGAAGCGCAGAGCGTCGCTGTCGCAGTCCATGTCGATCTTGAGGAGTTTCTGGGCGTTGCCACTGCTCTCTCCCTTCTTCCAGAGACCACCACGTGACCGCGAGTAGTAAACTCCACGACCACTGGAGACAGCAGCGATGATGCTCTCAGCACTCGAGTAAACCAATCCAAGAGCTACACCAGCTTCATCTGCCACCACAGTAGTGAACAAACCATCAGGTCGATCAGTACGCAGACACTGCACGAAGGCCTGCGCTGCATCCACCACAGTTTCGCCGTCTCCAGTAAAGCTGTCAATCTGCTCTCCTTCTCCGTTACAGAATCCGGGCGTCACCACGTGGATGTTCTTGTGGTGGAACTCCTGGATCCTAGTCAAAGCTACCGCCGAGTTATCCCCTCCACTCATCTCGACAGCAAAGAAAAAGCTTTCATCCACACTCTTCCTCATCGCTTGCAGACTGGTGAACAAAGCCTCGAAGCCGGTTTCTTGAGTCAATATCACTGAGTCAATGACGAACACTACACCACTAGCAGTGCCGTCCAGTCTTGCTAACTTCTCCTTGAGTTCAGTGACCTCCCGGGCATGCAGTGACGGCACGGGAATGCGTAGCACCACTCGATTGGCAGGCAGTTCGGAAACTGCGACGGCCACTCGTTCCAGCTCCGAGTCTTCGCTTGAAGTAGCGTCCACCAGCACCTTATCAATGCCCTGGTCCAGCCACGTAGCCAGTGACTCAAGCATTTCAGCTGAAAAAGGACCCAGAAGCGTCCTGGCGTCCAGTAATGAAGCTTTGAGTGCCAATTCACGAGGTTCCGTGTTGAAGGCTGGCACAGGCGGTGCTAGTTCACGCAGCTGTCGTACAGGCAGCTTTGCATACACCAAACCGAGCGTACTTAAGCGGCGAAGGAGTGCGCATTGGGCGTCTGTGGTGGTCGCCAATAGGGACGAGAACTCGGGGATCAACATGAAGACTTAGCTTGGTTGATGGCAATTTGATAATGGAGTGATGTTTGCGCAGTGGTGTTTCATGAGTTAAGATCATAGGTATTTATTTTTAAAGGGAATGAGTGGAAAAAATTCTATTGTTTTGAGAATCGATATCATCGGATATTACCGATTATAAGAATATAGATTATAGTGAACATCTCTTCCGCTGCCCACAAGAAAAAGATGTAGCCATGTGAGCAATGAATGGAGAGGTTGACACTAGTGCTCAAGTTTGTTGCTGCGACGACGTATAATACAGAGTACAGAACATGTAACTTCTTGTGGCATCAGGGAGCAGGTGCTGTCCGTGTATCTATAGGCGGTGTTTGAATTGACAGTGTATCTATAGGCGGTGTTTGAATTGGATCTGATGAAGTTGAGACATCAATCACTTGTGTCGAGCCTTCGTAAGACAGTCAGACGACAAAGAAACGGTGGGTTGTGATTCGTCAAAAGGCCAAGCACAGCTTAGACGGTGAAGTACAAGCAGACGCAGTGAACGAAGTTACAAGTAAGTGCGTTTAGTCTTCCTTCCTCTTCTTCCTAGGTCTGTACTCTAATGTGTGCGTTTTGGTTGTTTGTGTGTGCTGCTTGATGAGCTAGACGAAGCATAGTCATGACTTTCAACTGCGTGGTAGGTGGGAACTGGTTGAGAAGCTGAGCGGCAGGCTGATGACACCGGTGACGCAGAGCATTGCCGCCTGCTGCTCAGTCATTGAGGAGGAAGGTAAAGTGCCGGTATCTCTCTCAATTGCAGCTCCAACATCATGCGCCATTCTGAGTACGTTTGACGCTTTTTTCGTGCCGCCAGGTCATGCGTTGATACTGACTTGTATTGGGGCTGGCCTTCGACTTCGTTCCCGAACCACCACAGATACCAACGTGCAGTACATCTGTGCTCGGAAACTCAAAGATTTCTGGAAGTGTGTGCAGTTTGCCATCACCTGGCCAAAAGTGAATAATAGTTGTCGGTGAATAACTCTGAGGACAGACCGCATCCGAGCGTGGCTAACGGTCTACGCATTGTATCCTTGAACTGCTGCTGCGTTATACCAGTCCCGTAAATCCCTTTTTGTTCCCGTAGCTTAGCAAATCGAGGGGCCAAAGACTCAGGAAGAGCACAAACTGTAGCCTGAACTTGAGTACATACTGACTATTATACCACCATGAGAACACATTGACATTTAGACCACCAT
Organism: Phytophthora colocasiae; assembly: GCA_018806915.1. Lineage (NCBI taxonomy): Eukaryota > Oomycota > Peronosporomycetes > Peronosporales > Peronosporaceae > Phytophthora > Phytophthora colocasiae. The sequence continues at coordinate 527,457 of JAGKQI010000064.1, read as the reverse complement.
TATCATCAAAGAAGCGCTCGCCGTCGGGCTGTGTAGCGCGAAGCCATGCTGCGATACCACGGATATCGATACACGGTCTGAGTTCGAGAAGAAGTGCACGCGTTTCTCACATTCTCAGCACTAAGTACTCGCTCATCGTGGGCGAGTGGGTTAGCACGGGATAAAGTAAGCTCTGTGTTGCTGTTACGATGTGAAGCATCTCGAGTCAAGGCAGCGTTGGTGGCTGGTGGGGCTTTAGAAGACGAGTGGCGGAGAAGGGGGGTCTGCCACGCTGAGGCGGATTTGTTTTAATGCTAAGGACCACAAGAAAACTCTTTTTGGCCAATGACAAAGAAGTACGACACCGTGTCGTACTTTTGGCTCAACAAAAGTTGTGGTTGAGATAAGAGCGATGTTCAAATAAAAAAGCGATTGCTTTTTCGAGCTAAGTTATTGCATAGACGGGACCCTCCAAAAAAGGAGGCCGCGAATTTGCCGACTCAAAAGGCGGCAAAAAGAAGTAGATTCGATACTCACTTTTCTGCAGGAGAGCTAACTTTTTCGCTAGCGCACAAAGAGCTCCAACATGGATCATCATTCTGCGCAGGAGTTGCACGAAGAATTCGTCGCCATGGACATCGACAGCGTCGTGGGCGTTATGCCAGGTGAGGCTGCTTCAGCTGATAGGGATGCTGACGCCGCGACGGAGCTCTGACACGGCATCTGTGCAGGCAGAAACCCTTCAAGATCTTCAGCAAGAAGCCCATGTTTTGCTGGATGAAGCGGACGTGGATATGACCGCTGAATGTGATCAAGACGCTGAGGAGGACTTGTTTCTGATGCTGAGCTTGGTATTTGTCGTACTGGGAGCTGCTTTTGGTACGATGGACTGGAGATCACTTCGAGCAGCCCCCAGTGAATGGATCACGGTTCGCTCGGACTTCTTCTACAAGCTCAAAGCCCAACGATCACCCAAAGCTTATCGAAAGACTCTTCGCTGCACGCCAGAGTCATTTGACATGCTCTGTTCGTTCCTGGAGCCCCGCTACTATGCTAAATACGGCCTGCCGGGGAAGAATACCCAGTACGCGTTTGATTTTGGAGTTGCTGTGCTGCTTGCATACTATGGAAATGGATGCGGACAAGATGGAGATGGAATAGGAGGAGCTGCTGTACAGCTTGGCATATCGAGAGGCGTAGCAAGCCGCTACATTAAAAATCTCGAAAAACTACTTCATGAAATGATGGACGACGTGATATACTTCCCCGCGCCATCTTCGGAAGATGAATGGAGTGCACTAGCGGAAGGGTTTGCTGCTCGCAATGCAGATTTCCCTGATGTTGCGTGCATTTTTGACGGCACACTGATTCGTACTCGACGACCAAAAGATTTCCAGGTAAGTGCTCTCTACGTTGAATTCAAACACATCGCCAATCGATTGGTGTTCACTGCTAATGTTGTGCTGCTTTGTTGCAGGGATTTTATGATAAAAGCGGCAAGCCTTCATATAATTGTCTGGCAGCGATTGACTACCGCTTTAAGTTTCGGTATCTGGGAGTGTTTAGCGGCAGTAATTCCGATCAATCCATGTGGAACCAGTCTACAGTCTTAGGTGCTCGAGCTCGCGATTTGTGCCCTCCTGGTATCAATTGGTTGGGTGACGCAGGCTTCAAGCTGTGGCCATTTTTAATGGTACCATTTGATGAGCGTGGGGGCAAGCGCCTAACGAGCATGCAACGTTGGTACAAGTAATCTATTCCATTGATGTTGATGAGTTACTAAATGTGCGATATTCCACCGCAGCTACAATTACCATCTTTCAGAGACTCGAATTTTAGTGGAATGCGTGTTTGGGCGACTGAAGGCTCGTTTTAAAGTGCTTCATGGTGTGACAGATCGACGAAAACACACCACAAATGCCAGAATGATTTGCGCTGCTGCTGTCCTGCATAACCTGTTGATCGACATCGGCGACAAGCAATTCAAGCCAAAGAAACGAAACGAAGAGGCGATTCGTAAAGAGCGATGTGATTCCAGACATGTTATGTCTTCCTTCAATCAAAACTGGGATAGGACACCAGAAGAAGTCGAACTTGCTATTGCGAAGCGCAATGCATACGCACGCCGCTTTTATCAAAACGATAACGAGTAATAAAAAACCGTCGATGATCAGAAGCCGTACTCGTGCACCTCGGAGTTATCCGTCGATCGCTTGGTCATCTCTTCGAAGAGGCTAGCGGTCAGCTGCTGTAGCCCTGCGAGGCTACGCATCAGCGCCTCACTGGTAACTCGGTGTTGTTCATTAGAAGCTTCAATTGAAGATGTCAATCTGCCAAACAGTTCAGTCATCTCTCCATTAGGTCGAGGAGGCTGGTGGCGTTTTGAAAACACTCGTTCAATGGCCTCGAACCCCGATCGCAGTGTTTCACTAACAGCATCAGCAGGTCGCTTTGTTGAAGACTGTTTAGCTTGAGTGTCACGAGTTTTTTGGCTTTAGCTGTCGCTTTGGCTTTTTCACGTGCTTCGTGAGCCTCACTGGGCGATTCACTTGACTCGCTCTCCGATTCAAGTTCGTCATTCACTCCACCGTCACTCTCAATACCCTCACCGGTACCCGTCTCTGTAATTGCTTCCACCAGTGCAACCTGGACGCCGTGAGAAAACTTCGCATAGCAGTGGCCAGAGTGCGGTCAACTCGGGGCCAAGTACCTTTAGATATTTTGGGTTCACTGTGACAGGATCACACGTCAAATTTCGTGGTACATCATCATCTGTAGAACTGCAATCAGAATGTTCATCATCGTCGCCATTAAGCAGAAAGTCAACAGGCATTTCAGGATACTTGCGCTCTTTGTGATCTCTGTCTTCGTCTTCATCATCTACTGGACGGTTTCCTGTTGCCATCATGCGCTGTCGTCTAGCCTTGTAGCCCGATCGTACTGCGTCCAACTTGTTTTTAAACTGCTTCACGAGCACCTTACGCGGTTTTGCGTCTCCCCATGCCTGCTCCGCTAACGCGCGCTGCTGAAATACGTTGATGGTATCTTCCCACAAGGCTCGTTCAGCCTGTGTATTGGAGTTCTTCGTGGAGAACTTTTTCAGTATGCGCTTGTTGCGAAAGCGCGCTTCGATTGCAAGTGCAGTAAGCTGTACGGTCCACTTCATGCTGGTCACTTCACCGGGTTTTGACTTTTGGACGTCCGTGCCCTTCGCCTTTGATTTCTGGGCCTTCCGTGCTTTCGACTTGGTTTTACTGGTCGATGCAGCAGAATTGGCGATCTTCTTTCTTGTCGGCGCAGACTGACTCTCTGGATCAACTCGGCGCGGTGTTGACGTGCCATCCTTGTCGTCAGGGCTCGTATCATTTCCGTTGGAGTGATCTTCTTCATATTCTGTGTAGTAGGAGGGTAAACCTAGCGATGACGGTGGCGCAGTCACCGTTGCTATCTGCACGCGTGTGGAAGCAGCTGCCACCGGATGTGGAGTTCCTGCATCTCTTCCACGCTTGGACAGTATCGTAGGCATGCTTGTAGTGTCGCGCGCATGTGCGCAACACTCGCTGCGCAACGGATGCGGAATGCGGAGTGCATGTCAAAAATGGAAACTCTTAAAAATCGCATGCTGTTTCATAGGCTTAGCTATAAAAGTCGTCACGACTACTTGGACATGGAGACTGCTTTTTCCGCCGCCTTATTTTCTCGGCCTAGATAAGTCGTAGGCGCAAAAGCAATCGCTGTTTTATTTGAACATCGCTCTAAGACATCTCTTATGCGGTAATACCAACTGCAGCGTCAAAACCTCTGCGGCCTTGGCGTATTGCTCAGCACTGTAGCTCTTGTTCCCGTACGAGGTCAGTACATGTAGCTCTTTTAGCGTTTGTGTAGCCATTGGTCGACGGTTCATGGCCACCAGATAGTTGCTCCATTGAATACTCGGAAGTAGCGTTGGCAAAATGGCTGTAAATTACTGCCATTTATGGTTAAAACCATAAATGGCAAGTTTTCGGCTGGTTATAACCATTTCTATCGAAAACTGCCGAAAACGATTTAGGCCGCTGCACCCAGCAAATTAGCGCGGGCTGGATACATGCAGGGAGCAGCCTCGTGCAGAGAGAGACCAAGAGTCTGGAAGGCAAGCAAGCGCCGCGCCGGAAGACGAAGGCACACGACTCATGTGGCTGGCAGCTAAATGCGATACTAGGACGTGCATTACCTTCCTCGACACAAAGTGGAGCTTTATGTCTTGCATCTAACGTCAGGGTAAGCCTTGCCAGGACCTTTCGCTACGATGGTGTCGTAAAGTCTCCATACTGACTTTTGCGGTCGAGCCATGGTGTGGACTGGAACGAGTGCTCTTCTGAGAAATGGAAAGTGAGAGTCCGGGCCTCATCATTTCGCCCTAATGGGCCATCGTCGGTCATGACCTCCGCCATGACTGAGGCCTCCTTAAAGATGGCCGCTGCGAGGTAAAGAATAAATAAAACATCGCTATCCTCTGAATTAGGCCGATTTGAGTTTTCGGCAGTTTTCGGCACGAATCCGGCTGGTTTTTCCTGGGTTTTTCCTGGTTAAAACCAATTCGGGTTTTAACCAGCCATTTATTCTGCCCAACGCTACTCGGAAGCGGTGTAAACGCCTGATTCATGCGTTTTCGTAAGACAAATCTTGTGTTTTGGCAGGGTGCGTCCGACACTAGGTCTTACTTTTGGCCATCAACGAGAACTGATTATCTTTCGTTTGTCTTGTTTTTACTATTCGCATACTTAGGGTTATATACATTAGAGCGATGTTCAAATAAAACAGCGATTGCTTTTGCGCCTACGACTTATCTAGGCCGAGAAAATAAGGCGGCGGAAAAAGCAGTCTCCATGTCCAAGTAGTCGTGACGACTTTTATAGCTAAGCCTATGAAACAGCATGCGATTTTTAAGAGTTTCCATTTTTGACATGCACTCCGCATTCCGCATCCGTTGCGCAGCGAGTGTTGCGCACATGCGCGCGACACTACAAGCATGCCTACGATACTGTCCAAGCGTGGAAGAGATGCAGGAACTCCACATCCGGTGGCAGCTGCTTCCACACGCGTGCAGATAGCAACGGTGACTGCGCCACCGTCATCGCTAGGTTTACCCTCCTACTACACAGAATATGAAGAAGATCACTCCAACGGAAATGATACGAGCCCTGACGACAAGGATGGCACGTCAACACCGCGCCGAGTTGATCCAGAGAGTCAGTCTGCGCCGACAAGAAAGAAGATCGCCAATTCTGCTGCATCGACCAGTAAAACCAAGTCGAAAGCACGGAAGGCCCAGAAATCAAAGGCGAAGGGCACGGACGTCCAAAAGTCAAAACCCGGTGAAGTGACCAGCATGAAGTGGACCGTACAGCTTACTGCACTTGTAATCGAAGCGCGCTTTCGCAACAAGCGCATACTGAAAAAGTTCTCCACGAAGAACTCCAATACACAGGCTGAACGAGCCTTGTGGGAAGATACCATCAACGTATTTCAGCAGCGCGCGTTAGCGGAGCAGGCATGGGGAGACGCAAAACCGCGTAAGGTGCTCGTGAAGCAGTTTAAAAACAAGTTGGACGCAGTACGATCGGGCTACAAGGCTAGACGACAGCGCATGATGGCAACAGGAAACCGTCCAGTAGATGATGAAGACGAAGACAGAGATCACAAAGAGCGCAAGTATCCTGAAATGCCTGTTGACTTTCTGCTTAATGGCGACGATGATGAACATTCTGATTGCAGTTCTACAGATGATGATGTACCACGAAATTTGACGTGTGATCCTGTCACAGTGAACCCAAAATATCTAAAGGTACTTGGCCCCGAGTTGACCGCACTCTGGCCACTGCTATGCGAAGTTTTCTCACGGCGTCCAGGTTGCACTGGTGAAGCAATTACAGAGACGGGTACCGGTGAGGGTATTGAGAGTGACGGTGGAGTGAATGACGAACTTGAATCGGAGAGCGAGTCAAGTGAATCGCCCAGTGAGGCTCACGAAGCACGTGAAAAAGCCAAAGCGACAGCTAAAGCCAAAAACTCGTGACACTCAAGCTAAACAGTCTTCAACAAAGCGACCTGCTGATGCTGTTAGTGAAACACTGCGATCGGGGTTCGAGGCCATTGAACGAGTGTTTTCAAAACGCCACCAGCCTCCTCGACCTAATGGAGAGATGACTGAACTGTTTGGCAGATTGACATCTTCAATTGAAGCTTCTAATGAACAACACCGAGTTACCAGTGAGGCGCTGATGCGTAGCCTCGCAGGGCTACAGCAGCTGACCGCTAGCCTCTTCGAAGAGATGACCAAGCGATCGACGGATAACTCCGAGGTGCACGAGTACGGCTTCTGATCATCGACGGTTTTTTATTACTCGTTATCGTTTTGATAAAAGCGGCGTGCGTATGCATTGCGCTTCGCAATAGCAAGTTCGACTTCTTCTGGTGTCCTATCCCAGTTTTGATTGAAGGAAGACATAACATGTCTGGAATCACATCGCTCTTTACGAATCGCCTCTTCGTTTCGTTTCTTTGGCTTGAATTGCTTGTCGCCGATGTCGATCAACAGGTTATGCAGGACAGCAGCAGCGCAAATCATTCTGGCATTTGTGGTGTGTTTTCGTCGATCTGTCACACCATGAAGCACTTTAAAACGAGCCTTCAGTCGCCCAAACACGCATTCCACTAAAATTCGAGTCTCTGAAAGATGGTAATTGTAGCTGCGGTGGAATATCGCACATTTAGTAACTCATCAACATCAATGGAATAGATTACTTGTACCAACGTTGCATGCTCGTTAGGCGCTTGCCCCCACGCTCATCAAATGGTACCATTAAAAATGGCCACAGCTTGAAGCCTGCGTCACCCAACCAATTGATACCAGGAGGGCACAAATCGCGAGCTCGAGCACCTAAGACTGTAGACTGGTTCCACATGGATTGATCGGAATTACTGCCGCTAAACACTCCCAGATACCGAAACTTAAAGCGGTAGTCAATCGCTGCCAGATAATTATATGAAGGCTTGCCGCTTTTATCATAAAATCCCTGCAACAAAGCAGCACAACATTAGCAGTGAACACCAATCGATTGGCGATGTGTTTGAATTCAACGTAGAGAGCACTTACCTGGAAATCTTTTGGTCGTCGAGTACGAATCAGTGTGCCGTCAAAAATGCACGCAACATCAGGGAAATCTGCATTGCGAGCAGCAAACCCTTCCGCTAGTGCACTCCATTCATCTTCCGAAGATGGCGCGGGGAAGTATATCACGTCGTCCATCATTTCATGAAGTAGTTTTTCGAGATTTTTAATGTAGCGGCTTGCTACGCCTCTCGATATGCCAAGCTGTACAGCAGCTCCTCCTATTCCATCTCCATCTTGTCCGCATCCATTTCCATAGTATGCAAGCAGCACAGCAACTCCAAAATCAAACGCGTACTGGGTATTCTTCCCCGGCAGGCCGTATTTAGCATAGTAGCGGGGCTCCAGGAACGAACAGAGCATGTCAAATGACTCTGGCGTGCAGCGAAGAGTCTTTCGATAAGCTTTGGGTGATCGTTGGGCTTTGAGCTTGTAGAAGAAGTCCGAGCGAACCGTGATCCATTCACTGGGGGCTGCTCGAAGTGATCTCCAGTCCATCGTACCAAAAGCAGCTCCCAGTACGACAAATACCAAGCTCAGCATCAGAAACAAGTCCTCCTCAGCGTCTTGATCACATTCAGCGGTCATATCCACGTCCGCTTCATCCAGCAAAACATGGGCTTCTTGCTGAAGATCTTGTAGGTTTCTGCCTGCACAGATGCCGTGTCAGAGCTCCGTCGCGGCGTCAGCATCCCTATCAGCTGAATCAGCCTCACCTGGTATAACGCCCACGACGCTGTCGACGTCCATGGCGACGAATTCTTCGTGCAACTCCTGCGCAGAATGATGATCCATGTTGGAGCTCTTTGTGCGCTAGCGAAAAAGTTAGCTCTCCTGCAGAAAAGTGGGTATCGAATCTACTTCTTTTTGCCGCCTTTTGAGTCGGCAAATTCGCTCCTTTTTTGGAGGGTCCCGTCTATGCAATAAGTTAGCTCGAAAAAGCAATCGCTTTTTTATTTGAACATCGCTCTTAGGCGCGTTCTCAACCGAGGCGTAAATCTCACGCGTGCGTGCTAAATGAACACTTTGCATTCTCATTGGACGATTCTGTCTACCATAAACAGTACCACAGCTTTTGGATACGACGCGTGCGTTGCCAAGTGTTTTTTTTAGTTTTACCCAATAATATTCCAGTAAGTTCAATTGAGCCCAAGAGGATATGACGGTGGTCTCCCCCCAAGCCAAGCAACCAAACTCACGCAGGTGTATCTCCGCAGCACGTCAAGAGCGGAGTTTGAAAGTAGACGATGAATTGTGCAGTCTCATCATTTGTTTGGTCGCGTTTAAGAGACTTCAAGGAGCAAAGAAAACGGATCCGGTGGTGCGAGAACGGCTATCCTGGCGAGTCCATGCGTCTACGTTGTTGAAAGAGAAGGCATTTAATAGGTACTACCGCATGAGCGTTTCAACCTTTCAAGAGCTTTTGTGTATTGTGGGTCCCTACTTGGTAGTTGACTACTACCAGTCTCTTCGGCGTTCTCGAGGGATCCCTCCGCCTTCCCCAGCAACGATGTTGCAGTGTGCACTGTCCTGGCTCGCTGGAGGCAGTTATCATCACATTCGCGTGATCACGGGAGTTAGCACTGCCACATTTTACCGTATCGTGTATCGTGTTATGTTCGCGATCAACGATTCCGACAAGCTAGCCCCACAGTTCCCGTCAACTCCACAAGAATTGAGTGCTTCGGCTGCTGCTTTTCGATCCTGCAGTAGTCATGGCGTCATAGAGAACTGTATTGGTGTTATCGATGGTTGGCTTTGCCCAGTACGTGTTCCCAGAAAGATGAGTGTGGACGAGTATTATCTTTTTTTTCTGGACACTATCAGAAGTATGGATTAAATGTTCAAGCCTGCTCAGATCACCTCTCACGATTTACGGCATTTTCGATTAGCTCACCTGGAGGAATGAACGATTCCTATGCATTTCAGCGTTGGCAACTGAGCAAAGCCCTTCGTGAAATTTCAGGTCCGTATTTTGTAATCGGAGATAATGCTTATGTTCAGAGCAGAAGAGTGATGACACCATTTAATAAGGCGGAGCTGGTGAACCGCCCTGATCGTGATAGCTACAATTTTCACGTCAGCCAACTCAGAATAAGGATCGAAATGGCATTCGGACTTCTTGTCAACAAGTGGAGAATCCTGAAGCAGCCTCTGTTCGTCAGACTTCGTCACTGTCGGATTGTGATATCTGCGTGCATGCGTCTGCATAATTTCTGCATTACTCAAAGGCTCATGACCACCAACACTTCTCCACAACAAATGCTGCAGTCAATGGCAAGAGATGTTCGATCTTGGAACAACCAAGACCCTTTACATTATGACGCATCGGACGTGGATGTAAACTGTTTTGAAGAAGATCAAATTGGGTCACACGTGGATCCATTAGAGGTTGAACTCGATGATGGGTCTCGAGTGAATTTGCTGGACGAAAAGATTCGTTCTGATCTTGTCGCTCGAATTGCTAGCAGAAACCTGCATCGCCCAGAACGGAACCTGTTGAGGCGGCAAAATGAACGAAGGGAGGCAGGTAATAACGAGGAGAAAGATGATAGAACGATTGCATTTGAGCGAGACGTTGGAGTGTCAGACGCATCTGCTGACGTACCGCAACGAGACTCATACATATTCAGATGCTAATTCGTTTCGAAGACTCGAGCGATATCAATTCCACAAGCTGCTTGCAACAAACAAATATGATCCGTTCGTCGGGACGACGTGTCGAACATTCGCTCATACACTTTCTGGTGATACCGCAGCAGTACCTCCTGCTAGTGTTTGATACTGCGGTAGGTGGGCCTTGCTGTCTGGCGGGCGTTCTTGCTGAACCGTATCCACTGAGAGAAAGTTCAGGGTTGGTAGCAATTTCGCCATTGCTTTACCATCAGGAGCTCAGGACTGTGCTGCTCAGTGTCGAGAAAAATGCGTACCGAAATATTCACACGTCAGCCTGGTTTTCCACAAAATGAAGGCAAACTCCGTGGCGTTGACTTGTTATAGCAAAATGAAGGCTACAGAGCATTGACACTTTGTCAGTAAGTTATTTACCGGTGTGATAGCTACAGCAATACGTACGGGGTTTCTCCTGATTTGTTTTGAGCGTTGATGTTTGCACCATTTGCCAGCAAGAGATTGGACAGGGTAAGATGACCTCCTTCTGCAGCGTAATGAAGTGGCGTGCTTCCTGCCGCATCTCTCGAAAGAACGAGTGGAAGACCACCGATTTGAAGAAGATCTTGCAGAGTAATGGCTTCTTCGCGCAGTTTGTCGAGAGAATCCGAGAATCGAGCGACGAGACACCAGCTCCGCTATCAGAGCTCGCATTTCCGGAACGAGCTCCAGTAGATGCCTCAGCTGCATAAAGCTGTATTTCTGATACGGAGAGTTCATCGGGCACTCGTTCCAATGCATGATCGGTTCGTTAGCCAGATCTGTGTATCCACGCTGTGCTGTAGCGTGCATGACTGGTATCTGAATAGCAGACAACAATTAGCACTTGCTTACCAAAGGAATATCATCAAGCGTACTGGTCTAAACCGTGTGGCTGTAAAGGATCCAGACTTCGTTCTGCAGGATCCGAAGGATTTTAGGTACGTTTGGCTATGCAAGTCGAAGAAATCCACTCTCTGGTGTCATTGGACCGGGAACAAGAGGCCTGCACTTGTAGCATCGTCGAAGGGCAGCTTCCTCTGCAGAGCAAGGTACTGCTCGTCTCGATTCTCGAGTAATAGGTGCATCCGGAAGTATCTACGCATTGCACGGTTGATCTTGGCTGCTTCCGGGCGTTCAGTGGCGTTGCGAAATAGGAACATTTTTAAGTCGTTCCTACCCTGCAAAAGGCGAGTCCGATTCTCCTTTTTCTTCTGCGTATCATGATGGAGATGAACATGTTGCACTCGAAGTGGCTCCTGTCATAAATGAAGCTGTGGAGGTCGTCTCCGAACGTCTTCCAAAATCACTTGCTTGTTTTGTTTCTTCTTTTTCGCTCTGGCATCCAACAGCAAGAGGTTAATACACTATCCAGATGCACATTACACCTAGTAGGTACCTTTATATGTGCTCAGTAGGCATCTAGAACTTCATCACCCGTGGTGGGGGCACCTGGAGGCATCGCGGGTGTAGCATAACGCCTCGCTGCATCGCATTATGAACACTGTTCTATTGGGAACATTTTTTATGTTTGAAACACCAATCTCCTCAATAGAAGCGCGTTCTTCTCGTTCCCGTACGAGCCGTACGCGATTCAGCTGGACCTGTCTGGGAGACGCTAGAGCAAGGGCATTGTGGCATCTTCAGGCACCGGCAAGGCCATCAGTATGATCTGAGGGACGTTAACGGCTGACGCACCATACAGACGTGTTTGGACTGCTGCAAGACGTTGCAAAAGGTGACTCAATAGCAACAGTAGCTACTGAGACCGAGTTGGCTGGACGGTTTCAAGCAGAAGACAGCAGGTCGTGAAGTCAAATGGTGGTGAAGGAGGCGCTGGATGGCATCGAGAAGCTCCAACTGGAGCCTGAAGCTTCCACTAGAAGGCGTAAAACGAGGATTGCTTATAACCACAACGTACGGAAGAGGTTACACCCAACAGGACGAAGAGAGAGTAAACAAGATGAAGAAGAAGGAGAGGAAGATTTGGTGGATCCGTACGACAGCGATCGAGTGGCTCGCCGCAATAGCGAGAGTGACGACGAGAGTGGAGAGAAGTCAAGAGGACGTTTTGGTGAGGAGAAGCCGGACTTTGACGTCGCGAAGATCATTTACTGCAGTCGAACACACTCGCAGATCTCGCAGTTTCTCCGTGAGATACGCAAAATTGCGTTTGCGGAGCGCATCCGTGTTGCATCCCCGGGGTCTCGCAGGAATTTGTGTGTCAACCGAAGCTGAACTCAGATTTAAGAATTGCGGACAAGTATCTGGATATGATGCAGAGCAGCAAAACTAAGGACGGCAAGAAGGTCGGGGAATGTTCATTCTACGAGAAAGAGCTGCTTGGTCACTACAAATATTATGCCCTGGTGAGTGAGTCAGTGGCTTTGTGATGCTTATTTTTTGTTTTAATGATGTTTTACGTCGTTTATCTAGGCACATGTCCAAGATATCGAGGATCTGCACACTTTGGGCGAAGAAATGTCCATTTGCTCGTACTACGGAGCTCGTGAGAGTATTCCACTTGCTCCAATTATCACGTTGCCGTACTCGATGGTGCTCAGCAAAGGTACGCGAGAAACTCTTGAAGTTGGCTTAGAAAACAGTATTGTCATTTTGATGCTATCAGCAGCACGTACAAGGTCAAGATCACCAGTAAGCAATTGGTGGTTGCACGAAGAACACTGTGGTCGTATTTTTCGAAGTTCTAGAAAAGATTCAAGGGCAAGAACGCATTCTACATCGAGCAACTGCTGTCGATTCTGAACAAAGTTCCTCCGTCAGCTGAGCATGACTACTGGGCAGACTGCAGCAGAGGACGACGTTTGAGCGCAGACGATGCCTATTAACGACTTCCTCTTCAATGCACGGATAGACCACTTCACGATGTTTAAGATCATGGAATACCTGGGCGAAACAAGAAGCTGACCGCTCATAATGGTTCCGCTGCTCCTCCGACGACCCTGATGAAGGTTTTGAGAGTCGGCACATATCCCCACTGCGTACAGTTGAGGCGTTGCTCAAAGCATTGACCAGTGCAGGAGGAGATGGTCGAATCTTGGCATAACCGCGCAATGTACGTCACACTACCACTATGAATTTTACACCAGTGCTAATTGTTTCTTATCAGACGATCAAGAATGTCTAGGGGGGCTTTATTTTGCTGAATCCCGTGATTCACTTTCAATAAAAAGTGAAAAAAATCACGTGGTACGTCGGAGACACGAGGCTTTCAAGCTAGAGTTCTTGCGACCGAACACTATCCATGATACGTTTTCGCTCTTCAAGGAAAAAGTCCAGATCCCCTTGTAAACGAAGTTTGATCGGGCTAGCTGCCGAGCTCATTTCGCTTTCAATAGTACTGATGCGCTTCCGAATGTCATCTAGCATTTTGTAGTGCTCCGCACGAGTTCTTGCAGCTGCTTCATGGTCTAGTTCCATAGCTTGTACAACTTCCGCTTCACGAGCCGCAGCAATTCGTCCGACCATCGTAAGAAGTACCTCCATCGAACCGGACTCCGACTTCGTCTTCTTGTTCGGATTATTGGTGTTCGGAATGCAGGATCCTGCTCGTTTCTTGCTAGTGCGTGGTCCAGTAGGAGTTGAGTTGTAGGGACTCCGAACTTCGCGTGTTGGAGTCTCGGATGCCGCCATCGTATCGAATTCATCCTCCACGTATAAGCCCCCACGGACGTTGCTCAGTGCGTCAGGACGCAGCTAAAAGAAGCACATGGTGAGTGGTGAGTTATCATTCATCTATTAAAGATCCCATAGGCGTAATTACCTTTAGCCAATACCATAAATACAGAACATCGGCTTGCCCTCGCACAAATTTCTTGAAGTGTCGAGAGTGAGTTCCAGACATTCGGAAGTTTGCTTCATAAATGCTGAAAAACGATCGCACCTCCGCCCAAAGCTCTTCTAACTTTGCAGCGTTGTGTTTCACGACAATGGAGGGATTAATTCCCTCAAACGCGACGTCGTCTTCAATTAGCCCGTTACAATCTTTGTCGTTACTGTGAAACTTGGTCTCAACATCCTTCCAAAACTGAGCTTTTTGAGAAGCTTGGACGTCGTCTAAATCATGTCGGTCAAAGTTTTTGCCTAGATAGAGAATCTGAATCAGAAAAATGTACTATAGCTGAAACAAGAACCAAAGCTTAATACTTACCCGTCACCTCGATGAGTCTCATAACGAAATCGTTTGACATCAGAACGTTGATAAGGCGGAAAACGCAGTGCTTCGTGCGCCGGGTGCTACCAGTAGCCAGCGTAGAAGCTTCAGATGTGTGCTCGCCTTGGTTTACGAGATCGTCGTAACGACGAAGACACTTGATACGATCAGCTTTGTTGGTTCGCGTGTGCAGCTTGATTTCACGGAGGCTGCATTCTTTCGAATCAGATCCTGCGTTTTACTTTCGTAGGGCTCCCACGCAAAGTGACCTTCGGTAACAGTGCCGCTACGTTCAAAAGGTGCTGTATCACTGACACTTCCATCATCAGGTTTATCTAAATGACCACCCTCAGTCCTGTCAGGGCGCCGAAAAGCTTGATGGACTTGAGCTGCGAGAGATGCATGCTGTGTTGCAACATCGACGAGTTCTTGAGAAAGGTTGCGCGCCACAGGGGGTTGAAATGATGTTGGCGGATCTATAGCCATTGCTCTTACACGCTGCGTGGTGAACTGGCCTTCGCAGCTTCAGAAAGGGGGTGAAAATGATTGGATATTTTTTTAGACACTTTACCCAATCACAGTACAGTAATTTTCATTCTCAACCGGGAAGTGAGTTTAGGGTACGCATGTAACGCGCGCGGCCACTTGACACTCCGGTTGAGAACGCGCCTTAGTTCCTACTTGAACTGCGCCAAAATCGTGGTGTTGTGTCTACAAGAGAAAGGCAACCAAAAATTAGTCAGCATTTGCCATCAGAATAGAGGGCTAAGGGAAAATGACTGGTTTCGACTTTGCTGTGTCGCGCTCTCCCTTCGCAGTGTTGGATTGACCGCGAAGCGAATTGAGGGGGGACTGTGTGTCCTAGCAGGGTTGACGCCATACCTATGGTTAATTCCCCGTCCAACACTTTGTCTCGATTAACGTTCTAGATGCTTTCCAGGAGTAGCTTTTCGATTGCGTCTGCGCACGTGTAAGGCCTGGGTAGAAGCGATCAACAGTTTCCTCCATAGTCTAGATACTGCAGGACCTGCAGCTTAAAGGCATATGACACGGCTAATCGTGTGTACGTCCTCGGCTTGACACCGCTACCGGTCGTTCGCCTTCTTCCACTGCGAGGCATGCTTTCTGAGCTGTGGTTTATCTCGACATTTCTACCAGAAATGACTGGTAGCTTTGGCTTTTGCTCAGATTTAATGGAAAAAAGTGTTGTTTTAAATAAACGATCGTTAACGTGTGATTGGCTAATATGATAGTGTGAACTAAGACATATCCATGAATAAAGACATCTCTTATGCGGTAGTGGACGAAGGCATCGATGCTGCAAGAAGATTCGTGTCTGCAGACCCTGTACTGGAAGATGTTGCCAATTCAAGCGGCTCATTTGGCAGCAAATGATACCAAAACGGTCGGTCAAGCTTCAATGGACCACGAAACACCACAACAGCCAGGCGGTATTGCTTTGGGCACCACGTCGTCAGAAGCACGGGTGTATGATACGGAACAGGACGACACATCTAATTGCTACGTTCTCTTCGGTGGTACAGCCATTGCCTTAGCTGTCGCGGCAGCAGGAGCATTGAGCCACCGGAACAAGATTTACGAAGCCATTTCCCACACGATCCCTGTCATTTCAAAGAGCTTCACTGATGCGAAGTACGCGCTGTTCGAGGCGTAGATTTTGCACGAAGGAGCTTACCGCTGACCGTTGACTGGATCGATCGATGGAAAAAGTATCGGGATACATGGACTAACAAATGCGCACCATTTAAAGACACTAACGAAGATGAAGAAATTCAAATGTCACTCTGATTAATCGCTGTCGCTGTCTCCGAACACGCGGTCCGCCATCTCGCCTAGCACGACTCCGCCCAGTACGCCGGCACCTACACCCATGGCCACTTGTGCGCCACTGAATTGTCGAGGTTCTTCACGGCCGTAGCCGTCATTGTATCTGCGTGGAGAACCACGGTCGTATCCGCGAGGAGAGCAGTCACGGCGCTCTTCCACCACCATAACTGGAGGACCAGTAGCGTAAGCCACTGGAGGCGGTTGCTGGTAGCCATAGCCCTGAGGCGGAGGAGGCTGCGACGGATATCCCTGAGGTTGAGGCGGATATCCGTAGGCGGGAGGTGGTTGCTGGTAGCCGTACCCCTGAGGCTGCTGCTGGTATGCCGGAGCAACAACAACGGGGGCCACGACAGTAACCGGTTGCTCGTATCTGTCCTTGAGGTGTACGCGCAGATAGATCTCACCCACAGGTTCCGAGTCATCGTTAAGGGGGTACCAGTTGTCCACTGGGTTGCCATTGACGAACAGACTCACTGGGAGACGGCATTCACCGATGAATTTCTTGTGGGAGGAGCTTTTATCCTTGACCTTGATGACAATCTCGTCGTCCTGAGGGTCCACCTCGCGAAAGACGAACTCTTCGTCCCAATGAGGAGTATGGCCATGGTCGGACGAAGACGTCTTGAACTTCTCGCCAGAGACGGAAATCTTGCAGAAAGGATGCGGTCGGCTGTAAGAGTGGAAACCACGCAGGTCGCGTGCTCCGTAGATTCGGACTTTAAGGTATCTCTCCATTGGCGCTTGGTTGGCTTGGAATGCGGCTTGAGCTCTACGCTGCTAGTGTTGAAATGCTCAAGAGATTGTCTCGAGCTGCAGGCTGTAAATCATTCCTCTCCGTCACGCGTTGTCGGATCATTTCAATCGTACGTGGGTGAACTTTGTCGCACAAACATTTGGAGGTCTTGACGAACAGCAAGATCAACCTGACAATCCAAACGATTTAATTTGATACACATGTTTGATTATAAAACTTCGAGGTTCTTTCATTTTGTACCTACGCATCTTATATATTTTCAAACAAATGGATCAAAGGTTATATGAGGCCCCGCAAAACAAACTGATGCTATCGCATTTAAATACGAATCTCGATTAAGCACACTACTCGATAGAGCCGCGTCTTGTGCTTATTTTAAGCCCTAGTACGTCTCGAGATATTCAATACCGTAGCCGATCAGTAGTGTTCATCTAAAAAATATGTCTCCATTTTCAAGGCCCCAAAATCTCGACATGTTTAGGAGAGCTGACGAGTCAATATTGCTCCGTTTTTAATGTATTGTATATTGTTGAAAAGAACGTGTTAATAGCAAGTTAATTAGAGTACTTTTAAGCCTTTTACCAGTGATTATTGCTTTCAAACTTTTTATTATGTACGAATTTTGATTGGTCAACTTCAAACGCGATTATCTCGAAAACTCAAATGCACAGAAAAGGTACACTAGAATCAGTTTGTTTTGCGGGGCTACAAGAGAAAATCGTTGGTGGGTGGACACAGGAGGAGATCTTCACGGCTGTACGAACCATTGGGGAGCGCCTTCGTGTCGAGCTCAAGCTCACGCTCTTCGGCTTTGACGTGATTGTGGCGGACGACGGCACACAGGAGCTTTACGTGATTGACATCAACTACTTCCCGTCCTACAGGGATAATATTATTATGTAGTTGAATTAGACGCAACAACGTTGATTATTGAGAGAGACTTCATGAACCTCTTCCTGTTGAAACGTTGCTGCTTATTCGTCAAACACATCGTCCAGCACTTCACCAAGCACAAGTCCACCCACAACTCCTGCACCAACGCCCATGGCCATTTGAGCGCCACTCATTCCACCTCCTTCACTGCGACCGCCATAGCCGCCTCCTCCATAGCCACCTCCATAGCGGCGAGGAGAGTGATCAGGGGAACCATAACCGCGGTGATGGTGGTGGCCTTCCACTACCATCACTGGAGGGCCCGCAGCATATCCTCCGTGCTGTTGAGGCGGATAGCCGTATCCCTGAGGTGGCGGTTGTTGGTAGTACGGTTGACCGTACTGAGGAGGAGCTTGACCTTGGCCGTAGTGCGGCTGCTGGTAGTACCCTTGCTGCTGTGGTGGCGGTTGCTGGTAGTGCTGCTGCGGTGGGTATCCTTGTGCAGGAGGAGCAGCACCTGGAGGAGGATACTGCTGAGGAGCAGGATAACCCGACGATTTCTCCGGGTAGGCAGGGGCAGCCGAAGGGTATTCGTGAGATTCTTGCTTCTTCGGCGGGGAGTAAACTTCAGATCCTGCATGAGCTGGAGGAGGGTAGCTGGGTGGCTGGGAAGAGTACGAATGCTGCTTCTCGTAGGTCTTTTCAGAGTAAGCCACAGGAACTTCCGGCTCCGGTTGCTTCGGTGGGCCCCGGTACTGAACACGGAGGTTGATCTCACCAGCGGACTTCGAATCGTTCGTCAGTGCGTACCATTGGTCCTCAATGTTGCCGTCGAGGAAAAGGCTCACTGGAAGACGACACTCTCCGATCAGCTTACTACAATAGAAACGCGTTAGAAATTGAGCGGTAGCTTTAGTCACAGCGTGCATCCTCATACCTGTTGGTGAAGTTCTTGTTCTTGACTTCAATGACCAGTTGATCCAGCTGTGGGTCCACAACTGGGAGGATAAAGACTTCGTTCCATTCAGGCGTCTTGTCTAGTGACAACAGCACGTAAATCGCTTCCGTTAGTAGTGTTTCAACGATAGAAGGGAGAGTTTATTCAAGACGTACCGCCATTGTCGTGCACTTTAGTCCGGAAGCTCTTGCTACGCAGCGACAACTTGCAGTACGGGTCCTGCTTGCCGAACGTCTGCACGTCCATCAGATTACGTGCCGACACTGCACGCACTTGGAGTTCCATTGTTAATCGATGCGACCTTGACACCGCTCGTACGAGAATGCGGAATCTGCTCCCGGGGTATCCGCAATCCGAGTCAACTAATCATTCGGATACGTTTGACTTGGTGTTTCTATGGAGTGACACGCACTTCTAAAATATCCAGTTCTGATCCGTATCTCTCTTCGATCACCAAGGTCTGCAACAAAGTTGACAGCATGCCACCATTCGACTCGAAGCTTCAGAGAGAATTAACCTACGAGTTCAACTCTTGTCGGCGGATGAACTACAGAGGATCAGTCTTGTGATCACTTCTTCCTATTCTTACACACCTGAAAAGCAAGAGTTAAAAAAAATAACAACGGTAGTTACCATCGTGCTCACTTCAACATCAGCTGCGACCTATCCAACCAACACCGAGTCGATGTCCTACGTGAACGATGCTCATCGCTTGTCTTCAAGACATTGGGCGAAATCCAACAGAAAGTGACCAAGCAAGATTGTGACTGGAGGAAACTTCCGTTCTCATGGCAGGTTGCTATAGCTGGACGCATCGTTGTGGGACCAATTGCGCTTTTCTTGTTGTTTACTACTACCAACTACTTCTCTGGAGGCTCAGTCCTCATCCAGGCTCAAGACAGTTTTTTCGCATTTACAGAGAACGATGTGACTATGGCTGGAGGCTGCTCTGGGTGCATAGCTCCGTGCAAAATCGCTCTACTCAAATACTCTATGTTCAAAGGAGACGCATTCGTCAGTTCCCCAGTGTTCAACGCCTTTGCAGCGATAGGACCGAAGGTAGAACTCTACAATTTCAGATGGTTTCCGTAAAATCTCCGAGTTTTTAGTGATAATCGAGGTGAGCGGGGTACGCTGTACAGATAAAAGGATGCACCCCACACAGATAATTGTGGCAGGCTGCAGCGCTTCCCATGAACACGGCACATTGTCGGAGTTACGCTCCTGTACCTGGTACCATGCAAGCTCCGAAGATCATAAATTAGCTGGAGCAATGCCAGTGGCCTAGGCGTTCGTTAACCGTTATTCGTATTTTGCTTTTGGATTTTGCTCTTTTTGTGCTAACCTAGTTCGAATTGGACACGATTCCGATGGCAATAGACAACGAATGACAGAACTAGAAATCTGAAAATCATTTGATAACTTGATTGAGGATAATGGAAACTTATCTTCCATCAAATTGAAATTCCGCCAATGGCGCTGATTTATGTTATGCGATCCATATCTGCACTTCCGGTCGAAAAGTTATAGTTCGAGGGAAAAAAATGGCGACTCTGTTCTGTGTAATCCTTGCCATCAACAGTAAGCGCCAGCAGACACGAAATGAAGCCTTGCCACCTCCCAAGAGTGTCAAAAATGAACGAGTACAAGTGGTTTATCAGGCAAGTCTTACTCCGTACCATGGAGTCCATTGCTACGTTTCAAAAGCTTCGAACGGCGTTTTTGACACGTTGTTTCGTCAATTCGGGAAAACAACGATAGCACATCGCCTTCGTGCGTTGCTTGCTGCAGACTCGTCGGTTCTCGCCATTTACATCTCGAACTGGGCCCCATTGTTGTGCGCACAGAGACAAGTTTTTGGCGCGCCGTTGGCTGGTTCATTGGCGAAACTGTAACATCTTTTGAAGTTTTCCAGCACATTCTTCATTGTAGTGAGAAGCGTCTGTGGTTGGCGATTGATGAGATGGACGCCATGTTTGAGAACGAAGAGCTGACGAACAATTTCATGCAGTATCTTCGCAGTCACAAATTCTTGGAACTGGGACCTCTGAGTTGCTGAATATGCTCATGAAGCTCAAAAGCGGCCCGAGTCCTTTTAATTTGGTTGAAGTGTTTCAAGTTGAGCCTATCACCACAGATCAAATGAATGTCTTTTTCAAGCAGCTATCCGTTTCGCGATTCAACACGGCAAGTATCATCATCTGGTGCCGGTCCCTAATACGGTTCTCGGTTGAGTGCGACCAAGAGTGGCGCGAGTGGGAGTATTGGTTCAAAAGCAAAAGCCAAAGCTTTTCCCTGTATCTCCACAGATACAATTGGATTTACGACAGAATACGCTTCGATTTACAACAGTCGGACGAGTCGGACTGGAAATTGCTTCGTTTGTTGCTCAAGGAAGATGTTCGTGGATATAGCGACGAGTTCTAGCAGGAAAAAAACTGCAGCAAATGGGAATTGTCATCGATCGCATGGGTAGTTCGGAGTTGAGGTTTTCAGCCGCAATGATGCGGCGAGTGTGCGTTGTGCTGAAGCAGAATAATGAACCTATCTTCAACGTCGTCAAATAACACCGCCTTATAGGTTTATCAACTTTTTTTTCTCATGCTACCCGTCACGCGTACGAGTGCATGGAAGATCAATTACACTTGTTCTAAGAAATATGAAACATTCCCTTGACTAATTATTCAAGTTATAAACATCAAAACAACAAGTTGTGTTGAGCACGCTGACATGTTGATGTAAAGAAAGACTGGTCAAAGAACCGTTAGCTATGATTGGGATGTACTCCAGATCGAGGCAGATCTGTCAAAATTTATTCGCGGCGAGGCTTCTTGCGGCTAGTTGCAGCAGATCCATTGTAAAGCTTTTGAAGCGTTTTCAGCTCCTCCAAGTTTTTAACCAGCTTGACTTGACGGGCGTCAAACCACATTCGAGTCTTCGTGATCGTCAGATATGCATTGCTACCTTTACCAGCAGGCGTCATCTTGAATGAAGCCTCATGCTGTCTGGTATGAGGGTATTTCGCTGCATACTTCCGAGCTTCAGGAATGCCACTGAACGTCATCAGTCCTTGCGTCTTCATGGAAGTGTCAGGCCCACGTAAGAAATCTTCGATTTCCTTGCTATCCGGGAATTCTGCACCTGGCATTTCCCACGAAAACGTCGTATCCATCTTTATAGTGTTCTTCTTCAGCCACTCCGTCCGACGCTCAGCAATCGAAGTCAGAGCCTTTCGTTTGGCATTCGATTCATCAAGATCATCAACGTATTGTGAAAACAACTCGACTGCAGGGCCAAGCTGCTCTGGATTTTTCTCCTTGAAATACGTGACGATGGTATCGAAAGTTGTTTGGTCGGCAGATTGGACAACGTGTTTCCACAGTAACCCAGCTACTTTGGACGAGTTTAGGTCGTTTTCATCCTTCTTGTCAACTTTCAGAGCCTCGTCCACAGCCATTTTAAGCAGATCCTTCTGCGCTATTCCATCTTGCACACTATCCAGCACTTGCACCATCATCTCCAGTGAGGTATCGCCAAGAGCGTCCTCATCTTCGTACCAGTGTGCGGGTTTGTTTAACTTATCCATCACATCCACTCCAATGGTATTCCAGCCAAAGTGATCAATAATTTTGGTAATAACGGGAACAAGCGTCGCATTCTCGCTCAACGATCCTAGTGGAGGAAAATGCTTGGACATGAAGACCTTCGCCAGATCAAGGTCGCCCGATTCCACCAGAAGTTCACAAAATGACCGGCAAAACCTCACCGAAGCGTTGTTTCTCTCGATCTTCTCGCTCACTTTACTTAAGAATTCTCGAAGTGCAGTCACTTCAATCGGCCTCTGCTCAAGAAGCGCCTCCACTGCGAGATCTGCCGACATCATCTTTACGGCATTCTTCGCGTGTTTGGCAGCGGGCCATGCGACAATTGCAAAGGTGGAGTACTTGGTATTTAGCGTCGGGCCTTCGTTCCCAGTATAAGGCTCTTCAACACTATCTTCAAGGTGTTTCCAGATCTGTTCGAAAGTTTTCTGAGCAGGATTCAGAAAATTAAGCTTGGTCTTGAACTTCTCCTCCTTGCAGCACCCCAGATATTCACCAGTAGATTCGTACCAATCGATTTGTTCACTACGTGCAACCTTTTCCCATCCATAGCAGAAAGCCCTGCCAGGACACGAAATGATTTCGTGGGACAACTTGGCAATGAAGAACCGGAGCTTTCTGTCGGTCGGTACCAGAGCATTCGCTTCCTCAAGTGCCCGAAATTTAGCATTGTCCTCTCCTTTGAGAGCACGCGTGCCCATTTTCCCAATACTTTTCTTCGTGTATTGGTGAGTTAGCAACAAGGCCAGAGACTCTTCTTCCAACGTCATTTCACTTATCGCATCAGCAAGATCATCACACGTTGGCAAGCTGAAATCCTTTTCAAGATGTCTCATTGTCGGTGGGAGGCAAAGGGAGTAGACCAATGCAAGACGATATCCCTTTGTCACTTTTTCCAAAGCGTGCTCTGCATCGGCATAGTGGACAGCAAAGTGCGTAGAGAAGGCTGCTGTACCGTTGGATTTGCCGAAATCATGGCGGTATCTCTCTTTGCCACCTCGAAACACCACCAAGTCTCCTCCTTCGTGTTCACTTGGCGGTTGAATCACCAGAGTAGCGATCATTCCATCTTCTTTTTCTGTGTCTTGATGTTTGAGGAAATGCCCTCCTTCTCCATACACCAGCACCTTGTACAAAACACACAGCATCGGGACTTCTTTGTACCCTAAGCGCTGAGCGATAGTCTTCGTGAGCTCTTCAATACCAGATTGCCATTGAGCGTTGCTTATCTTCACTTGATCGGGTGCTAATTGCCAGCTCTTGCGCACATTCTCATCCATTTTCGTTTCTAGATTGTGGCCAAATGGAGATTTTTCACATTTCTCGATCAGCTTTTCGGCTTGTTCTGGAACGAGAGGGAATGAAATCCTCCCCACTCCATCAACGGTAAGGCCAGGAGCGATGGGTAACGTATCCGCTATACCGCTAAAAGAGTACTCACCAGCTTCACTGTCAGACGTTGCCAAGATTTCACTGATCTTGACACACGAAGCCCCACTTGGTGTCAGCACCTCATCAGCTTCGCCTGCTTCTTCTTCAGCAACACCTTCTCCACCAAAAGGCCACTGGCCTTCTTCGAAGTATTCTTCGAACGATGACATCGCCGATAAAATAAAACTGGGGAACTTGAGAAATGGTAAAGAGAAGAAAAAATGAGACCAGGAAAAAACGAGGAATTCTCGGTAAAAGAATGTCGTTGGCGTAGCTACTGGCGATTTCCAACGAAACTTTTCGATGCAAGCATCCGGGAAAGAAACGAAAAAATCTTGACTACTGATTGAGGTCAGCGTCGTTACTGAGAATTTTCAGCTGGTTGGTTATGTGCATCCTGCTCATTATAAAATTCATGTCGGCTCGAGGAAACATGGAGACATTCTGCGTGATCTTAGGTGATGTGGGAGATGTTTTCGTTGCCCACCTAGACAAGCACCAGACGGTAGCAGATTTGAAGGAGGCCGTCAAGGGAGAGATTGAAGATATGACGAGTCCTGCCTGCGATCTACAGATCTTCCTGTCGAAAAAGGACGGCATGTGGCTGTCGTCGACTGGCCCTGATGCGCTTAAACTACGCCGTGGAGTCGTTCCTACGTCTGTAGAAGGACTTCTGGACAACGAACTTAGCCCATTAGCAAAGATTGGTGACTTGTTTGACGGTGCTCCGACGGAGGAGATCATTCACGTGCTGGTGAAGATTCCAGAGCACGCGACTCTAAAGCGCCAAGCGATGACACAAATCGAAGACTTACCACCCCCGACGCGTGTCAAACCTTACCCACTAGTGGTTGCCTACCAAGGTCCCGTTCTTAAAGGGTGTTTCTCAGTTCCGATGGAATCCATTGGCACATATCAAAAGCTGGAATCGGCATTTTTGACGTGCAGTATCCCTCCGTTGTGTCTGTTGTACGGACCTCGTCAATTCGGAAAGACAACGATAGCTATCCGACTTTGGAAGTCTCTGGCTGAAGACCTGTCGGTTCTTGGCGTCTATCTGTCGCTCTCCCCTAGCATCGTCAAAACAGAAGAAGATTTTTGGCTTGCATTGAGCAGGACAATAGGCGAAGGGTCAGCGTCATTTGAAGAATTCCAAATCATGATTCAGCGCAGTGGACAACGACTTTGGCTGGTGATCGATCAAATGGATATCATGTTTGAGAACGAAGAGCTGACGAGTAATTTTATGCAGTATTTACGGACATGGCAATTATCCAGTCACACTTGTGTGGGATTTCTCGGAATTGGGACATACGGATTGCTGGATAGGTTTCAAGGTGACGAGATGAGCCCAGTAAAAGTATTCCAGATTGAGCCTTTTACCACAGATCAAATGGTCGATTTTTTCAATCAGATCGAGAGACGCTATCCATTCCGAGATTCTACTCGACAGGCTATCATGGAGTGTAGCGTCGGGGCCCCGGGCGTACTAGGATCACTAGTACGGTTCTCGATTGATTTTGACAAATTTAAAGTGGAGCGACATGAGTGGGAACATTGGTTTAAAATTCAGAGTTTTAACGAGTATCGCAGTAGATTCATTTGGACTGACAAGATATGGAACGAACTACAACAATTGAGCGCATCCGATTTTGAGCTACTTGAATTGTCGATGAAGGGCGATGATGGCGCAAATCGCGCTAACTTAAGTTCCAACCGGGAGAAGCTGCTGCGAATGGGTGTTTATACAACTGGCACATCTGATTCTGGTGATGTGGAGTTGAGATTTTCGTCTGAATTGATGCGACGACTGTGCCTGGAAGCCATACCGATTCGCAAAACCAATGTGTTTTTCATGTGGACGTGGAGAAGTGACGATGACCCTATCGGCCTTCTCGCTGCCTCGGTTGATTCCATGAAATCGGAATCGATTCCCTATGATAATTTGAAGGATGGTCCATCTTCTATCGAAGCTGCAGTCCTGTTTGAATTATATGCATCGATCCAGGAACTATTCAAAGCAAACAAGATATGCATGTCTGTCCTTGCGGAAGTTCGAGATTTCTATAACAGGGATAACCGAAGACTAGATCTCATTGTCGACGATGGGAATGGTAAAAAATGTGCATATGAGCTCAGATCGGATTTATTGGAAGAAACCGCGATCCAAGCTGCGGCAAAAGAAGCGGATGACTACAGACAACGACTCGGTATCAGTGCGATGTTCTTGGTTAACTATGTGCGTCGGATTCACACTGTGCGGAGAGTGTATGATGTGGGCTACCCCGACGTTAAGGTTTTCTACCTCTTTTCTCCAGATAAATTCGGCAAGTGCCATCTATATATTGGAGAGGACAACGAAGGCTACGAGCGCTTTTATATGTAGTATTGGAGTGGTTACATGCAATCTCAGGCATGACGGGCATGCTTCGTAAATATATTTGGGTGTTTTAGCTTGGATCTTGACTATCATATTTATGAATTACAATGTGAAAATAAACACCCCGATAATTTTGCCTGAAATAATGCTGCAACTGATTCTCTCGTGTTTTTTGTTCTCTTGCTTCAATTTATGATACAAGAATTAATACGACATGTACACGTACATTTCTAGGAAGGAAGGAAATTGAAGTTGGATAACTACTAAGCGTATTTGTGCCGCGACAGCAGCAGGTGGTTATTCCTGGTTGCCTTGGCTATTGAATTCTGAAGGTTTGATTGTGATTGTAAATTGTTTGAATGGGATATTGAATTTTCGAATGCTATCCAGTATAGCAGCGCCCTTTGTCCAGCTGTGGAACTCTTCCAACGTCTATCTGAAGTCTGTCCTTAGCTACATACATGCAGATCTTTCCATGGGAAAGTTTCCAACCTATTACTGAAACGTACAGATATTAATCCGGATTAACATTATACTATATGCAAACAGGTTCTCCGCCCCGTCAACAGTTTTCATCAGTTACCTTCCGAC
The DNA here is from genome assembly GCA_018806915.1 of Phytophthora colocasiae. Lineage (NCBI taxonomy): Eukaryota > Oomycota > Peronosporomycetes > Peronosporales > Peronosporaceae > Phytophthora > Phytophthora colocasiae. The sequence goes on along the minus strand of JAGKQI010000064.1, from coordinate 501,065 downwards.
ACCAGCTAAAAAGGCAGATAGCGGGTTTACACTACATGAAGTGTTGTATTTCTTTAAAAATATAGTTAGTATCTCCGCCCAAGTAATTTAATCCCTTTCCGTTTTGCAAACGGGCCAGGTATGCAGTAGAACCCATTGTTAAGCGGCTTCCGTATGAAAACTCCTCCCGTTGTAGAAGGTAGTAGCTATCCTCATTTAAGTTTTCATTCCAAGATCCACCTCAACAAGCAAGTATACCACGATGCGTCTTCTTCGCGTGGCGACGTTGCCGATTCTGTTTTGCGTTGGGACGAACGCGGCTCCCAGGAGTTACAGCTGGAGTGGGTCCGACGCTGACAACGCGGGCCAAGACGCAGGCGTCGTGTACTTGCCCGCTGAGAATCTCCAAAATGAACTTTTGAACTCGACCGGACTTGCACCAGACTCTCTAATCGCAGTGGCGACTAGCTACGATGCGGTGAAAGACGAATCCCCAGGGTTGGCCGGTGTGGCAACTGCCAACTCAAATGTTGCTGCTTCAGTTCTCATCATACCGACAAAAGATCGAGTAGAGACGATGACTGAAACCTCAGAAATACCTTCCGATGAATTGTCTGGCCGAACACAGGTTATGTATAACTGTACGTCTGCTGCGAACCTTTGGAACTTGCAGGATGATCCGAACGCTCTGAAACTGGAGAACTTTCAGCAGCTATCAAGCAACGCAAGCAATGACAGCACTGCTCCTCAAGAGACGGAGTTGCGTGAGATTGTGGCGATTGCTTCGGTCGAATTTTTGAACTGCGCCACAGTTTGGGAAACTGCAGTTGGTCGGCCTGTTGTGGGGAACGCGTTTTTCAGTGCAGAGTTTAGTAATAACCCTGTCTACTTCTACACAGTAAGCAGCAGTGAACCATACACTTCGGATGCTGGGGGTTGCTTACTCCAGTTGGAGATGGCATGGGCAAATTTGACAGAAATATATCCCAATTGCAAGGTTTCGTTCCAGTCGACTGACCTTGATAATATCATCCACTCAAACACTACAGCTTCGGGTGCAGAAGGAAACAAGAATCGTCGTCTGGGGATGGGTACTTACGACTTTATAAAGGATCCATTGTGTACATATGAATGCGGAGCAGGATCGGCTGAACCTGATGAGTGCCTGGTGGATCTTGGTAATGAGGAGTACGATTTATTGGAGTGTCGGATTCAATTTTACGAGCAGAATCCTAATTGCAACACCGAGTGTGGGGACCAGGTTGGTGATTTAAGGGCATCAGCAGATGAATGTTATGAATGTGAATTGGATGTCGTTGGCAATTGTGATTATGGGTATTCCCGTGCCGACTGGAACACCTGTTGTAGAGTGTTTACCTGCAATCCGGTTAAGGATACGACTGTGAATACTCCGGTCGGCTTAACCTGGAATTTAAACAGCGAAGGAACCATTATCAAGCCATCTTACGTCTTATATCAAGGTGGAGATTGCTCCAATCTGGACGACCTATCGAGTACTTGTGTCACGAGATTATTCAAGAACCTCGTGAGCTAAGGAAGTCAAAGTGTTGCAAGAAACAACTTGTAGCATGTCAACAAGGCTCGAGCAACGGCAATAATCAGAGTGTATGTCAGGAATGCATGTTAACGGAAAATAGCGGCTAGTGCTAGAGAATGAGCGAGCACGCTCATTCTGGAATCTAAAGAATAAAGTCGACTACTGCTCTGGCCAAGCAGACGTGGGCTTCAACCCAGGTGACCTCGAGAGGAAATCTCGGGCACTACAAAACTGAATTAAGACTTTCTCTGTACAAGTGCTACCAAACTATCTTCTAGCTCACAAGTGAGCGAGAAGATTGCGACATAGTAGAACTTGGTAACGATGCAAGAAAGAAACACCGTGAGAAGGATGTTAAGAAGCGACACAGCTCCGGTGAGGCAACAGTTGGATGGAAATCTCCGCAATGCCGAGAATGAAAGGATCGATCACCTTGAGACAAGGCTGGACGAAACCCATGATGATCTTAGGGCTTTTAGCACTAACATCAACACAACAATAAACAACATGAGTCGCGAACTTCGAGACGAAATCGCTGCTTTGAACGACACAGTGGTTAATTTGGTACAAGGAATGACAAATTTGACCCAAGGTCTTACTCAAGTACAGCAAATGGCACAAGAAGCGCAGCGTTTGGCTCGTGCCACGCAACAGAACCTTCGTGATGACCAGGCACAACGACAACCCGTCATACCCGCAGCTACAGCTCCAGTGGGAGCTATCCCGGCTATGAATGACCATCAAGTCGCTGCAGGTGACCGAGCTGGTGGCATCTTCGAGGGACAAAGAGGATTAAACTTGCGGAAAATGGATGTGAAACCACCGATTTTCCTCGGAGAAATCGATGGAGTGAAACTAAACAGCTTCATCTTTTCAATTCGAATCGTATTTCCGGCAGAAAGGATACGATTTACTACAACATGATGACTTGCTGACATTCGAATTAAATCAGTGTGTGCAAAAGAATGCTCTGGTCTGGTATCAGAGATACATGACTGATGATTCATCGAGTAAGCTGTGGAGTGCGATGAAGTTGAATATGGCAATGGAATTTATGGAGCCCAACTTTATGGAAAAAAGTCGGAATCGTTTGCTGACTATCAAACAGACTGGTGGATATACCGGGTATGTAGGCAAATTTCGAGAGCTTAACCGCATCGTGCAGGTAGATTCTCTCACGGCAATGAATGTGTTTCTCAACGGATTATCGGACGTGAACATGAAACGAGAAATACTGCGGAAGAAGCCGGTAGATTTGAACTCGGCAATTCAAGAAGGGTTTCTTGAGTGGGAACTTAAAGAAAAGACAGCAGGAAATAAACCGACGGAAAACAAGTTCAAAGGCAGAAATGGAGGAAACAATTCGATGCCGAATCGACAATCAAATCCAACTGCACCTGCAGCTCGTAAATCCGGATTTGGAGGCCGTGGTGGATTTAATTCGGCTAAGACAGAGAAGAATTGCAGTCATTGCGGCCGTGGACCACATCGAGTTGAAGATTGCTGGTTCAAACACCGGAAAAGCGCCCCACAACCAGCAACCTGAACAAGAAAATATTCGCGATGCTGGAACGACTAGTAGTGGCGGAGAATCAGTCACAAAGTGAAGAAGAGCAGTTAAACGAGTAAGCCCGCTCGATGTTGAGCGATTAAGTGGGCATACTGGAAGCTCAGTCGTCTAAAGACTCAGGAAAGGTCCGACAATTTCGGCGATCAGACAAAATCAACTGAAGTCTGTGACGACATTCACAATGTACATCTCCAAATTGAAAACAATAAAAAGAATTGACGATGTTCGTGGCAGTGCAGAATCAAGTGGAGAAAGTGGAGAAAGTGGATTTTTTCGACACTCTTACTTCTCTAAATACTCCAAATCATTCTAGCGACTTGGAAAGTGATTATTACTGCTTATTGCATACTAACAGTACCGTGCAATGCACTCGAGATGATTTATTCGTGACAAACTCGAATTTTATCGATAGTGGTGCTACGATTAATGCTGTGAGTCCTGCTTTCTGTCAGCGAGCAGGATTGGAAAACAAAATTGAAGACCATGGAGTAGATATTCCGATTACTTTAGCAAACAAACAAGAGATGAAGATTAGGAAGAGGACTTTGCGGATGAACTTGTACATTGATACTTTTCCGACGTACGTGGATGACTTTTTGGTACTTCCAGTGCCTGAAGAACAGGATTTACTTCTTGGTATGCCGTGGCTCAAGGCTACCAACCCAGACATTGATTGGATTAACGAGACTGTCAAGCCTCGTCCTGGATTTGAGCCAAACAGCAGTCCGAAGAAGCGGCAGGGAAGTAAGAAGAAAACAATAAAACCGAAGACAACGACGATCCCGTCTCAGCCGGCGACACGAGTCGGAGGGAAACGTGTTGCAGTGGGGGAAAATTCAACCCGGGGACGAAGTAGATATTTCCAACATGGATATTTCTCGGTTACGAGTGGGGAAACAAAATACATAACACGCAAACAGTTCAAAAGACTTATGAAAGCCCCAAGACATTGAGTGCGTGTTTGTTGTGAGACCAGTTATCGAGAAAGAGCAAACGGAAACGGCAAAGGCATTGACAACTGTGGAGGACTATAAAGGACATCCTATATACTCCGTGTTAGAGCGCCATAAAGAAGTTTTCAGGCAGAAACTCCCAAAACGATTACCTCCTCGGAGCCATGGAGTACATAAGATGGAAGTTGATACGAAAGAACCCATTTTCAGGCAACAATGGCGACAATCACCAGCCCAGGAGCAGGAAATTCGAGCTTGGGTCGATGAAATGTTGAAAGCTGGATTGATCAGGCCATCTTCTTCTCCACATGGGGCTCCTACATTTTGCGTCAAGAAACCTGTAGGTTGGCGAATTGTACATGATTATAGGGCGATGAATAACCACACAGTTCGACGGACGTTGCCAATGCCGCGAAAGGATTGTATTTTCGAGCGCATGCAGGAGCTTATTGGTATAGCTGCATGGATCTACTGAGTGGATATTATCAGTTTCGGATGGAAGATTCGGATATAAAGTACACTGCATTTCAAACCGCGGATGGCTCCTTTGAATATTTAGTGATACCGATGGGGTTGTCTAATGCGCCAGCGACTTTCAACGCAGGAATACGCAAATTACTTAGTGATCTGGCTGATTTCTGTCTTTCGTACTTTGATGACATTTATGTGTTCACTAGAGCGAAGGATCTCGATTCTCACCTCGAAGCGTTGGATAAGGTGCTGGAACGGCTGGAGAAAAATGACTTTTTCGTGAAGTTGAGCAAATGTGTGTTCTGTTCTCCGGAGATTCCGTGTCTTGGTGATTATATCGGTAGGGATGGAGGTAAGAATCGACCCGAAGAAAGTAGAAGTCCTACAAACGTGGCCCCTACCAAAGACAAAGAGTGAACTGCAATCTTTCTTGGGGACAGCCACATACGTGCAGCGCTTTTGCGACGGATTTGCTAAGGATGCGGGTCCACTGTTTGAGATGTTGAAAGCGAAGGATACTCCAAAGTCTAAGAAGAAGTTGGATTGGAGCCAGGAGCAAATTCAGCACTTTGAGAGCCTGAAGCAACGGATTTCAAGCACACCTGTATTAACTGTAGCAGATTTCAATAAACCTTTCTTCCTCAGGATGGACGCGAGCGACTTTGCGATTGGAGGCGTCCTTTACCAGATAGAAGAAAGAGGGGATGAAAACGTGGAGCGACCTGTAGCATTTCAAGGCCGCAAATATAAAGGAGCAGAGAAGAATTACTCGATCCGGGAGAAAGAATTGCTTGCTATTTTGTTCGGCCTTCGAGTATGGCGAGTTTACCTGCTGGATAAACCGTTTGTCGTCGAGACTGACCATAAATCACTTGAGAGTGTATTCGCGCAGAAGAGTATTTCGCGGCGAATAGCACGATGGTATGACGAGCTCAGTGAATATCCGGTGACGTTTAAGTACATACCTGGAGGACATAACACCGTGGCTGATGGTATCTCGAGACGAGCTGACTTTCGTGATGAACAAACACTAGAGAAAGTTGTGGCGGCAAGCATCAGTAGGAAAACGTGGAGATCGGTCTCTCGGCTGTCGTCAAAGAAGCAATTTCGAGATACGACGAAGACCCGCAGACACAGGCCATCCGACAAGCTCTGTTAGGTGAAGCACCAGACAATGCACCTCGAATTCGACATTTTCATCGATATACACTTGAAGAAAACAAACTGATCTACACAGGACCTAACGATGTGGTACCTCGGCTTGTAATTCCGGTTGTTGAGGATCTGATAAACGGAATTTTGTTCGAGTTTCACGATGTGGAATGTTACGGGCATCCTGGTATTGAACGAACACTACGACTGGTAGAACAACATTACTATTGGCGACACATGCCGAGGAGTGTTAGAGCCTACGTGAAATCGTGTGAGATCTGCCAAAGAACAAAAGCAAGGAATGCGAAGCCACCAGGGCTACTCCAAAGCCAACCGATTCCTCATGGACGATGGACGCATGTAGCAATGGATTTTATCGTTGCACTACCTACAACACACTCGAAGAATGACTCGATACTCGTGGTCGTGGACCAGCTGACAAAGCGAGCACATTTTGTCGCGTGCAATAGTAGGGTGAAGGCAAGGAAGTCGCGGAGATCTACCGAGACCACATATTCGTTTTGCATGGTGTTCCTGCGGAAATCCTTTCCGACCGAGACCCCAAATTTACGGCAACTGTATGGAGAACGTTGTGCGAAATGTTGGGAACCAGACAAAAGCTGACAAGCGCTTTTCGTCATCAGGCAAATGGAATAACTGAGAGGCTGAATCAGACGATTGAAAATTATTTACGAGCATTTTCAAACGGAGCATCTACTGACTGGGATTCCTATCTATCTCTAGCTGAATTCGCGTACAACTCGAGATACCAGCAGTCTATTAAGATGGCACCGTTCAGAAGCTGACTTAGGCTATTTGCCTTCAACACCAGCAACACTTTTAAGCCAACCTCAAGCGAAGGAGAAAGAGAGCCAACGCCAAGCTACAGGGAAGACGTTCCTTGAGCTTCAGGCCGATCGACTCGCTACCGTTCGACGTGAGTTGCAGAAGGCGTCCGATCGAATGAGCACGTACTATGACAAGAACAGAGCGGAGCAAACATTCGAAGTCGGGGAGGAAGTGTTGCTGTCGACTGAAAACCTAGCGAACTACCATGCTGGCACCACAAAAGCAAAGCTGGGAGCTCGATGGATTGGGCCATATCGCATTGAGAAGCGACTTGGTCATGACTATTACGAACTACGACTACCGAAAGGTGTGAAGTTCCACCCTGTGTTCCATACCAGCTATCTGAAGCCATACATTAGCAGCAAGAAAAGGGAGCAGAAAACATTTAAGGTACTTCTTCCTGACAACACTGAGGGTGAGCTGGTGGAAGACATTGAGGGCTACAAATGTGTTAAGGGCAAGGACATGTACAAGGTTAAATGGCTCGGACAGGCTAAACGTACTTGGGAACCTCTCGAGAATTTGAAGTATGTGGGCGACTTGATCACTCGATACCACAAACAGGCAAAATCTACGGAGGCTTTCTCTTAGCGGACGGCATGTCACGAGATTATTCAAGAACCTCGTGAGCTAAGGAAGTCAAAGTGTTGCAAGAAACAACTTGTAGCATGTCAACAAGGCTCGAGCAACGGCAATAATCAGAGTGTATGTCAGGAATGCATGTTAACGGAAAATAGCGGCTAGTGCTAGAGAATGAGCGAGCACGCTCATTCTGGAATCTAAAGAATAAAGTCGACTACTGCTCTGGCCAAGCAGACGTGGGCTTCAACCCAGGTGACCTCGAGAGGAAATCTCGGGCACTACAAAACTGAATTAAGACTTTCTCTGTACAAGTGCTACCAAACTATCTTCTAGCTCACAAGTGAGCGAGAAGATTGCGACAACTTGTTGCCGTATCACCTGCGAGAACTGTTTCATCAGCCTGTCACTTGTGTCATTCTACGCGGACGTTGATGCCAATGGTCTAACAGACTACTCTTCAACTGCAGAAATGAAATTGGCCGGCGGTTCAGTCCTAGTGGTGAAGATTTTCGCTCCAAGTGGCTGCAAATTTGAGAGCACGGAGAACATTGTCGATATATCAGCGAGCATATCCTTAGGCTATGGAATCTCAGTCAAACTCAATATGAAGCTGGATATCCTGAAAAGGCTCAGCATAAAACCTCATGGAACCAGCGCAGAATTTGGAGCGCACACTGAAATTACAGGCATTACCACAGGATACATTGACTCTGAACAGTTTTTCGACGTTGAGACGAAGACTACACCCATCAGCAATTTAGAGCAGAGCGGGATCGATATCGAGGCGGAACTTGCAGCTATTCCAACTATATCAGCAACGATTTCTTTGCTAGCTGGTGTCGCTAAAGTTGGAATTAAAACTAGCTGCGCTGTCTTCACCATGCTGAAGACGGGCATAAAATATCCAGTACTGTATCCAGCATTGCAGTCTCGGTACCTTGACCCAAAATCTATGGTCCACATTGGACATTGCGATTTGCCACATTTCATGGAATTCAACACTTATGTCGGCTTAAAGGACTTCATCGTCTCGCTGCCTATGGAATTTGGTGTTAACGGCCTTTACTCCAAAACCTTTGAACCAAAGAAGAACTTGAATATCAGCATATCCAAGAGTCTTTTCAGTGGCTGCATCGCAACCGCATACGACGCACAAATACTGCTTTCGACGGCGTTAGCCACAGTTTCGTCGCTATCTGAAGATAAACAGAAAAAGCTGAAGAAGGCCTTGATGTGGGCGCTTGGCATTACAGACATCGACCCCGACTATCTTTCGATTAACTCCATTTCAGCTTCCACTGGCGAAATTTCGGTTCTGATCACAGTGCCGCCGTCCATCGCTGAGGATTACCCCACAGCTTTGAAGTTTCAGGAAGTTATTTATCAGCGAGCAAGAACTGAGGTGTTTTCAGATGCGATTTCAGCTTTTGTCGGGCTGGAAATGAACGCCCAATGCAACATTGGATCGTGGGGGGCAACTTGTGAAAATGCGTGTGATCTTGGCAACTGTAGCATCGCCAAATGCAATCCAGTGGATGGTATTACTACCTCATGTTCATCATGCAAGGATGGCTACTGGGGTCCAACCTGTGGAGAAGCGTGTACTCTTCTTGGCCACTGCAGCAAGACCAAATGTAACCGCGTGGATGGTTCCTCTACCTTGTGTTCGTGTTTGTTGTGCGAGGATGGATATTGGGGAACGGCCTGTGAAACACCGTGCGATCTTGGTCACTGCAGCAAGGGTAAGTGCGGTCATGTTGATGGCGCTATTATCTCGTGTTCATCGTGCGAAGAAGGCTGTTGGGGTTCAACCTGCGAAAAAACATGCGATCTTAATCACTGCACGAAGGTGAAATGTAACCCCGGGGATGGTGCTACTGTGTCTTGTTCGTCATGTGAAGCCGGCTACTGGGGCTCAACCTGTGAGAAGCAGTGCGTTCTTGATCACTGTAACAACGCCACGTGCAATTCCGTGGATGGTGTTGCTACCTCCTGCTCAACTTGCGAAAGTGGATACTGGGGATTAACTTGCCAAGAGCGCTGCGACTTACCGCTGCACTGTACCAATGGGTGGTGCCCGCAATTTAGCGCGGGTGCTACTCTGGTTGGACCGGTGACTTGTGCAGTACAAGCACGATAACAACTGCAAGCACTGGGGACAAGACAAATGCTGCATGCACACGGACAGCACCAAAAACACTAATGTGGGCTGCAGTCTACATTTTCACCGTTGGTTTACTTTAGCTGCTCTGAAATAGCATTCGAATCGCATCGACGCGATTGCATAATTCTTGGTAATCAAGAAAAAATATTTACTACTGGGCGGAATTTACAGGACGGGGGTTGTATTTTTTAGGACGATAGGATAGTATAACAATTCAGAGTACCTGGATGCACACGCTTGAGAGGAAGTTCTATCTGATGTTGTACGTGCTATTGACATTCAAAAAATGGCTACCTGTCTTCGTTACTAAGCCTTTGTTTCTTTTGTCGCAGGATTGTTGCTACTGATGTCCAAACAAGTTGTCCACAACGTCGTTTCCGGTTCTTCGCTGTCTCAGATGGAAGTTCGATTGCGGATTTACATTGTTGGAAGACAGCCATAGCATGAGAAGAAGACACGTTTGAAATCGTTAGGTGGAGTTCTTTCGCAGCTCGTTCAATTTTACCCATCAGAAACTTGAGATCGCTGAGCCTTTTGCGTAGGTTTCCACTGCCCAAGTCACTAGGGCGCATCAAACGGAATGGTGGTAGATTTTTAGCTGAATCTCCACAACACCAATAGATCCATGCTTGTTCAGGAGTTCCAGTTGGAAGCTTTACTCCCTCCGGGAAGCGGTGGATAGCCCCTCCCCAATTATGAATAGGGAAGGATGTAGCCTCGTTTTGCATATCCTCCTCATTACCACGTATATTGTCGTCAAGGTCTGGACTATTGTGACCATCACTCGTGCGTTCGTCACGCGGGCGTAGGAGCTGCAAACACTCCACCTCTTGAGATGCTTCATATTAGAAGCTATCATAGTGTCACAAGTAGGAACGCCAGTTTGAATAGCTCTTTCCTCAAGAATAGTTGTAACACCGGACATCAACCGATCATACATCACATTCTGCGACTCTGTAATTTTTTGTAAGTCAGCGCTCCGAAATTGAATAGCCTCCTTGAGTTCACTGCGTGACAGATTGAAGTTCACTTAATATTTTTACGTGCGGTGGTACACCGGTTGGCTGCATTTCATCATCGCTAGAGTCGTGTTGTACACGTAATCGTAGGCAGGAAATTAACTCGGCGTCGGTAAATAGTGGAGATTGAAACAGAGGATGTGCGTCCGGTAGGTTATCACGGAGAAAATCAACATGGTAAATCAGAGAGGCTAAAGCAAATTCAGCCACAAATCCAATGCTCTGGGGTAAACCTGGGAAACAAATATCTTTTGCTCTTTGGACTTCGGCATCACTGGTAGTAAAACCGAGGAGTGTAGAGCTGCAAAACCAGGTTGTAGAATTGGAAGACCACTCACAGTACGCCCAACGAACATATCTCCAGCTGCATCGTGACGCAGATAACGGTCTTGAACGCCGCCCATAGACCACCCAGCACGAAGATGAACTGCTACAGATGGAGGACACGCCGTTGAACCAGATGAACAGTACGTTGATGCTCCTTTGCGCATCGAATGGGTTCCAATATCATCAGCAGTAATTCCACGTCGCTCAAGCTCTAGTGCCACTTCGGATCCCTTTAAAACTCTGCTAAGTACTTTTCTAAAACGCTCATATTCATCATTTCCCGGGAATAAATGTACATCGCTGGAATCAAATCCATACGTTGCCCAAAAAAGATCCCTGTTGAAAATGGTATCTGTTAGCAACAACTAAGAAAACGAGATAGTAGTACAAAGGAGAACACCTTACCAAGAGCTAGTATAGGACAAATTTCTGGGGAAATAGGATTCGCATACACGTGACGCGGGTCCCGTGGGCGTGTTCCACGCTGGTCATTCTTCATGTGGGCGAAATAAACACATAACGCATCATCGCGCCACTCCAAGTGACCATAACAAATCGAAACTCTAGACATCAAATTCCACGATAAAATCATAAAAGTCCTTGCGAAGATCATTTCGCGTGACGTGCTCTGTAACATCGCCATTGCGACTTGCTTGTATAATCCAAATGACATTGGATCTTTCCCCACTTTGATCTGCCCGTGACCCTGGCTAATGGCCGCTGCGACTTGATGCTGAAGACCCTTGAAGTGAGAGCTCATTTCCCGTTCTAGCCCCGCTGACATGACGCAATGATAATCCTGAAAAATGTTGTAGAAGGCTGAGCGATGCCCTGCGTATGTAGAAAAGCTATGAAAATCGCCATTCTTTTTCTTCATCGAAAAATCCACACGTTAAAAATCTCGTGCGGTTATTTTGTCAAAATGGATGGGAGGGTTGGCCGGTGCTGAAGATAATGCAGACTTAATTGAGTTTTTGTCTGCTACCCCATCATCATTGTAAAGTAGAGAAGTGGCAAAGCTATCCATCACTAGTGCTCGCTTGTGTTGAAGCATCCATTGTAGGAACCGAATCGTAGAGCCCAGATAAGACGCACGGGAGTTTGTCGAAATGGTGCTAGCGCGCGTTTGTAACTTCTGCTTCTAATAGCAGTAAACCGTCAAGTTCAGCTGACATCTCGCGTAGGACCGCCGTCCTGAGAATTCCTCTCGTTTGGTCACTAAGGCGCGTTTATATAGAAGATTGTATGGCGACTGAAAAGTCACTACTGGGAATTTTCCGGACGCCTATCCTAATCTAAGCGCTACATAGCCACATTTATCCTGTAAATTCCGGACAATTACTACTGGGCGGAATTTACAGGACGGGGGTTGTATTTTTTAGGACGATAAATTGTCACAGGATAGTATAACAATTCAGAGTACCTGGATGCACACGCTTGAGAGGAAGTTCTATCTGATGTTGTACGTGCTATTGACATTCAAAAATGGCTACCTGTCTTCGTTACTAAGCCTTTGTTTCTTTTGTCGCAGGATTGTTGCTACTGATGTCCAAACAAGTTGTCCACAACGTCGTTTCCGGTTCTTCGCTGTCTCAGATGGAAGTTCGATTGCGGATTTACATTGTTGGAAGACAGCCATAGCATGAGAAGAAGACACGTTTGAAATCGTTAGGTGGAGTTCTTTTCGCAGCTCGTTCAATTTTACCCATCAGAAACTTGAGATCGCTGAGCCTTTTGCGTAGGTTTCCACTGCCCAAGTCACTAGGGCGCATCAAACGGAATGGTGGTAGATTTTTAGCTGAATCTCCACAACACCAATAGATCCATGCTTGTTCAGGAGTTCCAGTTGAAGCTTTACTCCCTCCGGGAAGCGGTGGATAGCCCCTCCCCAATTATGAATAGGGAAGGATGTAGCCTCGTTTTGCATATCCTCCTCATTACCACGTATATTGTCGTCAAGGTCTGGACTATTGTGACCATCACTCGTGCGTTCGTCACGCGGGCGTAGGAGCTGCAAAACACCCACCTCTTCGAGATGCTTCATAATAGAAGCTATCATAGTGTCACAAGTAGGAACGCCAGTTTGAATAGCTCTTTCCTCAAGAATAGTTGTAACACCGGACATCAACCGATCATACATCACATTCTGCGACTCTGTAATTTTTTGTAAGTCAGCGCTCCGAAATTGAATAGCCTCCTTGAGTTCACTTCGGACAGATTGAAGTTCACTTAATATTTTTTACGTGCGGTGGTACACCGGTTGGCTGCATTTCATCATCGCTAGAGTCGTGTTGTACACGTAATCGTATGAGAGGAAATTAACTCGGCGTCGGTAAATAGTGTGAGATTGGAAACAGAGGATGTGCGTCCGGTAGGTTATCACGGAGAAAATCAACATGGTAAATCAGAGAGGCTAAAGCAAATTCAGCCACAAATCCAATGCTCTGGGGTAAACCTGAAACAAATATCTTTTGCTCTTTGGACTTCGGCATCACTGGTAGTAAACCGAGGAGGTAGAGCTGCAAAACCAGGTTGTAGAATAGGGAAGACCACTCACAGTACGCCCAACGAACATATCTCCAGCTGCATCGTGACGCAGATAACGGTCTTGAACGCCGCCCATAGACCACCCAGCACGAAGATGAACTGCTACAGATGGAGGACACGCCGTTGAACCAGATGAACAGTACGTTGATGCTCCTTTGCGCATCGAATGGGTTCCAATATCATCAGCAGTAATTCCACGTCGCTCAAGCTCTAGTGCCACTTCGGATCCCTTTAAAACTCTGCTAAGTACTTTTCTAAAACGCTCATATTCATCATTTCCCGGGAATAAATGTACATCGCTGGAATCAAATCCATACGTTGCTCCAAAAGATCCCTGTTGAAAATGGTATCTGTTAGCAACAACTAAGAAAACGAGATGGTAGTACAAAGGAGAACACCTTACCAAGAGCTAGTATAGGACAAATTTCTGGGGAAATAGGATTCGCATACACGTGACGCGGGTCCCGTGGGCGTGTTCCACGCTGGTCATTCTTCATGTGGGCGAAATAAACACATAACGCATCATCGCGCCACTCCAAGTGACCATAACAAATCGAAACTCTAGACATCAAATTCCACGATAAAATCATAAAGTCCTTGCGAAGATCATTTCGCGTGACGTGCTCTGTAACATCGCCATTGCGACTTGCTTGTATAATCCAAATGACATTGGATCTTTCCCCACTTTGATCTGCCCGTGACCCTGGCTAATGGCCGCTGCGACTTGATGCTGAAGACCCTTGAAGTGAGAGCTCATTTCCCGTTCTAGCCCCGCTGACATGACGCAATGATAATCCTGAAAAATGTTGTAGAAGGCTGAGCGATGCCCTGCGTATGTAGAAAAGCTATGAAAATCGCCATTCTTTTTCTTCATCGAAAAAATCCACGTTAAAAAATCTCGTGCGGTTATTTTGTCAAAATGGATGGGAGGGTTGGCCGGTGCTGAAGATAATGCAGACTTAATTGAGTTTTGTCTGCTACCCCATCATCATTGTAAAGTAGAGAAGTGGCAAAGCTATCCATCACTAGTGCTCGCTTGTGTTGAAGCATCCATTGTAGGAACCGAATCGTAGAGCCCAGATAAGACGCACGGGAGTTTGTCGAAATGGTGCTAGCGCGCGCGTTTGTAACTTCTGCTTCTAATAGCAGTAAACCGTCAAGTTCAGCTGACATCTCGCGTAGGACCGCCGTCCTGAGAATTCCTCTCGGTTGGTCACTAAGGCGCGTTTATATAGAAAGATTGTATGGCGACTGAAAAGTCACTACTGGGAATTTTCCGGACGCCTATCCTAATCTAAGCGCTACATAGATTATTTATCCTGTAAATTCCGGACAATTACTACTGGGCGGAATTTACAGGACGGGGGTTGTATTTTTTAGGACGATAAATTGTCACAGGATAGTATAACAATTCAGAGTACCTGGATGCACACGCTTGAGAGGAAGTTCTATCTGATGTTGTACGTGCTATTGACATTCAAAAAATGGCTACCTGTCTTCGTTACTAAGCCTTTGTTTCTTTTGTCGCAGGATTGTTGCTACTGATGTCCAAACAAGTTGTCCACAACGTCGTTTCCGGTTCTTCGCTGTCTCAGATGGAAGTTCGATTGCGGATTTACATTGTTGGAAGACAGCCATAGCATGAGAAGAAGACACGTTTGAAATCGTTAGGTGGAGTTCTTTCGCAGCTCGTTCAATTTTACCCATCAGAAACTTGAGATCGCTGAGCCTTTTGCGTAGGTTTCCACTGCCCAAGTCACTAGGGCGCATCAAACGGAATGGTGGTAGATTTTAGCTGAATCTCCACAACACCAATAGATCCATGCTTGTTCAGGAGTTCCAGTTGGAAGCTTTACTCCTCCGGGAAGCGGTGGATAGCCCTCCCCAATTATGAATAGGGAAGGATGTAGCCTCGTTTTGCATATCCTCCTCATTACCACGTATATTGTCGTCAAGGTCTGGACTATTGTGACCATCACTCGTGCGTTCGTCACGCGGGCGTAGGAGCTGCAAAACACCCACCTCTTCGAGATGCTTCATAATAGAAGCTATCATAGTGTCACAAGTAGGAACGCCAGTTTGAATAGCTCTTTCCTCAAGAATAGTTGTAACACCGGACATCAACCGATCATACATCACATTCTGCGACTCTGTAATTTTTGTAAGTCAGCGCTCCGAAATTGAATAGCCTCCTTGAGTTCACTGCGGACAGATTGAAGTTCACTTAATATTTTACGTGCGGTGGTACACCGGTTGGCTGCATTTCATCATCGCTAGAGTCGTGTTTGTACACGTAATCGTAGGCAGGAAATTAACTCGGCGTCGGTAAATAGTGGAGATTGAAACAGAGGATGTGCGTCCGGTAGGTTATCACGGAGAAAATCAACATGGTAAATCAGAGAGGCTAAAGCAAATTCAGCCACAAATCCAATGCTCTGGGGTAAACCTGGGAAACAAATATCTTTTGCTCTTTGGACTTCGGCATCACTGGTAGTAAACCGAGGAGGTAGAGCTGCAAACCAGGTTGTAGAATAGGGAAGACCACTCACAGTACGCCCAACGAACATATCTCCAGCTGCATCGTGACGCAGATAACGGTCTTGAACGCCGCCCATAGACCACCCAGCACGAAGATGAACTGCTACAGATGGAGGACACGCCGTTGAACCAGATGAACAGTACGTTGATGCTCCTTTGCGCATCGAATGGGTTCCAATATCATCAGCAGTAATTCCACGTCGCTCAAGCTCTAGTGCCACTTCGGATCCCTTTAAAACTCTGCTAAGTACTTTTCTAAAACGCTCATATTCATCATTTCCCGGGAATAAATGTACATCGCTGGAATCAAATCCATACGTTGCCCAAAAGATCCCTGTTGAAAATGGTATCTGTTAGCAACAACTAAGAAAACGAGATGGTAGTACAAAGGAGAACACCTTACCAAGAGCTAGTATAGGACAAATTTCTGGGGAAATAGGATTCGCATACACGTGACGCGGGTCCCGTGGGCGTGTTCCACGCTGGTCATTCTTCATGTGGGCGAAATAAACACATATCGCTTCATCGCGCCAATAGAAGTGACCATAACAAATCGAAACTCTAGACATCAAATTCCACGATAAAATCATAAAAGTCCTTGCGAAGATCATTTCGCGTGACGTGCTCTGTAACATCGCCATTGCGACTTGCTTGTATAATCCAAATGACATTGGATCTTTCCCCACTTTGATCTGCCCGTGACCCTGGCTAATGGCCGCTGCGACTTGATGCTGAAGACCCTTGAAGTGAGAGCTAATTTCCCGTTCTAGCCCCGCTGACATGACGCAATGATAATCCTGAAAAAGGTTGTAGAAGGCTGAGCGATGCCCTGCGTATGTAGAAAAGCTATGAAAATCGCCATTCTTTTTCTTCATCGAAAAATCCACCGTAAAAAATCTCGTGCGGTTATTTTTGTCAAAATAGATGGGAGGGTTGGCCGGTGCTGAAGATAATGCAGACTTAATTGAGTTTTTGTCTGCTACCCCATGATCATTGTAAAGTAGAGAAGTGGCAAAGCTATCCATCACTAGTGCTCGCTTGTGTTGAAGCATCCATTGTAGGAACCGAATCGTAGAGCCCAGATAAGACGCACGGGAGTTTGTCGAAATGGTGCTAGCGCGCGCGTTTGTAACTTCTGCTTCTAATAGCAGTAAACCGTCAAGTTCAGCTGACATCTCGCGTAGGACCGCCGTCCTGAGAATTCCTCTCGGTTGGTCACTAAGGCGCGTTTATATAGAAGATTGTATGGCGACTGAAAAGTCACTACTGGGAATTTTCCGGACGCCTATCCTAATCTAAGCGCTACATAGCCACATTTATCCTGTAAATTCCGGACAATTACTACTGGGCGGAATTTACAGGACGGGGGTTGTATTTTTTAGGACGATAAATTGTCACAGGATAGTATAACAATTCAGAGTACCTGGATGCACACGCTTGAGAGGAAGTTCTATCTGATGTTGTACGTGCTATTGACATTCAAAAAATGGCTACCTGTCTTCGTTACTAAGCCTTTGTTTCTTTTGTCGCAGGATTGTTGCTACTGATGTCCAAACAAGTTGTCCACAACGTCGTTTCCGGTTCTTCGCTGTCTCAGATGGAAGTTCGATTGCGGATTTACATTGTTGGAAGACAGCCATAGCATGAGAAGAAGACACGTTTGAAATCGTTAGGTGGAGTTCTTTCGCAGCTCGTTCAATTTTACCCATCAGAAACTTGAGATCGCTGAGCCTTTTGCGTAGGGTTCACTGCCCAGTCACTAGGGCGCATCAAACGGAATGGTGGTAGATTTTTAGCTGAATCTCCACAACACCAATAGATCCATGCTTGTTCAGGAGTTCCAGTTGGAAGCTTTACTCCCTCCGGGAAGCGGTGGATAGCCCCTCCCCAATTATGAATAGGGAAGGATGTAGCCTCGTTTTGCATATCCTCCTCATTACCACGTATATTGTCGTCAAGGTCTGGACTATTGTGACCATCACTCGTGCGTTCGTCACGCGGGCGTAGGAGCTGCAAAACACCCACCTCTTCGAGATGCTTCATAATAGAAGCTATCATAGTGTCACAAGTAGGAACGCCAGTTTGAATAGCTCTTTCCTCAAGAATAGTTGTAACACCGGACATCAACCGATCATACATCACATTCTGCGACTCTGTAATTTTTTGTAAGTCAGCGCTCCGAAATTGAATAGCCTCCTTGAGTTCACTGCGGACAGATTGAAGTTCACTTAATATTTTTACGTGCGGTGGTACACCGGTTGGCTGCATTTCATCATCGCTAGAGTCGTGTTGTACACGTAATCGTAGGCAGGAAATTAACTCGGCGTCGGTAAATAGTGGAGATTGAAACAGAGGATGTGCGTCCGGTAGGTTATCACGGAGAAAATCAACATGGTAAATCAGAGAGGCTAAAGCAAATTCAGCCACAAATCCAATGCTCTGGGGTAAACCTGGAAACAAATATCTTTTGCTCTTTGGACTTCGGCATCACTGGTAGTAAACCGAGGAGGTAGAGCTGCAAAACCAGGTTGTAGAATAGGAAGACCACTCACAGTACGCCCAACGAACATATCTCCAGCTGCATCGTGACGCAGATAACGGTCTTGAACGCCGCCCATAGACCACCCAGCACGAAGATGAACTGCTACAGATGGAGGACACGCCGTTGAACCAGATGAACAGTACGTTGATGCTCCTTTGCGCATCGAATGGGTTCCAATATCATCAGCAGTAATTCCACGTCGCTCAAGCTTCTAGTGCCACTTCGGATCCCTTTAAAACTCTGCTAAGTACTTTCTAAAACGCTCATATTCATCATTTCCGGGAATAAATGTACATCGCTGGAATCAAATCCATACGTTGCCCAAAAGATCCCTGTTGAAAATGGTATCTGTTAGCAACAACTAAGAAAACGAGATGGTAGTACAAAGGAGAACACCTTACCAAGAGCTAGTATAGGACAAATTTCTGGGGAAATAGGATTCGCATACACGTGACGCGGGTCCCGTGGGCGTGTTCCACGCTGGTCATTCTTCATGTGGGCGAAATAAACACATAACGCATCATCGCGCCACTCCAAGTGACCATAACAAATCGAAACTCTAGACATCAAATTCCACGATAAAATCATAAAAGTCCTTGCGAAGATCATTTCGCGTGACGTGCTCTGTAACATCGCCATTGCGACTTGCTTGTATAATCCAAATGACATTGGATCTTTCCCCACTTTGATCTGCCCGTGACCCTGGCTAATGGCCGCTGCGACTTGATGCTGAAGACCCTTGAAGTGAGAGCTCATTTCCCGTTCTAGCCCCGCTGACATGACGCAATGATAATCCTGAAAAATGTTGTAGAAGGCTGAGCGATGCCCTGCGTATGTAGAAAAGCTATGAAAATCGCCATTCTTTTTCTTCATCGAAAAAATCCACGTTAAAAAATCTCGTGCGGTTATTTTGTCAAAATGGATGGGAGGGTTGGCCGGTGCTGAAGATAATGCAGACTTAATTGAGTTTTTGTCTGCTACCCCATCATCATTGTAAAGTAGAGAAGTGGCAAAGCTATCCATCACTAGTGCTCGCTTGTGTTGAAGCATCCATTGTAGGAACCGAATCGTAGAGCCCAGATAAGACGCACGGGAGTTTGTCGAAATGGTGCTAGCGCGCGCGTTTGTAACTTCTGCTTCTAATAGCAGTAAACCGTCAAGTTCAGCTGACATCTCGCGTAGGACCGCCGTCCTGAGAATTCCTCTCGGTTGGTCACTAAGGCGCGTTTATATAGAAGATTGTATGGCGACTGAAAAGTCACTACTGGGAATTTTCCGGACGCCTATCCTAATCTAAGCGCTACATAGCCACATTTATCCTGTAAATTCCGGACAATTACTACTGGGCGGAATTTACAGGACGGGGGTTGTATTTTTTAGGACGATAAATTGTCACAGGATAGTATAACAATTCAGAGTACCTGGATGCACACGCTTGAGAGGAAGTTCTATCTGATGTTGTACGTGCTATTGACATTCAAAAAATGGCTACCTGTCTTCGTTACTAAGCCTTTGTTTCTTTTGTCGCAGGATTGTTGCTACTGATGTCCAAACAAGTTGTCCACAACGTCGTTTCCGGTTCTTCGCTGTCTCAGATGGAAGTTCGATTGCGGATTTACATTGTTGGAAGACAGCCATAGCATGAGAAGAAGACACGTTTGAAATCGTTAGGTGGAGTTCTTTCGCAGCTCGTTCAATTTTACCCATCAGAAACTTGAGATCGCTGAGCCTTTTGCGTAGGTTTCCACTGCCCAAGTCACTAGGGCGCATCAAACGGAATGGTGGTAGATTTTTAGCTGAATCTCCACAACACCAATAGATCCATGCTTGTTCAGGAGTTCCAGTTGGAAGCTTTACTCCTCCGGGAAGCGGTGGATAGCCCCTCCCCAATTATGAATAGGGAAGGATGTAGCCTCGTTTTGCATATCCTCCTCATTACCACGTATATTGTCGTCAAGGTCTGGACTATTGTGACCATCACTCGTGCGTTCGTCACGCGGGCGTAGGAGCTGCAAAACACCCACCTCTTCGAGATGCTTCATAATAGAAGCTATCATAGTGTCACAAGTAGGAACGCCAGTTTGAATAGCTCTTTCCTCAAGAATAGTTGTAACACCGGACATCAACCGATCATACATCACATTCTGCGACTCTGTAATTTTTTGTAAGTCAGCGCTCCGAAATTGAATAGCCTCCTTGAGTTCACTGCGGACAGATTGAAGTTCACTTAATATTTTTACGTGCGGTGGTACACCGGTTGGCTGCATTTCATCATCGCTAGAGTCGTGTTGTACACGTAATCGTAGGCAGGAAATTAACTCGGCGTCGGTAAATAGTGGAGATTGAAACAGAGGATGTGCGTCCGGTAGGTTATCACGGAGAAAATCAACATGGTAAATCAGAGAGGCTAAAGCAAATTCAGCCACAAATCCAATGCTCTGGGGTAAACCTGGGAAACAAATATCTTTTGCTCTTTGGACTTCGGCATCACTGGTAGTAAACCGAGGAGGTAGAGCTGCAAAACCAGGTTGTAGAATAGGAAGACCACTCACAGTACGCCCAACGAACATATCTCCAGCTGCATCGTGACGCAGATAACGGTCTTGAACGCCGCCCATAGACCACCCAGCACGAAGATGAACTGCTACAGATGGAGGACACGCCGTTGAACCAGATGAACAGTACGTTGATGCTCCTTTGCGCATCGAATGGGTTCCAATATCATCAGCAGTAATTCCACGTCGCTCAAGCTCTAGTGCCACTTCGGATCCCTTTAAAACTCTGCTAAGTACTTTTCTAAAACGCTCATATTCATCATTTCCCGGGAATAAATGTACATCGCTGGAATCAAATCCATACGTTGCCCAAAAGATCCCTGTTGAAAATGGTATCTGTTAGCAACAACTAAGAAAACGAGATGGTAGTACAAAGGAGAACACCTTACCAAGAGCTAGTATAGGACAAATTTCTGGGGAAATAGGATTCGCATACACGTGACGCGGTCCCCGTGGCCGTGTTCCACGCTGGTCATTCTTCATGTGGGCGAAATAAACACATAACGCATCATCGCGCCACTCCAAGTGACCATAACAAATCGAAACAGTATTCGCGGCTCTAGACATCAAATTCCACGATAAAATCATAAAAGTCCTTGCGAAGATCATTTCGCGTGACGTGCTCTGTAACATCGCCATTGCGACTTGCTTGTATAATCCAAATGACATTGGATCTTTCCCCACTTTGATCTGCCCGTGACCCTGGCT
The DNA here is from genome assembly GCA_018806915.1 of Phytophthora colocasiae. Lineage (NCBI taxonomy): Eukaryota > Oomycota > Peronosporomycetes > Peronosporales > Peronosporaceae > Phytophthora > Phytophthora colocasiae. The sequence continues at coordinate 479,551 of JAGKQI010000064.1, read as the reverse complement.
AATGGCCGCTGCGACTTGATGCTGAAGACCCTTGAAGTGAGAGCTCATTTCCCGTTCTAGCCCCGCTGACATGACGCAATGATAATCCTGAAAAATGTTGTAGAAGGCTGAGCGATGCCCTGCGTATGTAGAAAAGCTATGAAAATCACCATTCTTTTTCTTCATCGAAAAAAACCCACGTTAAAAAATCTCGTGCGGTTATTTTGTCAAAATGGATGGGAGGGTTGGCCGGTGCTGAAGATAATGCAGACTTAATTGAGTTTTTGTCTGCTACCCCATCATCATTGTAAAGTAGAGAAGTGGCAAAGCTATCCATCACTAGTGCTCGCTTGTGTTGAAGCATCCATTGTAGGAACCGAATCGTAGAGCCCAGATAAGACGCACGGGAGTTTGTCGAAATGGTGCTAGCGCGCGTTTGTAACTTCTGCTTCTAATAGCAGTAAACCGTCAAGTTCAGCTGACATCTCGCGTAGGACCGCCGTCCTGAGAATTCCTCTCGTTTGGTCACTAAGGCGCGTTTATATAGAAGATTGTATGGCGACTGAAAAGTCACTACTGGGAATTTTCCGGACGCCTATCCTAATCTAAGCGCTACATAGCCACATTTATCCTGTAAATTCCGGACAATTACTACTGGGCGGAATTTACAGGACGGGGGTTGTATTTTTTAGGACGATAAATTGTCACAGGATAGTATAACAATTCAGAGTACCTGGATGCACACGCTTGAGAGGAAGTTCTATCTGATGTTGTACGTGCTATTGACATTCAAAAAATGGCTACCTGTCTTCGTTACTAAGCCTTTGTTTCTTTTGTCGCAGGATTGTTGCTACTGATGTCCAAACAAGTTGTCCACAACGTCGTTTCCGGTTCTTCGCTGTCTCAGATGGAAGTTCGATTGCGGATTTACATTGTTGGAAGACAGCCATAGCATGAGAAGAAGACACGTTTGAAATCGTTAGGTGGAGTTCTTTCGCAGCTCGTTCAATTTTACCCATCAGAAACTTGAGATCGCTGAGCCTTTTGCGTAGGTTTCCACTGCCCAAGTCACTAGGGCGCATCAAACGGAATGGTGGTAGATTTTTAGCTGAATCTCCACAACACCAATAGATCCATGCTTGTTCAGGAGTTCCAGTTGGAAGCTTTACTCCCTCCGGGAAGCGGTGGATAGCCCCTCCCCAATTATGAATAGGGAAGGATGTAGCCTCGTTTTGCATATCCTCCTCATTACCACGTATATTGTCGTCAAGGTCTGGACTATTGTGACCATCACTCGTGCGTTCGTCACGCGGGCGTAGGAGCTGCAAAACACCCACCTCTTCGAGATGCTTCATAATAGAAGCTATCATAGTGTCACAAGTAGGAACGCCAGTTTGAATAGCTCTTTCCTCAAGAATAGTTGTAACACCGGACATCAACCGATCATACATCACATTCTGCGACTCTGTAATTTTTTGTAAGTCAGCGCTCCGAAATTGAATAGCCTCCTTGAGTTCACTGCGGACAGATTGAAGTTCACTTAATATTTTTACGTGCGGTGGTACACCGGTTGGCTGCATTTCATCATCGCTAGAGTCGTGTTGTACACACGTAATCGTAGGCAGGAAATTAACTCGGCGTCGGTAAATAGTGGAGATTGAAACAGAGGATGTGCGTCCGGTAGGTTATCACGGAGAAAATCAACATGGTAAATCAGAGAGGCTAAAGCAAATTCAGCCACAAATCCAATGCTCTGGGGTAAACCTGGGAAACAAATATCTTTTGCTCTTTGGACTTCGGCATCACTGGTAGTAAACCGAGGAGGTAGAGCTGCAAAACCAGGTTGTAGAATAGGAAGACCACTCACAGTACGCCCAACGAACATATCTCCAGCTGCATCGTGACGCAGATAACGGTCTTGAACGCCGCCCATAGACCACCCAGCACGAAGATGAACTGCTACAGATGGAGGACACGCCGTTGAACCAGATGAACAGTACGTTGATGCTCCTTTGCGCATCGAATGGGTTCCAATATCATCAGCAGTAATTCCACGTCGCTCAAGCTCTAGTGCCACTTCGGATCCCTTTAAAACTCTGCTAAGTACTTTTCTAAAACGCTCATATTCATCATTTCCCGGGAATAAATGTACATCGCTGGAATCAAATCCATACGTTGCCCAAAAGATCCCTGTTGAAAATGGTATCTGTTAGCAACAACTAAGAAAACGAGATGGTAGTACAAAGGAGAACACCTTACCAAGAGCTAGTATAGGACAAATTTCTGGGGAAATAGGATTCGCATACACGTGACGCGGGTCCCGTGGGCGTGTTCCACGCTGGTCATTCTTCATGTGGGCGAAATAAACACATAACGCATCATCGCGCCACTCCAAGTGACCATAACAAATCGAAACTCTAGACATCAAATTCCACGATAAAATCATAAAAGTCCTTGCGAAGATCATTTCGCGTGACGTGCTCTGTAACATCGCCATTGCGACTTGCTTGTATAATCCAAATGACATTGGATCTTTCCCCACTTTGATCTGCCCGTGACCCTGGCTAATGGCCGCTGCGACTTGATGCTGAAGACCCTTGAAGTGAGAGCTCATTTCCCGTTCTAGCCCCGCTGACATGACGCAATGATAATCCTGAAAAATGTTGTAGAAGGCTGAGCGATGCCCTGCGTATGTAGAAAAGCTATGAAAATCGCCATTCTTTTTCTTCATCGAAAAAATCCACGTTAAAAAATCTCGTGCGGTTATTTTGTCAAAATGGATGGGAGGGTTGGCCGGTGCTGAAGATAATGCAGACTTAATTGAGTTTTTGTCTGCTACCCCATCATCATTGTAAAGTAGAGAAGTGGCAAAGCTATCCATCACTAGTGCTCGCTTGTGTTGAAGCATCCATTGTAGGAACCGAATCGTAGAGCCCAGATAAGACGCACGGGAGTTTGTCGAAATGGTGCTAGCGCGCGCGTTTGTAACTTCTGCTTCTAATAGCAGTAAACCGTCAAGTTCAGCTGACATCTCGCGTAGGACCGCCGTCCTGAGAATTCCTCTCGGTTGGTCACTAAGGCGCGTTTATATAGAAGATTGTATGGCGACTGAAAAGTCACTACTGGGAATTTTCCGGACGCCTATCCTAATCTAAGCGCTACATAGCCACATTTATCCTGTAAATTCCGGACAATTACACTTTCGTTTAACTCTATATTAACCCCTCCAACCCGGAGTGATGCATCCTGCAGCTTAGTGAATTTGCTTATACTGCATATATGCAGTATAAGACCATTGAAATGTGTACTTTAGCTTGCCGAGTAGGTTTACAAACTTTAGGATAAAACACGTCGTGTTTCTGTTCCAAACATGGAGCAGCAGCGCTGCGTCGGGCGAGATAGGTATGGGCGGTCTCTGCACATTTTTAGAATTTCAAATGTGATGTTTAATATGGATTCCAACAGATCGCAATTCGCCAATCATCCCGTTTCAGAGTTCTTCTTTGCCGAAGCCGCTCAGCGCCACTCATTCTCAATTTTGCGCGCGGAGGAATCAAGAGAACGCCACGTGATATCGCGCCGACACCAATACCCGGTTCCTGATACGTACGTCAGGGGCCGTGACCTGCACTTCCCTTCTGTGTGGAAGGAGCTCAAGGGCGATGGATGGACTCGAAGCTGCAGGTCGTCGTAGTGCTGCGCGCTCGAGCTCAAAGACGATCAATCAAGCAGCGGACGATCGTCTCGCCGAAGCTGCAGCAATAGCTGAGGAGACGTACTGCCCACTCGTTGAGGCTGCGGCACATGCAGACAGCCAACGCGTCTCCACCCCTGCCCGCCAAGAACCGCCCCGATTGACTACTCCTGTTGACCGATCATCTGGTCCTCGGAATCTTCTCGGGACTACGCCTCCCCACACGCCCCCACACACGCCGATCCAGCGACGTCTCCAACTAATTGCGACCTCTCCACACATCGGAAGCGACGAAGATGCGTCGGTCGAGGATGAAGACTTGTCTGTGGAGCCTGCTATCGCCCATGATACATCTGTCGAGTGCGTCGAAGATGACAACGATTCTGCACACGAAGATCCCGACTCAGGCCAGACGACAACTGTTGAGGATTCGACGGCGCGTACTCAAACTGTCGGTAAGTCTGTTATGCAGCAGCGTTTGGTGATTATTTCGCTGTATATTGGGCTGCATAGTAAACTGCATAGTGTACTGAATGTTGTGTTGCATATCGTGCTGAATGTTGGGTTGCATAGTTTGAGCTGTGAACTAACTTGGTTTGTCCTCTTTCTGTAGGAAACGACGATGACGAAGATGATGAAACACTGGGTGCTGAGCTGTTAGCGGATACTGATGATGGTCTGAACACTGTAAGCGAAGGCAACATCGCTGCAGACTACGGCACTATTGAGTCTGGTGACGACGCTGAGCAAGATGACGTGGATAGTAACGATGAAGAAGAAGTTCCAGCTGAGTACTACGTCCCTGAAGACGAAGACGAAGGCGAGCAGTCGGAAAGTGAAATCGCCGCAGAAGTTCTCTTTGCGGAGCACTTTCCCGACCGTTTTAGTGGTGAAAATGAAGTCCTTGCTGGAAACTTGAAGAATGACGTCTTAAGAAGTATGGAAGCTAACGGTTGGAAATCTGTCGAGGTACCTGACACTGACGAGTTCGTGAGGGGCCCGTACGAACCCGTGAACAACAATCGTATCTTTCCCGGCCTACGCCAAGAATATTCGGGTCCGTCAGCGGAAGCTTTGCGAAAGCTGATTCCCCCGTCGCGTTGTTGTTCTTCTTCCTTCCGGTAGTGCTGTGTCAGCACATTGCCGCCTGTTCAAATCAATACCATCGTGAGATGCTGCCCATGCGTGTTGAAGAGAGATACAAGCGGTATCGTCGGTTGCGAATCCATAAACCAGACTTATGAAGGAAGACCAAACGGGATATCAGACACGAGTTGGAAGGCATGAAGACAATACGACCACATGAGCTCTGCCGGTTTGTTGGTCTGCTGATCACACGAACCATTGCGCCAAACCGTGAGAAGCTCGCTAATCACTGGAAGCTGACTGATGAAGGTGGCATTTCACGTGGGTCATTTGGCTCAATGTTACGCCGCGATCGCTTCATGGGGATCTCCAGAAACCTGCATTTCAATCCTAGCAATGACCCACGCGCTCAGACTGACAGAGCGTGGAAGATTCGGAAAGTGGTGGATGTGTTGCATAAAACCTTCGTCCGCGGGTACATTTCACCGTCGCACCTGGCGTTTGATGAAGCTATCCTTCCAAGTCGATCGTCTTTCAACAAGATGCGTGTTTACATGAAGGACAAACCTCGTCGGTGGGGCACGAAGTTGTTCATGTTGTATAGTGCAGTCTCGGCGTACTGCATTCGGTACGTTTTTTTTGGCTTGTCACATTTCTTGTGCTGCATTATGCCTCTTACTAATTCTAATCGGATATCTGTATGCTGAATATCATGCAGCTTTGAAGTCTATTGCGGGAAGAAGCAGCACACAAGTGACGCGCACAAGACTGGCATGAAGTCCGGCCCAGCTGCTGTTGTGCGCAACATCTTGGCAGTATTTGGGCCATATTCTCGGAAGCGAGGCATGCGTCTTGTGGCCGTCGATCGGTTTTACACATCGGTTGCTCTGGCGATTCAACTCCTGTTCATGGGGTTCTACTGTGTAGGTACAATCATGACCAATCGACTGGGCTACTGTAAGAGCGTTGTGGAGAAGAAGAAGAAGAAGAGACCAGCTTTGATTGCCCGTTGCACGCACAAACTTGCTCAGTCTAAACTAGTTCACAACATGACCGCGATAAGTTGGTGGGACTCGCGACCCGTACACTTCTTGTGTACAGGAGGGAGTCTTGAAACAGACAGAGTCGTTCGCCAAGAATGACCAAGTCAAGTCGAAATACCATGTCCCCGTGTTGTGAAAGACTACTACGCCTTCATGGGAGGCGTGGATGTTCACGACCAATTACGACTACAGCGGTACTCAACCCAGCGATCACTTCGGTTCCGAAAGTACTACAAGTCTCTCGTGCTTGGTTTGATTGACCTGGTAATCGGCAATGGCTATATTGTCCACAAAGCGTTCCACAAGAACAAAACGTCGCGCCCGCTTTCTCACGTCAAGTATATGAAGAAGCTCCACCTGCAGTTGGGTGCGTTGCAAGCTTCCGATATGTACGAATCGAACACATTCGGAACCCGTTACCTACCTGCGCAGTCGTCTACTGGTGATGCCGCCGCTCCAGCCACCGACGCACATGTCATGAAGCGAGCGTTTAGCAACGTCTTTCCACGCTCGACTCCGTCCAAATTCCGTTTATCAGATCCTCAACAACCGGAATTACAAGCTGAGGTTCCACCCCGTTAGGTCCTGTGTACATCAGTTTGTTTTCATCAAGTGTATAGCGATGAAAATATCGAATTCGAGATGCATTTTCTAGTGCTTCACCTAACAGAGCTTATCGGCTGCGGGTCTTCGCCGTATCTCGAAATTGTTTCTTTTGACGACAGCTGAGAGACTGATCTCCACGTTTTTCTTGCCGCTACAACTTTTTCTAGTGTTTGTTAAAGTCAGCTCGTCTCGAGGTAGTCGTTTTGGAAGTTTATGCCTTAAGTTTTCTTTCTGGCGCTCTAACACGGAGTATACAGGATGTCCTTTATATTCCTCCATTGTTGACAATACTTTTGACATTTCCGCTTGCTCTTTCTCGGTAATTGGTCTCACAACGAACACGCACTCAATGTCTTGGGGAAAGCAAAAACAAATAAAAGGAATTGACGATGTTCATGGCATTGGAGCAGAATCAAGTCGAGAAAGTGGGGAAAGTAGCTTTTTTCGACAATATTACTTCTCTAAAGACTCCAATTTTTCTAGGGGCTTGGAACGTGATTATTACTGCTTGTTGCATACTAACTGTACCGCGCAATGCACCCGAAACGACTTGCTCGTGACAAACTCGAATTTTAATGATAGTGGTGCTACGATTAACCCCTCGGTTACCAGAAATCGCGTGCAGAATCAGCTTTATTTAAGTCGTAACTTACGACTTCCTTTTAGTATAAATGTTTGTATTGACGTGCATTTTCCACATCGAGATGCACCAGTTTCCCGCTATAAACTACCACAGGTTTTCCTGAGCTATGTCGTAAGAGTTACGACTTTTGAACCTCATTTCACCCTGGAAAGCCAACACTTACGACTTCCTATCATTTCTTTGTCGACACCAGATGTCTTTCTACTCAGCAATACTGCATCTGATTCAACAAAACCTGGGCTATGCTTTTCCTTATGCTGTGGTTTGAGCAACAGATCATGGACTACGATAAAGAAAGCTGATTTGCAGTCCTACGAGCTCACACGATTGCTGACTGATGAGCTGGTTGTTCCTCTTCATTGTCAGCGTCGCCGTCTTCATGGCAGAGCAGCTCACGACGAGTTGGTTTGCGGGTACCAACCTTGCCCGATCGCCGCAAAACTACCCGCTTGCCAAGTGATGCTGGAATAGACTCACCACTATCAAAGTCCTCATGCCAGATCTGATAGCATGACTTGCGCACACCTCCGTACAAATGCCGTGACTTAGGACAAATGAAGCACTTCGCGTCAGTTTGGGAGCAGTCTTCGCAGTAGTAGGTAGTCTGGAATGATTTCTTGCGGTCGCCACGGAGGAGGGCACACACTTTACAGGAGCGCTGCCTTCGTTTTTGGACACCAGATACTACGACCCAGTCATTGAACTGAATGTGATTGTGCCCGTTCAAGCTGGGCCGTTTGCGAGAGTTGATCAGCGGCGAGGGTGTCGGGACTGTAGCTTCCTCGAAGTCTTCATCTTTGAGCTGCAGAAGTTGTTTATGCAGGAGAAGGTACCATTGTCCACGTGTTTTAGGCACAAGACGCTTGATTCGGCACGTTTCCTTGTGCGTCAGATATGCATTGACCAGCGCCATGTCTACAAACCCGAGGAGTAGAGATTTGTAGTATTTTTGAAAACGGAATGATGTCTGGATCGAGTAGGACTGTAGGCGGAGTTGATCATGGACATCAACTCCGCCCATCCATCTCTGGTAATCCGTAACGAGCTTCGGGCATTTTACAGTAGACGACCCCACCATCTTGATATTGCGGTGAATAGAATCCTCCGCCATGATCGGACCCGTTGCCAGGTAGCGTACTGGTTTTGTATCCCACCAGTGGCACGCCACCATGGTCGGGACAGCAACGGACCGAGAGAATGCAAAAAATCCGCGCTCAACTGCACGAGGCCGCGACTTGCGGCTTTCAACCACTTGCTTATCGAATCCTAGTCGATTGACCATGATCGTTCCCAATACGTAGATACCCATCGACAATAGCTGAATAGCTAGTGGAACAGAACTGTAGAATCTGTCGATAACGACAAGTCGAAAGCCCTGAGACCTTTCTCCCAGCAAAGCCTTCATGTTTCGAACGACTGCTGCTGCTCCCGTCTTGTTGTCGAATGCTTGTTTGTCTGAATCCCCACTGTCGCGCTTCCCAACGTACACCTCGAATCTATAGCAGTAAGTTACGACGTGGAAAATGTCAATTTCGAATTTGCAGGTCATAAGTTACAACATAAAAAAACATACCGGTGACAGTACGCACTGCCAGAGTCGCACACCATGAACAGCTTCGTACCATAACGGTGTGGTTTATCAGGCATAAACATGCGCGTGGTGTTGCGCTTTGAAGTTGCCGGTAGAACGCCTTCGTCGAACGAAAACTTACTGCCCAGTGTCCAGCCTGATCGAAACCGCGACTGCAGCACTTCGACAACATGTCTAATCTTCCAAATCTTGTCCCGCATTTGGGGAGCCTCGTTGTTCACTACATGAAGATCACGAAGGATAGACGTGCACTGATTTCTAGGCATAAACTTGCCAAAGTTACCGGCAGGAATCGCTCCATGTCAGACATTGCCCAGTGCCTGGAAAAGCGTCGCGTCATTGGGTTCAGCATTCTCGCCACTAAGAGTCCGATAACGTGAAGCACCTCGTGGGGTTGATATGCGGGCTCTGCACGCAAGCGCCGTTCGATTTGCTTGATAGTCTCAGGGGTCGCGATTCCGCGCTTCCGCTGTAGCGACCGAATTCGTTTTGCTCTTGCGTTTGCGGTTTGCTTTTTGTAGCGATTTGTCTCTTTGGTAATGCTCACCCACAGTGATTTTGGTAAAAAATAGAACCGTAACAGCATAGGAGAGTCGGCCAGTTCTTGTAGGTCGCGTGTGTGTGCGGCGACGTCAGAAGACAACCCAGGATACTCCCCACTTACAGGTTCAAAACTGGATGACGGTGGGCTCCACTCAAATCTTCGAAGTGCGTCTTTATCAATTGCTGCAAGCGTCAGGTTGCCTCCCATGCCTTCCACAAATGCATCATCCATGTGAACAACTTCTTCATCAAGTACAGGTTCGTCATCAGGATACTCGCGGCGTTCAATCATATCATCGCCACTGTTGTCCTTATTGTCGCTGCCACTGGAATCGATGGCTTCATACTCATCAGACAACTCACCATCCACCATGACGTTCACATCGTCTGTCGGTACAGCTACCTGGGAATCGTCCTCCACCCTTCCACCACCATTCGCACAGGCGTCATCACTTCCTCCCACGTTGTCAGAACTGTTTGACTCAGCTCCAGATAAAAGACGCTGGAGCACCCCCACAACCATGTCTTGGCCATCCTGCTCCAGCTGGGCAGGTTCGGAGTCGCAGTCCGACCCAAACATTGCCGAGATAGTGTTTTGTGAGATCGCAATGGATGTGTCAATTTGTGACGCGGTCACAGGGTCCTCCATTGAAGCAACACCGTCTCCGCTTGCCTCCCCCTCCTCACTCTCACCACTTCCGTCCCTAATAAGCCCCAAGTCGATAGCAAAGGTCACTACGGCGTCCTCACCTACATACCGCAATATCATTAGTATAATAAATTTTGAATACAATTCAATAACGCACCAACAAACGACTGCTCATTCGGCGATGTATACGTCCACTCGTTTGTGAGCCCGGAAGGTCTTCTAGATGTCCAGCCCACCGAGCGTAGCTGCCGCCATAGATGCTTGAAGTCGATATCGCGCACGTCCACCATACTTGCAACCGCTGCTTGTTTCGTCCTCGAGCTGGATCGTACCCTTGCCATCGCGGCAAATTCTGGAATGAGGCCCACTTACCTCTTGCGATCTGCTGCAATCTGGTCGGTGCTACACATCTACCCTTACCCTAGCCTTTTTTATACTCTTGCCGATTCGACCTCTTTCAGCTTATACTTTTCGGCCTCAAAATTTGACTTGATTAAAGTATCATGCCCTCTTTTTTTCGAGCCATTTCCTATTTAAAGCAGCTAACTACGTCGTAACTTACGACTTTCGCCCTCATCAAAGTCGTAACTTACGACGGGGGTACCCGAGGGGTTAATGCTGTGAGTCCCGCATTCTGTCAGCGAGCTGGATTGGAAAATAAAATTGAATCATGGAGTAGAAATTCCGATTACTTTAGCAAACAAACAAGAGATGAAGATTAGGAAGAGGACCTTGCGGATGAATGTGTACATCGATTCTTTTCCAACGTATGTTGATGACGTTTTGGTACTTCCAGTACCTGAAGAACATAATTTACTTCTTGGTATGCCGTCGCTGAAGGCTACCAACCCAGGCATTGATTGGATTAACGAGTCTGCCAAGCCTCGTCCTCGACTTGAGCTAAACAGCACTCCGAAGAAGTAAGAAAAAAAGGAAACCGAAGACAACAACGATCCCGTCTCAAACGGTGACTTAAGTCGTGTTACAGTGGGTGAAAATTCAAACCGGGGACGCTGTAGAAATTTCCAACATGGATATTTCTCGGTTATGAGTGGTTAAAAAAAATTCAGAACACGCAAACAGTTCCAAACAGTTCAATAGACACAAACTTCAGTCGATTTTGTCGGTTCCCCGAAAATGTCGGATCTTTCCTGAGTCTTTAGACGGCTGAGCTTCCGAATATGTCCGCTTAATCGCTTAACGTCTAGCGGTCTTACTCGTTTAACTGCTCTTTTTCACTTTGTGACCGAATCTCCGCCACTTCCAGTCGTTCCAGAATATTTTCATGTTCAGGTTGGTAGTTTTTCCGGGTGTCTGCAGCCAGCAATCTTCAACTAGATGTGGTCCCCGACCGCAATGACTGTAATTCTTCTCCGTCTTAGCCGAATTAAATCCACCTCGGCCTCCAATTCCGAATTTACGAGCTACAGGTGTGGTTGGTTGTGATTGTCGATTCGGCATCGAATTGCTTCCTCCATTCTTGCCATTAAACTTGTTTTCCGTCGGTTTGTTTCCTGCTGTCTTTTCCTTGGGTTCCCACTCAAGAAATTCTTTTTGAATCGCCGAGTTCAACTCTACCAGCTTCTTCCTCAGTACTTCCTGATTCATGTTCACGTCCGACAATCCGGGGAGAAACGCATTCATTATCCACCGGTCTGATTCCGGCTTTTCTCCATAAAGTTGGGCTCCATGAATTCCATTGCCATATTCATTTGTTTATCGCACTCCACAGTTTACTCGACGAGTCATCTGCCATGTATCTCTGATTCCAGACCCGAGCATTCTATTGCACACACTCATTAATTCGAATGTCAGCAAATCATCATGTTGTAGTAAATCGTATCCTTTCCGCCAGAAATACGATTCGGATTGAATGATAAAACTGTTTAGTTTCACTCCGTCAATTTTCCCGAGGAACATCGCTGGTTTCACATCCATTTTCCGCAAGTTTAATGCTCTTTGTCCCTCGAAGGTGCCACCAGCCGGGTCACCTGTAGCGACTCGATGGTCGTCCATAGCCGGGATAGCTCCCACTTAAACTGTAGCTGCGGGTAGAACGGGTTGTGCCTGGGCATCACGAAGGTTCTGTTGAGTGGGATGAGCCAAACGCTGCGCTTCTTGAGCCATTTACTGTACTTGAGTAAGTCCTTGGGTCAAGTTTTTCGTTCCTTGCATCAAATTAACCACTGTGTCGTTCAAAGCAGCGATGTAGTCTCGAAGTTCGTGACTCATATTGTTTATTATTGCGTGATGTTAGTGCTAAAACCCCTAATATCATCGTGGTTTTCATCCAGCTTTGTCTCTAGCCGTTTGATCCTTTCATTCTCGGTATTGCGGAGATTCCCATCCAACTGTTGTCGCACCGGAGCGGTGTTATTTCTCAGCATCATTCTCACGGTGTTTCTTTCATGCATCGTTACCAAGTTCAACTATGTGGCCATCTTCTCGCTCACTTGTGAGCCAGACGATAGTTTGGTAGCACTTGTACAGAGAAAATCTTAGTTCAGTTGTGTAGTGCCCGAAATTTCCTCTTGAGGTCACCTGGGGTTGATGCCCACATCTGCTTGTCCAGAGCAGTCGTCGACTTTATTCTGTAGATTCCAGAATAGGCGTGCTCGCTTATTCTCCAGTACTATCAGCTATTTTCCGTTAACATGCATTCCTAACATCCACTCAGGTTTCTTGCCGTTGTTCGAGCCTCGCTTCACGTTGCCTGCACTGCTGTTCCTTGCAGCACTCCATCTTCAGTAGCTCGCGAGGTTCTCAAATAATTTCGTGACAGTTAGTCTCAGTAGGGAAAGTACCCAATCTGGATGTTAAGGAAGAATTTGGATCGGATCTGTGCTACTTGGTCTTCAGTAGTGTTGTCCTACTTTATTGCAACATAGGAGGCACCATACGGTAGACAGTCTAGGGATCTACCTTGTTGTGGTGTAGTAAACGAATTCTGTAGAGCTATCACGCGCTTGAAAAACAGTGACATATTTTGAAAAGCTGTACGGACTTTGTAGATTATAAAACCCATGACATCAATTTCCGAACACCTTTGAAAAAAGCCTCTCGGATTTACAGTATTTATTAAGCTTCTGTTGCTTTGACTCGGTAAATTACAGCTCCTCTTTTGCGCACAATCACCGCCGTGTAATCGCATTGCCGTTCTAGTAACGGTAGTCGTACTGTACTAAATAACATTTGTGCATTCGGACACTCCAAAATTGCATACAAGCGCGCAACACTTTACTCAAGTTTTGTTCCATTCAAAAATACCGATCATGCGGCGCTCTACAAAATCATCCGAATCGGTGACAGCATCTTCAAGTTTTGGTATTTGACTTATTTGTTCAGGTTATTTGCCATATTTTAATGTAATGTTTGCCGCTTTCCTACTTGGATCAAGTCAAATGCGCATAACTCACAAATCGATGGATCTTGCAACCGTACGGCCCACCCCACCACCACCAAGGACCACAGCCTTAGCATTTAGGTCGTCTTCAGCATCTGTTGGAGTTGACTGAGCTTTAGCTCATGCAACTCTGAGCTCGTTCGTGCCTTTTCTCTCTGCGAGAAGAGCATCTTGAGTAGGTAGAAACGATGATACTTCTCCCAACAACGAATCGATTACCTTGTTCAAATTCAGCGCCAGCTTCCGGGTAAATACGCATTCTCCAACAAAAGTAACACCATGATAGAAATTTTATGCCAGCGTAACCGGAATACCTTACACGTTCCATCAATGCGGTTTTGACGACAGCCAGTGTCCACACACGAGACAGGCGGGTTTCGTCAACGATGGTGTTGAAGAATCTGTAGTGCGCACTTTTCGGCTCAAATTCACAACCCTTATAAAAACAAAACCAATTATCAAACGGAGGAAAGCCCGACGCTCGATTACCTAGCCACCACAACCACCATATTCCTAGTGCATCAAGTTGGGGAAACTCGAAGCCTTCACACATTCTATGGAATCGACCATCAAAAAAACCAGTGATAAGCAATATTGCCTAAAAGTTGAGGTAGAGTGTCTTGACAATTTGTATTGGACGATCGCAGTAACCCTGCCTCTTCCAACAGTGCATGTATTAGCAGCGGAAGTACTGGTGGTCCATCGATTGTGAGTTTGTGCTTGTCTTTGGGTGGTGTTCAGGACCGTTATTTCCGTTTTAAAGCTGCAGGGGATCAATATTTGGGTCGTGCTGTGGCCGGACTGCCACTGAACAATGCGAAGCTCGCTACATTTTAACCTCACTTTGCTGTAACAGTGATGATTTAATTTTGGATTGTGCCGCTCAAATGGCTCCTTCTACGGTTGGTGATGCACATATGGTTCCAGTATTGCATCTCGGTTTGGCTATTTTAGCACAACATGCTGAGTATTTACGCAGAAATGTCTCGCAAAAGCATCCACTGCAGTCTTCTTACATTTTCGCTGTCCGGACGTTATGGTAAAACTTCAGGGTATGCTAAGCACAAGTGTACGTATACAACGCCGGAAGCCAAATGTATATTATACACAGAGTTTAAAAAGTGCACTGTTGTTTAATGCCCTGCACCAAGCCGTGAAAGTACTCGCTAGTAAACTTCCTACCGTTGGTAGTAAAGTACCACGAACGCCACAAGCATTCATCTAAATAGCTAGGCACTACAGTTGTTTTATCATACCATGCTCACTTTTAATTCTAGCCTTGATCTTGACTTCCCAGATTCCCTCGATCCGGTTAGTGTGGGCACCGGACGAGGGATCTACAAAGTTTTCCGAGTGATTTACCCATTGGGTGTCGGTAGTGCATGCCTAACAGCGCAGGGTTGTTCTCCAACGTGTAAAGCATCCCCTTTCTCCCTCCACGCTGCACCTCAGTCACATACGACTTAAACATGTCGGACATAATCAAAGTTCTGTAGCACAAAAATACATTTAAAAAATACATAATTAAAGACAATTGTACAGAATCAAAATTAATATCGTACCCGGGCTTGATGTGCGCTTTGGTGTGCTTTGACAGTGTCGGCTTCGTACGGTCTTCGTACACAATCTTAGCAAACCACTTTTTGGTGGTGCGGTCCACGCCACCAAAGACCCAGTAGTCAGGGTGTTTTGTCCCACGGAAGTACTTCTGCTTTTTCTTTTGACTGATTTTATCTATTTCGACAGTATGGCCTTCTCCTCCAACCTGTAAAGCCATAACTACTTTTTAGAAAAAAGCAAAATTTAATGTAGAAAAAACTTTTTACCTGCATTTTGCAGCGCAACATCTCAGCAGTGCAGATGTCGCGCGAGTACTAGTACCATTGCCCTGCAGTCTTGCGCGAAATCTGCACGTGTTGGGCAGCCTCGGTCACGTGAGTGCCAGCTGCCCAGAAGAACAAAACCTTGATAAGCTTTGAGAGTGGTGCGTTTGAGCGAGAGAAGAAGCTCCCTGCGCGCACGCTCTTTTCCGGCCTGCATCCGACTTTGTTGCAGCGCCAGCGTTTGCCGTCTTGCACCATGAGGACACCACACTTGTGGCAGTCAAGCCTTGGTGCAAGAAGGCCAATGCGCATGGCCCACTCTATGGCCCCCTCTTCAGTGGTGCATGCCAGAACTACGGCGTTGAACGTGTACGCGTCTGCGCCGGTGCTAATGTCGTACTCGCAGGACATCAACAGGGAAAATATTTGGTAATGAAAGAGCAGCGACTAGTGACCACACGTCCAGCACTTACTAAAACTAAGTTCAAAAATTGGTACAAATTGTATACACTTGTTATACGTATATCCGGTTGTATACATATGCGGGGCTCAATTACCCTTGTGCCCACAAGTGAGAACTCATGGATACGAGCAACCGGGATTCCTCCTCATGTGGAGCTCTTTCAGCAACATGTTGTTACTCGTGCAGCATTACTACAGCTATCAGAAGTACTGCTGGATCGAGTGTCGAAGTTACTGGAGGAGCGGGCATAGATCAGCGTATTGCACGTGAATCATTGGGAGTGACGATACGTGCATTATTAGAAGAGGCAGGGTTACTGCGATCGTCCAATCCAAATTGTCAAGACACTCTACCTCAACTTTTAGGCAATATTGCTTATCACTGGTTTTATCGATGATCGATTCCATAGAATGTGTGAAGGCTTCGAGTTTCCCCAACTTGATGCACTAGGAATATGGTGGTTGTGGTGGCTAGGTAATCGAGCGTCGGGCTTTCCTCCGTTTGATAATTGATTTTGTTTTTATAAGGGTTGTGAATTTGAGCCGAAAAGCTGTAATCAGTGTGCACTACGGATTACTCAACATCATCGTTGACGAAACCCGCCTGTCTCGTGTGTGGACACTGGCTGTCGTCAAAATCTCATTGATGGAACGTGTAAGGTATTCCGGTTACGCTGGCATAAAATTTCTATCATGGTGTTACTATTGTTGGAGAATGTGCTACGTTTTGAAGGAGTGGCTATCCGACAGAGAAAACCGTGCCCGGATTTGATCCAAAAGGTTGACACCCTGCATACTCGCGTTGGATTCCTTGATGCATGTTGGTGCAGAGTAGCTTCGTTTTTCAGAACGAACTTGACGAATCACAGTAGTGAGACTTACAGACCCGTGTTCGATAGCACCGTTACTATAGCACTATCATAACATGGCGCAGCAACCATCGAGTGGCTAGTAAAAAACGCGTTGTCTGGATGTTCCCCGGGAGCAAGATTTTTTTTTTAAGGAACATGACGAGGAAAATGTGAGCTGGTCTTCCACACAATGCCGCGAGGATAGAGTCCCTTAACACGTAGCGCCATCAATAACTGCGCTGACGCGTAGTAATTGTCAGAGTTGACTACAAACAACGACGGATATATCCGACATCACTGAATGCCATTTTATGATCACCGTCATAAAATTGGGAGGTTCAATATATCCAACAGATAAATCCGACACAACCAATGATTAGGCAAATATATTTTGGTTTTGTGCATAATTGCAAGAGCAGATCCTGTGATAAACCATAAAAAGATGGGTATTTAAACAGATACCTCTGGATGATTCGGAATAGCTTTTCTGAAGCTACGATTTATAGTCTCCGTTCTAATTGCATCCCAAGCGGCAATTGTAGCGTTAATTGCTCAGATTTTTCTTTAGCAGATCCACCTGAGCGCTCCGAATTTAGCCTTTAGTGGCCCCATTACTCCCACATCTAGCGGCTAGCAAACAGCAGTGCTATTGGGGGTGCAATGGGGCCACTGTAGCGTTTGCCTCTTCGGCAACTACCAGCTGTCCTTCTTCTGAGACGTGACATTCAAAGTTGTCAAGAAGAAGAACAGAGGATTGATCTATTTCAAACTTTAAAAGTTTTTCGACATAGAATTTCCACGTCAAAGCATCCATCCATGCATTCTCTTGAAAGGCATAGAAATGCCCGTCGGGATATTCCGCCCATATGGTCTTGGGCCGGCAAATGCTGAAATGATTCCGCGTGTGTGTTGGGCACAAACAAGCACGCGGGCCGCATGAGAGCAGTGTTAACTGTACGAGACGACGGTAAGCTATTTCTCTTTTTTATTTTATTTTTTTTCTTACAATTTTGCTTTTATTGTTAGGAATGAAATTGCCAATTCTGTTCATCATCCGAGGCTTCCCTGGTAGCATATAAAACAAAATTGCCCCCCCCCCCGTAGCTACTGTAATCTTCCCAAAATTGTAAAGAAAATGCAACACGCGTTTCTTCCAGCTCGACAGTCGATTTTTTAGCAGCTTAGGGTTTTTGTAAAGAGAATCCGTAAAGACGATGAAAGTTAAATAAGTAAATTATTAATTCTCAATATGAAATACGATAAATAATTTACCGGTTGGCAATACGTTGCACCATGCGATCCAAAGCGCCTCCACCGTCGGAAATTCCGGCAACATAGGAAGGCATCCACTCTGGGCGGATCGTCCACATGACTTGGATCATTCTTGCAGTTGATTAAATCTACATATACAACGTAAATATTTCAATTTTAATTGATAATGCGAATATGTTGCTTTACCTCTTCTTCTCGTCGCACGTCTTTCATGTAGGTCGCTAGGTCAGAGACGTCACGAAATATTTCCTTACGTCCCTGACCTTTCAGTGTCTTTGATGTAGATTGGCCTTTGAAGCTCCAAATGTCTTCGACTTGGTTCCTCCAGTCGTAGATGGTGAGCCAGGCAATGCCAAGTTGCTCACCGCCCGCTTGACACCAAAAACGCACAGCCAAAGCTAGCGCTTCCCGCTTCTGCTTATCGTGTAGCTTCGTTCGACGCGAACCATTCAAAATGTGCAGTAAATTAGCTACTGGGTAGTGAAGTTTTAGCTCCAAGCCAATGGTTTTGTTATATCATATTATTGGCTAATATATTTCGTTCTGGATAAATGATTCGTTAAAATTCGAACCGTTTTTACTATAGCGGGAAGATTGTACCACTTTCAAAAGTCGGATTTTTAAGTCCGTCGGATGTATCCGTCGTTGTCTGTATCCGTCGCGTAGAATATATTGGACGAGCAACTTTAAGTACGCACTTTCGAATCGAGGATGACCTGCAACTTCATCACTCAGTGCCCGCGCTTCATTCATCGATACTACTCCGCTCACGAACTCCGACATATCGCTAACACGATGAAGCCGGAAATTCAGCGATATCCAACTCGTAGCACACTATAGCACGGAAGTGAAACTTCCCTGTCGGCTTTATCGGATTGTAGACAATAAGTGGCTTCTTCAAGTGCAACATAACTGCAGAATTCCACGAATTTTGGCCCAGTAGCCTTCAATAGATTTAAAAAAGGACGAATTCTTGCTGCCAGATTCCGCGCACCCGAGTTCACCTCCACAGATTGTAAGCAAAAACGACTTCCTCAGCTGTTTAAACCAGCGCAGTGTCACCACGTTGTCCAGCCCGCTTGATGTTTGGCCCAGTATCGGATTCTCCACTTGAGTTCCCCAATAGTTTGCATGTTTTCCTTTCTCGACAAGAGCCATAAAGATCGAGATCCCCAGAAATGTAAGGACTTCATCTAGCACAAACGGCTTACTGACTGGGACGTTATGAAGGTGCGCATACGTCTTCGTTTCACCATCCACCTGCTGCCAAAACAACGCAGGGATATACGCAAAGAAACTTAGAGGCTGAATGCTCGAAAATGTGCTTGAATTCTGGTCGCAATCGCGTCTCTGTAGATCCGCCAGTATGTGCCTGTTACCTGACACTCGTATTCACTGGGTGTCAAGTTCAAAGCGGATGCTTTTGATCACTTGTACCTCTGCTAACGAGGCTGGGAGGTCCACCAGTGGATCAAACGACGCCATGTATTCCACTAGAATGTCGGTGTTATCGTCAATATTGACTTCCTCTCCATCGCCAACCGCGCACAAACGTCCCCACCCAACCCCAGTCGAACGTCCAAGTAGAGAACGATAGTTAGCGTTACTTCGCTGCACAGTGCTAAGATTCAATGTTTCAACATGGTTTTGAAACTGCGAGTCCAACTAGTTTATCTGGAACAACGACTGCTTCAACACTCGGTAGCCTCTCCCAACGAGATACGCACTCCCGACGCCAGGTTGCTTCTACTTGGCTTGGCTTCTGAAGATTTGATTGTGATTGTGAATTGTTTGAATGGGATATTTAATTTTTTGAATGCTAATCGTTATATCATCTCGAACCTACGCCGAGTGGACAGCCAGGGGACCCTGTGACCTGACAAGTACCGAGCTCTAGGAAGGGGGTCAAAATGCCCCCACTTCACGCCTACGATGTGGTGGCCAATGTCCAACTAAAAAAAGGAGGTAAAAAACCTTAAGAGATCGATCTCTTGAGGTTTTTCATCTCAATCTCTCGTACTTAGCAATACAGAGTCGTATCTAATCGGAGAGAGATACTGGAGATTTATAGAGCGTTTCGGAGATTCTGGTATAATTCCGCTTCTAAAAAATATCAAGTTCTACTGCTTCGAGTCGACACATTGAGTTGCGTGCGATTTTGAAGCGTCGCCTCCCCCCCCCCCAGGGTTCTACATCACTGATGTTTATGTAACATCAGCAATGGCATCTAAGAAGAGCAACGAACTTGTTGTCTGCGATGACGGATCAACTACTACGGTTCCCAAGCGTAAACTTGGCAGAGCTATAGCACACGTCTCAGCTCAAGCTCGAGACCTCGCTAAGAACCAGCTACAGATGCACTTCAACCAGCAACTTTATACGGAAGCTCGCATGCAAGGTTAGAGCGGAAGCAGAAGCGAGAACTGAAGCCTTGGCTTAAATGATCCGCTCAACGCAGTCGGATTCGGTGGCACTAGATCTCCACGTAAATTCACAGTTGCAGTCAGTGATATCAGCAGCGAACACCGCAGCCTAATGTGAAGCTCATGCAGTACAACAGGTGCAAATCGGTGACATTCAGATGGTGAAAGGGCTCAAGTGTGTACAAGCACAGCTTCTTGATAACCTCGAGCTAATGTTAGTTGTTGAATCGATTTCCAAGCGCTTAGGAAGACGTCTCCTTATTTGGACACGCACACGACAACACCCGATGGAAAACTGATAAACAGCTTCAGTTGTACACCTATGCAACGCGATCTTCGAGATATGCCTTTTTAAGCAGTGATTTAGCGTCGTTTCCGAGTCAGAGTTTGCTAGTTAAACCACGTTGAAGTTTAAATATTGAACCAGTCACAGATGTAGTAGCCGAGAAAACATTAAAAATACATTAAAATCTCTGAGGATCACAACAACTCTTACCTCGAATTGAGCACACAAAAACATTGCCGGTGCATCCTGGCTGCGCTCCAACGGCGTCAGCGTCGTGTCGCAGGTCTGCGCGACGCCCACGGTATGGTCCACACTTTTCCCACGGCGAACACGACTGTACATATTGTCGCACGAAGGTGGCCGGAATGTATACGTGTCAAATGTGGTGTGTGCCACATTTGACACACCTAACAGCATTATCGAGCACACTTCCAGACGTTCCAGGCAGTGGCCACGGCCGATCCACGAGCGGCCATCCCTCACGGGATTAAAGCTCCCTGTGGGAACTCTGTCCGCTGGTGACCGTATTTTTCCCGAATGTTTGTCTGTGGAGACAAGCGCGGCCTTCGCTCGGCCGTCGTCATCCTGGTAGACCTCCCGGACGACCTGTATCCAGTGCGCGTGGATACCGAAGAGCTTCTGCCGCTCGATAACTTGATGCGCCGGACTGCAGACGCACTGGGCAATCACGTCGACGACGCCAGCGCAAAGTGGCGCAAGCTGCGGACATACCAGCTCACACCCGGAAACTGTTCTGCGCCGACCCGCTTCAGCACCTTAAATTCCGCGTTGGCCGCAATCGTACGGGGGGGGGGTCAATCTCCTCAGCGCATCGCGAATTTTCCCAGGAGGGTCACAGCCGGACAGAGAGATCACAAGCCATGCGGCATACAAATCCATTGACGCCGCGTTGTCCAGCGCATCCGTAGCTCACTGCAGCAGACCCGACAGCTCTGGAAAAGTTTCCGAAGACTCCAGTCCTTCTCGTTTGCGCGAGGATTCCATCGCGCCGCCCACGCGTACGTTGACTGTCATCGATTTGGTGTCTGACTCTGATTCAGAATCTGATTAACTCCTTGTTTCAGAAGTTAACCCGGCCCCACACGGATAGCGAGTTGCTGGACGCAAAGGCGTACCCAGTAGCCGAACCGGTATATAAGAGACCGTATTCCACACCAGAAGAAGTGCCGCGCGGGAGAGTGAAATTTTGCCAGGTCCAGGTAGCGCCGTGACCAACGCAAGTGCGCGGTCACTCGAAGTGGGGACCAGATCCACCATGCCCATACGGTGACAGCACTGAAGATGAAACAGCTGCTTTCATTACGCGATGTCCGCTTACAGCTGGTCAATCTCCACGAGAGACGGAAGGTGTACGTGGCACCAATCCACGATGCGAGGTTCGCTCACGCAGAGGTTCCTTGGCTAGCTAGGGTAGAGCGAATCCACTATAACGTACCGAGTGGAGTTGTGTTTCCCGACTTCGGGGACTTCGGGAAGTGTACATGTGAGGGGTACTGCTTCATCGATACTGCGAAAACTCGGCAGCAGCAGTGTACTGCACGAAGACCTGCTGTAATTTGGGGGCGCTGTGCAGCAACGCGCCTCGCGTTCGTGACACTTTAAAACTATTTGACACTGGCTGCGTCGGGCTAAGTGTGTACACGACGACCGACATCGACGTCGGGGACATTGAAGGGGAGTACGCTGGGGAGCTGACCGAGCATGAAGCAGTAGTCCCGGGACAGCCGCCCGTCGCAGTTAAAGAGAACAGCGGCTATACGCTGCTGATGAACGTCAAGTCTCAGCGCAAGAAGTATGTCTACATTTACGCACTGCGCTGCGGGGTTATTACACGCTTCCTCAGCCACTCCTGCAACCCCAACGCTGCTTTCGTGGAGTTTCAGAACGGCTCTGAGGTTAAGGTGCTAGACCGGATGCTGAAGGATGTCAAAGCGGGTGCACAGATCACAGTGAACTACGGTGATGAGACCTGGTTCACTTGCATGTGTGAAGAGTGCTGGTCGGCGTCGGCCGAAGATTCCCTGCAGGACTACATGATGTAGGCTGTTAAGAATTCGCACGCGTACTTGTATCGCACTTGTGCTGTGGTACTCTAAACACTATCAAAAGTTGGGAAAAGTCAGTTACCGAAATGCTGGAGCAACCTATAGAAGGATATTACTCGTAACTTAGTGCTGGGCCTACGACAGAAGGGCGTCCTCCCGGCAGCGAATCGGGAACAGTAGTGCGTCTGCGTCTCGTTCTTCTCACCAGAATCTGGTGCCCTCTGCTGTCTACACGGTCTGCTGCCCTCAGAGCAAATACTGCATGGACGCATGCTCCAAAGCTGAAACAGTAACCACACGGTCATCAGTGTCTGGGGAGGTTTACTGGCCAGCCACCCCAAGGCTGCCTTTCTACCTCCTTCCGAGCATAATTGGCACCATCGGTGCGCTGACAGCAATTCCCTCTTCACTGCGTTTGTTCGGAGAAACAGCGATGCGAGGAGGTCGCATTGATACGACACGAACGACTTGGCGAGCTCCAGCACACGCGAGCTCAAACTCATTCCCTTCCGACAGCGACAGTAACCATCCTCTATGCATATCTGCCGCCCTTCGAACGAGGGTTTCTCCTGGAATCGCCCGAAAGCTTCTATGTTTCCGAAGCTGCCGCACAGCAGGAGCTCCGTTCACGAAGTAGGCATCCGTCTTGAGCCGTCGATGTAGAGTATAACCCCGTTTGAGAGCAGCGTGACCTCGTTCGTCTTCAGTCCCTCCAGCAGCTTCTCGGCAGGTGCCGCGTCCAGGTTGACCGCCTTCTCGCGCCAGTCAAGACGCCTGGGCATTATCGCTCGGGTTCTTTCGACGGCAGATGATGTCCTCTACCAGCCCTGCGATCGTCGAGCATGACGCGCAACAATTGTGAGCACTGGTTATTTGCGCGAGCCGTCCGCCCGAACCCACTCCTCAGCAGAAAAGAACCATTTTGGACAGAAACCAGCGCCCGTGATGTTTTAGCGCGCAATTAACGCATTTTATTGTGCTGACACACGTTTGGTGTGCTGATACACGTTTGTTGTACGGAAACAACACTTTTGTGTGCCAGTAACGCGTTCTTCTAGCAAAGGCTGTGTTAGCGAACACAGTGACTTTGTATACTATACAAACTCAAGACAATTGAAAATGGAAAGTAGCAAAACCCCTGCTTCGACGTGTAGCCATTTCAAAGGGTCTGCGACCGTTAAGATGGCTATAACACAGATGGGAGCAAAACGCTACCTTCGAAGCCTTTTAAATAAGCTTTGCTATTGGCCAAAAATAAAACTTCAATCTGCGAGTTCCAAAACACGGTAGCGTTTACGCGACTCGACTCGATGGTAGCATTTTGCTACCTCCAGTGGGTGCAAACATCATCCTCATCCACTTTTGCAAAGACTGTCGTTGGCAGCAAAATGTACCCAAGTTCGCGAAAGGGTTAACCCCTCCAAACCGGAGAGATTTTTTTTGTTTTCAAAACTGCATATGCAGCATAATTATACTTGACATTTGTATTTACATGGATGGGGGTGGAAAGGGGTCGCAGCCAGTGGAATGCTATGGACATCCGGGTATCGAACGAACGCTCAAGTTAGTAGAACAACATTATTATTCGCGACACATGCCGAGAAGCGTTGGCGTCCACGTGAAATTTTGTGAGACCTGTCAAAGAAGAAAGCAAGGTACGCGAAGCCACTGGGTTTACTCCGAAGCCAACCGATCTCTCATGGACGATGGACGCATATAGCAACGGACGTTATCGTTGCACTACCTACGACATATTTGACGAATGACTCGGTATTTGTGGTCGTGAACCAGCTGACAAAGCAAGAACATTTCGTCGCGTGCAATAGTAAGGTGAAGGCAAAGGAGTCGCGGAGATCTACCAAGACCACATATTCGTTTTGCATGGTGTTCCTGCGGAAATCCTTCCCGACCGAGACCCAAAATTTACGGTAACTGTATGGCGAACGTTGTGCCAAATGTTGGGAACTAGACAAAACTGACAAGTACTTTTCGTCGTCAGGCAAATAGAGTCACTGAGAGACTGAATCAGACAATTAAGACTTATTTACAAGCTTTCTCGAATGGAGGATGTACGGACTGGGATTCCTATCTATCTCTGGCTGAATTCGCATACTGCTCGAGATATCAGCAGTCTATTAAGATGGCGCCATTCAAAGCTGACTGGGAATTTTGCCTTCAACACCAGCAACACCTTTGAACCAACCTCAAGCGAAAGGGGGAAGAGAGCCAATGTCAAGCTACAGGGAAGACGTTTCTTGAACTCGCTACCGTTCGACATGTGTTCCAGAAGGCGTCCGATCGAATGAGCACATACTACGACAAGAACAGAGCGGAGCAAACATTCGAAGTCGGGGAGGAAGTGTTGCTGTCGACTGAAAATCTAGCAAACTACCATGCTGGCTCCCGCAAAAGCAAAGCTGGGAGCTCTTAGAGGACGGCATGTCACGAGATTATTTGAGAACCTCGCGAGCTACTGAAAATGTAGTGCTGCAAGGAACAGCAGTGCAGGCAACGTGAAGCGAGGCTCGAACAACGGCAAGAAACAAGAGTGGATGTTAGGCATGCATGTTAACGGAAAATAGCTGGATAATAAGCGAGCACGCCTATTCTGGAATCTACAGAATAAAGTCGACGACTGCTCTGGGCAAGCAGATGTGGGCATCAACCCCAGGTGACCTCGAGAGGAAATTTCGGGCACTACACAACTGTACTAAGATTTTCTCTGTACAAGTGCTACCAAACTATCGTCTGGCTCACAAGTGAGCAAGAAGATTGCGACACTAACTAGAAACTCTGTGCTACATATACTCTGGAGGACCTTCTGCCCTTGTCGCACACTTGGTAGCGTCGATTCTCTGATCCAGCCATGATAAGTGGTAGACAACCCAGCGACTGGATTCCAACATCCTACTTACAGCATTGTGAGCTGCAGCAGGGTCGGGCGTAATTTAGGGCCTGTTCTGCAGACACGTATTATGGCTGATCGGGCCTCTTTCAGATGGTATTATTGGTTTGGCTGATTTTCCGATAATCTGTCGTGTTCTGCATGCACCAGACATCTAAATACATGCCCTCATTTGGATTATCTCACCAGCCCGAATTCCGGCGTATAGATGATCAGCCAAACTGGTTGTCAGTGGTCACCTTTAAAAGCAAATTCATTGATGGGTCATTGATGGGGAATGGTTTTGGACCTAGCTAGATAACTACCTCACCGTGGCGCTCCGCCAACTCCATCAAGTAGTCTCGCCACATGTCTTCCGCGATTTTGTCTCGATAGGTCGCCATCGTCTCACTATCAGGCTCATGATTGCTGGCTGCTGGTATGGTTGTAGATGCAGGAAGGTTGTCAATGTAGTCTTCGCTTGGCAGCTCCGAATCTGCATAACCGTCCCGATGCATGCGAATGAAGTTGTGGATGACGAATGCTGCTTGGACGAGACCCACTTGTTCGTCCATAGAGTATGATGTCATCCTCGACAAGATAGGAAACTTGTTTTTTATCAAGCCGTACGTCCTCTCAATGACATTTCGGAGTGATGAATGGCGCAAGTTGAATAGCTCTTCTTTGTTTTGTGGTCTCAGTGTTCCTTCGCCGAACTCTTTCAGATGATATCGAGTGCCGCGGTACGGAGTCAACGTGTAGCTGTTTAGAGCATATCCAGCATCACCTAGATAATATTTTCCTGTTAACAACGACAAAAAAACATTCGTTAGCTGCTCTCGTTCGCCAGCTCAAGTATACAAGGATACTTCACAAGTACCTTTTGGAATGGTGAAGCTGTTTTTAATGGCATCCTTCAACACACGGCCGTCATGAGCAGATCCTTCCCAACCTGGTAGCAAGTATACAAACTTCATCTCAAAGTCACAAGCGCCCAGAACATTCTGAGAGCAAAACCCCTTTCGATTTCTGAATCGGGCCGCCACTTTTGCCGGCGGCACTGCAGGAATATGAGTACCATCCAGAGCTCCGATGCAGTTTTTGAAGTAGGGAAAAAACTTCCGCTCGTCTCGAACTCTTGACGGTGTTGAAGGCGCCGGAGGCACGATGAAATCGTGATATATCGTCTTAACGGCAGCAATTACCTCTCGAACCGTCTTTGTTATAAGCCCTGGTCCGTGTTGAAATCGCTCTTGCGCGTCCCGGTTCGTTTTGCCCGTCAACACGAACAAAAAAATCAGAAGTTTCTCCCCGCTGCAGATTTTAGGTGTGACTGAGATGCATCCTGTACGATCCAGCGTTTGAAGAAGAATCTTGAAGGTGTTTTGCTCCATTCGCGCGATTTCGTAGAAACGAAGAGGATGCCCTTCGAGTAGCTCCTTGTAGTACTCAGCGCCGGACAATACCGAAGTCCGGCACGGTTGCTTCGCATAGTACGCTAGCAAGTAGTCGTGAAGGATAGGTAAGAAGCCTATCACTTGGCCACCGTACTGCACCCCACCGTCGCTACTATCACTCCAATATCCTTGATCATGACTAGCCAAATCACCCATGGGTATAAACCCAAGGGAAACAGAAAATGTTGCTACATCTTTAGTTTTTAGAGACAAAACTGCAATCACCAGATGAAACCAACTAACTTGTCGCTGGCCATTCAAGCATTGCCAACTGTACCATTAGAAACACATCTGTAGAAGCCTTCAATTGTGGATTTCATTCGTGGCGAGCTATACCGCAAGCGCTAGCCAGGTGAAGTGACTGCATGGAACTCACTCATTTCTCTTTTTCGAAGACAGCACAAATGTCTTCATTTTCGTGGACGCAGCAAGAGGTTGCTCGCTTCATTTTAATCCTACGAGACGTTGTTATCCAACTCGGCACCTCGTACGATGGCAACTTCAAGAAGGCTACGTGGACGAAGATTTCAACTATCTTCAACAGAAATCAGACCAAATCCGCCAGCAAAAAGCAGCTCCAGAACAAGCTTGCAGACTTGAAGAGGAAATACAAGATTTTCACTCGTCTGAAGACAAACAGTGGATTCGGCTGGGATGAAGCTGCTGCTATGCCGACTGCGGCTACGGATGTTTGGGATCGATATATCGCTAGTCACCCAGAAGCAAGAGAATTTCGCTTTGAGCCTTTGTTCATGTACAAGGAGCTGGACGAAGTTTTCCTCAACTGTGTTGCCACCGGCAATCATGCAGCCCACGAACGGCGGCCTCAGGCGACACCTCAGAGCGCAGGTCCACATCAAGCAGAGGACATCCTCCAGCCAGTGGAGTTTCCCGCAAATCCGGGGGACCAGGATGGTTATGACCAAGAGGGATTGATCACCCCCGATTCCCCAACAACAGCTACTCGTGGGCTTCAAGAACAACCTCTTCGTGAAATTAGCGGGTCGTCTAGAGCAGCAAACGTTGGACCAGTCGCGACAAACGAAGATACCCCAACAAGACGGCGATCAACGGGTGACCTAATCGGCTCGGCCCTTACCCGAATTGCAAAGGCCCATGAAGATCTCGCGGAATCCAGTCTTGCCCGACAGGGGCGAGCCCAAGTGCACCAGCTCACGCGAGCTGACACTGCCATCAAAAAGTTTATTAGCCAGTTTGGCTCTGTGCTTGATACCGAAGACCGGGTGCACTTCTGTCGGGTGCTAGCAACCAGGGAAGAAGTTGCCACCGTGTTTTGCGGATTGGATGATGAAGGCCGAGCCTTCCTGGTTCGAGAGTACTTCACTGAAGAAGACGAGGATACGCCATCCGAAGTAAATGCCCCTGACTCGTGAGAGCTGTCGTTGAAGATGTACACCATCTTTACAAGTCCATGGCCTGAGGCATCTTGGCAAGCACAGCGTAACGCTTTTGTTGTCTGGTAGCCAACTTCATAATTGAATATACTGCTTTGATTTTATGTGATGCGCACTATAACACCTGGCAGTGCGCTTTAGATTACAGCTGATCGTCCGCTAGACGTGTTCTGCAGCAGAAACAGATTATGCAAAAATCAGCCAAACGGTTCTGCTTGTGATTATTTTGCCATCAGCCTTATTGATAAGGCTGATCTGCAGAACAGGCCCTTAGGAGATTGCCTGGTAGTGTTCATGCACTGTTTAAACATGTAAGACTAGTTTCGTAATAATTAAACTATACTATACGATAGGTTTATGTAATATGGCAAGTCAGTCACACAGAACGTCAACGTCAACGTCATTGCGCTTTCTACGATGCCATCCCCATTCGCCCCCGACGCTGTAGAAGACGCCTTACTGCGCGGAGAATGGACGCAGGCGCTCAATGAGAGCCGCAACATGCTCGCTGCACGAATCCTTCAGGTTCTAATTTTTAAAACATCCTACAATGGCTAAAACTAATACGAATACCTCGTATAGATTCGACAGGAAGCAGCGACCATAACCACTGACGAGTAAGCCATTTTTGCCTGCATTTACGTTATTAGTGCTGATTTAACTGGTTATATGTTTTGTGACTCTAGAGAGCGAGTATTGTCCGTGTACCTTCAGGCAGTGTTTGAACTGGATCTGGACGATGAAGTGGAGACAGCGATGACCATCATTCAGGCATTTAAACCACTTCCAAGTGGCATCGCTATCCAATGGAGCAACTTCCTAGTGGCTATGAACCGCCGACCAATGGCTACACAATCGCTGAAAGAGCTGCTGAGCTCGTATGGGGAAAAGAGCTACAGTGCTGAGCAATACGCTAAAGCCGCAGAGATGTTGGCGTTGCAGTTGCTATTGGTGGACGAAGGGATCGATGCTGCAAGAAGATTCGTGACTGCGGATTCTGTACTGGATGATGCTGCAAAGTTGGTAAGTGAGGAAGAGTTTTTAACTTTTTGGAGATCTGACGACGTTTTGCTCTTTGTAGCTACTGCTGCAAAAGATTCAAGCTGCTTATTTGGCTGCTAAAGAGGCTAGCAAGACTGTTGAGCATGCTTCAGTGGGTCCTGTAGCATCAAACTGCTCGAGGGGGGCTGTACAGCGTGAACATGACGCGCTGTCGACGTTATCAACGGGATTTACTGGGTCACAGACGCATGATGCGGAGCAAGACGACGACTCCAGTTGCTACGTTGTGATCGGTGGAACTGCCATCGCTTTAGCTGTCGCAGCGGCAGGAGCACTGAGGTATCGTGAGAAGATACAAGAGGCCGTTTCCAACGCAATTCCTGTCATCTCAAAGGGTCTTGCAGACGCAAAATACGCACTATTTGAAGCGTGACAAGGGACATTACACGATACTGAACGAGCAGAGGAGAAGAAAGTAATTATTCTATTCCAAATACTGCAATTTTCCTACTATTTCTAGTCTATTGACTGCACTGCTAGATACGGTAAGAAAACAACAACAGCGAATACTAAAACAGTTATTCGCTCAAGAAAGCCACGTTTCCCAGGCAAACTACTTCCCGTGTACTGAATTCCAGCAGCTCGACCCAACAGTTCAATGACGAGTTCTCCGACGTGCATCAAAATGACTCCGACAGCAGCTAGTAACGAGTAAATCCCCGTGTTATCACCTGGTAAGGAATTAAAGTGTAAGGTGAAGACTGCGATACAAACCCCAACTCCGATAGCGACTAGTAGACTCTCCAAGTCGAATCGAGATGACGCTTGACTGCACAATGGCGTTGATTGTCCCCACCAAGGAGCTGCAAGTCTCTTCCAAGTGTAAGAACTTATCTGGGCAGCCCAAAAAATAGTAAGCAGCAGTGTAGTAGTGACTCGAGAGCGTTCAAGATCGTCCAGATCAAGTAAGCTAACCAGTGTAAGTCCAAGACCGTGAACGAGCAAGAACCCCGTAACAGCCAGCGCTGCTTGTACAACCAACATCCGCTGTCCGATAATTGTACAGAAGAGAAATATTCCAAAGCATCCAACAACGAAAACAGTGAAGAGATAACTATCTCCACAGCTGAAAATTGCAACCGGGCACGACTGGACTAGCATCGCCATAACACTGAAGACCTGCGACTGCCACAAGATAAGCACCATCCATTGCCAATTCGGAGCGAACCATCCACAAAGAGCAGTCAAATATCTCGTTGGAATGAGATACGCCCACACGAAAGTATCCAAAGGTTGATCCGGTCGTACGTGGTTCAGTACTCTACCATCGATACCGACAAGAACCATTGACGATGGTAAGGCAAGTACCAGTGCTGCAAGCAGGGGTTCCGAAAATGTAATTGTTATTGCAAGCCAAAAAAATGCAATAAAAATAATTCTGCATGTTGCACTGCAGGTGTGCCAGAAAATTATTGGGATTATTGCAGCGCAATATATAGACGAATGTACCGAAGGTGTATATTGGTAGATTATTGGGAACGATCTTGCGAACTGTACTCGCATTCCGACCTCACGAGTCAGTAAGCCCATGTACTTGATCAAACTGTCCGTAGATAAGCTGTCGATCTTCACGTAGTCGGTAGCAGCTTACGACTCGCAAAACGTAAACGGAAGGTTGCAGGAGATCGTCATGTCGATCCAAGAGTAAATCTTGAAAGACTTGTCGTCGATGTAGCCCACAAGAGTGCCACTGTTGTTGCCGGCATTTGCCATTTCCAATAGGAAATTTTAGTGCCACATGAAGACATGCTGAAGGAGGTTGGTATACCCCGAGTTTGCCTCCATCTTGCGCTGAACACCACATCTACACTTGTAGTACGCTGTTACATTTCCTTCAATGTTCTCGACATTTTTGTAGCAGAACTGAGCAACCTGCTTGGATGTATATGGCGCCGTCGACTTTTTCTTGTTGGTTGTCTCCTTTCTCGCTTTTTCATACGGTTGTTTTGGCTTGGGGGTATTTGAACGCTTGGGCAGAGCCTTGGACGACTTTGAGCGTGACGAATTCTTGAATGGAGCCATGTTAGAGGTGCTAAAACAGCAAATTTGAATCTGAATCGAGAAGCATGGTGACGCTTGAGACTAACAAAGCGCCCTGAACCACCAATCTACAATTAACCGGTTGGTTGGAACTTCCAACTTAGAAGACACTAGGGGTGCTGAAGGTTATTGGTCGGTAAACTTGAAAGAAAATAATTGGAAGCTTCGAAATGTGAACCTGGAAATAAATTATTTTTTCGCTGAAAACGAAAAAAATAAATAATCAATGACATTTTCGGAACCCCTGGCTGCAAGCCATTGATTCCCTTCGTAAAAGAGTATTCGAGCTAACGGAGTCACGACACATTGATCCGTATCCACAACTGCCGGCTCAAAAGTTGATTCTTCTTCATCACTTCCAATGTTGCTCGCTTGCGATAAATGAATTGATTGTTGACTCTGAATAACTGGACCAGGCTGTCCTTCGTAGTATTGAAAGAGCTTCTCAACACGTTTAACAATGCGAAAGGAAAGCCACGCGAACTCGTAGGATGCGACTGTTGTTGCGATGGAAAACCAGTAGAAGAATAGCTTCCCTAGGAGCATACCAAATGGAGCTCATGATAGCTGGAACAAGTACAATTCCAGATACGACGCGCTGTGTAGATGGAGTCACCGTAATAGACGCAAGGTGAAGCGTTGGAGATCGCCAAATTCCACTTGTTAAACGTCGGAAGATCGAGCTTGAAGGATGAATCGACGGGGAAGCTTCCCCCCATAACGCGAAGCCGCCAGTACCAGGTGAAGGTTGATACGCAGGCGTTAATAAGGTAAAAAATCAAATATGGGCCGAGATAAAAGATGCTCGAATTACTCGGCATCTACTTATGCGTTGATAAAAAGTGAGACAGTTTCTGAAACTTCGCAAACCAGAGATTTTTTCTCGATTTTTTGTAGTAGCAGACCAATGAAATTAAGCTCATGCCCGTGGAGAAGAAAAAAATCGACTTAATCAGTTTACGGCCGAATTTAGTCTTGCTTTCAGTATTGAAAGCGCTGAGTGAGTGTCATTTTTGTGACCATTTGAGGTTTGGGTTATTCCACCCTCACCTTTTATATTTCCACTTGTGATTAAGTTTCGACGGAAATTAACTTACGGAGGACAAACAGTAAAAGTCAAGTGCCGAAGAAGCCGACAAAGCGTAAACGAGTCGCAGTTGGGGGGAGGCTGTTTACCCATGAAGTGCTCCAGGAACTTGCTGAGGCTGGCATCAAAAACCAAGTCGTCTAAGAAAGCTGTTACTACAACTGCAGGTAAAGGTGTAGAAGAGTACATGTAGCGCATATCACTTGTTCAGCTGTATTCTAAACAACAAAATGTTAGTCGAGTGTCTTGCACAGTGAGGTTGAATAGATGCTTTACTTACCAAATCAGTGCGGAGAATTAACGGGACTTGAACCCGCGACAACCCTGCTCCCATAATGGGCCCTCAATAAGCTCGCCGCCAACCAGGAAGGCGGCTGATCTGTCATCGTGACACCTCGCGCCAAATTTACAAATTTAATTTTTGAAGGTATTCGTATTTAGTGTGTTTTAGCCAATAAAGTACTTGCTCTGTGAAAAACTTCACGTGATTGGCAGTTAAAATACGGCCCTAAAATGGTTGATGGCCCTAAATTGATGATTTACCTTAGCATAACAACGCCATTACCCACGATGGTACCGTGCAGTAGTGGTGGTTCTCGCATATTTAGGAAGTAAAGTCGCAGGTGCAGAAGACACCGACACTACCTCTCCTCTTCATCCCTGATGACTTATCAAAATGTGCCATTGTGAGGACCTCAGACCATGGACCAAGCCTTACATACTGGGTGAAACGAGCAGCGGGCGACTACAAAGATGTGGACGAGTCGGCAAAGCGTGAAGCCATCTGTACCAGAAGAAACCTGTTCCTCTAGTCGATGCAGGTGCAACCTTGTTGTACCAAATCTTACTATAGAGCTATGTATGTAGTAGAGTACAGAGTGCTAACTATCGTGGCTTGAGAACTTTACTCCGTTACTTGGTAGTGCGATGATGAACAGCAGAAAGCGCCCAGCACATTTATTATCCTCTCGTTGTGGTTCTGGTGATCCATGCATTTCAGCACGCCTTCTATCAAGTCATGTTGGTTGGTAGATCCCCAGTATTCGGACGCTCATTGTCAAATTTCCGTTGGGATCATCAACTCAAAAGCGCCATGATCAGTTTCTCCTTGACTTCATACTCGCAGCAACGCTGCCAGCCTTCGCGTTTGCTCATGGATCGATTAGCGACCCTATGCCCACATTCTCGGACATCTACAACAAGAACGCACCTTCGGCTTTCAAGAGCGGCACTCCAGGGCCCTACAAGGGCACAGGAAGTATCAAGGCTCTCGCTGATGGTGCAGGATCTACCTGTGGTAACACCGACGCCAACGCCGCTGCAGTATCGGCACCATCCAGTGGAGTTGTCACCTTCGACATCTCCGCGGTGCAACATTGGACCATGTGAGCTTTGGCTCGACGACACTCTGATAACGAATGTAACCAGTTGTTGGACTACCTACGTGGACAAGACCATCCCCTTGGACTACTCGCAGTGTACTGGAAGTCAATGCCAGATCCGTTGGGTCTGGTTGGCGACACACAACGACCCATGGGAGATCTTTGACAATTGCGTCAATGTAAAAGGATCTGGCGGTGCTACCAACAAGCCAACGACGAAGGCGCCCCATCCTAACTCGACGAGTTCGAGCTCCAGCAGCGACACAATCCCAGGAACGGTGGCGCCAGCGAATGTCTCGACTTCATCCTCTGGAGCGTGCTCGTATCGTGGCAACACCGGTAACGAGAAGTATGACGACTGGTGTGAGGTCAACTGCGACGCTGGTTACTGCCCAGAGTCGCTCTGTGAGGCTTGCTATGACAAAGAAGTCGTTGCTGTTTTTGCATATTGAAGTTGTCCGGATACTGATGAATCGTCCGGTTAATCTGCTGAACTACTGTTTTATGCGTTCTGATTGGCTGTTCGTAATGTCGTCCCCTACTCCACCAAGCCAGACCTCTGCAATGCTGCACTTTGGGCCATGTGTTTCCTGCGCTTCGTGCTCTCCCTTCCTCGCCGCTCTTCCCCGCTCTTCCAGTCTTTTCCCTTTCTCGTTTTCGTCGCCTTTTGCACCGCTGTGGAGCTCAACTCTTGGACAGACCCACACACTTGAAAAATCGACTTGTGGGTGTGGTGTTGACGAGCCAGGCACGGCACTCGGCTATCGGAGCTCCTCGCTCGACTCCGACGTTAAACGGAGACTTCCAACCTTTTAGCTATCAACCTGAGAGATGGCCACCTCGCGTTCCATTTCCACCCGGTCGGATAACCGGACTGTTTTGTTCGACATTGAGGAGGATAATGTGCGAACAACCACCACGGCGAGATCCACTGCTTCCACGGTTAGT
This sequence comes from Phytophthora colocasiae, assembly GCA_018806915.1. NCBI lineage: Eukaryota > Oomycota > Peronosporomycetes > Peronosporales > Peronosporaceae > Phytophthora > Phytophthora colocasiae. The sequence continues at coordinate 444,856 of JAGKQI010000064.1, read as the reverse complement.
ATCAGCACCAGGTCGCATTCATCCAGGAGATCCCGTGCAGCTACTTCAAGTTCTAGAGCTCACTCAAGACGCAAGGCAGGAGAGAAAAGCAGAGTTGTAGCAACGGCAGACTTTCGAAACACGGACCCAATCATGGAAGGAGGTTTTCAGGAAGAAGAGCAAGTGGAGCGAATCCCAACGTTAGATGATCGTGGTCATATCAATTTCACCAATTCAAGGTACAAGAAGGCTGTGGATACTGCCAAACGGAGCGTTCGAGCGAGAGGAGCGCTGCCCGCAGGATCCGCCAGGTCTCAGGACCCTTTCAACACAATCTCGCCCACTCGTACCAGTCGAGTACAGACGCTTGATATCCAAGAAGACGATGACGAGGACGAAGAGCCATACGACGATCGAAGGAACGACTGTCAAAGGCAATTCCAACATCAAACAGTCCAAACTCGAGGTCGCTCAAGGTCACGGAAGCAGAGCATCTTCGGTAGCTGGTCTTACTGCGGCCATGCGTATCCGAATTGGTTCCTACGCTTGTGCACTGGAGTAGCGCTCGTGCCTCTTGTGGTGTGTGGCTTGATCTTCTGGCCGGTTCTGGCTGCTGCAATTTTGACTACGATCCTGCTGTGCTTTTGCTGCTACGAACACGCGTGGTTGTCCTTCCGTATCCACAAGCAATTGCTTGGTACGTACCAATGGTATGAAGGGAACGAAGGTTCGACAGACATTGGAGACGCTATTGGTGAAAGTACCCGCAGTAACGCGTCGGTCGTCTGCGGATACCAGGACGGAGGTGACAGACGCTTCAAGAACTCGTTCGTGTCTTCAGGCTTAACACAGTCGACAACATCTTTCCCGACCGATACAATTCTCGGGTCAGAGGACAACATGAGCTTCTTGACTACGAACGATAGGGACACTTTCGCTGATCCTGTGGCTGAGGCTGAGGCAACGATGCGACCCAAAGCCCAGCCTCCAGTTTATCTTCTCGAACTGCAGACGTCTCGTGGCGTATTGCTTGGTGCGGCGAATTTGCTCTTCTGTGGGAATCTGTGGCTGGCTCGAGTCATCGTAGCGATTTGTTTCACTATCTGCTGGTCGGTAGTTGCTACGACGGCACTTCCTTTGATCCCGTTCCCAGTGGCCAGTACGCCTCGAGATATCGCGTCAGCTCCTTATTACTTCTGGGTGGTCAACTTGGTGGCTTCTCTGTGTGCTGTGAGCTGCCCTACCTGGTCTCGTGCACTCTCCCTGGTAGTACAGAAGACCGCTTTTGAAGTTTTACTACTGAACGCTTTCAACTGTCCATTATCAGCTGCACGGGACTGCATCGCGGCTCCAGTTACGTCCATGCAGGTCTTCGTCTTAGGTGCGATGGCTGTGATGCTGGTACACGCTCTCTTAGCCCGAGGACCCGCCAATCTCATTGTCGCTGTGACTCTGGACTTACTGGGCTACGCTTATGTTGCTGGAGCATTGGGACTTCTGGTATCAATGGTGGATCCGAGCGACGGCAACGCGACGTGGGCCACTATTTGGCTTGGAATGCTCAGTGCCATGTGGGTGGCGCAGTTCGCTGGCTACGTCTGTGAAGCAATTATGTTTCGTTTCCAACTCCCTCACATGCGGATCTTACCTCCTCGTATTATCGTGACGTTGGATGTTGAAGCTTCATTGTGTGCTATTGCAGCGGGCAGTGTTGTGCTGGTCTTTGGTGGCGCTGTGTTGGATGTACCCGGTGGTGTCGTTCCTAAAGTTCTCTTTTCAATTGGCAGCGTGCTCATGGCGAGATTTGGTCGTCTGATTATCTCGCTACTGAAGAAAGCGGCAGGTGTGAGGTGGAGTGGTCGACTGATGCCAGGGTTTGGAGGAGTGCTGGATGGTTCTCACGCGCTGCTCTTCACGTCGATTGTGTTCGTCAAGTATTATTTGTACGTCGTGGCGAGGCAGACAGTGGAGATGGAGGACAAAGGTGGTAGTGGGAGCTCCGCGCTCTGGGCTACAGTCACATTCAGCACTGACCTGTGAAGTTCTAGCGTTGAAAATGTTATTTAATTGCTGTGTGAAGCGAACGAAGCTCTTCAAACATCAATTGGTTTGTGAAAAAGCTTCTTCGTCTACAACTGATAATATGTGACGGGACATTCTAAAGATCGCAACAAAATGGATAAAGATCTTTAGTAACGTAGCTTGTCATCTAAGCTACAAACAAAATAGTGTCGGCAGTGCTCACTTACTTGAAGTAAATGGCATTGACTTGCGTCGTTCAGGTGTGTCTGTGTCATCACTTCCAAGACGAATAGCGTGTAGCATTGACGGACCGGAATATGAAGCTCTGCGAGCGTAGTACGAAGCCTGTTGGAAGATCTTCTCAACTGACGCATCCTCCGCCGAAGGTGGAGCTAACAGAGGCAGCAAATACTGCTCATCTTCCGGTACTTTCGGTAACGATCGCTTCGCAACGATGTAGATTCCCAGCAGAATCAGCGCGAGACTGAGAGAGTAAAGCACGTAATGCCAAGTAGCCAAGTGCTTCATGTCTCGGAAGAAGCAGAGGCCCGAAATCGCGCCAGCCATGATGTAACTCGCCTCGTAGAGGTAAATGACCACCACTGCATCTTCAACAGCAAGTGCTTCGTTCAGTAAATACAAACCGAATAATGCCGTTCCGACAGCGCCAACGATACACACGTAAGTCAACGGGAACGACCAGATACGACTCGCTCCGTCATCGTGAACGATCCTCATCACCGCCGCCAGGAAGAACAGTTGGCCGCTCATAACGCCGGCAAATACGCTCAAACTTACACGCGCGATCATCGGAAGCTGTTCCGGACTAGAAACAGGAGAGCTTTCCACTCCAGCACGTCGCGTCGTAGTAGTGAAGTGTAGCGCGTGCTTGGCATGATGAATCAAGAAGCTCAGCACTGCTAACAGCACCACACAGTAAAGAATGAAGGAGAATGATTTGAACCTCGCTCCAAGCAGCTCCACTGGCAGTGGCGGACTCTCATGCGTCCCAGAGACTCCAACCAGTACGCAACCCGTGAAGATCAACACTGCTCCGACAAAGTCGTTGGTTGTAAGACGTTCGTGGGGCAGTAAGATCGGTCCGAATAAAGTGTTCCATCCGATCGTTAAACCTGCCATTGGTGCCAGTAATGACTGTGTCGCGAAGCAATAGGCGAGAGCTCCCAGCGCAGGATTCATCACCAGCATCGAGACGAGTCCGCAGTAGAAGTACGTGCAGCCCATATTCGTCTTCACCACCGTAGGACCAGGTACAGTCCCGTGGCTCTTACGAAGCTCTTGTTGTGCCACTGCTGCTTCTTCCTTCTCCCGTTCATTGTGCGCCAACTTGAGCAATAGTTTCCCTGTGATACCGAAGATACTGGAAATGGCGGAGAGCAGTAGACCTAACGGCCAGCCAATGAACCACATGATAAAACGTGGATCTAAGAGAAGAATGAAACTGTTGTATTGTATCAGGAAGACTGGGGAATGTGATGATGCGACGCAGGACCTTGGCGGTTGGGCGGTTCAGAGGTGATGAAGCTCCTCGACTCGACGATGACGCAGTTTGAGAAACGCACAGGACTAGTGTGACAGACCTGACGGGTACGTTAAGTGCGCGACGTCTTTTGTAACGGTGAAGTTTTAATGGATTAAAAAGAGGTTGGAAAGCTACAACTTTGACGAAGACAAGTTGCAGATGCAGAGCACAAGCTTCAACCCCTTAGTCGTCGTAGGACGGGATCTGATCGTAGTTATAGCCTTTCCAGCCTTTCCAGGCACCGTAAAGCTGGTAACTCGCATAGCTGCCGGGGATAAACGCTATGGGGATGAAAACCATCAGTCAGTGAGCCGATTCTATTCACTGATAACCCACTATAGCTTACCTATAAGTCCAAGGATTAAGAACGACAGTCCGCGGCGCTCTTCGTCCAGACCGATGAGAGTGCTCACGTAGATGAGGATGGACCCCAGTCCGAAGAGGCTTATAGCTGCCAGACCTGTGCGCACAGGAAAAGTCTTGCGCCGATACTCCAGATCCTGAAATAAAGAATAACATAGATAAACACTCCGTTATTAATCTCGACAACGTCGAAGAATCATTGCTGGTTGTGTCAAAACACACCGGTACAGCAGCTCGAGCCGCATCTTCCTTAGAAAGTGACGCGAACTTTGGGTCCTCCACTGCCTTTATAACCTCCGCGTTGGCATTTGCAACACGATGCACGTCCTTCGCCATGTCTGGAGCTGTGCTGGGTATCGCTTGGCAGCGACAACGTTGATCTAAAAGCCTCTTGGTGTTCAAGCAACATTATCTTTTCCCTCTTAAACTTGATTTCCATTCAAGCAACATTCCATTGTCGAAAATGGCAGTGTCGAAAATGCGTCAGGGTCTTGTGTGCGTGGAATGTGGCGCCTCCGTGCCTGAGCTGGTGCGCGACTACGGCAAAGGCAACCTCCGTCTGGCCATCTGCGGTGTCTGCAACTCGGTGGCGGACAAATACGTTGAGTACGAGACGATTCTGCTGTTCCTGGAAGTGCTTCTGCTCAAACCCCAAGTGTATCGTCATGTACTGTGCAACCTCCCTGCTCCAGTATCAGCTCGTACGACGTTAAAGCTGTTTGTGATCCTCGTGATGTTGGATATGAACGTCAAGGCTTATCTAGTGGACAGGGACGTTGGGGTGACCTTCCGTTCCGAGTCCATGTACAGAATGCAGGAATCTCTTCAAGCTGCGACGTCCGGACTCCGGATCGGACAGTTCTCGTTGCATTTGGTGTGTCTTGCACTAGTGGAGAACGTTGCATACTTCCTCAGTATCTTTGCTACAATCTGGTCCGATCTATTCCGTCGTGGATGGAGAGAAAAGCTCTTGGCAAATGAGGAAAGTGTCGAGAATGGAGTTCAAGCAGCGTGGACAAGATACGCCAGCGCTATGTGCATCTCAAGCTTCGGTAAGCTCTTTGCACTACTGACAGTCATCTGGGAGTTTCATTGGAGCTTTATTCACGTCATTGGAGCCCTCGTTGTGGTGTCAAATGTGCTAGCACTGCAGTTGCTACTTGGAGAGGGAGACCATCCACGAACTAAGTCCCCGCACATTGTTGGAGTTGTAATGGTCGGATTGATCGTCAGAGGAGCTGCTCAGCTCGTATTGTATGCAATCGGCAACTCTGTACTCTTCCACGTGCTTGTTTAGTGCGATAATTTTGGTTGAGGAACACTATTTCAGTCGACTTTGACGAGAAACGGAGACACTTTGACCACAAGACGTGGTGTGCAAGAGCCCTTGAGTGTCAAAACATCTACGGCCAAGGTGTACGTCGTGTAATCAGATAATAACTAAGGTCAAGCGGATCTTCAAGCCTCCACTTGGAATACAACATGAGCACTGTTGAATTGCCATTGGTGCCCAGTGCGCGATCCACTAACTCGTCTGCATCTTCGAGCCGTAGTCGACAGCACTCAGCAGAATCAAACAATTCAGGAGTGAGCGCTCGAAGTACTCGGAGTCAGCGCAGTGTATACCATTCGGAGAGTGAAGAAGAAGGCGAGTACGATGAGGATGAACAGTCGGACGAAGGAGAAATGCAAGAAGAAGAAGAGCCTCAGGAAACGAGTGGCGGGCTTTGGGATGAGGTTGAACACTTTCTGAACAAACCGTCGCCAAATTTCTCGAACCTGTCAGTGAAGGCGTCAGCAGTGAGCAAACCTCAGAAGAGCATGTTGCCCAAGCTAAATGTTGGAAAAGTTTCTACAGACAACCAAACATCAAAGCCATATCGACCACCTCGTGCTGCGTCAACTGGGACGAAGACAATCGATCCAAAGCTTCTTCAAGAGGCATTCGCGTATGCTAACCAACTACAGCAGATGAATTTTGACGACGATGATGGAGGAGAGCAGCAACAGTCGTGGAGAAGCAACAAGACCAAGATGTTAATGCAACGCGCAGCACTTAGCAGGCAAAACTCGTCATCGTCGAGTAACTCTGTATCCAGTGGTCAACGTGGAAGTCGATCTGGAGTTGTGAGCTCTTCTTCATCAAGCAATGGAGTTCGGAAAAAGAAGACCAAATCGTCCACGTCCTCGGCGTACAGCTCCTCCGTCAAGCCTAAAGCTGGTCTACGAAAGAAGCGAAGTACCTGTGAGGAGAGTCCATCCAGCGCAGGCTCTGAGTCCAGGTCAAAACCAAAAGGACACATGGATCCTCAGACTTTGCAGTCTCTTGTGAGTAATTTCCAGAACGGCACGACATTAGATGAGCTGCGTCGAGAGCTCGCAGTCTCCAAACAGAGCATGGCGATGTCTCGACAGGTCCTCCAAGACGCAGCTCAAACGTTCTTCCAGTCGCAGTAAGTCCACAGCATCATAAACTTGAGCAAGAAATACAAATAACCTAGATATTCCAGTAATGAACGTCCCTCTCATCCATCATCTACACCCAATTAGGGAGCGGTAGCGAAGTCCTTGGCGAGATGATTCACCTCTTCCAACTGAACAGCAACACGCTGCATCCGCTGTACGTCAGCAGTAGCTACACGTCGTTTCTCCTCAACCGTTTTCTGCAGCTCTTTGTTCTTGGCTTCCAAGGCTTCTACAAGAGCTTCCAGCTCCCTCTGCTCTTCCTGTTTGGCACGCAGTCGTTCCGCCCGAATCCGAGCTTCCGGCGACGTGTCCTGTTGCTGATCATCATTATCCTCCTCTTTCCCCTCGTTCTGCAACTTTTTCTCTTCCTCTTCTCGTCTCTTCTCCTCCTGCGCTGTTTCTTGGCGGATTTTCCGTTCTTCAGCCTGTTGGATAAAGTCTTCAAGCTCCTGAAGCTCTGCGTCCACGTCGTGCGTCTCGCAGAGCCACTGAAAAAGCGTCTCCAGCTTCTGTCGTAAACTCAACACAGCTTGAGCAGCTACTTCCTCGGTATTGTGCTGTTCGGGGCACTCGGGGGTCGGCGGCGGGAAGAAAGCGGCCAGCAGTTCCTCGTCCCCGCGACATTCGCTCTCCAGACACGCGCGCAGGTCCACGAGCGATGCGGCATGGACCGACACGTCCAGCGCCTTCTGAAGAATCAGCTGCATGCGCTTCATACGCACAGAACGGCGTGGCTTGGCCGTGGGCGGCGCTGGAGACGAAGACACAGCCACCTCTGACATCATGGAGTGAATTTGAATAATGGCGGTCTGCTATCGTTGTAAAAGTCGATTGTAATCAGATAACCTGCAATAATAGATTCCTGTTAGATAAATAATACATATGACACAACTTTTCGATTTGAATATTCTGTATAAAATAATGTGTGAGAAAATAGCAAATGTCTATTCGATTTTTTCGTTTCGGGACCTCAGTTCATAACGACCGGATCTTGTTGCGGCGCTTGTTCTCCATCTTACGAAGGAATCATGTGGTTCTCGGCGCTACGACAGAAGCTACAGCTGCTCATCATCGTCTTCTTCATCTTCGTGGCGTTCGCGGCGTCCGACGCAGCCTGGATGCCCTGGGTGGGTGTCCTAAATGTTACTAGTAATTTTTAGTCAGCAAAAACTAATTATTATGTAAACTAAACTGCAGGCGACGCTGGTTATCTTCCTGACGATGCTGCTCATGACGGACCTGCTGTTCCTCAATGAAGGAGACTTCAAGTTCGATCCAGACTACAAGGTAGGAGGTATCAGCAGCTTGTGGTGTACTTGTGGTTATTTTTCTGATAATTGTTGATGACAGAACTGGGCACGTGCAGTGGACCCCAAATATTGAGGAGTTAAAGAGAAAAGCGAATGTTGTACACTGCAGTGAGCCTTAGGACGGTGGAACGGGAGTTGATATCTATATAGCTAAACTGACTTACAACACGCACGTCTAATGATATGATAAGTCTCCACTTGACTCATGTGGAGAAAGAATAACGTGACCTTGCCTCGTAGTGGAAGCTTCAAGACGACGTTCTTCAGTACACCATGGCGTAGTAGCGCGAGAATACGAGTGTTGCGAACATGAGGGCATCGATTCGATCCAGCACTCCTCCATGACCAGGTATGAGCGTCCCCGAGTCCTTCACGCCTGCTGCTCGCTTCAGTAAACTCTCGAACAGATCTCCAAGCCGTCCAATGACCACAGCGACAACAGTGAAAGCCACTTTAGTACCGAAAGAGCCCGGCAGATCTAACACGTCCGAGGATACGACCATAGCGACAATTCCAAACCCGATCGCGCCAAGAGTACCTTCATAGTCCTTGTTCTTGGATAAATGAGCTGCTAGAGGGTTGTAGTATGGATATTTCGCCATCGCCAGCAGCTTTCCCGTGATGTAAGCGCCGGTATCGGACGCCCAGACCACGTAGAGCAACGCAATGAGCAGTTTCCGGTAAAGTGTCCGTCGCTCGTCATCCACGAACGCTACGAGCACAGACAACGTCCCAATGATGTAAACCAGCCCCACCGCGTCCAATGTGAAGGTCAAGAAGGCTTCAGCATTGCTTCGACTGGTTGCAAACCGAAACACAATGAAAACCGACATGCCAGCCAGCAGAACCTGTGCGGGGTTGAGTGTCAGGTTGCACGAGAGCTGATTGATCGGGCACGCAGTCGAGTGTAGCGTTAGAATCGTGAAAATAGCGTTCTGGAGGAAAATCACCACTGCGTACTGCCAGTCCGGCGACAAACAAGCACACATTGCAGCAACAAAACCAGTGGCGACAGTGTAAAACCATCGGGATTCGTAAAACTCGGTCGTCACTAGTGCCGGGATATCTTGGATCGCTAGGAGGAAAATGCACGAAGAAATCGTACACAATAGAGCGGAAATACACACCGCAGCGAGCCATTCGTGACCTCCGAAGATGTACTTGGCTACATCCGTGACTGCACAGCGGCGCAACCTGGGTGCCTGTTCCTTCAGTTCACCATTGACTCGGGCAATTTCTCTGGCTTCTTGTTCTTCCTGGAATGCCCTGGTTGTTGTCGTCCGTGTAGTATACCTATCCGCGTCAATCGACAGTCTCTGATGTAGCTGGGACTCTGCAGAATCAAACACGAATGTCCGACTGGCAGTCACATTGAAGTTGAAGGATCTACTGCTGGCGAAGCTGCCACTACTCTCGCTGTCACTGCGTGTATCTGGATGGGAAACGTCACTGACGACAGCTCCCGGTCTGTTTGCATGACAAATGGAGTTCTCGAGCGCTTCGAGTCTCGTCAATAGTCGTAGAAGAATTCTGTTCGCCAGACAGGCGTACTCGTACGAACAGGTGCTGGTCATGAAGCTGCAGACTGTAGACGTGGCAATAGCTGGTGACAGCCATAGAAATACCGTCACTGCAGGTGCCAGCACCGCAGCGGAGATCGTGCGCTGTACCACATTGTACTTGAGGAAGGCCGGACAGCGACTAATGGACTGGTTGGCTCGCAGAGGCGGGGAAGCTGCGCGGAGGTGGTAAGACCCCGTAAGCGGAGAGTTTTGCACGTCTATCGACGGCTGTGGCATGATCGGGATGGCTTCGTGCTGGCTGGCGGGGCTCGACTCGACAGGTATCATCGCGGAAGGCAGGCACGATGCTGCACCGGCTTTTCAGATGAGCCGGGCGGACAATTTATTTAGTCAGAAAAAAAAAAATCATTTTACTCTCCCCGCTATAAATAAATTGTTGGATAATAATTATCGAGAATGGGCGAGGAGCAGAGTCATGGATATGTATGGGCTGCATTTTTGACATTAAATAATATTGGTGGGCCTGCACTTTACTTTCAGGATTGCAATGCGTAGTAGCGTGAAAAAACGATCGTGGCGAACATCAACGCGTCAATGCGGTCCAAAACTCCTCCGTGACCTGGAATGAGTGTTCCCGAGTCCTTGACACCCGCGGCTCGCTTCAGTAGGCTTTCAAACAAGTCACCCATTCGTCCAACGACCACCGCTAACACTGTAAAGCCAACTTTCATGCCAAAGGAGCCGGGCAAGTTCAGTAATCGGGAGACCACTACCATCGTAACAATGCCAAAGATGATCGCACCCAGTGTACCTTCATAGTCCTTGTTCTTAGATAGGTGGGCCGCTAGCGGATTGTAGTACGGGTAGTGGAAATAATCTAGCAGTTTGCCAATGAGATAAGCTCCAGTGTCCGACGCCCAAACGATATACAACAAAGCGATGAGCAACTTCCGATAAAGTGTGCGGTGGTTGTCGTCAACGAAAGCCACGAGAATCGATAGCGTGCCTGTAACGTATAATAAGCCCACGACGTCCAACATGAAGCTGATAAACGCCTCAGCCTTGCCAGGTGTTGAAGCGAAACGAAATACCAGGATAATTGCCATTCCACCAAGGAAAATCTCTGAAGTACCCATCAATAGGTTACAGTTGAGTTCGTTCATTGGGCATGCAGTCGAGTGCAGTGTGAGAATAGTGAAGACGCCATATTTCACCAACGTGATCACCGCGTACTGCCAATCTGGTGTCAAGCACGCACACAGCGCGACCACATATCCCGTCGGAATTGCGAAAAACCATCGATACGTGTAAAACTCAGTCGATCCAAACTCATCCACCCACTGGATCGAAAGCAAAAATACTGTCGACGTCATGATACAAACTGGAATCGATACAAAAGCCGCAGCCCACCACACGTGTCCTTCAAAGTATAGAGCGGCAATACCAGTCACTGCACATCGGTGTATCCGGTCCTCCTGGTTGCGTAATTCATCATCAACAATCGCAATCTCCCGGTTTTCCCGCTCTTCCTCGACTGCCCTCGCATCTGGAAGTGGAGATCTCATCAATCTGGTTCGAACCCCGCTATTTCGAACATTTTCACCTTCAGAGCTGCTACTTGAGATGCTGTGGTTGCTCCTGGTCTCATTAAGCGACGTGTGATTACCGAATCGCCTATTGGTTTCACTGCCTTCCAGTACACCCTCCATGGCTTCCAACTGCGTCAAGATCCGCAGTCGGATGCGGTTCGCCAAACACGCGTACTCGTACGCGCACGTGCTGATCATAAAACTGCACACCGTCGTAGTGGCAAAAGCCGGTGACAGCCACAAGAACATCGTCACGGCCGGCGCCAAAATAGTCGCTGAAATGACGCGTTGCACTGCGTTGCGGTGGAAAAACTCGCTCCACGAGTGTCTTCGACTTGACTTTTCGGTTGTCATTATCTGCTCCTGCACGTAAGGAAAATCTTCGTGCGGAGAGTTCTGCAGCTCTCCGGGTGATTCAAACATGCCGTCTTCACTGGTTGCAACGCTGCTGTGGTACACGGCCACGGACCCTCCTCGGTCGGCAGCCATGACGAATGATGGCACAAAGAGACTTTGGCACTGAGACCAGCCACCTCTGACGACACATCATCCGGATAAACGTATCCGGATGACCGTTATCCAAAACGACACATCATCCGGATAAACGTATCCGGATGACCGTTATCCAAAATAATATTCAGAATCGCAGTCCATAGTAACGGGAGAAGACAATGGTAGCGAACATCAGAGCGTCAATACGATCCAATACCCCGCCGTGACCAGGGATTAATGTACCCGAGTCTTTGACTCCCGCTGCACGCTTCAGCATACTCTCAAACAGATCTCCTAATCGTCCGAAGATCACTGCAACAACAGTGTATCCAACTTTGGTTGCAACGGATCCGGGAAGATCAAGAATCGCAGAGGCAACAGCCATCGCTAGGACCCCAAAGACGATGGCACCCAGTGTTCCTTCGTAGTCTTTGGTCTTGGACAAGTGAGGGGCTAGTGGATGGTAGTACGGATATTTGAAATACGCTAACGTTTTTCCAACAACATAAGCTCCGGTATCCGACGCCCACACGACGTACAGCAGTGCGATCAATAGTTTCCGGAAGAGGGAGCGGTTGTTGTCGTCCACAAACGCAACGATCACGGATAGAGGTCCGAGAACGTACACCAAGCCAAGTACGTCCAGCATGAACGCCACAAACGCTTCAATTCGGTTGCGAGCACAGGTGAAACGGAAGAGAAGGATCACTGTTACTCCAGTGAGAAAGATTTCGCGCCGCATTATCACGAAGTTGCAGAACCCGGGCACTGTTGAGCACACTGCTGAATGCATCGCGAGGAGGACGAACATGACGTAATTGATCAGCGTCACCACTGCAAACTGCCAGTCCGGAGCCAAGCACGCGCACAAACCGGCGACGAAGCCTGAGCTCACGGGGAAATCCCAGTGGTGCTTGTACAGTTCAGTCGACTGCAACTCATGAAGCCATCCCCCCAGCAGAACAAGAGCCGTTGATGATACCATGGACACAACAATCGCAATACAAAATGCAGCCAGATAAATATTTCCACGACAAAATCGCAGCGCGAGATTTGTTACTGCACAGCGTTCAAGTGCTTCATCTTGGGGTCCCGTTTCATTGACATCGACGCTGACTTGATGTTCGTTATCATGGTCGCTTGTGTCTGTTCCAGGGCGAGAACTTATTTCCTCAAATTTCTGCCATCCCGCAAGGATCCGCAGTCGGATTCGGATCGCTAGCCACGCGTACTCGTAGGAGCAGACGCTCGTGGCAAAACTACACACAATAGTTGTTGCGAAGGCGGGAGAAAACCACAGAAATGTCGTCACCAATGGCACTAACACGATGGCTGAAACAATACGCTGCACAACATTGTGACGGAACAGGAGGGTGCACTTTGATCTCCAATTCACCTTTGTCTGCATGACTTCGTGTTCTCTGTACGGAAAACTTTCTTGTGGTGAACGCGGGATCTGATCCGGAGAAGAATTCATCCTGACGAGCTTGATCGTGCTTTGCTTGTCCCGCAACAAGTCCAATCCGTTGAACTATCCTGCTTTAAAGTATTTTATTAATTTCTTTGCTCATTTTGAACTAAGGCAGGAACTGAAAACTACGTATGCAGAGAATAATACCGAGAAAACACAACCGTGGCGAACATGAGCGCATCAATGCGGTCCAGAGCTCCACCGTGTCCCGGAATTAATTTGCCGGAATCTTTCACTCCAGCAGCACGCTTCAGTAAGCTCTCGAACAGGTCTCCAAGTCGACCAGCTATCACTGCAATCACTGTGTAGATCACTTTCGTCCCAAAAGAACCAGGTAAATCCAGGATATCCGATGCCGCAACCATCGCAGCGATACCGAATGCAATAGCGCCTAGTGTGCCTTCGTAATCCTTGTTTTTGGACAAGTGCGCTGCAAGAGGGTTGTAGTACGGATAATTGAAGAAAACCAGTGTCTTCCCAACGAGGTAAGCGCCAGTGTCAGACGCCCATACAATGTACAGCAGCGCGATCAGTAGTTTCCGATACCGAATACGAATATCGTCGTCCACAAACGACACGAGTATGGAGAGGGTGCCTGTGATGTACACCAGCCCCACCACGTCCAGCATAAACGTCACAAAAGCTTCAGCGTTATTACGTGATGAAGCGAAGCGGAAAACGAGAACGACCAGGAAACCGATGAGAAACACGTGGGCCGTACTGACCTCGAGGTCACAACCTCCCTGATTCATAGGGCAAGCAGTGGAATGCAATGTGAGGAAGATGAACACAACGTACTTGATCAACATGATGACTGCGTACTGCCAGTCCGGTGTAAAACACGCAGAGAGCCCCACCACAAAGCCTGTCGCGATTGCGAACATCCAGCGGGAATCGTAAAACTCGGTACTGTGCAATTGCGGGATCTTCTGGATCGACAACAGCAAGGTACAACTAGTGAAAGCGCATATGAAGAGCGCAACCCACACAGCAGCAACCCACTCGTGGCCATCAAAGTACGTCGTCGCGAGTTCCGTGACTGCACAACTGTTCAGTCTATCCTCTTGATCTTTCAGCTCACAGTCCACAACTGCGATCTCCATGTTCTCCCTCTCCGCCTGTAGTTCCCTCGCAGTCACCTGTGATCCACGTCCCGTACTACGTATCCTCGCAGTGGAAGCCGTGCTGGTTTGTCGACTATTCGTAGGTGAGACGCCTTCATCGTCCCCATCGGCGCTCATACTTTCACTACTGGCATTACTCCGTGTATGATGATACAGTGTATCACTATTAAACCTTGAGCACCTGTTAGTACCTTCACTCGGCCCCTCCATCGCTTCTAACCGTGTTAAAATCCGCAGTCGAATACGATTCGCCAAACATGCGTACTCGTACGAGCAAGTGCTCGTTAGAAAGCTACAGACTGTCGTTGTCGCGAACGCCGGTGACAACCATAGAAATACCGTCACTGCTGGTGCTAATATCGCAGCGGAAACTACTCGTTGCACCGCATTACGCCGGAAGAATTCGGCGCACTGACTGCCAAGGGACTGAGACGCGTCGCCGTTGCGTTGTCGTCGTGACGAAGTGGCAGAACGCGGAGACACGGAGACTTCACGGACGTAAGGAAACCCCGAGTGTGGTGATGGCGCAGTGCAGGAGGCGTCCATAATGGAGGAGAAGAGGACTGAGGTGTCGGCGGTCATTGCCCTAAGGCTCCAGTATGAGTGGCGCGACTAAAATGTTACATGGACATGTTATGAGGTCCATGATTTGCTTTGTGACAAAACGTGTAGTGAACGTACCCGTCTCAGCGTATTTTGTGGCTGTAGACTATATTTTGTAGCTTACAGTTGGTTTTAATCTTTTTTTTAATCTCAAGCTCTTTACCAATATGGTCCAACTGCGGAATAGCGGGAGAATACTAACGTTGCGAACATCAGAGCATCGATCCGATCCAGCATACCTCCGTGACCAGGGATCAATTTACCAGAGTCTTTCACTCCTGCCGCACGCTTCAGTAAACTCTCGAATAAATCGCCGATCCGTCCAATGATGACAGCAGCGATAGTAAACAGAACTTTCGATTGGAACGATCCAGGCAACTCCAATACTTTGGATACTATAGCCATAGCTCCGATCCCGAAGATGATAGCTCCTATGGTCCCTTCGAAATCCTTGTTCTTCGATAGATGAGCTGCAAGTGGATGATAGTACGGATATTTAACATACTCCAGCACTTTGCCCGTGATGTAAGCACCAGTGTCGGAAGCCCACACAATGTAAAGCAATGCAATCAGTAACTCGCGATACAAAAGTCGTCGCTCATCGTCCACAAACGCCACGAGAACAGACAGCGTGCCGGAGATGTAGAACAGTCCGAGAACGTCAAGCATGAACGTGAGAAACGCCTCAGCACCACTACTGCAGCAAGTAGACCGACAAATCAACACAATCAGCATACCAACTAGGAGAGCCACCTCTGGATCCAAGCCAATCCCACAACTGAAGTCATTGAGTGGACACCCCGTCGAGTACATCGCGAGAACAGTGAAGACGCCGTATTGCACGAGAATCGTAAGTGCGTACTGCCAATCCGGCGCCATACAAGCACAAAAAGCAGCTACAAAGCTAGTGGTGATCGAGTAGAACCATCTTGATTCGTAAAACTCTGTGGACTGAATAGCCTTCACATGTTGAATTGACAGAAGGAATAACACTGACGAAGCCGCACAAAGCACCAACGAGATGCAAACCGCTGCCAATTTATCGTTCCCGAAGCAATACGTTGAAGCTAGAGCACTCACTGCGTGACGTCCCAGTTTCATCTCTTGATC
Organism: Phytophthora colocasiae; assembly: GCA_018806915.1. Classification (NCBI taxonomy): domain Eukaryota; phylum Oomycota; class Peronosporomycetes; order Peronosporales; family Peronosporaceae; genus Phytophthora; species Phytophthora colocasiae. The sequence continues at coordinate 429,261 of JAGKQI010000064.1, read as the reverse complement.
GTGCAGTTCTTCATCAGCACGTACAATCTCCTCCTCCTCCTGTTCTCCCCAGTGAGAGCGAAGATCTGTCTGTGGCGATCGTAGTCTTTCTAGGAAAGTATCTGCTTCGAGCGTGGTACTGGAGCTGCACTGTTGCGAATGGGAGACGGTATTGTCATTGTCACTCCTGAATTCCTCCACCACCGTCTGCCTACGTACCTCGACGTTCGAGCGTGAGGCCGTAGAATCTTCATCCCAAATACTTTCCAAACCGTCAAGTCGAATGAGAATTCGCAGACGAATCCGGTTGGACAAACACGCGTACTCATACGAGCATGCACTCACTACAAAGCTGCACACAGTTGACGTAGCGAACGCTGGCGAGAGCCACAAGAAAGCCGTCACGGCTGGGGCTAATACAAGTGCCGACAGCACACGTTGTACCACGTTTAGCTGGAGCACGGCAAGGCACAAATCCCATTTGCGTTGGCTTTTGTGATCCGGTGGGGCTTCTGACGACTCGAGTGAGTACGAAAGATATTCGCCATGTGGGGATAGTACCGTTTCCTGAGAGCTCTGCGCCAGGATAGCGGCGCAACTAGGATAACACTGGGCCGGCGAGGCAGGGAAGCACATTGCGTACTACTTGTCTGTTATGATCGACCAGCGGTTTATCTACCAATGCGTTGCGTCGTTTCAGCACTTCAACATGTATGATATGATTTCATATCATATACATGTAGTGAGCTCATCTCTATCTAAGGTCAGTAAACCTGCCTGTAGATTAGATTTGTACAAGTCCGTCCCATTCGTCGCATCTCGAACCCCAGTTACCATGGCTGGCTGTTGCTAACCACGGCTGCTAAATATTGATAAATCATTTCATATTGCTCCTGCACACCAAAAGTAATAATCGAATTGTCAGTACTATCTATACCTTCAAAGTCAAATGTACAGATGAACGTACCGGGGTTTGTACCATACCAGGTCGCTGTGATCGCAGGCGATACACCAAACGCGGGATATCCAGAGCCTGCTGCATCGCGTTTGCGTTCTCGTCCGTATCTCCAGTTCTACTGGTCAGCACCTGGTACAGTTGTTTCAACAAGATATCAATGGCAATAAACGTGCCTGATCTTCCGATGCCTGCACTACAGTGCACCACCACTCTGACCTCCACCTTGTGCTGTCTCGAGGCCTTTTCGCGATAGCTATTGACTGCATCCAGCATAGGCGCAATGACCCGGAAGTCTCGCAACACTCCGTGGTCTGGCCACGTCGTAAGCTGAATATGCTGAATAACACGACTCTCGATCTCCTGGCCCTTAGCGTCCGCCTTCCAGACCTTGAACCTTCTCACAATAAATCCCAAACTAGCAGGATGTTGCTCTTCGTCCAAGGCCTTTACATGTACGCCGTCAAAGTCCACAGGTTGTCCACGCGGGTCCCAGTACATGTCGGCTTTGAGTCTCTCTCGTTCCACAAAGTTGGTGAGCATAAGGATCACGTGGACGTCGCATTGCCACACCATGTGCCAGAAATCGCGGATGGCAGCGGGTACCGGCGCGCAGCAAGCGATGTAGCCACCTTCAATGTAGTTAGCATTGATATAGTCGTCGTCAGGCTTGGTACTATCTGTCTGCAGCTTCACACGCGTCTTCTCAAAAGGCAGCACGTCTCGGTACCGGTTTTTGGCCTTCGTAGCTTTCGTCTGAGGCGTGAGAGCTGCATCATAGCCCGGAGCTTTGTCAATACTCCAGCAGAGCTCCATGTATTCATGTTCAAAGCCTGAAGCGCCCGACCGACTGTCACGTTGCTGCAGATGCTGCGTATTGGCCAGAAATGCATCAACGGCAGCTTCTGCACCTTCTGGGAGATTGCTCTTGGTGGCTAGAGCATTGCGCAGATATGCAATGCCGCTATGAACAGCAGAAGGAGAAGTGCGTGCTGTGTTCATGGCCAGGAAGGGGGCGAGAAGGCGACGATCGAGGCGGGCAAGTGTGTCCTGCAGTCTGTGCAGGAATGATTGCGAACGACACATTTCCAGCACCGAAAATGTAAGATTGCTATTGTCACCGGAATAATGTTAGTGTGGTGCACATCAATGTTAAAAATAGTACTGTATGGGGATGTGTCCGACCGTTACGCAAGTTCAGATCTGCGGTGATGGACGGCTCTGCTTGTTCCTGTTGCCCTTGCAATTCATTTTGCGTTTAACAGACTCGCGGCAAAGACAAGTTCCAGATTAATACTATTAGTACGTCAGAGATGGAGACGACGTTGCAGCAACGATGGACTCGCTTTGCTGAGGAAGATTTGAGCACTTTCGTCACGTGTTCGGCACTCTTCACGGTCTTCCAAGTGGGCAAGGAATTCCACGCCGCCAAGAACAAGATGCTTCCTTCTGCTCAGCGTCTGGCGCTCGCAGCTCGTCGTACAGGCCCCAAAGTGCCGCTGCTCGTGTGTTCAGCTGCTGTAGGTATCGCCGGTATGAAACTCTCGATCGCTGCTGTGTCGCACTACCGCCAGGACTTCTCACGCGACAACGTGCTCATGGCGTTCCCTGTGTGTGGCGCACTGCTCAACGTACACCGTGGTTCACGTGCAATGGCCAAGGGAGCTCTAGGTCTCGCTGCGCTTGGATATGGAGCTGACTACGTCTTCGGCATTTACCACCATCTAAAGTACAAGGACGCGCTGCGAATGCAAGAGGAAGAGCAGATGCTACTGCATCATTACCAGGAGAACCGCCTGGAGTTCGAGCCGCTCGTTGCCAGTCCGCGCGAGAGGTGATCGGACGTCGTGACCAGTTCACCCAACATCATCTAGATGAAGAAGTAGCGGTACATTATTATCAATAAAGCGAAAGCATGTACGTTGGCACCTCTAGGCTCAACTTGACGTTGACCGAATTGAAAACGAGCAAATCCCTCTGCTGTAGCACGTGGCATCAGCATCTACTGGCCGTATGATATCAGGAGGTAGCTTCAGTCTATCTCGTAGACGGAAATCATCATGACGACGGTCAAGGCCTTCGACCACGCTGCACACGCGCAGCACCGCTGGCGGCGCTTCCTGAATCATGACTCGCAGAGCTACGCCGGCTTCTCGGTCATGGCTGGTGGCCTGCAGTTCGCCAAGGTCGTGAGCTCGCACAAACGCGCCAAAGGCATCGCGTACCTGACCAAGCGGACGGCCGAGAAGCTCCCAAAGCTCATGGTGTATCCGCTCGTACTGGGCGTCACAGGCGCTGAGCTCTTGGTGTGGGGCACGTCGTACTTTAGTGATGGCAAGGACGACGAGACGAGTCAAACTGCTCGGAACGCCAAGTTGGCCCCCGCCGCCTTCGCTGTGTACGGGACGACTCTGAATTCCGTCTACCCGCTGGTCGGTCGTTGGCGTCGTGTACGTGGGTGGATCCGACCACTTAAATGGGGAGCTGTGGGGCTGGCACTCGACTACGGATTTACTAAACTGACAGCGGGACAGTCCAAGACGCAGACGCCGGCGTTGCTCGAAGTGGAGAAGGAATAAACAGTAGTAGAGGATGTAAATGAGCAAATACAAGTCCTCCGATAAAGGTTTTCCGGCTCTCGAGTTCTATCGAAGTTGCAGTCGAATGGATTCGAATGATGACACGAGCAGAGTCCTGGGATCGTTGCTAGTCATTCCCGTTCTGGCTTACAGCAACGAAATGCAGCGCTTTGTGGCAGTTTTAATGTCCGCTTACCTTGTTGCAGCTCCTGCAACAGCTCAAGAATGTCATGCTGCAGCAAAAACATTAACCACAAAGTGTGGTAACGATTCGTGTGGAGCGTATGAACCTTGTCTGGTTGCCAACGAAACTGAGTGCACAAACGACTGCATCAACGACTTCAACGGGTGCAGCTACACGTGTTTCCGAGCTTTCGGAGCTTACAACTCGGATCCGACCCAGTTCCTCTTCGTAATCCCGTTCGGCTTGAAAAACATGAGCAGTGATGTAGTCTACGCGACTGCAAGTAACGACGTTCTCACTGCCATTGACCAGCTCACGTTGTCTCCTCAAACCACCAGCGTTTGGATTGGAGGTGGCGAATACCAGCAGATCGTTAAAGGTGACGTGGTTAACCTGCAATTGGCATACAATTTACTCACGGAGTCTCAAGTGACATCGGTGAGTTTGGTCTCTATGAATCTATCGACAAGAATATTCGACATCCCCAGTATGTTGCCAAACTCCGTCTCAATGGTGACACTCTCCAATACATTACTGACGGAATTTCCATTGCTGCCAGATGTAGTAACCTTGTGAGTATTGTGGTTCGGATATCTTCCAGCAATGAATTAATATTTGTTTATGTTTTTACAGGAACATAAGCGACAACTACATCACGAGTGTGAACGAGTCCATTTCATGGGAGAAATTGACGGTGCTGTACGTGAATTCAGGTAAATTATCGAGTTTTAAGTTCAACCTGATGAGAAAAATGTGACTGTGTTGTAGAGATCTGTGCCGAAACGATGTATCGTCGTTTGAAGGCAATTTTCCAAGGTTAACGGAACTGTAAGTGCTCAACCAACACAACTATTTTTCTGAAGCTAATTGATTTTATTGCAGATATTTGAACGACAACAGTTTGACGGAGATTCCAGAAAGCATCTTCTATCTACAGCATCTTACCAAGTTAACCATCCGAGGCAATCCATTGACCATCAGAACGTTTACAGAATTCCAGACCGACTTTCTGCAACGAATTAGCTTGGATTTAACGGATCATGACTTCCACATTGCTGCAAACTGCAGTGTCCCCGAGCAGCGAGTGATCAATAACGTCGTGGTGTGTATCATCGACCTCCCTACAAATTCACGTTCGCTCTCTTCGTCTTCCTCGGGCTCGTTACCATCCGATCTGTCTTCATCTGCACCCAGCGGTCTGCCAATTTCTCGAATTTCCTACTCTTCCGGATCAAATGGAATGGAAAATAGCCGCAGTAGTGACGCTGAAACCAGCTCCCTGCTCGTAATTGCTATCATCGTGGCGTTAGTTGTGTTTGCTGCTGTAATTGCGACTGGGATGTACTACTGGAGGCTACACAACAGAGAGAAAACGACGGGAATTTACAACATACCAAGGTGTTCGAGTAAACAACAGGCCGTAGGGATTTGGGACGACCGTGATCTTGCCCACCTACAAGTAGACTACGACGATATTCAGGACATTCGAGTTATTGGGAGTGGAAATTTCGCGGTTGTTTGGCTCGTTCGCTATTGCAACTCTGAACTTCTTGCATCTAAGCGTTTACGAGAAGATTTAATCGTCACAGAGCGCACACTGCAAGCTTTCCTGGAGAAAATTAAGCTGATTTCGAAACTGGATCATCCGAATATTGTGGCGTTTATGGGTGTTGCGTGGGCTACAGGCTCCGGTATCCAAGCTCTTTTTGAATACGTAGAGAATGGGGATTTACGAACGTATTTGTCTCCTGCGCGGCCTCGATACTGGACTCGAGTAAAGCTACAACTTGCAGTGGATGTGATCGAAGCGTTGATTTACATTCATGCTTTGACTTCGCCACTGGTACACAGAGATTTAAAATCCCAGAACATCTTGGTTTCGACAGACATGCAGGCGAAGCTTTGTGGATTCCGATCCGAAACAAACATGACAACAGAATTGGGGACAAACCGATGGCACGCTCCTGAAATTCTCTGTGGAAGTCACTACGACGAATCTGCAGATATTTTCTCGTTTGGCGTGCTGCTCTCGGAATTTGACACTCACAGTCCTCCATACGCTGATATTAACGACGACGACATGCCTATTTTGCAAAACGTGGCGAGAGGAGTTCTTCGGCCAACTTTTAGTGAGACTTGCCCTCCGGTCATCTTGGAATTGGCGAAACAATGTATGAACCAGGAGCCTCGTGATCGACCACCAGCTTTGAAAGTAGCCTATGCGCTTCGAACGGTTCAAAGGGAGGCATTCAACATTTAACCTAAGAAAACTTCTATGTATTGGAATCAATTGTCGTACATGTGACTACATATTCTCGAAAGCATAACACTCATTCAATGCACTGAGTACGCCCATGCGAATGCTGAAATAATGTAAGCGACGACGTAGTAGTTGAGCCATAAACGTGTCTGGAAGTGGTTCAGCACCAAAGCCCACAAGACACTCATCTCGAAATCCTCCTTGATAGTTTGTCTGAGTAATGCCATTCATTCTGCGTTTCTGTCGAGGCGTGACGTGTTTCGGGTTTAAATTGAACCAAACGTTGAGGTTGGTGCCGTCTAAGCGGTCAATAGCTCCTGGAATCGGATCCAGAAGAGCTTTCCCATTCACATACAGGAGCTCGGACGAATCCCCTTCCACTGGCATATACTGGACAATACTCCCACACAGCGTGTCGTTATGTTTCGTCATGTCTTCGTTCAAAGTGGCTTCAATAACGCCAACTCCCCATGGAGAGAAGAAATATTCCTGCTTGGCCAATTCATAGGCTAACCAGAAGGTCTCCTTGTCACCGAAAGAGTACTCATGTACGTGGATCTCTACTGTAATGAGGTAGAACATGACGTCTATGGCTTTCCCTGCTCTTGATTTATCGATAGCCACAAGCGACGAATCCTGTTCATGGGACGTTTCCCCCCTCCACGCGAAAGACGCATCCAAACGGGGTGAAGGAGAAGTATCTTGCGGTAAGTTAAATTGTTGATAGTCGAATTTATCCAGTAGTTTCTTGAGATACTGCCCTCCTTCATAGTCTCTGTTAAAAAACTTTTGTTCTGGTACGACTCGATCGTAGAAGAACGTCGTTCCGGTTCGTCTGTATCCTTCAGTGGTGCGTATCACTGCTGGATCTCGAGTGAAAACGTCATCAATATCGAGCAAAAGCACCTCCTTGATATCTGTATGGTACATTGCCAATGGTTTGATCCACCAGCTCTTGAAAGGCTGAGCACCCTCTTGTGTCATCAATTTCCGATCCACAAGGTTCGTACAGACATCCACGACCTCCAAATTGTCATCGAATTCCAACAGTAAATTACGCGATGTATTCGACATTTCATCAGGAAAACAGTGGTAAACTTGTATAAGCTCTTGGTTTCCTAAACACCGCAGCTCACGGATAAGGGAAAGCCCCAAAGGCACAACTTTATCGTGCATACACAAGATAATTCCTTTATCCCGAGGGTTCGAGGCTGGTACAGTATGGCTATTGGTATCCTCCGCTCGCAAAGCTAAAGTAATGGAGGACGGTGCAACACCAATGGCTTTGACGTTCTGCTCAACTGGTAATGTGGTTTTTACCATTAAAAACAGCACCATACACGTCCCTAATAGCAGAATGGCGTATTGCCACTTCAATCTCTTCGACTTCGGAGAACTTGAGGCCTTGAACTGAACGTGGTTGACATCTCGCATGATCCAAAGTGTTTAGAGCAAGAAGAAAGGAAGAATACACTTCCGTTGCAGTACGTCCATTCAAGTCCGTTACGTCATGTAGCACATTCCCACTTAGAGGAAGGTTTCACTTTTTATTGTAAAGTTTGTTGGAAAATGTCAACTACTTCATTCCGTCGAACGCGAAACATTGGTCCAGTGCTGAGAGAACCCCCATCCGAATACCGAAGTAGAACATACGTCGTCGTAACAATTGAGCAGCGAATTTCTCTGGAAGCGGCTCGGAGCCGAAGCCGATCAGACATTCCATGGCGTAAGCGCCCTTGTAACCTGTCTCTGTATGGCCAATTCCCCTTCGCTTTTGACGCTTCGTAACGTGTGTTGGGTTGGTGTTGAACAGCACATTATGAGACGCTGTGCCCAACTTGTCCATTGGTACAGGGAACGGATTCAACAGCGCTTTGCCATTCACGTACAACACTTCGGAAGTTTCATTCTTCACTGGTAGGTACTGGGCGATACTACCACAAAGCGAATCGTTGTGTTTTTCCAAATCCTTGTTAGTCGATGAAGAAACACCAGCCACTCCCCAGGGAGAGAAGAAATACTCCTGCTTGGCCAATTCGTACGAGATCCAGAACGTCTCCTTGTCGCCGAACGAGAACTCGTGGACGAAATGCTGTTCCGTAATGAGGTAGAACATGACGTTCAAAGCTTGACCTGCTCGTGACTTGTCAATAGCCACCAGAGATGAGTCCTGTTCATGAGAAGTCTGCCGTCTCCAGGCATACGAAGTCTTAGGGTTCAAGTGATTCGATGGCGTGGCTCCCGTCGGCAATCCGTACTGTTCGTAGTTAAACTCATTGAGCAGTTTATTGAGGTACTGCTCTCCGTCGACATCTTGATTGAAGAACTCCTTGCTGGATAGTACTCGGTCATAGAAAAACGTCGTTCCTGTCCTCTTGTATCCCTCTGTAGCTCTCAACACGGCCGGATCCCGGAGGAAAATGTCGTCAATGTCCACCAGCAACACCTCGTTGATGTCTGTATGATACATGGCAAGTGGTTTAATCCACCAACTGCGGAAATGTCTCGCTCTGTCCTCCGTTAACTTCCCCTTGGCTACGAGATCCGTACAGACGTCCACAATCTCCAAATTATCGTCCGCTTCGAGTAACAAAGTGCGAGAAGCATTGGACATTTCCTCCGGGAAACAGTGGTAAACCTGAATAACCTCTTTGTTGCCGAGGCAGCGTAATTCCCGCACGAGTGAAAGACCCATAGGGACTGCACCGTTGTGCATGCACATGATGATTCCTTTGTTTTTAGAGAAACGTTCGTCTTTAGTGGGTAATTCCTGAAGAGAGGGTTTGTTTTCCACGCTTGCAAGACTCTTACTGTCGTCTCCCCCCGAAAAGGAATACAACAGAGTTAACACCAATAACAGAGGAACCACGTAATGCCACACGGGACGCTTCACAGCATGATGAGTTAAAGCAGATGTCCGTCTACTGCGAGGGCTTCCAGCCTCCAGGTCTTGATCCTTGCGTGGAGCCCGAGGGGAACTCGGAGATGATCGACTCGTCAGCTTATTGCTACCGTCGTGCATTGTAAAATGTAGCCATGTTCTTTAACATAATTGTTATGTAACATTTTGGTAGATAGCAGTTAAGTTACAATAATCTCTACCCTCTAGGCTAGTGCCGTGTCTGTGTGTCTGTGTGTCTGTGTGTCTGTGTGTCCGTTGTGTGTGTGTTCAACGTCTTAGCGCATAAACCTGCGTAGCTACCTGTCTCTCCATTGTGTACATGTACGTATTCTATACTGTATTTTCCCATAGTGTAGCCTATCCCTACGTTCTAGACTGCTCTCAGGAATGCCAAAATTACAAATATAGCCCACTAATGATAACCCTCTCAATGGCCTCTGATTGGTCCGCACACCCGGCCACAAAATTTTCATTGGACAAAATTAAGCAAAGTACGATTAAAATGCTGAGCTGCCCCGCTTTACAGACCGGTGATTGGCTAAAATACATCCTAGGCCGAAGCGAAGGTAGCACCTCAGCCAACTGGCGCGCGCCGAAGGTGTGGCGCCGATGGTGAGTAGTGGGGCGAACTGGAACAGTGAGCCTCACGGTTTCAACCAAACACATACAAACCGCCCGCAAAAGCGGGCGGCACTCGGCTAGTCTCTACCCTCTAGGCTAGTGCCGTGTCTGTGTGTCTGTGTGTCTGTGTGTCTGTGTGTCCGTTGTGTGTGTGTTCAACGTCTTAGCGCATAAACCTGCGTAGCTACCTGTCTCTCCATTGTGTACATGTACGTATTCTATACTGTATTTTCCCATAGTGTAGCCTATCCCTACGTTCTAGACTGCTCTCAGGAATGCCAAAATTACAAATATAGCCCACTAATGATAACCCTCTCAATGGCCTCTGATTGGTCCGCACACCCGGCCACAAAATTTTCATTGGACAAAATTAAGCAAAGTACGATTAAAATGCTGAGCTGCCCCGCTTTACAGACCGGTGATTGGCTAAAATACATCCTACCGAGCGAAGCGAAGGTAGCACCTCGGCCAACTGGCGCGCGCCGAAGGTGTGGCGCCGATGGAGAGTAGTGGGGCGAACTGGAACAGTGAGCCCCACGGGTTTCAACCAAACACATACAAACCGCCCGCAAAAGCGGGCGGCACTCGGCTAAAATTGCTTCGATAAGTACGAAATATTAGCTGCGAGCTCGCAGCCCCCACTGGTGATTGGCTAAAATACATCCTACCGAGCGAAGCGAAGGTAGCACCTCGGCCAACTGGCGCGCGCCGAAGGTGTGGCGCCGGTGGTGAGTAGTGGAGCGAACTGGAACAGTGAGCACCACGGGTTTTAACCAAACACATACAAACCGCCCGCAAAAGCGGGCGGCACTCGGCTAAAATTGCTTCGATAAGTGTTCAACGTAGCTGCATAAACCTGCGTAGCTACCTGTCTCTCCACTGGTGATTGGCTAAAATACATCCTACCGAGCGAAGCGGTGTAGCACCTCGGCCAACTGGCGCGCGCGGTGTGGCGCCGATGGATAGTGGGGCGAACAACAGTGAGCACCACGGGTTTCAACCAAACACATACAAACCGCCCGCAAAAGCTCGGCCACAAAATTTTCATTCGACAAAATTAAGCAAAGTACGATTAAATGCTGAGCTGCCCCGCTTTACAGACTGGTGATTGGCTAAAATACATCCGCCCGAGCGAAGCGAAGGTAGCACCTCGGCCAACTGGCGCGCGCCGAAGGTGTGGCGCCGATGGTGAGTAGTGGGGCGAACTGGAACAGTGAGCCCCACGGGTTTCGACCAAACACATACAAACCGCCCGCAAAAGCGGGCGCCACTCGGCTAAAATAGCTTCGATAAGTACGAAATAGTAGCTGCGAGCTCGCGAGCTCGCAGCCCCCACGGGTGATTGGCTAAAATACATCCTACCGAGCGAAGCGAAGGTAGCACCTCGGCCAACTGGCGCGCGCCGAAGGTGTGGCGCCGATGGAGAGTAGTGGGGCGAACTGGAACAGTGAGCCCCACGGGTTTTTAACCAAACACATACAAACCGCCCGCAAAAGCGGGCGGCACTCGGCTAGTCTCTGCCCTCTAGGCTAGTGCCGCGTCTGTGTGTCTGTGTGTCTGTGTGTCTGTGTGTCCGTTGTGTGTGTGTTCAACGTCGTAGCGCATAAACCTGCGTAGCTACCTGTCTCTCCATTTTGTACATGTACGTATTCTATACTGTATTGTCCCATGGTGTAGCCTATCCCTATGTTCTAGACTGCTCTCAGGAATGCCAAAATTACAAATATAGCCCACTAATGATAACCCTCTCAATGGCCTCTGATTGGTCCGCACACTCGGCCACAAAATTTTCATTGGACAAAATGAAGCTAAGTACGATTAAAATGCTGAGCTGCCCCGCTTTACAGACCGGTGATTGGCTAAAATACATCCTACCGAGCGAAGCGAAGGTAGCACCTCGGCCAACTGGCGCGCGCCGAAGGTGTGGCGCCGATGGTGAGTAGTGGGGCGAACTGGAACAGTGAGCCCCACGGGTTTCAACCAAACACATACAAACCGCCCGCAAAAGCGGGCGGCACTCGGCTAGTCTCTACTCTCTAGGCTAGTGCGGCGTCTGTGTGTCCGTTGTGTGTGTGTTCAACGTCTTAGCGCATAAACCTGCGTAGCTACCTGTCTCTCCATTGTGTACATGTACGTATTCTATACTGTATTTTCCCATGGTGTAGCCTATCCCTATGTTCTAGACTGCTCTCAGGAATGCCAAAATTACAAATATAGCCCACTAATGATAACCCTCTCAATGGCCTCTGATTGGTCGATTTAAATTCTAGAATTCTTTCATTCCAAAACGCAAACGGCGTCAGCAGCGACAGAGGACATTACGCGAACGGCGCGGCGGCTAGCGAGGACAGGAGTGATCGAGCGGCGCAGCCAGCCTAGGAATACTCGGTAAGTACCCATATAAACATAATACAGCTATAAAATCTTTACGGTGTCGGGTGTTCCGCCTTGTGGGAGAACTGGTACCACATTGGGCAACTGGGAGCTGGTGTGTACAAAATTAAGGGTGGGCTGGAGCCTGCGGAGGACTCTGACAGGTCCTCTGCGGGGCTTGAGGGAGGGTTGCAGTGGGTGCCACGCCACGGCCATTCTGACCGAGACCCCTCTCGAGCGCACAGACGCCGGGCAGTCCACTCCGAATCTACAATATTGCCCATTTAAGCAAGTAAGCCATCCCTGCGGGTACTTTGGTGAAAATTGAAATTTGGGTACTGTAGCTTTTGCGCCCAAATCCATGACCTTCCCATTTTTTGGGATAAAAAGGTTGCAGCTGGCCACCCTTCGCCGTTCCTGTCTCAGTTCTGCCTCTCTATTGCTCTTCGGAGCCCCGACCTGAGACGCCCATGTTCGCCCGCCAGCGGCATGGAAGCCTCATACCAATCCGGGGTCCTGGGGTGGATCCATGGCGATAAAAGCCGGCTTGGCCGGGCCACCCACCTCAGCCTTGGGCCAGTGGTCGTGTGTGAGACCGGCACATGTTATGGAGACATTTCATGCTGCTTACCGTGTCAGGGGCAGAACGGCATGCGCTGCATGTTCCCATTCACCTATCAAGAATTAGTTTACAGTTAAAATACAATTATTCAGTGTTAGACCGTTGTCTAACGCTGCTTCCTTTGTGCTTTTTTGCGAGGGAAGGCTATGGCTCCGGTCAGGGTCGGCACGAAGCGGGATAGGTACGTAAAATTAATGTTTCGTGCTGTTGGAAGTCTTCTAACAGTCTACTGTAGAGACGACCGTCGAGGACAGCTGCAGCATCGTTTAGACGAAGCGGAGCGCGTGAACGCAACTCCAGCAGAGAATGAATCGCCTACTGCAAAGCGACGACGGATCAACAGAAGGAAGCAGGCACGCAACCGTTTTTCGAGGGCTTCGCGAGAATTGGAACTACTCAGTCAGCAGGTAAACAACGTTTCGGTTTCAGGCGACCCCATTGTAGCCCCTGTAGATGCCCCGGTGGTTCCTCCGACAGGAACAACCTTGGCCCCCACTACGAATCCATCCAGTGCTGCGGCGCTTAGGATGAGTGACGCAGAGAGAGCCAGGCTGCGGCGGGCAAACATGAGCTCTTCCCAACGCGAACGTACGCGGCAACGGAATGCCGAACGCCAGCGGCAACGGAGAGCTCAACGAAGTGCTGAACAAGTGGTAGCAGATCGCGAAAGAAACCGACTTGAACAGCTAAATCGACGGGGCCTTCAGGGTCAGATTGGTCTTGATATTGCCAGTGAGCGCCAAGCGCAAATACGCTCCCAACTTTCCCAAGAAGACCGAGACATCGAACGACAACGAAACACAGAAACAAGGGCCATTCGTCGTTCCCAGCAAGACGAGAATGAACGCAAGGAGGAGCGCGAAGCAAATGCTGTGGTTCAGGCATCCCGACGTGCCCGTCAGACGGATGAGGAGCGTGCGGCAGAGCGAGAACGGGACCGAGAGCGTCACGCCATTAGAAGGGCGTTACAAACGGAGGAAGAGCGCGAAGAGGAGCGCGAGCGTGTTCGAGAACGTCGACGTATCACTCGCCATCGAAAAGCACTTGCGGTAAACCGGCGAAGATTTCCGCCCGTCGATGGTCACAGGTCCAGATGTTGATGAAGACACCAAACGCCACCGGCTGCCTCCCACTACGGTGTGCGGTCACTGTAACGCGTGGAAGTGGCCTGGTGAAAGCGAGTCTGCCTGCTGTATCGAGGGGAAAGTCAGACTACCACCTCTGGCCCCAGCTCCAGACAAACTTCTCCAGCTTTACGGAGACCCCAATTTTCGAAAGCAGATACGGGCGTACAACCAGGCGTTTGCCTTTACGTCTATCGGTGCTTCAAACCCGACCACGGGTAGGTTTCAGAACGTCAACCAGGACAACAGCGTCGCGGGTGAACGTGGCGTATACTCCTACCGAATTCAAGGTGCTATGGGCCACTACATGGGTTCTTTGTTGCCATACATTGATCGTCGAACTGGCCAAAGGACTCAGCCCAAGTTTGCGCAGATATATATCGTCGATCCGGACATGGAGCGCCGAGCTGAGAGACGTATGGGGATTTTCGCAGACCTGGACCCTGTGGCTTTGTTAGACATCGAGCGGGTGATGCAAAGGTACAACCCGTTCGCTCAGCAGTTTCTCACGTTTGGCGAAATGGTGCGTCAAAGCGATATGCAGCAGCCAATCGACTTGGTGTTCCGTCTGAGAAACAATCCTTCCAGACCTCGAACGGAAAATCTGCCGACGGTTTCTGAAGTGGCCGTCACTATGATTGAAGACGGCAACCTCGCACAGCCTCGCGATCTCTTGGTATATACAAAAGACAGAAATCTCATGCGTCTCTGGGAAACAAACGCCAACTACGACCCCCTTCAGTACCCGCTACTTCTTCCGTATGGAGAACTGGGGTGGACGTATACGGATACGTACGAAGGTGATGTGGTGCGCAGGAACAAACGCGTTATGGCTCTACGTGAGCACGTCGCGTATCGACTCTTCCAAAAGGACGATGACCGATCAGCTCTACATAAAGGGGGCCGCCTTTTCCAACAGTATTGTGTGGACCAGAGAGCCAAATGCGAGCAAGAAGAACTTCGCTGGATAGCAACTCACCAGAAGGAGATCCGTGCTTACCAGTACAATGGACTGCGAGATGCGTACCTGAGCGAAGCTATGGAAGAGGCTAGGACTATCCTGGGCGATGGCGAAGGACTTCTGGCGGAATATGATCGTGACACTGGAGAGCTGGCTCACCCGACCGAGCCCGAAACAGGCACTTCCTCAATCAGGTTGGGAAGAAGATAATCTTACCGTCTTCTCACTCAGGGAGCCCGCGTCAGATGTACCAATCGTACCAAGACTCGATGGCAATCGTTAGGAGTACGGCAAGCCAGATATCTTCGACACGATGACTTGCAATCCAAAGTGGGAAGAGATCCAAGAGCAGATTCGCGATCCTACCCAGAGCGCCCAAGACCGCCCAGACATCGTCGCGAGAGTATGGCAGCAAAAGCTGGCTGCTCATTTAAAAGACTTAGACGAGGGTGTGCTTGGGCGGGTTTCCGCTCGGATTTACGTGGTGGAGTTTCAAAGCGTGGACTTCCTCATGCGCACATCATTGTCATCTTGGCGGACGAGGACAAGCCACGCACGAGGCAGATTATTGACAAGATTGTGTCGGCGGAAGTACCGGATCCTGACACCAACCCCGGCCTTTATGAAACGGTCATGACGAATATGATGCACGGGCCCTGTGGCGCGGCAAATCCATCGTGTGTCTGTATGAAGGATGGCAAGTGTACAAAGGGCTACCGAAACCGTTCGTGGAGACAACGCGGGTGAGCGAAGACGGTTTCTGCAGTACAGGCGCCGACGACGATCGGAAGGATTTTTACATTTAATGGAAGACGGTACGACAATGCTACGCTGAATCAGTGGGTGGTGCCATACAACCCATACTTTTCATACAAGTACAACTGCCACATCAACATTGAAATCTGCACAGCACTGTCAGTGGTGAAGTATCTCTACAAGTACGTGTACAAGGGATCCGACAGAGCTGTGATTACAGTGGAGACGGTGCAAGACGAAGGTAATATCGACAGACGGGAACCCAACGAGATCATCCGATACTTAAGCGCGAGGTACATCTCTCCCATTGAGGCGTGTATGCGTCTCCTCGGGCACGTAGTGCAAGGGAAGTCCCATGCGGTTTTCCAGCTCACGGTACACCTCGAAGGTGAGCAGATGGTGGTATTCCGCGAGACCGAAGATCCGGAACGCGTCATGGATCGTAGTGAGCGCACGAAGCTTACTGCCTTCTTCGACATATGTGCGAGTAGAGCGCCCGAAGACCAGGTGTAGCTAAGACAATTGTGTATCAGGATGTGCCGAAGTACTTTAGATGGGACAAACACAAGATATGGGTCCGCCGCAAAAAGTATCAAGCTGCACTAGGACGAATGATTCACGTGTCTCCGCGAGATGAGGAGAGGTTCTACTTACGCGTCTTGCTATGCCATCGCAAAGGACCTACTTCTTTCCAGGATATCCGGACTGTGGATAACGTCGTATGTGGATCGTATAAGGATGCCGCGTTACGTCTAGGATATCTCGAGAATGATGGGGAGTGGGCAGCCTGTATGGAGGAAGCCGCGACGTTCCAGATGGCGTATCAACTGCGTCAGCTATTTGCTACGCTGTTAGTATACTCTCAGGTTGGGCAGGTGCGTCAGCTATGGGATAATTACTACGGAGCATTGTCTGAGGATTTCCACCGTCGATTCCGCGCCATGGAAGGCCAGGCGAGGGACGACGTGGTGATGTTTAACACGCTCAAGAGTCTGAACGAGTTGCTTCAAATGAGTGGGAAAGCGGTACATGAGTTTGACCTTCCACAACTTGCCGATTTCCTGATCTGCTTCTTCGAGACGCTCTCAGACCAACAACAGTTTGATTGACCGCGAGACCATGGCGTATGACTATCACATGCTTCAAGAAATTGTGGAGCATGAGGATGGACTTAATGAAGGTCAACAAGCTATCTACGCGAAAGTCATGGCGGCTGTCGATGGATCTTCAGAAGGCACCAAGTTATTTTTTCTCTATGGACCTGGTGGTACTGGAAAATCAACCTTGCTCAAGCACATCCTGGCAAAAGTTCGTTTGTCTGGGAAAATTGCCATTGCGGTAGCTTCGAGTGGAATTGCCGCACTTCTACTAATGGGTGGTCGCACTGCACATTCTACCTTTCGAATCCCGCTAAAGCTGAATGCGGAGTCTACGTGTGCGATCAATAAGAACTCCGCCCTGAAGGAACTTATCAAGATGGCCAGTTTAATTATCTGGGACGAAGCTCCGATGGCCCATCGTCACGCTTTTGAGGCTGTGGACCGTTCGCTACGGGATATCTTGGACATCGATGAACCATTTGGCGGGAAAGTGGTCGTCCTTTCAGGAGATTTCAGACAAATTCTACCGGTGGTAGTGCAGGGAACGCCTGCCGATACCATCGACGCGTGTCTAAAGTCTTCGGAGTTGTGGAGCAAATTCGAACAAGTTCATCTTACGGAGAACATGCGTGTGAGGTCGGCTGCGAATGAAACGACAGCGGAAGAACTGGCAGCATTCTCTGAGTTTCTCCTTCAAGTGGGCGAAGGAAGGCACCAAGTGAATGCTGGACTTGGACCAGATTTCATCAAGATCCCGAACGACATGTTGATTGAGAGCGAACCGGAGGAAGAGCCGGAAGAAGAAGATGAAGAGGTTCGGCCTGGCACCACTCCCAGAGGCATGCGACGCATCATTGACGAGATGTATGCAGACATTAATAACCCTGAGATCGCCACGGATGAGTACTTTGCCAACCGAACGATATTGACGACTACGAACATGATCGTGCAGCGTATCAACGAAGCTGTTTCTCAGAAGCTGGAAGGTGACGCCCAGGAGTATTTGTCCAACGATTCAGTGGATAATGACGGTGACGCTGATTACTTTGAGCCTGAACTCCTGCATTCAGTGAATATGAACGGAATCCCGCCGCACAAACTAACTCTGAAGAAGGGTGCGCTGATCATGATGATGCGCAACCTGAATCCCAATCTTGGACTGTGCAACGGAACGCGCCTCCGTGTTGTGGAGCTGAAACCTCACGTGATCCATGCGACCATCATGACAGGGAACGCCACGGCCAGCATGTGTTCATTCCGCGGATTGTGTTCCTCAGTGACGGGGACACGCGTGAGTTCCCCTTCCGTCTACGTCGTAAGCAGTTCCCAGTGCAACCAGCGTTTGCGATGACAATCAACAAGGCCCAAGGACAAACGGTACAAAATCTCGGACTATACTTGGCGACTCCTTGCTTCTCGCACGGACAGCTGTACGTGGCGTTATCGAGAGTGACAGCGCGGTCGAGACTCAAGGTGATGATCGAGTATCCTGACCAGGTGGACGCCGATGGAGTGTACACACAGAATATTGTTTACCGACAGATATTCGAGATGTAAGCAAGAGGAAGAAGGAGATCACTGCATTTTTCATAACAACAAATACATGTTCACTGTGCATATGAAACACTGTGTATGTTTTTGTCCCCTCCGAGCGAAGCGAGGGCAGGGGCTACAGAGTAGTAGGGCGAGCTGGAACAGCGAGCACTACGGGTTGGGACCTAACACATACACACCGCCCGCAAAGCGGGCGGCACTCGGCTAGTCTCTACTCTCTAGGCTAGTGCGGCGTCTGTGTGTCCGTTGTGTGTCTGTTCAACGTCTTAGCGCATAAACCTGCGTAGCTACCTGTCTCGCAATTTTGTACATGTACGTATTCTATTCTGTATTTTCCCATGGTGTAGCCTATCCCTATGTTCCAGACTGCTCTCAGGAATGCCAAAATTACAAATATAGCCCACTAATGATAACCCTCTCAATGGCCTCTGATTGGTCCGCACACTAGGCCACAAAATTTTCATTGGACAAATCTCAACACAGTAGGCTAGTCCCGTGTCTGTGTGTCTGTGTGTGTGTTCAACGTCTTAGCGCATAAACCTGCGTAGCTACCTGTCTCTCCATTTCGTACATGTACGTATTCTATACTGTATTTTCTCATGGTGTAGCCTATCCCTACGTTCTAGACTGCTCTCAGGAATGCCAAAATTACAAATATAGCCCACTAATGATAACCCTCTCAATGGCCTCTGATTGGTCCGCACACCCGGCCACAAAATATTTAATTGGACAAACTTAAGCAAAGTACGATTAAAATGCTGAGCTGCCCCGCTTTACAGACCGGTGATTGGCTAAAATACATCCTACCGAGCGAAGCGAAGGTAGCCCCTCGGCCAACTGGCGCGCGCCGAAGGTGTGGCGCCGGTGGTGAGTAGTGGGGCGAACTGGAACAGTGAGCCCCACGGGTTTCAACCAAACACATACAAACCGCCCGCAAAAGCGGCCGGCACTCGGCTAAAATTGCTTCGATAAGTACGAAATATTAGCTGCGAGCTCGCAGCCCCCACTGGTGATTGGCTAAAATACATCCTACCGAGCGAAGCGAAGGTAGCACCTCGGCCAACTGGCGCGCGCCGAAGGTGTGGCGCCGGTGGTGAGTAGTGGAGCGAACTGGAACAGTGAGCACCACGGGTTTTAACCAAACACATACAAACCGCCCGCAAAAGCGGGCGGCACTCGGCTATCGTAAAAAATGAGGAGGGCATGGTGTCCGTCCGTCAAACGGATCACCATATCGATTTTAGCCAATTATATGTTTTAAATATTTTTAACCAATTAGTTGCTGCCGAGCGCGGCTACAAAGCACTTTTCAGCTAATTTTGCTTTTTATTTACTTTTTACTTTATTTGTTTTTACTTTTATACGCCAACCGGCGCGCGCCGAAGGTGTGGCGCCGATGGTGAGTAGTGGGGCGAACTGGAACAGTGAGCCCCACGGCAAACACATACGAACCGCCCGCAAAAGCGGGCGGCACTCGGCTAAATTGCTTCGATAAGTACGAAATAATAGCTGCGAGCTCGCAGCCCCCACTGGTGATTGGCTAAAATACATCCTACCGAGCGAAGCGAAGGTAGCCCCTCGGCCAACTGGCGCGCGCCGAAGGTGTGGCGCCGATGGTGAGTAGTGGGGCGAACTGGAACAGTGAGCACCACGGGTTTCAACCAAACACATACACACCGCCCGCAAAAGCGGGCGGCACTCGGCTAAATTGCTTCGATAAGTACGAAATAATAGCTGCGAGCTCGCAGCCCCCACTGGTGATTGGCTAAAATACATCCTACCGAGCGAAGCGAAGGTAGCACCTAGTCCAACTGGCGCGCGCCGAAGGTGTGGCGCCGATGGTGAGTAGTGGGGCGAATCTGGAACTGTGAGCCCCACGGGTTTCGACAAAACACATACAACCCGCCCGCAAAAGCGGGCGGCACTCGGCTAAATTGCTTCGATAAGTACGAAATAATAGCTGCGAGCTCGCAGCCCCCACTGGTGATTGGCTAAAATACATCCTACCGAGCGAAGCGAAGGTAGCACCTAGGCCAACTGGCGCGCGCCGAAGGTGTGGCGCCGATGGTGAGTAGTGGGGCGAACTGGAACAGTGAGCACCACGGGTTTCAACCAAACACATACACACCGCCCGCAAAAGCGGGCGGCACTCGGCTAAATTGCTTCGATAAGTACGAAATAATAGCTGCGAGCTCGCAGCCCCCACTGGTGATTGGCTAAAATACATCCTACCGAGCGAAGCGAAGGTAGCACCTAGGCCAACTGGCGCGCGCCGAAGGTGTGGCGCCGATGGTGAGTAGTGGGGCGAACTGGAACAGTGAGCACCACGGGTTTCAACCAAACACATACACACCGCCCGCAAAAGCGGGCGGCACTCGGCTAAATTGCTTCGATAAGTACGAAATAATAGCTGCGAGCTCGCAGCCCCCACTGGTGATTGGCTAAAATACATCCTACCGAGCGAAGCGAAGGTAGCACCTAGGCCAACTGGCGCGCGCCGAAGGTGTGGCGCCGATGGTGAGTAGTGGGGCGAACTGGAACAGTGAGCACCACGGGTTTCAACCAAACACATACACACCGCCCGCAAAAGCGGGCGGCACTCGGCTAAATTGCTTCGATAAGTACGAAATAATAGCTGCGAGCTCGCAGCCCCCACTGGTGATTGGCTAAAATACATCCTACCGAGCGAAGCGAAGGTAGCACCTAGGCCAACTGGCGCGCGCCGAAGGTGTGGCGCCGATGGTGAGTAGTGGGGCGAACTGGAACAGTGAGCACCACGGGTTTCAACCAAACACATACAAACCGCCCGCAAAAGCGGGCGGCACTCAGCTAAATTGCTTCGATAAGTACGAAATAATAGCTGCGAGCTCGCAGCCCCCACTGGTGATTGGCTAAAATACATCCTACCGAGCGAAGCGAAGGTAGCACCTCGGCCAACTGGCGCGCGCCGAAGGTGTGGCGCCGATGGTGAGTAGTGGGGCGAACTGGAACAGTGAGCACCACGGGTTTCAACCAAACACATACAAACCGCCCGAAAAAGCGGGCGGCACTCAGCCAAATTGGCTTCGATAAGTACGAAATAATAGGCTGCGAGCTCGCAGCCCCCACTGGTGATTGGCTAAAATACATCCTACCGAGCGAAGCGAAGGTAGCACCTCGGCCAACTGGCGCGCGCCGAAGGTGTGGCGCCGATGGTGAGTAGTGGGGCGAACTGGAACAGTGAGCACCACGGGCTTCAACCAAACACATACAAACCGCCCGCAAAGGCGGGCGGCACTCGGCTAGTCTTTACCCTCTAGGCTAGTGCGGCGTCTGTCTGTCCGTCTGTGTGCCTGTGTGTCCGTCCGCGCTGCGTTTTTTTGCTGCCGAGCGCAGCGAAGGCGGCCTCGGGATTGGCTAATATTATATTTATTCGGCTGTATTTTGATAACCTGTATTTTGTTAACGATTATTCAACTGTATTTTGTTAACGATTCTACTATTTATCGTGCGTTCGATAGTATACGTTCACCAAGAGACCACATATGTGTGGATGCGATTTTATCGACCACAAATTTTATTGGTGTCTTCGCAATCTTTACATATCCAGTAATACGACTTGCTATGCCATCGCAAAGGACCTACTTCTTTCCAGGATATCCGGACTGTGGATAACGTCGTATGTGGATCGTATCAGGATGCCGCGTTACGTCTAGGATATCTCGAGAATGATGAGGAGTGGGCAGCCTGTATGGAGGAAGCCGCGACGTTCCAGATGGCGTATCAACTGCGTCAGCTATTTGCTACGCTGTTAGTATACTCTCAGGTTGGGCAGGTGCGTGAGCTATGGGATAATTACTACGGAGCATTGTCTGATGATTTCCACCGTCGATTCCGCGCCATGAAAGGCCAAGCGAGGGACGACGTGGTGATGTTTAACACGCTCAAGAGTCTGAACGAGTTGCTTCAAATGAGTGGGAAAGCGGTACATGAGTTTGACCTTCCACAACTTGCCGATTTCCCTGATCTGCTTCTTCGAGACACACTCCAGACCAACAACAGTTTGATTGACCGCGAGACCATGGCGTATGACTATCACATGCTTCAAGAAATTGTGGAGCATGAGGATGGACTTAATGAAGGTCAACAAGCTATCTACGCGAAAGTCATGGCGGCTGTCGATGGATCTTCAGAAGGCACCAAGTTATTTTTTCTCTATGGACCTGGTGGTACTGGAAAATCAACCTTGCTCAAGCACATCCTGGCAAAAGTTCGTTTGTCTGGGAAAATTGCCATTGCGGTAGCTTCGAGTAAAATTGCCGCACTTCTACTAATGGGTGGTCGCACTGCACATTCTACCTTTCGAATCCCGCTAAAGCTGAATGCGGAGTCTACGTGTGCGATCGATAAGAACTCCGCCCTGAAGGAACCTATCAAGATGGCCAGTTTAATTATCTGGGACGAGGCTCCGATGGCCCATCGTCACGCTTTTGAGGCTGTGGACCGTTCGCTACGGGATATCTTGGACCTCGATGAACCATTTGGCGGGAAAGTGGTCGTCCTTTCAGGAGATTTCAGACAAATTCTACCAGTGGTACTGCAGGGAACGCCTGCCGATACCATCGACGCGTGTCTAAAGTCTTCGGAGTTGTGGAGCAAATTCGAACAAGTTCATCTTACGGAGAACATGCGTGTGAGGTCGGCTGCGAATGAAACGACAGCGGAAGAACTGGCAGCATTCTCAGAGTTTCTCCTTCAAGTGGGCGAAGGAAGGCACCAACTTAATGCTTGACTTGGACCAGATTTCATCAAGATCCCGAACGACATGTTGATTGAGAGCGAACCGGAGGAGGATCCGGAAGAAGAAGATGAAGAGGTTCGGCCTGGCACCACTCCAAGAGGCATGCGACGCATCATTGACGAGATGTATGCAGACATTAATAACCCTGAGATCGCCACGGATGAGTACTTTGCCAACCGAACGATATTGACGACTACGAACATGATCGTGCAGCGTATCAACGAAGCTGTTTCTCAGAAGCTGGAAGGTGACGCCCAGGAGTATTTGTCCAACGATTCAGTGGATAATGACGGTGACGCTGATTACTTTGAGCCTGAACTCCTGCATTCAGTGAATATGAACGGAATCCCGCCGCACAAACTAACTCTGAAGAAGGGTGCGCCGATCATGATGATGCGCAACCTGAATCCCAATCTTGGACTGTGCAACGGAACGCGCCTCCGTGTTGTGGAGCTGAAACCTCACGTGATCCATGCGACCATCATGACAGGGGAACGCCACGGCCAGCATGTGTTCATTCCGCGGATTGTGTTCCTCAGTGACGGGGACACGCGTGAGTTCCCCTTCCGTCTACGTCGTAAGCAGTTCCCAGTGCAACCAGCGTTTGCGATGACAATCAACAAGGCCCAAGGACAAACGGTACAAAATCTCGGACTATACTTGGCGACTCCTTGCTTCTCGCACGGACAGCTGTACGTGGCGTTATCGAGAGTGACAGCGCGGTCGAGACTCAAGGTGATGATCGAGTATCCTGACCAGGTGGACGCCGATGGAGTGTACACACAGAATATTGTTTACCGACAGATATTCGAGATGTAAGCAAGAGGAAGAAGGAGATCACTGCATTTTTCATAACAACAAATACATGTTCACTGTGCATATGAAACACTGTGTATGTTTTTGTCCCCTCCGAGCGAAGCGAGGGCAGGGGCTACAGTGTAGTAGGGCGAGCTGGAACAGCGAGCACTACGGGTTGGGACCTAACACATACACACCGCCCGCAAAGCGGGCGGCACTCGGCTAGTTATTTCTTTGACGGAATCCGTCGGACATTCGTCGGACAGCTGGATTCTCTATGACATATCATAGTTTATGTGAGTGTGTGATTGTTTACAAGGTGTATTCACAAGCTTCACTTCTTCTTCTTCGGTTGTCGAAGGAGCTTCGCAATGGTAGACCAGCTGAGCTGCCCTCTACGTCTTTTACGGGATCGCTCTGTCCTGGACTCAACAGCAACACTATCTGCGCACGCTAGGTAAACATTAGTGACATCTTCGATACTTTGACTGCGTTGGAGCAGATTCTTTGATGCTGCATCGCGCTCCAGTTTCTTCATCACAAACCGAAGGTCACTCAACGCCTTTGCTGCTTTCTGTCGGGCATGTCGCGACCGTCAAGCAGACGAAACGGAGGCCATTGCTTGACTTTATTGCCACATCTCCACAGTATCCACACCTGGCGTGTGGAGCAGTCCAGCACCTGAAAATCGGCAGGAACGCGCCGGAATTGTCCGCCCCAGAAATGAGTCAGCATGCGTTCGTTGTCTTGAATATCAGTAGTCACATCTGGTGTTTGTTGTACTGGACTTGTTAGTCGCTGTACAAGATCATTTACTCCCGTTTCTTGCAGACAGGATCTGATAGCATCATTGAGGCCATCATACGTAACAGTACCAGCGCCAATTGCTCGAGCTTCCAGTTCGCCTACAATATCCTTTACGGTTTTGACCCTGGTTGATTCAATTTTGAATAACGCCTCTACCAAGCTCTGCTTTAGCCACTTCATCTCACACAATACTGACACATGCGGGGATATTCCAGGTGGACGAATTCGAGAATTACCACTTCCATCTCCAGTTTTAACTCGTTCAAACAGTTGAAGTTGAAGTTCTGGGTCTTGGAAAAGTGGACACTCAAATAATTGGTGTTGAGGTGGCAGTGTCTTCTTCAGATAAGAGTAGTGATAGACGAGCGAAGCTAAGCAGTACTTTGCGACGAATTCCAGTCTTTCTGGTATACCAGGAAACATCAACTGAACTCCTGTTTTCACACATTTCTCGTGATACTCAAAGTGTGGAGCTAATATAGAGAATTGAGTGCTCTCTGTAGGCAGACCAGCAACCGTGCGTCCAACGTGCATATCCCCGGCTGCCTCGTAACGAAGATATGTGTTCTGCACACCTCCCAGTGACCACCCTGCTCGCAAATGAACCGCTGTCGATGATGGACACGCCGTCGAACCGGACGAGCAGAATGTAGCTGCACCTTTTCGCATGGAATGAGTGCCTAACTCTGTAGCTTTAAGTCCTTGGCGGCTTAGTTCAGCAACGACATCCTCCTGTGTCAGAATCCGCTGCAGTGACTTGCGAAAGCGCTAGTACTGGTTGTTACCAGGAAATAGTAAGTCTGTCCCATCAAAATCTGTGCATGACCAAAAGATCCCCAACGCTAGAATAGGGCAAATTTCTGGTCGCAGAGGGTTAGCATATACGTGACTGTTGTAAGTTTGACTTGAGCTAGACGAAGTAGATTGGAGACTGATGTATTATGTAGTTAGATAAAAGGCCGAATGCCTGTGTCAATATGCATGCCTCCTGTGAGGATTTTCTCAACTTCCCGTACTCCTACGTCCCGTACGGAGATTCCTCACCTTCTCGTGTCCTGCGAAGATACACTTCATCTCAACAGCTTCTCAGGATCTCCTGACACCTGGATCTCCGCCATCTTCCGACACTCCTTCCCGCGACGTCATCCTGTCAGCATCACCAGCTCACGAATTTCCTTGAGTCGAGGCGCTGGTAGAGCTTTCGTCAGTATGTCGGCGCGCATCCTCTTAGACTCACAGTACGCCACGGCGATTACCTTCTTTTTGACGAAGTCCTTTACGAACTTGTGGCGTGTATCGATATGCTTGGCTCTGCCGGATGTGTCCTCGCCTTCTAGTTGAGCAATAGCCGCTTGATTGTCCACGTAAAGTACCGACGGCACTCGTAACTTCAATCCAATTTCTTTTAAGCACTCCATAATACCTAGCATTTCTGCTGTAATACGTGACGCAGCTACGAACTCTGACTCCATCGTCGAGAGTGAGACACAAGCCTGCTTCTTGCAGATCCAGGAAACCACGGCACCTGCCACCATAACAACCCCACCCGTCACAGATTTTCTGTCTTCCTTATCAGATGCGTAGTCGGCATCACTAAACGCCTCCACCATCACGTCGTTGTCCGCTACGCTCTCGTCTGTGTCCATCACGAATTTCAGATGCTTCGTGCCCTTCAAGTATCTTGCGATTCGTTTTGCTAATCTCCAGTCGCGCTCACGTGGTGCATGTGAGTTTCTTGTAACTCGATGAACTGCAAACGAGATGTCGGGCCTCGTACATCTTGCAATCCACAGCAAACTTCCAACCAATGATTGGAAGGTTTGTGCTGTTGGGCGCCCGGGCGCTCCAGCACTTCCACTTGGCAGTAGCTCTCCAGGTTCCTCACCATCGTGGTCATCCCCGATTGGAGTTCTCACGGGGACTGCCTTATCCAGCTGGAACTTTACCAGCATATCCTCGATCACCTTTTCTTGATCCAATGTCCATCCGCTCTTGTCGTCGTAGTTGAACGAGACCCCCAGGAACTTCGACACCACTCCAAGGTCCTTCAAATCCACTACCTGCATGTCTGTGAAGAACTGGTCTACTTTAGCAACACTCGTAGCCGTCACCAGGATATCATCCACGTAAATACCCACAAGTGTCATACCATCCTTCTCATCCTTGATGTACAAACAACTGTCCGAAAAGCACTGCAGGAAACCTAGCGAGACGAGAATCGAGTGTAGCAATTGGTTCCAAAGTCTTCCAGACTGTTTTAACCCGTACAGTCCCTTTTCCAACAGCAACGCTAACTCGTACTTGGTACTCACTCCCAGCGCACGGAGCTGCTCGTCGGTAAATTCCATCCCCTTCGGAATAAGAAGCAAAATGACCAAATTTTCTTCTTTTTTCGCTTTGACGTAAGCGCTTGGTACATCGCCGTGCCGAGCTGGAACATTCCAGATTCTTGACACCACCAGAATAACTCTTCCAGAAGTCAATTCGAGAACTGCTGAAAACGTGTACGTGTAATCTACACCGTACTCCTGTTCATCGCCGCGAGCCACTAATCGTGCCTTGTACCTTTCCACCGTGCCGTCCGCATGAGTCTTCAGTTTGAACACCCACTTGGTGTGCAGAAGCTTGGCGTTCTCAGGTTTCCTCACTACTCGCCATGTTTCGTTCTGCTCGAGAGCTTCAATCTCCTCCCGAATTGCTTGTTTCCACTTGTTCGCTCGCGGATCTCGCATCGCTTGCCTATAGTTCTTGGGATCTTCTAGCACGACCGAGTTTACTCTGTCCACTGGCACATGTTTCGCTCCCATGTTGCGTGTTCTCATGCGTGTCACCGGTTCTTCTTCAGCTGGCAACTTCTCATCGTCAGCATTACCAGCTCCTTCCACTTCGTCAGCTTCTTCATGTCTTGAAGCTTGGTTCTTATTCTTGTTCTTCTTCTTTCTGGATTTATCTTTCTTCGAGTTGGTCTTGTTTGTCGTCTTCTTTTGCTTGATGACTCCTTCGCGATCTTCAACAGCTCTTTTCAACTCTGGATCCTCGCGTTCGAGCTGTAATTGCAGCTGCTCGTTCTGCTTGCTGTTCAAGGTCTCCACGTTCTTGATATGCTGAG
The DNA here is from genome assembly GCA_018806915.1 of Phytophthora colocasiae. NCBI lineage: Eukaryota > Oomycota > Peronosporomycetes > Peronosporales > Peronosporaceae > Phytophthora > Phytophthora colocasiae. The sequence continues at coordinate 401,797 of JAGKQI010000064.1, read as the reverse complement.
TAGTTATCACGATTCTGTTCTTGGGCAGGTAAACTTTGAAGCCTTTGGTTTCGTCATTCTTTCCCACGATCATCACCACTTCAGCCCTTGGTTTCCACGACTTTTTGTCAGGATCTCTGTATGCAGTGCAGGAGCTGCCGAACACCACTATCTCTGACAAATTCGGGACATTTCCGGTTAATAACTCGATGGGAGACATTCGCTTTGAGTTAGCCCGACAGGAGCTCCGATTCAGCACAAACGCCGCATATTCGACAGCATCACCCCAAAAGTAAAGAGGTAGTCCACTAGCAAACAGCATACACCTCGCAACATTCAGGATCGTCCGATGCATGCGCTCAGCTTTCCCGTTTGAGGCCTGGTTCTCTCGCTCGCTCACTTGCCGTCGGACGCCAGTCGCTTTGCAGAATGGATCCACATTTATATACTCCTTCCCGCCGTCGGTGCGGAGCACATGGATCTTGCAGTTAAATCGTTTCTCGAAATACACCAAGAATTGCTCGAAGTTCTCTGTAGCTTCCACCTTGTTCTTTGCTAGGAACACCCTCACGTAATTTGTAGAGTAGTCCACGAAATTAATCATGTATCTGTTTCCGCGTCTGTCTTTCGGAGTCATCGGGCCCTTGATATCACTCCCAATTACACTGCCAATCTTGTCGATCGGGGCATTCGTGCCGCTGTCCTTCTTACTCTGATTGTTCTTGCATTGCTTACCCTGAGCACAGGTTAAACAATTGAGTCTAGCCCTTGTGGTCAGCTTGATTCCCGAGCCAACCGCATCTGCCATCTTCTCCACTGTGTCATACGCGATATGTCCTAAGCGCTCGTGCAGTTCTAGCAGTGTAGTCTCGGTCACTGCAGTTTCCATTTCTTCACCTGCTTCTTCTACAGCCTGCATGACAGCATCTGCACGCACCTCCACTCCCATTGGTACTTCGCCCATCGCGTTCACCCACAGCACCTTATTGCGTCTGAACACCTCGAAGACTTTCATCCCAGTGTCTTCTTTCACAGCATAACTTTTTCCGTTGGTGCGCTCTAGGAATACACCTTTCTCCTCCAATATACCATAGCTAATGATATTATCTGGCAGATTCTCTCCGTAATGAACGTCCTTTAAGTCCACTACCACCTCGTTGCCGTCTACAATTGCCCGTAGCACGACAGTTCCTTTCTTGTTCACGCGAAAATGATTTCCACTCGCTGCAACGTATCGTTCGTCACAGTCAACTGCATCTCGCAGCAGCTTCTCATCTTTGACCAGATGCACACTGGAACCACTGTCCAAGATCCACCTGTTGTTTTCTTCAGCTGAACTGGTCTTCACTGCGTGGTCTCCTTAGTGCCACCACCTTTGTCCGGGCAACACCAAGCCAAATGCCCAATTTCGCCACAATTGTAGCACTTGCGAGTCTCTGTTGACGCAACTCGCGCGACAGACTCATTTGCTCGTCCACTCTGGCTACCTCGACCTCCTCCACTGGTCTGACCTCCTCGACCACGACTTCCACGTCCGCCTTGGCCGCGTATGTTGTCTTGTTTGTTCATTGTCTCTTCATACTCGATCGCAAAAGACACTAACTCGGTAGCTTGTTGCAGGTAGTCCACCCTCTGCGAGTTCAATCTGGTCAACATTGCGCTTTGTAAGTACGGAGGCGCCGACTTGCACAAGCTCTGCAAGACATGTAAATCCGAGCAGCCCGATCGTTCAGCCACGTACGTGATGTACTGATAGTGATCAGTCCAGGTCCTATTCTTATCTTTTTCTGCTGTCATCAGCTGCAGTCCTTTAGCAGCCGAAATAGTTGTCATGTAGGGTACAAGCATCCTATTCATGACGTGTTCCAGCGTCGGTGACTCCGTTGTCCATAATGGAACCATACGTTCGAAGTAAACTAGCGCAGAACCATTGAGTTTCCCGTTTAGTGCCAAAATCCTGAATTCTTCAGGCCAGTCACCGCCGCTCATCTGTTGAGCTGCCCCCAGTCGTTGTAGGAACCGCAGTCCCCATGCTTTAAAGTCTGCACCAAGTCCAGGATAAACTTCTTTCCCTGAAAACCTTTCGAAGCCTGGCCAATCGAGGTCACGTGGTTTGGGAATTTTTACACCGAAGTTCGTCGGTGGCGAGAAGTTCTCCCCGGGTGGTGATGCTATCTTCTCTTGCTGCACTTGTGGTTGCTGAGGAGCAACTGGAGTTTCCACCGGCCGAGGCGTCACCGGAGGTGGTACTGCTGCAGGCACCGAGGGCATTGGATCGTCTAGAGATCCGACTCTCATCCGGCGATCCCTCGCCTTCAAGAAGTCGGTGAATGCGCTGGAGCCTGAGAACGTGTTCTCGAAGGGCGACGGATGCGGCACCTCAGTGCGATGCTGCATCTGTTGCTGGAGCTTGGCCTGGTCCTTGATGAACTGCATCTGCTGCTTGGCTAACCCTTCGATGAGACCTTCAAGTCTATCAAGACGCTCAGAGCTCTCGCTTGAGTTCCGACTTCCCCTCCCAGGAGCACTAGATGCGCCAGAATCCGAGTGCGCCCCTTCAAACAACTCGAACGGGTCTGAAACCACGTTCGGTCCTGAATTGTCGGCATCGCGCTCGTTGCCAGGACATTGTTGTCGTGAAGCGTCGTCAAATCCGCTTGGGCTCATAACCTGTTGTAAGTTTGACTTGAGCTAGACGAAGTAGATTGGAGACTGATGTATTATGTAGTTAGATAAAAGGCCGAATGCCTGTGTCAATATGCATGCCTCCTGTGAGGATTTTCTCAACTTCCCGTACTCCTACGTCCCGTACGGAGATTCCTCACCTTCTCGTGTCCTGCGAAGATACACTTCATCTCAACAGCTTCTCAGGATCTCCTGACACCTGGATCTCCGCCATCTTCCGACAGTGACGCGGATCACGAGGGCGATCACCACCTTGATCGTTTTTCATATGGGCAAAGTAAATCTGCAAAGCGTCACCGCGCCATTCCATATGAGAGTACCGAATACCAAATGCATTAGACGACCGGCACATTAAATTCCACGCGATCATCATGTACGTATGCGAGAAAGTCATCTCTTTTGCCGGGTGAGCAAGCATCTTTTCACAGAGAAACATGTATAAATCAAACATCAGCGGGTCTTTGCCTGTCTTGACGTCACCAATGCCGTTTCCCACGTCTTTAGCCAGCTTGTTTTTTAGACCTTTGAAGTGGTTAGTCAGCTCCGACTCCAGCGTTTTAGTCATGGTAAATTCAAAATCACGGTAGAGGTTGAACAATGCTGCCCTATGTGTGTTGAACGCTGAGTAGCTGAGAGGTCAGCCGTCTCTACGTTTCAATGTCACCAGCCACATGACGAAATCTTGTTCCTGGAGGTTCGCAAAATCCAGTGGTGGTGTAGTGCGATCATGAGCGATCTTCTCCTTCACACGAGCGCGAACTTGCTGTTCTGTTTTGTCCTTCACACCACCGATCTTCTCGATGAACGCAGCAGAGACGTAGGACTTCTTGCTTAGTGCAGCCCACGCGATAAATCGACTATAGGAGTTCAGATATGTCGTTCGTGAACGTGGATTCACGGTGTTCTCACGAATTTCACATACTTCTCTTCGTAGCTTGTCCCAATCATAGCCCTCCATTCCAGTTGCGACGTTTGAGGGGAGAATCGTACTTTGCGTTGTGAGCCTCACATTCAGATAGGAAATCGCTTTTTCAGAAAATGTCAGACAGAATGTCCGACGCGAACCAACACGATGGGTACAATGTCCCACAGATTTTGGGGAATGCCCTTCATATATTGTTTAAGCCACAGGCATAGCTCCTGTTAGTGCGTGGTTCTCCTTGCTAGCAGCGTACCATGGGCACGACAGCACTTGAGTGAGGACACCCGTGTCTTTGTCCACGTGCCAGCGTAGTAGAAGCATGTTGAATGTCCGCAGTACCTTCCTGGGCAAAGCTCTAGCCAATAGCAACAGCATAACCGACGAAGCTTGATAAATGTGTTCGCCGTAGTACAAATACCCAGTGAGTAGTAGTGCCTCGACGGTCGTACATTGCTTCCCTTTGTATGTGACGTACGCCATGTCATCGCAGTCCCGGAAGAGCTTTCGGAAAGGTCCACCAATGCAATTCCGCTCGAAAGACGTGAGTCCGTCCTCGTTCAGCGAATTCTTCTTCACCTGTCCATCAGGTTTCTGAATAATAGTTGCATTCGTGTTGGGACCCGAGTTACGAGTCTGTTTGAAGCTGTTTTGGCCGGTCAACGACAACCTGGCGGAACGTACAGCGCTTTTCATCTTCGGACTGAGTCGCTTGACGATGAGTGAAGTTATTGCGGCCACGACGCCTAAACCAGCGGAGAAGATGGTGATGTAAACGATCATGTTGGTCTTGTAGACCACGCACGAGTCATTAAGGCCGCAATACTTGGCTCCTCGAGCCGAGGTCTTGCGTAGAATCTCACCATTGTTCGCGTTGATGAATTCCAGAGGCGTTTGACGCACAGAAAGCAGAATCGCAGCGACGACAGACGTGATGACGATCTGCATGGTCTCCCACGTGAGACGGAAATGGCGATCCAGTTGTTGATCTCCTGAACGAGCCTTTGCTAAGTTGACAAAGGCGTACGAGAAGGCGAAGACGCAACACGTGAGGTTCATCACCGATTCGACCGTTAACGTCCCCGTAGCCAGTCCGAGCATGTACAGATCCGAGTTGTAAATGAGGTGATACGAGATCTGAGCGAGGTAAATGACTTGCATGCGTCCATTCTGGCATCGATAAGCCCAAATTTGAGTCAACAGGACGGATTTCTTGTGTGACATCACTTGGTACAAGCTGATAATACCCATGAGCAGCATCTGCATCACTACAACTCCAGGTAAGACGCTGACAGCGACACCATCAGCATATCGACTACGGAACGTATTGAGATTCATGCCGATACGTGACGGATTGTCAGCATTGATGTAGTTGACCCATTCCCAAATGGAATTGTAGTAATTGTGGATGCAGACGTCACCCGTGCTGCACATTGGGATATCGTCGGGCGAGTGGATCATCAATCCATACGTTGACCAACGCTTGGATACCTCACAAGTATCTTCAATGTAAACGCCTGTGGTATTCACAGCACGAAGACGACATCCTCCATAATAACCTTTGAAAAGAGGCTGAAGCACAGTCTCTACAGGGTATTTCGTGGTTCCCGCCGGAGCAGACCTTGATACTGGAGGGATACTGCTCTCGAAGTTGTATGGGAACAATTTCAAAATGTCCGGAATAACAGCTAACGGGTCTTCCCCGTTGGTTTCCAGTACGAGCTTCGAACCGACCAGACTGTCATCGATTGTCACATCCGGACGGCATTCCGTGTAGTCCGGGAAGATGTTGAAGTCAATTCCAGGGATACTCGCGTAGTTGGCACTACCTTTGGCTGCTGGATACAAGAACAAGCGAGTGATCGTGTAAATGTTCCATCCAGATTCACACGGAGCTTTACCAGCCACTGCTATCTCAAGTTCACGTCGGAATTGAGGGGCAATATTGAGCTTCAACGTATTAACGACATCCAAGATATCTTGAGCGTCTCCAGCGATGCCAGCGGTCATGGAGCCCCATTCATTCACTCCACTTTGGCAATAAACTCCCTTAGCATCCAGCTTTTCACCGAGAGCGAGAGCTTCTGTACTTAAGTTGCTGAAGTCATACAAGGACAAGTCTGGCTTACGACCAGCGAAACTCTTGAACGTTGTGGCCCCGATGATAGCATCCTGCGCGAAAATACTGTATTTCACGAGACAGATCTTGTTGAGACCCAGACAACCGGTGCAGCCTCCAGCCATCACCGGGTCTTGCTCCGTGAATGCGTAGATACTTTCATCCACAAGTTTGAGGACAGTCCCACTCGTAAGGTACTTGGTCGACGTGAAAACGATGAGGAGAGCGAGCGGCCACACGACAATTCGACCAGCTACAGCTAACGCAGCCCCAAAGACCGAAGGTTGAAAGAGAACGGACCAATTCTGCTGATCTTGGTGTCGTCGTTGCTCGGCGTAGTACTCCGTCGCCCAATTTCCACTACCTCCAGCCTCCACCTTGTATTTATCACCCTTGGTCATTCCTGTTCAGCTGACACAAACAATAGTGACAAGTCATACCATTAAACGAGAGCCTTGGTCCGTTGCACAAGTCCATTTTTATCAAAGTCAAAGAGACCGAAACAGTTCAAAGGGGTTAAATCGTAGCAGTCCGCAGTATGTACGCCACCTCTGGCGCTGAAGGTCTATCATCCGGATTGTGGGCCAAACAGCGATCGGCTAATGTACGAATATCCGGCGGACAATGCGAAGAGAAGGTTGGTCGAATGACCCCCATGGCGATCTTCTGCAAGATGGCTACATTCGCAAGTGTGTTGTCATTCGGACCACGAACATCGTCGTAAGGGATTTCGTGTGTATCCAACTCGGACAGCACCACTCCAAAGCTGAAGATGTCTGCTTGCTGGTTGTAATCGTCCTTTCCAGTCAGCTCCCATCGACTTCCCATCGACTTGTGCCCACTCCTTGTGTCATTGTATTTTCCTCCGACATGATCCGTGAGACTCCGAAATCCGTCAATTTCGCTCGCATTTCCTTTGAAAGCAGGATATTACGGGATTTTAAATCTCGATGCACAACTGGGGGGATGAAGGAATGCAGATACACGAGGGCTTCGACCACATCTAGGGCAATTTGAAGCTTCCGAGCTGTCCAGGTTCGAGGCGTTTTGGGGTAAATGAGGAAGTCGCGCACATCTCCACCCACCATGTACTCGGACAACGCTTGTAGGTCTGATTCCATTGTCCAAGCTGCACCAATGAGCTTGACAATGTTCGGGTGGTCGAATGTTGCAGCTATCTTGATCTCCTCGAGGAAATTCTGTGTGGTTTGGTGTGTTTCGTGCACTTTTCTCAATCGTTTGGACGCTAGAAGCTGTGTGCTTCGATACTTAACGAGCCAAACGTCAGCGAATGCTCCACCGCCAATTTTCCTCACATCTTGGATCTCTTCGGCCTTCAACTGGATCGACAGAAGGTGTGGATCGTTCCACACTGAGACGGACGAGTTAGTAGTTCTCGATTTTTCCTGGATGCTGGGAGCTCCTTGGACTTGCTGCTTCTGCCACCGCCACACAAAAACTCCGACCGCCAGCATCGCTGCTATAGTGCCGATAATACAGCCAGCAAGTGTACCGCTGGAGTATCGACTTGGACAAGCGTATCTCTCGTAGTCGTACAGATGGCCTGGGTTGCTCTTAATACAGACGGATACGCCATGAATCCGATCAGAAGTTGCCTCACAGTCGGTAAATGGAACGAAATCTTGATCTTGGAGAAGTTTCGAAGAAAATCAACTTGCTCGCGTGTGAAGGTACGAGAAAGTGGCTGGTTGTGGCTCATTTGTCTGCTCAAAGATGTGTAATAGTGTGAGTACTTTCGGACACTTCGGAGTATATGAGTTATACGTACAACGTCTCGAGTTTGGGTAGGTGGTAAATAACTTCAGGAATGGCAGTGAACTTATTGTGGCTCAGAATCCTGTCAAACAATCACGGGGTATCAGAATCAATGCAAAGCATAAAGCATCAAGAGATAGAGTTGTTACAAGGTTTGCAGACGGGGAAAATATCCTTGGAACTTGTCCATTTCGTTGTTTTGTAGACTCCTACATGCACAATCGTACCCAAATTGTTAGATTCATTGCAGCAAATACTGATAGATCAAAACGTACAGAGATTGAAGACTGTCCGAATACCCTTCCGTGCCAACCTCTTCAATGAAGCTTGAATCCAAGTTTCTAATCACAAAAAACACAGACATTAGTCGTTAGTCCCTAACATAAGCATAGAATTCCACATAAACGTACAGATCCGAGAGTGACCGAAGCTGCAGTAGTGGGTTTGTCGGATATTCCTTCAGCAAGGCATTTTCCAGTCGAAGGTTTACTATTCCGTTCGGTAACATGGACGAAAGTCGATCAACTGAAGAAATGTTGAGATTGGAGATGTTGACGTCGATGATTTTCTTTCCAGCGATAACGAAAGTCGAATCAAAGACAACATTTTCCACTTCGCCTCGCGATAGCTTATCGGAAGTGTGTCCATCTGTAAGAATACTGCCCATATCAACGTCCACTTCAGTATATCAGTCAAAACACACAATAAACAGGATCAACATACACGTGGGTTGTGTTTGGGCTCAACACCACGGCTCCAACGGCGCTAATCTCGTTAAAACTGAAGCGGAATGTGCTGTTTCCGTCTACAGTTGCGTCCAGATACTCAACACTGGTTCTGCTTACAATGCAAGGAGTGAATTGGCCACAGTGGCCACTGCAGCTCGTCGTCAAGATATCCACCGTCGGAGTCATGATACGATGGAATTTTCACAACTGAAGTACGAAAGCAAAACTGGGTCCTGTCATCAAGATTGGCACGAGTCATGAGTCATTTAACCCACAGTACTTGGCTCCTCGTTCTGAAGTTTTACGTAAAATCTCGGAATTCTTGGTGAGAATTGCCACTAAAGGTGTTAGTTGAATAGACAACAGAATTGACCACACAGAAATGGTAATAGGAAGTTGCAAGGCTTCCCACGTGAGTCGGAAGTAGCGGTCAAGCTGTTGATCTCCTGAACGAGCTTTAATCATGTTAATCAACGAGTACGAGAAGGCGAAAAAACAACACGTGAGCTTCGCGATCGATTCTCCACTCAAAGTGCCAGTTGCCAGCCCCAACAGGTATAAATCCGAGTTGTAGTAGAAGTGGTAAGCAATTTGAGCTAGGTAAATCACTTGCATCCGTCCATTCTGGCATCGATAAGCCCAAATTTGGGTTAAAAGTACCGATCGCTTGTGTCCCATCACTTGATAAAGGCTAATAACCCCCATGAGCAGTATCTGCATCACCACAAACCAGGCAATACATTAATTCCCACAGTATCACCATACCGACTACGAAATGTATTGAGGTAGAGAGCAACTCGATCGGGATTCTCTGTTGTAACCTCAATCACTCCTTCCCATTGAGTATTGAAATAATTGTGAATACAGACGTCCTTGGTACTGCACAAGGGGATATCGTCCGGAGATTGGACCATTAACCCATACGAAGCCCAGTGTTCGGAGATTTCACATGTCGTCTCAATGAAAACACCAGTGGAATTCACTTGTCGTACGCGGCAGCCCCCGTAGTATCCCTGTAGTCGGGGTTCTAATACTGTAGCCATTTCATATTTCGTGTTAGAAGTTGGAACCACGCGAGATATTCTCTCAAACTACTCGTAAAACCGTACGGGAAAAGCGTTAAAACATCGGGAGCTTGTGCGAGGAGATCTTCGCCATTCGTGACAAATGCAAGCTTAGAATTCATGTCTACGGCGACAAATGGACGGCATTCCGTAAATTCAGGAAACACACTGAAAGTGGCAGCAGGAATTTTGCCAAACTCGCCGTTTCCAGCCCCAGTTGGATACAAAAACACTCGAGCGGTACCAAATATCGTCCACGTAGCATTACAAGTATCACCTTGGTTGACTGCAAGCTCAAGTTCACGCAAAGCCTGTGGGGCCGCATCAATTTTAAGAGTGGAGATGATCTTCAGAATCTGTTGTGGGGTACTTGTCCCCATTCGTTAATTCCACTATGACAAATGGTCCCATCAGTATCCATAGCTGCTCCAAGAGCTAAAGCTTCGGTACTTAAAGAGCTGAAGTTGTAGAGAGATTCAGTAGGTGGTTGACTGACTAATGCACCGAAAACGGGGGCAATGACAAAAGCTTTGTCACTGAATAGACTTAACTTTAGCAGAGCAATTTTACAAGGCCCAAGACATCCAGTACACCCCCCCCAGCCATTGACAAATCCCTCTCTGTGAAAGAGAAAAAAACTCTTGTTCGGTTTGATGAGAACGGCAGCGTCGGACAAATAGTTCGTAGTTACTAGGAGGAAAAATACCACCAGAGGTCCCACCAGAATCCGACCTGCAACTGCTACACAAGCTGCAAGGACAGACGGCCCTGACAGACAAAACTCCATTGACTTCTCTTCCGAGCCATCAACTGTTGGTGGTAGTACTCCAAGCCCCAGTCCGATGGAGGATCTATGCAGAGTAAATGAGGAATATTTATCACAAGAGTTAACTGCTATCACCAGGACATCTCTTCAACGGAGCTTAAGCTAGCGGTGTAGCTCCAGACAACTGGTGGTTCTCCTTGCTAGCAGTGTACCAAGTGCAGGACATGGCATGGGAAAGTGTGCCTTCATTTTCATCGACGTGCCACCGCAGAAGTAACATATTGAAGGTGCGGAGCATCTTTCTCGGTATCAACCGAGCCAACAGTAACAACATAACGGCGGAGGCCTGGTAGATATGCTCTCCGTAGTACAAGTACCCGGTCAGTAACAGAGCTTCCACGGTGATGCATCGTTTCCCGTTGTACATGACGTAGGCCATGTCATCGCAGTCTCGGAAGAGTTTCTTGAAAGGAGCTCCAATACAATTCTTCTCAAAGGTGGTTAAATGGTCGGTGGAGTGTTGAGTTTTGCCATCTGAAGCAGTCACTTTAGCTGCTAAATCTCGAGTCGATTCGCTTGTGTAAGTCCCCGCCAACGACATTCGAGCGGATCGAACTGCATTTTTCACCTTTGGGCTCAGTTTCTTCACGAGGAAAGAAGTTACCAGAGCAATAAAACCCAACAAGACGGAGATGATAGCCACAACGGAAGGCATGTTGTACGTGAACAGGACACAAGCGTCGTTCAATCCGCAGTATTTGGCTCCTCTCGTTGACGTCTTGCGTAAAACTTCGGCGTTTTCAGAGAAAATCATCACAAGTGGAGTGCGTTGAATCGACAGAAGAATGGACCCGACACAAACGGTGATGACGATCTGCATGGCTTCCCACGTTAAGCGGAAGTGGCGGTCCAGTTGTTGATCTCCCGAACGAGCTTTCACCAGGTTAACGAACGAGTAAGAGAAGGCGAAGAAGCAGCACGTGAGGTTGGCGATTGATTCTCCAGTCAAAGTGCCTGTAGCCATCCCCAACATGTACATGTCCGAGTTGTAGACGAGATGGTACGAGATCTGAGCGAGGTAAACCACTTGCATTCGCCCATTTTGGCATCGATAGGCCCAGATTTGAGTCAATAGGACCGATCGTTTGTGGGACATCACTTGGTACAAACTGATAATACCCATGAGAAGAATCTGCATCACTACGATCCCTGGTAATACACTGATCCCAACTGTATCAGCATATCGACTACGGAAGGTGTTGAGGTTCATGCCGATGCGATTGGGTTTAGCTGCTTCCTTGTAATTAACCCATTCCCATAACGAGTTGTAGTAGTTGTGGATGCACACACCTCCAGTACTGCATAAAGGAACATCATCTGGAGAATGAACCATTAACCCGTAGATTGCCCAGTGTTCATTGACTTCGCATGTATCTTCAACGTAAACTCCCGTAGTATTCACAGCTCGAACACGACACGCGCCGTAGTAACCTCGTAACAAAGGCTCAACCACTGTAGACGCTTGATAGTGAGTGTTCGACGAAGGAACTACCCTTGAAACAGCAGGTAAACTACTCGTGAAGCTGTACGGGAAAAGTGTTAAAATCTCCGGAACTGCAACCAATAAATCCTTCCCGTTGGTGGTGACGGCGATCTTCGACCCAACGAGTTTGTCGTCAATCTCCACTACTGGGCGACATTCAGTAAAATCCGGGAAGACATTCAAATCGACAGCAGGAATTTTGGCAAAGTTTTTATCTCCAACCGTGGTGGGATACTGGAAAAGTCTCGTGATCATGATCATATTCCACATTGACACACACTCACTCGCTTTGTCAATGGCAATTTCAAGTTCCCGTAGCATTTGAGGTGCTACACTGAGGTTCAGTAACTGGATGACAGTATACACTTCTTGTGCTGTTCCGGAGACTACATTGGTCGTAGATCCCCATTCGTTGTTGCCACTCTGGCAGATCGCATTGTTAGCGTCCAATTTGTCTGCAAAAGCTAGAGCTTCGGCACTTAGAGGACTGAAATCATACAGAGCTTCCGATGGACCCAAAGCGCCAAAGGCTTTAAACTCTGGAGAACTCACGAGAGCGCTACCGTTGAAGATTGTGTATTTGAGCAGGACGATCTTGCATGGCCCCAAGCAGTCAGTGCAGCCTCCAGCCATGGACAGATCGTTCTGAGTGAAGGCGAAGAAGCTATTGTCAGATTTAATGAGGACTGTAGCGTTGGATAAGTAACCGGTAGCGAAGAAGAGAAGAAGGAGAGCGAGTGGTCCGACGAGAATGCGACCAGCAATAGCTAGACATGCCATCAGCACGGAAGGTTGGCAAAGAGTACGCAATCCTTGGCTCTGGCGAACGAGATCTTGTTGATGATAATACTCCGCAGCCCAGTTCTTTCCCTGTTTGTCTCCGGGGTCGTGCATCTTGAGTCAGCGATTTCTTTTCTGGCGTTTTCCTGGTGAATGTGGTGTGAGTGAGCAGGATAAAAACAGTTTAACTTTGCTCCTTCTCAAGCTTCTGAATTAGATTTTCTCACGATTTCCAATGTGTTCGTATCCTGTTCAGGTTAACTTCCCATTGCAGCATGGTGTTTTGCCATGAGGTATTCACCCGCAAGTACTGGAGGGTATTTAGCCGGGTTTTCAGGTGATTGGCAAGTTGAGATGCACTGCACAAGTGTATCAGCGTTGATATTGTGGAAGAAGGCAATGGATTGACGGCGGTTGTTCTTGGATCCGGATGGTGGATTGATCACTCGATGCATGGTAGAACGCCACTGATCGTTCGTCCAGTGCTGCATGAGATCGCCCAGGTTGACCACGTACGAGTTGGGAGGAGCTTTAACACTGTGCCACTCGCCCTGAAGATCTTTAACCTGTAGCCCTCCAGGAGCATCATCCACCGCCAAGATCGTCAAACTACCGTAGTCCGTATGCGCTGACGCTCGGATCTGCTCCGTTCCGGGCTCCTGGTCTTGATGCGGGTAATTCCTACAAAAAGTATAAAAACTTAGAATTTCCAGTAGATTCTTCACTCTGTCGCTTTGCACTTACAGGATCCTCAAGGATGACATGTGATTGTCAATCTTCTTGTCGAAATAGTCACCAGGAAGCTCCAACGCAAAGGCGAAGATCCTCATCATGACCACTGCCAGTTTCTCCACATTACGGTAGTATGAGATCATCGTGTGCTTAAACCCCTCTGGTCCTTCCGGCCATCGAGCAGGTAAATTGGGTTCTCGTCCCTCCGGTCCTACACACACTTGAAATGTCTCTTTCAAGTCCGGAAGAGCTTTCCCACCGTCCTTTTCGATCGAATTGGACAGTATTTCCGCACTTTCGTAGCCGTAAGGGTACTCCGGTGTCATGGAAACCCTTTTCTTGACGTCCGTTGGTTGGTCGAAATAATCTTTTGCAGCTCGAAAAGCATCAGCAATGGTGGTCGGAGCGATTCCGTGGCCTGTGACGACCAAGAAGCCGACGTTTCGGCAGGCGTCGGACACTTGAGAGACGATTGCGTCTCGCCCAACGTTGGGGCTGGGGCTTTCGCTCACGAACGGGGAAATATCGATGATAGGAACAATCATTATGAGTCTTGGAGAATCGTAGAATGGACGCCTTCCATATATAGCTTATCCGCCCGACATATCTGCAGCAGCTAAGTTAGACTTAGAAAAGATATATGCCGGCTTATCTCTCGGAGGTGCCACCGTAAATGCTGTAGATCTTCATCTCATGTCCCGCTAATGCTGTCCTACTTCAATAGTAAAGCTCTAATTAAAAAAAGTGTACCCGACACTTTACCAAGGACACAGAACCCGCTCTCTCTTGAATATCGCTCACTTCGAAATTTGCAGTTGCTAATGGAGAGGCAGACCGAGGAAATGGACACTCTGCTGGTGCTAGGCGCAGCATTCTCTCAGCAGGACACGAGGCTGAGCGAGGTCAGGAGGGAGGTGTTCGACGCCCTGCTCGCAGATGAATGGAGGATCGCGATGCGGAGCCGTCACTACTTGACCAACCAGTGCCTGGATCCGCCAAGCGAGGGCGCTTGGATGATCATGTACACGTTATCGACAATAACGTCAACTTTTTTGAATGCAACAAGTTTGACGAGGTGAGTACCCAAAGTGAAAACTGCCAGCCCGTGTTTCCTTTGCAAAGCCTACCAAGGAGAGCAGTCCCCGTGATTCACCGTCGATCTTGAAAAGATGCGGAGAACTTCAACATGGCTTGGCGCGAAACCTGCGTGCGCAAATGCCATCTAGCACAAGGACGGATACCTTCGTGCGCGGAGCACCACTCAATCTTCGCGCCAAAGCTCAAAGAGCACGTACTACAACCTCCAGCAGGATCTTTGCAGCTATAAACTTCGTACTCCTCCTCCTCCGCGATGTCGTGTAGCGCGTGTCAGTCGCTAACAGGTTGATTTGAAGGCCCTACAGTAGATAACGAACAGCAACAACTTCAACAAATGTCAACAAATGTGTACTACTTATACTCATTTAGAATCTCACTCGTCTGTATACATGGACATTCTGTTCTCGCTGCAGGTAGCTCTCCTACGGGTCTTCTTCATCTTGGTAGTCTTGGTGACGGCAACCATCAAGTCCACAGCGACACACGAACCACAGATCGTCGCCGTAGTCGACAGAAACCTCTTCACCGCGCTTGATAAAGCGTGTACTTGCCACAACCACAGTTGTACAACGCCATTACGCATTTCTTCGCTTGTGGGTGCTTGAGAGACCGAGGTGGCGTTAGGAGCACGGGAGATGACGTTGTCGGACTTCTACGCGGACGTGGCCCCGGTGATGGTCTTGTTTGTGGGGGAGGCGTGTCTGGTCGGGGCTTATTCCACGGCTTGGACTTGTGTGGTTCCGATTCGGAACATGGCGGGGTCTGCGTCTCGGCATCACTGCAGATTTCACATTCAGTCGTCGGGATATTGGGCTGCGTGTTGTCGTCGCTGGATGTATCAACGATACAGCGCGACTTCCAGTGACTGGAGGGGTGCACAAGACGCACCATAATCCTTGCGCGGATATAACACTCTAGTAGTAGCTATTTCCATTTTAGCATCGAAAAGAAAACAACGGAAAGGTACACACATGCACTTACCTTCGCGTTTAGAGGCAGATTTCAAACTGAATGAAAGTCAAGGCTGTCGGAAGATATATGTCCTCAGCAGAGTGAAGGCTGCATATTAGGAGTGATGATCATCATAGACTATACAAACATCAAGTACACCAGCTAAGATGGCTACACAGCATAGTTCTAGGGTTAGGTGATTCTATTGAGACGATATCTACGACTCCGTGAGATGTATGCCGACATAGGCCCCGACATATCTGCTGCAGATATGTCGGGCGGATAAGCTATATATGGAAGGCGTCCAATGGATGGGGTGGAGAAGGATATCCCGACGGTTGTGATCAAGTGGTGACTAACCGGGTACGTTGAAGTAGAATGTTACGCGAAGGTTGTCCAAAGGAGTGTTGCTAAACAGTTGAAACCTTTTTGTTTTATTAACCCCCCAAGCCCGAAGGAAAAAAATTGCGCCCATCGACTGAACTATCGTGTATAGAAGGGGTAGGGTTTTGCTACTAAATCAAAGATAAAACTTATCCTGTCCGGTTACAAAACTCATGCGAACCCCCACCCCTTGATGTGGGTAGCGTTGCTATCGTGTCCCGATGTACTTATCATGTGCGGTGAATGGACATTATACAGGGTATGTGCGATCTATCATGTCCAGAGCGGCGAGAGAAATGTCAGTAGAAATAGAGACCATGCGCTCATGTGAAAGAGACATTGCTATTTTTGTCGATATTTAGACTCACAAATCAGTGCTCAATGCGTATATTCAAACCAAGTCAAAATCTCTACGCTTCCAGCAATCGTTGATGGCGTGACCGCCTTACCGCCAGCATTCAGGGATTGCTGGCATCTGCAGCCACTCGACGGCGTCGTGGCGTCCCATCGTTGTCAGACACTTCCCCACCGTCCGTCACTCGCACGCGCACTATCTTCTTCTTGTTCTTGTCAGGCACAACTTGAGTGTCCAGACCTTTCCGACCTGTCACCACGGTCCCAACGCTATAAGTAGCTCCAATGCTAGCGGGATGGAAGTGTAGAAGCGATCCATGACGATGAGTCGCATTGTGTTAGGCCGCTCGTTTCCAAAAGCCGCACGCAGATTGCGCACTACCGCCACAGGACCAGTTCTCTCTTCACGCAGTGATACGCCGTTTATTGTTCCTTCTTTACCTAAGTAAGCTTCAAACCTGTACCATACAAGATAGCAGGAACACGTATCAGTATTAGACACGATAACAGACTTTAGTTGTCAAAAAAAAAAAACGAGCGTGTCAGCAGACACGCCCGTGTACCTTCCGAATGCAGTAAGCAGTGTACGAACAGCACAGCATAAACAGCTTAGTACCGTATTCGTGCGGCTTGTCCTTCATATACACTCGCATACAGTTGAACGACGATCTCGACGGTAACATAGCTTCGCCGAAAGCCATGATAGGGGGTGGTTTGTAGCAAAATCTTTCCACTGACGCGGTATCATGAAGTAGAACAGTGCATTCACGGGGCTAGTGGCGGCGGCCAAAGCTTCCTCACTGGGACCGTATAAACCATCAAAAAGGTCCGGGTAGTCGTCTTGCATTGCATGTGGTTGGCGAGCCTCGTATGGGCCTTCCATATAGGGAAAAGGCAGCTGAGCTCCAAACTCCACGTCTTGTTTATTACTGAACCCGTCATCGTTCTCTCCCTACGACTCTAGCGCGGCGTAGTCTGGCAACAAGCTACCAGCCTTTGTGACGTTGATATCTGCTGATATAATACAGGTTAGAAATTGTTATCGTGTACACTAAACTTGTATCAGACACGATATCAAACCTGTTGACGTGGGATTCTACAGACTCGAAGTCTTCAGCAGACTCTTCTTCGCTTGCAATAGCGGAGTCGCCACCACTATCACTGTTCGATATATGAAGTGATGTGGGGTCCATTCGTGTCTCCGTATCGTCGTCGGAAGCAACTTCTGCAAAGGCTGCATCCAAGTTGCGTTGCTCTTGCGTACGGTTACCTGTAACCACAGCTAAACAAACACATCCGTGAAAACTAAGCCTCAAACATCACGTAATCAATAGCGCGCGTACCATTGCTTACGGGTGCTTGTGGCGTTGCGATAGGAGAAGAACGGCAGGGCTAACCGATGGTGCCGTACACGATACAAGAAATATGTTAACATCTATCGTACTTGATAAGTAGGAATGAAAATTATACCTTGGTCTTCGAAACCAGCCGACTCTTGTCCTCGGTGTCCCAGCTCGGTAGTGTAATTCGTTGAATAAGTCGATGCCAGGCGTTGTCCGACATCTAGAATATCGGGATTGTTAGTATTTGGACGCGTGACAACATAAATCACACGCATTACCGTCACTTCCACCACGAGTTTGGCTGTTTGAGGGCTGCTCTGTGGTCTTCTCTGTTTCCTGGCGCTCCGAATCGGCTGCATAAACACAATAGTGGTCAGAAATCAGCACATTCAGCTTTAAACGCTGCAGAATACCTTTGTCGAGCTCGTCCAGAGGGTGGCAATACGTGTGCTCGGCCTCGAGCTCCCGCGGTCGCTTTCATCCTTCCTTGAGCAACTCCGACCACCGACGGCGATACGCCGACATCTCTCTCTCCCCGCAAAATCTCGAATGACAGCCAACCGTCTGGTCTAGCGTGCCAAAAACCTTTACGTTCTAATAGAGGTACTTGGCGCGCTTCCCGTTACCTCTCTCAGCTAATATTTTGAAAATCCGTCCCATGTACACGTGCCCAGCTTTTCTGCACATGATCCCCCGTCTGCACACACATCACCTTCCCCTAGTTGACGGGAAATTTGTATGCATCCTTACAAAAACCAAGTCTAAATTCCTTATCCTGTATTAGACACGATAAGACCCTTTTCTTATCGTGGCTAATACAAGGCTTCGGGCTGGGGGTTAACCCTTTGACTACCGCTAAATTATGTGATGGTATGTACAACATATTGTCAGTAAGCAAGTAAATACAATGCTATGATTGGTTAAAATACAAAATGGACTATTGTTATTCTGGACCATTTATCTTATATTCAATATACTGTCTCTAACAAGAGCTCTATAAAAAAAATCAGTCTGGCCCTGCTACATTTTATCGCTTCAAGAGGTGACGTTTTAGCGGGAAGCTAAAATAGTCTTTGATATGCACTCTAGTCATGACGGTCTCAACTCTATAAGCCTCTCCCTATTATCGGCGTTCGCTGCTGAGCAGCTGCTGCTCCCCTCAGAGTCTGAAGCTCAGACACACCTGTGGCTCGCGCTATCCCCAGGGCTCAACAGGGCTATTTGTTCCTGAGGAACAGTTTGCTGCTGTCTAGACTCGCGATAGAGCAGCACAAGGCTGTGTTTTCTCAGAATGAGCGTTTACGGGAGCCGATCGAGCGCATGAAAGTGAGCAGAATCGTTTATTGGAGGCTCAAAGTGCTTTGGAAGCTGAAAATCTTCGGTTGATAGGGGAATTGCAAGTCAAGTCGAAGCTACTGCAGAACAAGTCACGAGCTTGGTCAAGTGCTACTGAACAATTATTGCAGCTGCAGCAAGAGGTGGCTATGATAAATCTTGACCGTAGATGATCAGTATCTACGCCTAGTGGTGAACTTAGTGAGCCTGAACAAGTTGCAATGGCGATATCAGCACGACAAAAGACCAGCAGTTCAAGTCAATAGCGACCACAGTCTGCTTCACGGTTCCCGTCACCCGAACGCAGCGTTGAGAAGCGACGTGGCTCCTTCTCCGATAAACAACTGAGTCATAGTCAAGAGAGTGATGGATATGAAGAGTTTATTGGAGTACGAGATACAATGCCCACTGAAGTACTGAAGCGCAGCTCAAGTAAAAGACTGGTGGATGCTTCTTGCTCTCCACTTCGTGTGATCATCCTTCCTGTAGTTATCGCTAATGTGTTGCCCAAGCACGAGAAAAAAATTGAGGAAGATGAGGAAGAACATGAAGAAGACCCGGAAAATGTGTCGCCACCTCCGACTTGCAAACGGGAAGATAGGGTTCCACTATCTCGAACGGCTTCACCAGTTGCCCACCTGCGAGATGTCGACTTCATCTAAACGCTCCAACGAGTGGATCTTACAGACCACGTAGTCTTTGTACGTTGGTAAACGGCAAGGTTACACGAAATCAAGTTTGAAAGTGGGGCCAAGACAGCCACTTCACGCAGAGTTCCCAGGCTGTTCCCTGCGAGGTTGAGAACTTCCAGCATCGTCAATCCCGAAACCGAGGCAAATGAGCGATGAAATTCCCTGAAAGATCAAGGTGAGTGAGTCCTTGAGAGAAAAGAGCGGAGCCGATAGAGTCTTGAGATGATTTCGAGGCATCACAAGAGTTTGCAGTTGTGTGAATACTTGCAGTCCATCCAGACGTTCGACAGCATTCCCCGATAGGTTTAGTTGTACAATATTTGTCAGTTCCGAGAGCACTTTCAGGCTTTTGAGAGGTTCCTCGAATTAGTACTAAGATCCAAAACCTGTACTTCACTCGGAGTTTGTCTTAGAGAAAGACACGCGAGATTTACGAGTTCTCGATCACTTGACAACGAAATGGAGTTCGAATTGCTCGGAAAATCCCCAAATGAACTCCGTGAGCCCAAATACTGTGTAGTGGTCATCCAACTGAAGTTGGAATCGAAAGTGATCCGTTGCTACTTACTTGATCTTCGTCTTCACTGTAATTTGCAGATAATGCTCCATCGTCCACTGGTGGGGTAGTGATCGTGATAGGTAGATCCACAGCCGACTCAGAATACGTAACAGGCGGACTGAGAAATTCATTCCGGTTCCTCCTTGCCTCATTATCAGGCACATTCTGTGACTCACAGCC
Organism: Phytophthora colocasiae; assembly: GCA_018806915.1. Classification (NCBI taxonomy): domain Eukaryota; phylum Oomycota; class Peronosporomycetes; order Peronosporales; family Peronosporaceae; genus Phytophthora; species Phytophthora colocasiae. The sequence goes on along the minus strand of JAGKQI010000064.1, from coordinate 381,810 downwards.
TGTACGGGTGTATCTGGCTGGTAATTTGCCAGTAGCAAAACGGATTTCTTGAAACGGACACAGTGGAGGAATCGGACAACGACTTTCACTTTTTAGACGGCTTTTCGTCTGGTAACGTAAGGTCAGCAATTGGAGTAATCGTCTCATTTTGACGGCGCCGAATCTTGTAGGGTGACTCACCAGAAGCTGATGCTGCAACGATATCAAGTGCATGGCGAACGCTTGCGGTGGCAGCGACAAACACGTCTCGAAAGTGGAATGCGGCGATACACTCGACGTGAAAACCGCGGTTGCACCCAGTGCACCCCCAACGTGATCGCAAACGTGATCGCAAACGTTTGCCGCGCATGCTGCACAGCATGCACAACAACTGGCCGTGAGTTTTAGAGGTAGAGTTCGGGGTCAAAATATGGTGAATGGCGTCTGAGCCAATAGTTCTCGCTACCGAAGACGATTTACGTTTTGCGGAGCTTCGTTTCTTCAGCTCCTCCTCTGTCAGCGCCTCCGCAATCCTACGTTTGAACTCGCGAAGGCTCACGCTGCGAACGTCTGCTGGTTTGACTACTTGGTAGAGTGCGTAAGCGTTTATCACGCACAAATCCAAAGCCCACGTGAAGATTGACATCGAGAGCCGACTTTCTTTACGACGGGTGGGGTTTGTGCTCCGCAGTTGGTCGACCCTATCGACGCCATTCATTGCCAGATTGTACGCGGTAATAATCGCTGGTAGCATGAATGTACTGCGATGCATCATCTCATTTCCCGTCCAACGTCTGATGGGATATAGGCCGTGGCAACAAGCAGCAGCTCTGGCGTCGGCGCTTGACAACGATCGTGCCGGGACAGTATCATGTAAATCATTAGTGTAGAAAATGACAACCTTCCTGTCCAGCAGGACAACATATCCCGCCTTGGATACTATGGATACAGGACCAGTGTACGTGGTTCGTGATCGTTTTGGGAGCTTCTCCTGAGCTTTTTTGTGCTCGGCCTCACGTTCCTTCCAGCCGGATTGAGGTTCGACAGCAGCCACCAACTCCCAAGAACCTCTCGGCATACTGCTAACTCGTGCAACTGCCTCTTTCAGTTCTACCTTGTTCCACCGGTCGACCAGGTTGAGCCTTACTGTCCCAAGCAACCGCGTGTCATCGTCGGTAAATCGCTGTAGCGCGGCCGCCAGGGTGTGCCTGGTGTAAAAATTGTCTGATACCATTAGACGACGGCCGGAGGGAGATATATGCACACGGGTTTGGTGGCCCATCATGGCCACCCATAACGCCGAAGGACTTCCAATTGGAACTTGGATGCCAGGAAGGCGGAGTGTGTTGTGCAACGGAGTTCGTAGAGCTGGAAACATCGCAGTGTAGCGCCCTGGTGGTGTTGTCGCGGAAGTATTTCCTGAGCCGTTGTCCCAGACACTGTGAATGTACAGTGACTTCCACCCGACTATTGTGTAGAAGCGTATAGAGTACTTGTCTGGCTTGGATGGAAGGTAGGACTTGGCCTTGGTCTTCGCTTTTGTTCTAAGACTGTTCTCATCCAGAGAACTAGCTCCGTAAGGGACTGCAATCGTGGCGAACTTCGTCTGGATATGTTTGAGTAGCGTACGACTGTGCCACAGAGGGTCATTCTCCTTTTCCGTCTCGGTAGCTACCTCATCTGGGTGGATTTTGAGGTGGCTTCTTAGCTGCTGAAAACGATTCCTGGCCATAGTGTCCGTGAAATCACTGCTACCAAGAAACCGCTTCGAACTCCAGAAATCTGACATTTCGTTGATTGAGGTGATACTCATGGCAAGTTCGAGTCCAATGTAGGCGTCCAGCTTGCTATCGGATATGTCACTTATTCCATCAGTCCTCAATGCACCATTTGTCCACTCACGAAGGGAATTCTTGAAATTCCCAGTGAGAAATAGAGCAAACAGACCCGCCTCACCACTGCGTGCATACGCTTCTCGAATTCGACCTTCTTGTAGAAGTATCAGGCCACTATCTCGCTTCAAGCGGCTAATATAGTCGTTCTCTACCCCGATGACACCAGTACCCTGCTCCATCTCGTCGTCGTTGTCTTCAAGGTCAGCGTCACCGGATTCCAGCACAATTGGTTCAGCAGGATCTCCGTGGTCTTCGTCTTCACTCATGGTGTTCGCTCCAAAACACAAATAAGTAAGATTGAAGAATGAATACTTCAAGTACCGCGTGTATCCAGTGGCGTGAATATACTGCTTCTACGGCTACTGCATCCACCGAGTTGGACAACCATCCCAGGCAAGGATTATCTGCCAAACGACAAAAGTTCTAATGCACCAAGACAGTAAACTTGTTGCATTTATTTACATTGCTATCAACAACTACTACTATAGTACTACATGTACATGTAACAAAGCTCTAGATAGGGCACACACATCGTGGCATCAAGGATAGAAGCGAACTGCGATGCTCTTAGCCAGCCATATTCAGCGATGTGGTTATCCGATCCTCGAGGCTTATCGGTCGCCTTCGTTGCAGCCAACGTCGAGGACAGTGGACGCCTCTTCGTTCTTGTCGGATTTCTTGACGAGCAACGCACGTCTCAAGGCATTGGCTGTCTGCACGTCCATAAACCGTAAACGCTCGAGCACAGGGTTGAAGCTGTAGTACGCATTGAAGTTGCCCAGCACGTGTCCTTCAGCGTCCGAAGCCATGTTGCAGAGTCCCGTTATTATGCAGTTCTCAACTGCGAACCCCACTGGTCATTGGTATTTAACTCTTCGAGACCCAAGGCACAGGAAACTTGCGCTTTGGTTCGCGTCGTTGAACGCTCACCACACGTCTGCGTTATCCCGCTGTCAGCACAAGCGTACAGACTGCAGTCAGTACGGCTGAGGTTTCCACTGGCGCAACGTAGTGTTCAACCAGAAACGCCTGCAGTTAACGTACACTTTCTTCGACCGTCTGCCACGTGACGGGGCGTTGGAGTTCGACTACGTCTCGCCGATCCGTCCCGAAGATAAATGCGTTGGCGACATTCCCTTGGAGTCTCAAGACGGAGCAGAAAGCGACCATACTATCATGACGGACGACGAACTGGCCGCTCTACTGGCTCAAGTAGGCGCTGAGGTGTGCGCGATTTACGTCCCCGTGCACAAACGGCAGAACCTCAAGTACCATTTGGTGCTTTTCCACCTTGCTATTGCGTATCGACGGGTGATAACACGGCAAGCTCACCACGTTCTTCAGCATTTCCCAAAGAATTACGAATCTGGTCGACTCAGGGCGTTGGTACCGATGCATCATGCGATTGTTGACTTGGAATGTTTTGGAGAACTGTTGGAGCGACTGGCCGTGACGGATCGAAGCCGAGTGTATATGACGTTGGGATATCTCAATACTGTCATGTCTTTGGCTGTTGACATGGACTTTGAAGTGGATTTCACCCACGAAGATGAGAAAATGCTACTCCGAGCTCTGGTGGATCTCTCCATTGCCTGTCCGATGGACATGCTTCGCATTGACAGCAGGTTCAGGATGCGGTAGCGTTCGGGTTCTCCGAGCCAGCAGCGTTCTAGTGGTGCATGCGGGTGTCAGCACGGATGAGGATGTAGCGGTCGTAGGAGCAGCAGGTGTGAAAGCCAAGGTGGTCGAGCATGGCGGTGTGCACGGTCCAAGGCGATGGGGGCGGCCGAACTTTGGTGGGTCGGTTGTGCTCGGAAGAGCAAATTGGAAAATGACAATTCGGAACTGGGGATCGTTTTGGCGCCAAACGTATGAAGTATCTGGTGGCGCCAACCGGAGGTTCAAAGTTGCGCTTTCGCGCCAAAACCAATTTCAAACGCAACCAGCTTCAACCAGCTAAACCAACTTCAAGCGCAAGCTGTAGCCAGCGATTTCGCGCAAAACAAACTTCAAGGCTACCGACCAGCTCCATTGGAGCACTGCTGATTCAACCAGTGCCACTGAAATGCTAGTTCAATCATTGAACTTCAATGCATATCGTTGCATCCCCGCCGGTACCGGGCATGTTTGGATACGATCTAATTACCCACTGACGAACGTCTGTCACGGGTTGGCCAAAGCGGCGTGTAGGAAACCTTATATGAATTCATCATTATTTTCGTACTACATTTTGCGATTGTTTTAGTATCAACTCTAGAATAGTACGACGTGCCTGGCTAGTTCGTTCAAACGAAAATATTCACATTGGTAGCTCTACCATCCTATTCAAGTCACCACCAGCTCGCCATAACCAGTCGTAGCTCTGATGACTACAGCTATACGGGTACTCATGTAGAGATAAACCCAACCATGCCCTCGTTTACCTGACAATCTCTTCTATTGATAATATCTATTTGATGAAGAACCATTTGAGCACTGTTGCTCATCTAATACCCAAACTTCCTATCCGAAATCCGACAAAACTAGGAAACGCATATCAACGGTAAAGCCATTCCATCAAGCACGTTCCTACCAGTTACATGTGAGTCCGGGTAAAATGCTAGGTAGTGCCAGTTGATAAACTGTTGGCGACTCTCGTTGTATACTGGTACGTATGAGTAAAATGCTTTTCATGGGTGGCGACGTTGTAGCCGGAGTATCCGTCGTAGTTGATGCAGTCGTAGCTGTCGGTGTAGTAGTAGAAGGAGCTTCAGTAGTGGCAACCGGAACCGTCGTAGCACTAGCCGTAGTGGACGAGTCTGTCGAAGTACCCTCGTCGGTTGTAGATGCCGATGTCGTTGTCTCGAAGTTTGTGTTAAAGTTGTAAGCAATCGAACCGGTCGAGGATGCAGCAGTGGACGTGACTGAGGTCGAGTTCGTGCTAGTGCTAGTGGTGCTAATACCCGAACTTGACCCCGAAACCGCGTACTTGGAGGTCGCGCCCGTGGACGTCGTGCTCTCTAAGGGAGCACAGTTAACGTACACCTGCCAAGTGGACGATTGAAGTGCCAACCAGTAAAATGTCAACGTACTCGTGCCGAGGCAAGCGTCACGGTCGTACGGCAGCTCAGCGGGGGCCGACGTATACTCGGCAGCACAGTCATCGTCCTGGAACACGCGAACGTCGTCGCACCAAACCTCGCATGGTCCTTCGTGTGACGAGGTGAAGCCTTCCGTGGACAGGTGAGGCCACTCAACGTACTCGTCTGGCAGCGGTTGAGCTGTTTCGTCTGGGTCGCATGATCCACAAGTCAACGTAGCGTCAGCGACGGTGATAGTGGCCAGGTCGTTGATAAGCTCCTTGAGCGAAGTGTAGGAACTGGTGTCGAAAGCAGTGGTGAAGGCAGCGGTTCCCCCACCAAACCACGGGCGGTGGAGTACTGCAGCAATGAGAAACGTGTCAGTGCCCAGCCTCCATTCCACATGCTTCCAGCCAATCGGTCAATGCCATCAAAGACGAAGATACCGCTCACAAAATGCTGCATCGCTTGAAACGAGACGGACATCCGAGATAGTTTATCCGTCGCTGCCATGAGTGCGCGGGTGTTGAACACTTGCGAGCAAGTGACTTCGAGCTGGTTCGTAGATGTAGACTATGTGATCATCCGAAGCTGTTTCAGCTGCAGCATTGCGTTCTCCATGTGTTTGATTGAGTCGTGACACCACATAATTGTCTTGGTCTTTGGTTGACAGTGCCTCTGATTCCGGAGATCCAAGAAACGGCCTCCTTCTAACTTCGCCCCAAACGTCGTTGCTTTCCTCTAAGTAGTGCAAAGTTACAAGAAGGCGAGAGATCGACATTATCAAGGTAAGCCAAGATGTACTCGAGCGTCTCGGCCAGCAAAATCGTGCCTTTAGGCACTGCCGATAGCTTCTCACGGACGAGGAACGTTGTGGCTAGCTCTCGATGTACTTTATGAATGAGTTGACGGATTTCTTTCAGTGTTGCGTCCGTACAAATGTCCGTGAGAAGAAGTTCTTGATGAAGATATCACAATAGACTATACCGACGATATGCTGGGACACATTGAGGCTGGAGATAGGCAACTAACATTTCTTACAACCAGAACATCCGTCCGGAGTCAGGTCCTGGTTTGTTCCCTAAATACTAGAGCCGGACACGGGGTGAAGGCGTATCCGGTGTATTTCCTTATCATCATGGGCAACAATGTATGAGCTCAACCCAGACTTAGTTTGTGTGGTGACAAACACCCGATATTCCCCCACCTATGAGGTCTTTGGTGCTGGCAAGCACGAGTGGCTCCTCAGCGGTGTTGGCGTACGCTACTTGGACGGAGATCCACAATTGTGGGCCATAGTGATGCCACCGTCCACGAGGATACCGTCCTACGACTGGTAGCCGTTGTTCTTAGCGGTGCATACCTACACCTGCATTTCGAGTCTCAGTCGCAACTGTGAGGTCAATGTGCTGCTGAACAGCACAACTTTGGTGGGGTACAACGAGGGCGCGTTGGAAACTATCCGATGCAGACCGGAGGATACGCGATGGCTGCTGCTTTAAAGCTCAGTGCTAAGAATGTAAACTCTGGCGCCGGCACGCTATCACGGTTCATCTGCGGTGACTGCGATCCCATCTACTCCCGGAAGTAGCTGCTAGTAGTGTTTCATACTTTCACGGAGCGATTGTAGCCACTAGCGGGCTGATCATTGTCAGCGGACTGGTCGTTGTAGGGTACGCGTTGTCGACGGCGGCCTCGTTGTCGTTGGCGGACGGGTCATTGACGGCGGGACCGTGGTTGTTGGCGGTGGCGCCGTAACGGGAGGGCTCGTAGCCACTGCCGGACTTGTTGTTGTCGGCGGACGGGTCGTCGTAGGCGTTAACGTGGTTATTGGGAGTGCGATGAAAGCGATCGTGAAAAGGGGGGGGGGGGTATGTGGAAGTAGACACCTCTCTCAGTTCCTCTGTACGACAACACTTACACCACCAGAGCCGCTACGTGCCGGGCTAGTCATTCGCCAATAGATAATTGTCAATACGTATGTTATTCGTCCTCGTCCTCGTGCAGTCTGACCCACCCATTCGCCATCGGTAGCCAACTAGATGGCATTTACTGGTCTAACCCAGGTCACTGAACTTGTCGCCTAGTGATCCGGTCACCCCCATCGCCGTCAAAGTGCTAGCACAAAGGTAGTGTCGTTATGTGGGGTAAGGTAGTGGAGCAGCACCTCGACGCCTTGGTGATGATAGGTAGTACGCGAAGGCGGATGTGGAAAGCAAGCCTGTGGTGCGGTAGTAATGTTGTTGGGTAGTACAGGTCTTTTACCAAAACTATTGCCGTGCTGTGATATTGATACACAAACGTTCATACTTTAGTACTACTACGAAATATGCTACTTCAAACTCGTGCACCTCGTTTTCGGCACCCATACTACCGTATACCCTTTCTAATGCGATTTTCTCTTTGTATTAGCGATGCACTACCTCTGTGCGGAAAATAATGAGCATTTCCAATTGTATTACATCCTGTTCAGAATCTATACCTTGCAAATCTGATCCAATCTCCAATCTTCATGTGGACCTCCCCATCTGTACTTTCAAACCGGAGCGGCAATGGGCATATCTCAGGTGTCTGCCCGACGAAGTCTTCGCCACGAAGAGCGTACGCTAAATTTAGTTTAGTCCAAACGCATAGGTCCTCTGCAAATCTAATCTGGCAGAATGGTTTGAGCAGCTCAATTCCATCTCTTCCTCGCGTCATGAAGGTCGCAGTGCCGTTGCTGTCGCTGTTGGCAGCTCTACGGGAAATACAGGCGTGAAATATGCGGACGGTGACGTCCTATCAGGCGCGGGTGGAGACGTATGCGCCTGTGTGGGACGCTGACCACGAGGTGTTTGTTTCTGGCATCCCTAACTCCTTGTCTTCTGGTGGTAATTTTACTTTTAATGAACGCTATCGGGCAACGATGGACTCTGTCACTACATCCAGCATCGAAGGAGCGCTCATGTATCTGCAGCGGGATTGTATCGACCGAGGAGTGGACCCAACGGATGATTCGGTGAATTGCCAGCGGAAGAATCACGTTCCTCGGTGCAGATTGTGCAGCCTAATGCTGCATTGGCTGAATACCAGAAGCAGAGATAAATGTACCCGGAGTTCTGCCCTTTTGTAGTCATGAAAGATGGAGAATGCGTGTATGCAGATGAACAGGATGATGAAGCTGCAAGTTCTAGTGGTTTGGAGAGACAACACCCACCAGAATGCAAACCGTTCAATGGACTGGACGGTCAGCCGGACATTGGACACTGTGTGGGGGCTCACGCTTTCTCAGCAGATATGGTGGCACCATATTACGACGCTGTTTGGTTCTCGTACCCGAACAGTTGTGTGACATCGAGCTGGACCGCCAAGAGCGACACATGCCGAGACCAATACCCTGGCGGATTGTGCCCATTTGGAACGGAGCCTAATGGAGTGAAGTGCATGTTTTCATATAAGATTTTGGGTTATCTATCTATCGATCAACTGGTGGGTATCACGGAGATCAATACAATCTCGAGCGAATCTGCGCAATTTTTTTTTATAATGCTCATTCTCCAGAATTTACAGGACACTCACCTGGTGTTCCACACTTAGTGCAGGACAGAATGTCCTGAATTTTCCAAACCGAAATCATTCGACGGGTGTTGACATACTAAAACCAGCATTATTCCTGTACAGTCCATAATCTTACGTTTTGCCGAAATTGCAGGACACACTGTCCACTCTAACTTCATTGGTAGAAACTAGAATTTAATCATAACTGGTTCAGTGAAGATTTCTCGGAACAATGGAGAGTGTTACCGCTGAGCGTCTTGCAGAGCTAAAGCAGTTAGCTGAGGAGATTCGTGATAATACAGTCTGCCCAAGTTCACGTGCAGCCTACGTGAATTCCTACTCTCGCTTTATATGCTGGGTTCTTCAAAACCACAGCCCGCTTATTCAACCAGCGTTTGCAGATCGGCTTGGGACTGTTAATGGACTCTCGGAGAAGCAATTGCGAGCTCGCATTAAACCTCTCCTCACTCGGAAAATGACGAGCCCCTCGCTCCATTTTGACAACTTAGATCCAGAGGTGTTTCAGATATGGTTGCTAACCCTGCGCAAAGCGGACGGCTCGACGCTGAGCTACTCTGCTCTCAACACACACCGTGCCGGTCTCTTCAACTTGTACCGTGATTACGGGCGGAAAATGGATTCTGACATGGAGAATGAATTGTGCAGTTCTTTAAAGGTATCAAGCGAGAACTTGCTGTGACCCAAGCTCGTGGTGTTGGAAATGTGAAAGTAGGGAAGGATCCTCTCGTTTGAGCTTTTGAATTTCTTTCCTCTCACTTGATGGCACTTTCTGGGAGTGATGCAATTTTTTCTCGTGTGTATCTGATTATATCGTGGAATCTAATGTGTCGTTCAGCTAATGCTTTTGGCATCTGCCATTCCCATATCGAATGGCGCGGCGATTCGTTGAGAGTGTTTTTTGCCCATATGAAAAATGATCAGGGTGGTGAACGGCCTCGAGACCCACGGCATGTATGCAAATCCACTACAACCAACGATTTGCCCCATTCTAGCTCTTGCGATGTATTGGGCAACTACAACCTTGATGATGATAATCGATTGTTTCTGGAGTCTGATCAGTACGAACGATTTCGTAAGAGTTTACAGCGTTTGCTCGTAGACGAGCAGGTTGCTGCAGAGCTAAAAGACAAGGAGTGCATGCAGATGACCTCGAACACACTCCATGCGAAAGGGCGCTGCAACATACTGCGCGTCTGGGTCGACTGCATGTCCATCTTCTACAGCAGTGCATCTTCGTGCTGGTTGGTCGTTAGGAGGAGTTCAAACACATACTTGCGGTATGAAGCTGCAGGAGATATGCACGTGGGTCGGATCTGTCGCCGGGCTTCCTCTGGAAGCCATGAATTTGCAATTTTACCACCTCATTTCGAACAGCAAGATGAATGGGTACACCATGCGGGTAGTGATGGTGTTTCGTGGAATTCCCGAGCAGCTAGTGTTTGTAGGGGAATTTTTGCCTTGCGTCACTTGTGTACCATATACCGTTTCTACGAAGGCATCTGCCGTTATGCCACCCACTGTACGAAACAGCTCTGTTTCAAGATTCGGAATTGCAGTGAAATTATCCGATCGCGTGCGCTGTGGCTTCAGTGATCCGACGTCAAGTTTAAAAGCGACCGGTGTTCCCCTCATGTAGCCATCTTAGGTAAGATGAAAGCCGTACAAGACAGGGAATTTCGACTATTGAAAACTGGATGATGTTCGACGAAATTGTAAATGATATAGTTCGTGAGCTCGAAGAGCGAGCCATCGGTGCAAAACCGTCACATTTGAGGGTCTTCATGACGCTCTACGGAGCTGCCTACGCGAGGCTGGTATTCAGAACCAAGTAAACACGAACAACCCTTCAGAATCTCATCGCGGAATCGAAGCTAACACAGCCGAAGAAATCACCCCTCAACCCACCTTCTTTGGGCCGGACGTTTTCGTCAGATCCCTCCTGGTTTCGCTTTTCCGGAGGTTCTGTCGCGCATTTGTGGGTCTTGTGGCGCTGCGGACATGCTGAAAACAAATTCCCCATTACACTTACTCGACGGTGCAGACATGCTCAATAGAGACAATCAGAAGCGCCTCAGTGATATTCGGTATCTCATGAAAAAAATCGAGGCAATTGCAGCTGAAAGGAACTTACTAAGCACAACCCAAACTGTAGAGGAGGCGATCCATGTCTACACAGCGTGTGCATCTTCCGTTGAGGTGCCATCCACCACAGCCAGTGCCAGGAAGCGACGCAGAGGGCAGCTCGCTTGACCTTTCGATCGTTCGTCTGCATCGTATCGCTGGCAAGAATGCCAGGAGCAACAGACGACTTAGCTAGACCTCGTATTCACCCTCGGTAAAAATTGTTGTTAATCTTGTCTATTCATTGGCTGAATATCGCTGATTTCGTGTCCTGAAGAATGTCCTGCAAAATCCGTCTAAGAATCATTCTCCAGAATTTACAGGACACTCACCTGGTGTTCCACACTTAGTGCAGGACAGAATGTCCTGAATTTTCCAAACCGAAATCATTCGACGGTGTTGACATACTAAAACCAGCATTATTCCTGTACAGTCCATAATCTTACGTTTTGCCGAAAGTACAGGACACACTGTCCACTCTAACTTCATTAGTAGAAACTAGAATTTAATCATAACTGGTTCAGTGAAGATTTCTCAGAACAATGGAGAGTGTTACCGCTGAGCGTCTTGCAGAGCTAAAGCAGTTAGCTGAGGGAGATTCGTGATAATACAGTCTGCCCAAGTTCACGTGCAGCCTACGTGAATTCCTACTCTCGCTTTATATGCTGGGTTCTTTCAAAACCACAGCCCCGCTTATTCAACCAGCGTTTGCAGATCGGCTTGGGACTGTTAATGGACTCTCGGAGGAAGCAATTGCGAGCCTCGCATTAAACCTCTCTCTCACTCGGAAAAATGACGAGCCCCGCTCCATTTTGACAACTTAGATCCAGAGGTGTTTCAGACATGGTTGCTAACCCTGCGCAAAAGCGGACGGCTCGACGCTGAGCTACTCTGCTCTCAACACACCGTGCCGGTCTCTTCAACTTGTACCGTGATTACGGGCGGAAAATGGATTCTGACATGGAGAATGAATTAAAGCAGTTCTTTAAAGGTATCAAGCGAGAACTTGCTGTGACCCAAGCTCGTGGTGTTGAAATGTGAAAGTAGGGAAGGATCCTCTCCGTTTGAGCTTTGAATTTCTTTCCTCTCACTTGATGGCACTTTCTGGGAGTGATGCAATTTTTTCTCGTGTGTATCTGATTATATCGTGAATCTAATGTGTCGTTCAGCTAATGCTTTTTGGCATCTGCCATTCCCATATCGAATGGCGCGGCGATTCGTTGAGAGTGTTTTTGCCCATATGAAAATGATCAGGGTGGTGAACGGCCTCGAGACCCACGGCATGTATATGCAAATCCACTACAACCAACGATTTGCCCCATTCTAGCTCTTGCGATGTATTGGGCAACTACAACCTTTGATGATGATAATCGATTGTTTCCTGGTCTGATCAGTACGAACGATTTCGTAAGAGTTTACAGCGTTTGCTCGTAGGGCGAGCAGGTTGCTGCAGAGCTAAAAAGACAAGGAGTGCATGCAGATGACCTCGGAACACACTCCATGCGAAAAGGGCGCTGCAACATACTGCGCGTCTGGGTCGACTGCATGTCCATCTTCACAGCAGTGCATCTTCGTGCTGGTTGGTCGTTAGGAGGAGTTCAAAACACATACTTGCGGTATGAAGCTGCAGGAGATATGCACGTGGTCGGACTGTCGCCGGGCTTCCTTCTGAAGCCATGAATTTGCAATTTTACCACCTCATTTCGAACAGCAAGATGAATGGGTACACCGCGGGTAGTGATGGTGTTTCGTGGAATTCCCGAGCAGCTAGTGTTTGTAGGGGAATTTTGCCTTGCGTCACTTGTGTAACCATATACCGTTTCTACGAAGGCATCTGCCGTTATGCTACCACCCACTGTACGAAACAGCTCTGTTTCAAGATTCGGAATTGGCAGTGAAATTATCCGATCGCGTGCGCTGTGGCTTCAGTGATCCGACGTCAAGTTTAAAAGCGACCGTGTTCCCCTCATGTAGCCATCTTAGGTAAGATGAAAGCCGTACAAGACATGGGAATTTCGACTATTGAAAAACTGGATGATGTTCGACGTGAAATTGTAAATGATATAGTTCGTGAGCTCGAAGAGCGAGCCATCGGTAAAACCGTCACATTTGAGGGTCTTCATGACGCTCTACGGAGCTGCCTACGCGAGGCTGGTATTCAGAACCAAGTAAACACGAACAACCCCTTCAGAATCTCATCGCGGAATCGAAGCTAACACAGCCGAAGAAATCACCCTCAACCCACCTTCTTTTGGGCCGGACGTTTTCGTCGGATCCCTCCTGGTTTCGCTTTTCCGGAGTGTTCTGTCGCGCATTTGTGGGTCTTGTGGCGCTGCGGACATGCTGAAAAACAAATTCCCCCATTACACTTACTCGACGGTGCAGACATGCCTAACAGAGACAATCAGAAGCGCCTCAGTGATATTCGGTATCTCATGAAAAAAATCGAGGCAATTGCAGCTGAAAGGAACTTACTAAGCACAACCCAAACTGTAGAGGAGGCGATCCATGTCTACACAGCGTGTGCATCTTCCGTTGAGGTGCCATCCACCACAGCCAGTGCCAGGAAGCGACGCAGAGGGCAGCTCGCTTGGACCTCGATCGTTCGTCTGCATCGTATCGCTGACAAGAATGCCAGGAGCAACAGACGACTCTAGCTAGACCTCGTATTCACCCTCGGTAAAAATTGTTGTTAATCTTGTCTATTCATTGGCTGAATATCGCTGATTTCGTGTCCTGAAGAATGTCCTGCAAAATCCGTCTAAGAATCATTCTCCAGAATTTACAGGACACTCACCTGGTGTTCCACACTTAGTGCAGGACAGAATGTCCTGAATTTTCCAAACCGAAATCATTCGACGGGTGTTGACATACTAAAACCAGCATTATTCCTGTACAGTCCATAATCTTACGTTTTGCCGAAATTGCAGGACACACTGTCCACTCTAACTTCATTGGTAGAAACTAGAATTTAATCATAACTGGTTCAGTGAAGATTTCTCGGAACAATGGAGAGTGTTACCGCTGAGCGTCTTGCAGAGCTAAAGCAGTTAGCTTGAGGAGATTCGTGATAATACAGTCTGCCCAAGTTCACGTGCAGCCTACGTGAATTCCTACTCTCGCTTTATATGCTGGTTCTTCAAAACCACAGCCCGCTTATTCAACCAGCGTTTGCAGATCGGCTTGGGACTGTTAATGGACTCTCGAGAAGCAATTGCAGCCTGCATTAAACCTCTCCTCACTCGGAAAAATGACGAGCCCCTGCCCATTTTGACAACTTAGATCCAGAGGTGTTTGACATGGTTGCTAACCCTGCGCAAAGCGGACGGCCTGACGCTGAGCTACTCTGCTCTCAAATACACACCGTGCCGGTCTCTTCAACTTGTACCGTGATTACGGGCGGAAAATGGATTCTGACATGGAGAATGAATTAAAGCAGTTCTTTAAAGGTATCAAGCGAGAACTTGCTGTGACCCAAGCTCGTGGTGTTGGAAATGTGAAAGTAGGGAAGGATCCCCTCTCGTTTGAGCTTTTTGAATTTCTTTCCTCTCACTTGATGGCACTTTCTGGGAGTGATGCAATTTTTTCTCGTGTGTATCTGATTATATCGTGGAATCTAATGTGTCGTTCAGCTAATGCTTTTGGCATCTGCCATTCCCATATCGAATGGCGCGGCGATTCGTTGAGAGTGTTTTTTGCCCATATGAAAAATGATCAGGGTGGTGAACGGCCTCGAGACCCACGGCATGTATATGCAAATCCACTACAACCAACGATTTGCCCCATTCTAGCTCTTGCGATGTATTGGGCAACTACAACCTTTGATGATGATAATCGATTGTTTCCTGGGTCTGATCAGTACGAACGATTTCGTAAGAGTTTACAGCGTTTGCTCGTAGACGAGCAGGTTGCTGCAGAGCTAAAAAGACAAGGAGTGCATGCAGATGACCTCGGAACACACTCCATGCGAAAGGGCGCTGCAACATACTGCGCGTCTGGGTCGACTGCATGTCCATCTTCTACAGCAGTGCATCTTCGTGCTGGTTGGTCGTTAGGAGGAGTTCAAAACACATACTTGCGGTATGAAGCTGCAGGAGATATGCACGTGGGTCGGACTGTCGCCGGGCTTCCTTCTGGAAGCCATGAATTTGCAATTTTACCACCTCATTTCGAACAGCAAGATGAATGGGTACACCGCGGGGTAGTGATGGTGTTTCGTGGAATTCCCGAGCAGCTAGTGTTTGTAGGGGAATTTTGCCTTGCGTCACTTGTGTACCATATACCGTTTCTACGAAGGCATCTGCCGTTATGCCACCCACTGTACGAAACAGCTCTGTTTCAAGATTCGGAATTGCTAGTGAAATTATCCGATCGCGTGCGCTGTGGCTTCAGTGATCCGACGTCAAGTTTAAAAGCGACCGGTGTTCCCCCTCATGTAGCCATCTTAGGTAAGATGAAAGCCGCACAAGACATGGGAATTTCGACTATTGAAAAACTGGATGATGTTCGACGTGAAATTGTAAATGATATAGTTCGTGAGCTCGAAGAGCGAGCCATCGGTGCAAAAACCGTCACATTTGAGGGTCTTCATGACGCTCTACGGAGCTGCCTACGCGAGGCTGGTATTCAGAACCAAGTAAACACGAACAACCCTTCAGAATCTCATCGCGGAATCGAAGCTAACACAGCCGAAGAAATCACCCCTCAACCCACCTTCTTTGGGCCGGACGTTTTCGTCGGATCCCTCCTGGTTTCGCTTTTCCGGAGTGTTCTGTCGCGCATTTGTGGGTCTTGTGGCGCTGCGGACATGCTGAAAACAAATTCCCATTACACTTACTCGACGGTGCAGACATGCCTAATAGAGACAATCAGAAGCGCCTCAGTGATATTCGGTATCTCATGAAAAAATCGAGGCAATTGCAGCTGAAAGCGGAACTTACTAAGCACAACCCAAACTGTAGAGGAGGCGATCCATGTCTACACAGCGTGTGCATCTTCCGTTGAGGTGCCATCCACCACAGCCAGTGCCAGGAAGCGACGCAGAGGGCAGCTCGCTTGGACCTCGATCGTTCGTCTGCATCGTATCGCTGACAAGAATGCCAGGAGCAACAGACGACTCTAGCTAGACCTCGTATTCACCCTCGGTAAAAATTGTTGTTAATCTTGTCTATTCATTGGCTGAATATCGCTGATTTCGTGTCCTGAAGAATGTCCTGCAAAATCCGTCTAAGAATCATTATTTTCCGCACAGAGGTAGTAGTTTGTACTAGTAAGAACTACTACGTGTTCATGGTAAGGCATTTCTGATAACGAGACATGATACGCAAATCACGACTAAAAATTGACATGACAAATTTTGGCTGGTAAAACACGCATGGGTCCAAACGCCCGGTTACACTTCAGACTGACTACCCCGGCAAAACTCGCAGGCTGAACAACGCTTGCTGCATGGCATAGTGCGAAGGCTTTCAAAGTAACTCGCAGGATGGGCACAATACAAGACTCCAGACGACCAGCCCGGTACAACAAAGCCCATTTGTACGCTATACTGTGCCAAATCGAGAATGTACTCGATATCTGACACCAGCAACTTCACCCTCTCAATACGATCTTCAACTTGTAATGCGGTCAGTTGCGACCATCCATTCAAATCCATTACCGGTGGCGTGTTCTCCAAAAGAAGGTGTTGGTATCTCTCGATTGTGTTCATGAGCTCGTAGTGACGAGCCAAAATCATTCTCTCAAACAGCTACAAGCGAGTAGAAAACATTAATAACTGCGAATGTTCTATCACTCAGTCCATACGCACCTCTGACTCCACGAATGATCTTTGTATATAAACTCCAGCAAAGCACGGGATGTCCATTTCGGGGTCCGTCAGAGCTTTTTCTTCGATAAACTCTCGCAACTCAGCCGGCCGCATTTGTTGGACGACGTACTCGACGTGGTTACACGAACTCCCATAGCAGCGAACAAACTTCAAATGTAAGTTTAGATGCGGTCAGTTATATAAAATAAAAAATATGTATATCCATACCGATCGATTGTGGCATCCAGGCGCCACTGCTACTGGAGGGTAGAATTTGTCTCGAAACTCCCTTTCGATATCCAGCATATTTGAAACTAAATTCCAATTCAGTATATAACTGTAGTATACTACAGCAGTAGTATATATAATCTCATGGACCTCAACTTCAAACCCGATTGTGGTGGGACGTTGCTGGATTCCTCTTGCGTCAATTGGATAATGTGGAAATACCCACTCCAAACGTGCCTGATACCGGCGGGGATGCAACGATATGCATTGAAGTTCAATGATTGAACTAGCATTTCAGTGGCACTGGTTGAATCAGCAGTGCTCCAATGGAGCTGGTCGGTAGCCTTGAAGTTTGTTTTGCGCGAAATCGCTGGCTACAGCTTGCGCTTGAAGTTGGTTTAGCTGGTTGAAGCTGGTTGCGTTTGAAATTGGTTTTGGCGCGAAAGCGCAACTTTGAACCTCCGGTTGGCGCCACCAGATACTTCATACGTTTGGCGCCAAAACGATCCCCAGTTCCGAATTGTCATTTTCCAATTTGCTCTTCCGAGCACAACCGACCCACCAAAGTTCGGCCGCCCCCATCGCCTTGGACCGTGCACACCGCCATGCTCGACCACCTTGGCTTTCACACCTGCTGCTCCTACGACCGCTACATCCTCATCCGTGCTGACACCCGCATGCACCACTAGAACGCTGCTGGCTCGGAGAACCCGAACGCTACCGCATCCTGAACCTGCTGTCAATGCGAAGCATGTCCATCGGACAGGCAATGGAGAGATCCACCAGAGCTCGGAGTAGCATTTTCTCATCTTCGTGGGTGAAATCCACTTCAAAGTCCATGTCAACAGCCAAAGACATGACAGTATTGAGATATCCCAACGTCATATACACTCGGCTTCGATCCGTCACGGCCAGTCGCTCCAACAGTTCTCCAAAACATTCCAAGTCAACAATCGCATGATGCATCGGTACCAACGCCCTGAGTCGACCAGATTCGTAATTCTTTGGGAAATGCTGAAGAACGTGGTGAGCTTGCCGTGTTATCACCCGTCGATACGCAATAGCAAGGTGGAAAAGCACCAAATGGTACTTGAGGTTCTGCCGTTTGTGCACGGGGACGTAAATCGCGCACACCTCAGCGCCTACTTGAGCCAGTAGAGCGGCCAGTTCGTCGTCCGTCATGATAGTATGGTCGCTTTCTGCTCCGTCTTGAGACTCCAAGGGAATGTCGCCAACGCATTTATCTTCGGGACGGATCGGCGAGACGTAGTCGAACTCCAACGCCCCGTCACGTGGCAGACGGTCGAAGAAAGTGTACGTTAACTGCAGGCGTTTCTGGTTGAACACTACGTTGCGCCAGTGGAAACCTCGGCCGTACTGACTGCAGTCTGTACGCTTGTGCTGACAGCGGGATAACGCAGACGTGTGGTGAGCGTTCAACGACGCGAACCAAAGCGCAAGTTTCCTGTGCCTTGGGTCTCGAAGAGTTAAATTCCAATGACCAGTGGGGTTCGCAGCTGAGAACTGCATAATAACGGGACTCTGCAACATGGCTTCGGACGCTGAAGGACACGTGCTGGGCAACTTCAATGCGTACTACAGCTTCAACCCTGTGCTCGAGCGTTTACGGTTTATGGACGTGCAGACAGCCAATGCCTTGAGACGTGCGTTGCTCGTCAAGAAATCCGACAAGAACGAAGAGGCGTCCACTGTCCTCGACGTTGGCTGCAACGAAGGCGACCGATAAGCCTCGAGGATCGGATAACCACATCGCTGAATATGGCTGGCTAAGAGCATCGCAGTTCGCTTCTATCCTTGATGCCACGATGTGTGTGCCCTATCTAGAGCTTTGTTACATGTACATGTAGTACTATAGTAGTAGTTGTTGATAGCAATGTAAATAAATGCAACAAGTTTACTGTCTTGGTGCATTAGAACTTTTGTCGTTTGGCAGATAATCCTTGCCTGGGATGGTTGTCCAACTCGGTGGATGCAGTAGCCGTAGAAGCAGTGTATTCACGCCACTGGATACACGCGGTACTTGAAGTATTCATTCTTCAATCTTACTCATTTGTGTTTTGGAGCGAACACCATGAGTGAAGACGAAGACCACGGAGATCCTGCTGAACCAATTGTGCTGGAATCCGGTGACGCTGACCTTGAAGACAACGACGACGAGATGGAGCAGGGTACTGGTGTCATCGGGGTAGAGAACGACTATATTAGCCGCTTGAAGCGAGATAGTGGCCTGATACTTCTACAAGAAGGTCGAATTCGAGAAGCGTATGCACGCAGTGGTGAGGCGGGTCTGTTTGCTCTATTTCTCACTGGGAATTTCAAGAATTCCCTTCGTGAGTGGACAAATGGTGCATTGAGGACTGATGGAATAAGTGACATATCCGATAGCAAGCTGGACGCCTACATTGGACTCGAACTTGCCATGAGTATCACCTCAATCAACGAAATGTCAGATTTCTGGAGTTCGAAGCGGTTTCTTGGTAGCAGTGATTTCACGGACACTATGGCCAGGAATCGTTTTCAGCAGCTAAGAAGCCACCTCAAAATCCACCCAGATGAGGTAGCTACCGAGACGGAAAAGGAGAATGACCCTCTGTGGCACAGTCGTACGCTACTCAAACATATCCAGACGAAGTTCGCCACGATTGCAGTCCCTTACGGAGCTAGTTCTCTGGATGAGAACAGTCTTAGAACAAAAGCGAAGACCAAGGCCAAGTCCTACCTTCCATCCAAGCCAGACAAGTACGCTATACGCTTCTACACAATAGTCGGGTGGAAGTCACTAGTGTCTGGGACAACGGCTCAGGAAATACTTCCGCGACAACACCACCAGGGCGCTACACTGCGATGTTTCCAGCTCTACGAACTCCGTTGCACAACACACTCCGCCTTCCTGGCATCCAAGTTCCAATTGGAAGTCCTCACTCACCTTGACCTTCCAGGGAATTTCATCGCTCATTTGCCTCGGGCTTTTTCGGGATTGACGATACTGGAAGTTCTCAACCTCGCAGGGAACAGCCTGAGAACTCTGCGTGAAGTGGCTGTCTTGGCCCCACTTTCAAACTTGATTTCGTGTAACCTTGCAGCCAACCCATTCTGCCGTTTACCAACGTACAAAGACTACGTGGTCTGTAAGATCCACTCGTTGGAGCGTTTAGATGAAGTCGACATCTCGCAGGTGGGCAACTGGTGAAGCCGTTCGAGATAGTGGAGCCCTATCTTCCCGTTTGCAAGTCGGAGGTGGCGACACATTTTCCGGGTCTTCTTCATGTTCTTCCTCATCTTCCTCAATTTTTTTCTCGTGCTTGGGCAACACATTAGCGATAACTACAGGAAGGATGATCACACGAAGTGGAGAGCAAGAAGCATCCACCAGTCTTTTACTTGAGCTGCGCTTCAGTACTTCAGTGGGCATTGTATCTCGTACTCCAATAAACTCTTCATATCCATCACTCTCTTGACTATGACTCAGTTGTTTATCGGAGAAGGAGCCACGTCGCTTCTCAACGCTGCGTTCGGGTGACGGGAACCGTGAAGCAGACTGTGGTCGCTATTGACTTGAACTGCTGGTCTTTTGTCGTGCTGATATCGCCATTGCAACTTGTTCAGGCTCACTAAGTTCACCACTAGGCGTAGATACTGATCATCTACGGTCAAGATTTATCATAGCCACCTCTTGCTGCAGCTGCAATAATTGTTCAGTAGCACTTGACCAAGCTCGTGACTTGTTCTGCAGTAGCTTCGACTTGACTTGCAATTCCCCTATCAACCGAAGATTTTCAGCTTCCAAAGCACTTTGAGCCTCCAATAAACGATTCTGCTCACTTTCATGCGCTCGATCGGCTCCCGTAAACGCTCATTCTGAGAAAACACAGCCTTGTGCTGCTCTATCGCGAGTCTAGACAGCAGCAAACTGTTCCTCAGGAACAAATAGCCCTGTTGCCTCAAAAACTCGAGGCGCTACCAACATCCTTGACTTTTGACCTGGAAGATAATGATCCATTGGGAATGCATGATCTCAACGTTAGAACAAAATTTTCCCCTACTTTCGAAGACGACTCGGCGCGTCCAGCTTATGAAGATACAATCTCTCCAGCTTTACACAAGCGGTCATCATCTGCCAGTGCTCTCAACAACTCGGGAAGAAAATTCAGTATCGAAGCTGTGCCTGTGTACTCTTCCGGTAGTCATTCACTTCCTCCATCTCCAATTCATTCTCTGACAAAACTACGAGAATGGTATCACAAACAAAACGAATTGCGACTGAGGACTCCACCGCCTTCTCCACCCAAGAAATCAGAGTATAAAACTCGTCGACAACAGTTTGAACCATCGCCACTTGCTCCTTTTGTGGATAAAGATGTATTGGCTAGAAAGATTCAAGCACTGCAGTCCTGTAAGCAATCACGTTTGACAGAACTCCGGAATGAACAGCACCACAGCACCGCCACGTAGTTCTTAGAAGAAAACCATGCCACTACAACATTTAGATTTAGAATACTACACTATCATCTAGCATTGCAGCGCTTGTGTATCGCCTTCTGCTGTACGAGCACTACAATATCAGTACACATAAGAAGTTCATTGAGCACACATATCTAGTGACTACCTCTTTCAAGCCCGCGAGCAACGCACGTTGGTAGCTGGTAGTTTGGTTGCTGGTCAAGCCTACCGTGCTTGAGGTAGTAGTAAATCTGGTACAAAGGCTTGTAGACGTTCCCAGGACGAGGGATCTTGTATACCTGTAGTAGACGACGCCGGCTATCAACAAGACTCCTGCCGTGCGTTCTCCAGTCGCAGGGGCAGGATCGACAATGGGGGCAGTACTGCTGTTCCATGGCGGAGGCTTTGTTATTTTGGTCTGACTATTATGTCCTTCTGGGCCAGCCCTGGCTATGACACTAAGAATTGTGTTGCGTTTTAATGAGCAAAGCGTCGATTTACCCTCTGGACGGACCTACTTGCGGTCAAATTTTATTGGCTATAAATAGGAAATACGGTCATTCTACTGGCTGGACATATTGACAAAATATTGCGCATACCATTGGTCTGGTTGTCAAAGGGTTAAAGGCGGCTGTTGGAGGCCAGGAATATAGTCACGTAATCTTACATGATTTTGTCCATGATTAATCCTGTCGTATTTACTAAGATGATCATACAGTATGGGGAAGATATGAGAACACATGGGGAAGATTTGAGAAGATTCATCGAGGACGACGAAGATATTTTTGTGCGGCGGTGACGGGCACATGATTAATCCTGTTCAATCATGGTAAAATCATGAAAGTCATGTATTAACCCCTCCAGCCCGGCTGATTTTGACCTTCTTACGCTGCATTATGCAGCACAGTTATACTAGGAATTTGTATAGAACGTTGCTAAAAGGGCTTGGGGAGTGTGCACACGCTCGGCGATGGACAGGACACTGCCCGGTTAACCTGCATGTTGCAGAACAAATTGTATCCAGATGCCCCATGCAAAGCTGCATAATGCTGCAGAAGGACCGTGCAGTGTTGCACAGAGACCATGTGCAATTGGCCAGAGACCAGTCGAATATCGAGAAACCAAACTCGATTTTTTAGAAAAAGAGAAGGCATACGAAAAGCAAGTAAACCGGTTTCGCAATCAGATGATTACCGCAAACAGGTGGAAATCTGCTCATACAAAGTCCTATATACAATTTTACAGCGTTTATGTTGAGAAACATCTGATCAAGGAGTCGGGCGCTTTCTTCTGCTGATGGTCCACATGCACCATACAGGCAATGCATTATGCAGCATAAGTCCGTTGCATAATGCAGCATAAAGTGACTAGCTAGGTAAGCTACTCAGAAGCTGTATGTGTCCTCCGCTTTTTTCTTGGTGTAGGCGTTTGCTCACCGGCAGACGAGTCTTGGGGCATTTGAGGCCCTCGCACGCGCATACGAAACCGACCTGCTCTCTCCGGCGGAATCAAACGGCCGTTTTTCCAGTTACGGTGCCAAATATCCCGGCATGTTACGGCAACTCCGCGAATCTTGCGGTGCGCGCGTAGGCACAGAAAGATGGGGCCCTCCTTGTTGCACTGCGAGCAGTAAAACGTAGAAGTCTTGGCGCGCTCCTTCCCTTCCTTCAATGAAGCACACACCTTGCACGCATAACGATATCGCTTATTCTGGGTCGTTTGGTTTCGAAAACGCTGCAGCTGCCGGACGGTGTGCTCACTCTCACCATTGCTTTTTCGCAGCGGCTGGGGTTGTTCTGCTGTAGCTATTGGCTGTACGCCAAACTCGTTGCCCTCGTACATGTCAGACGCTTGAAGCTGGCACAACTGCAAATGCAATGTCTTCATGTAGGCGACGTGCGACAAAGGTTTTCCTTCCTTGTCCTTGTAGAACTGCTTGTGAATAATGTACCATTTACAATCGCCATATCGATTAGCCCAAGGGCAAGCGACTTGTAGTACTTTTGGAAACGAACTGCACGCTGCAGCGAGTAGCGCTGTAGGCGGAGCTGATCATGAACGTCCACGCCCCCCATGTAAGCATGGTAGTCTTTGATCACGCGGGGGCAGGGAACTTCATGCTGCTTGCCAGACGAATCCCGTCGAGCCACTCGATTTAGCCCCAGACTCCCACCAGTACCTAGGAAGTGTACAGGCCTTGAATCCCACCAGGATATCGCGGTCATACCGGGAACGAGCTTGGACTTTGCTATTTTGTAGGACCCCCGATCAATTTCTTTTGGTCGACTCTTCTTTTTTTTCAATGACCTCGTTGCAGTAGCCAACTCTGTTTGTCATGATCGTGCCCACGCAATAGAATCCCATCAGCAGGAGCTGTATCGCCAACGCGACCGATGTATAAAATCTATCCACGACCACCAAACGCATGCCACGCTGGTTGGATCCTGGACCAAACACTGCCAACAAATTACGCACTACTGCTGCAGGTCCGGACTTCATGTCGGGGTTATGGGCGTCACTAGCGTGTTGTTTCTTGCCACAGTACACTTCGAAGCTGAATAGATGCAGCGTAAGAATTGAAAAAACGTCAGTTTTAAACTGCATAATGCTGCATAGCAACACTTTGGGTCCAAAAAAAAAAACTCACCGTATGCAGTACGCCGTCACCGCACTGCATAGCATGAAGAGCTTTGTGCCCCACTTGTGTGGCTTGTCCTTTAGATACACGCGCATCTTGTTGAACGAGCTGCGACTGGGCAAAATAGCTTCATCAAAAGCGAGATTCGCAGGGGCGACATACCCGCGTTCAAACGTGGTCTGTAGCACGTCCACCAGTTTTCGGATCTTCCAAGCCCTGTCTCGCTTCGCTTGCTCGTGATTGTTGGGGTTGAAGTGCAGGTTACGGGATATCTGCTGAAACCGATCTCGACTAAGGAAGGCTCCAAAGGTGCCGCGAGGAATGCCACCTTCATCCGTGGTTTTCCAGTGGTTCGCGAGCTTCTCGCGATTTGTCATAATCGCGCGTGCAATGAGTAATCCAAAGAACCGACAGATCTCGTGTGGCAGAATAGTCTTCTCGTTTTGCAAGTCATGAAGAATGTCTCGTCGGGTTTTCTTTGGTAGAGAAGCGTGAGCTCGGCGCCTTTTCTTGTATCTTCGTAGTGCTTCATCCACGCGTTGAGGTATCATCTCCTTGCGATACTCGTTGGTGCACATTGCAATGTGCTGCCACAAAGGAACCGGCATGAAGTAAAAAAATAATGCCAGGGGTGATTCGCCACGCCTCAATGCATCGGATCTTGCTCCTGAGTATCCTTGCCGAAGGCCGGGATAGCTACTCGTGTTTATAACAGGCTCGTATGGCGTTTGCATGTACTCGTGCGTATCCGGTTGCACGACGTCCTCCCAGCCAGTATTTGCCATGTCCTTCAACACTTCCTTCTTCAGGTTGCCAGCGAGAATCTCTTGAACCCCACCAATGTCATCCAAAAACCGCTCGGCAAACAGGAATTCGTGCTCCACATCAGCTTCTGCATCATCATCATCGACCAACTCACCAATTTCGTGGACATCACCCGGGAAAATGTCAGCATTATCGTCATCAACAAACATGTCGTCCTTGGCTGCCTCGTCACCTGACTCCATAACCTCAAAGTCCTTCGTGTCTTCGTCTGGTGCGGTCAGGTTGAGATCATCAACTCGATCCGACATCACGTCACGGGTTGCTAAATATTCAGCATACGAGTCAAGGTAACAGTCGGCATAAGGGTTAGCATAAGGGTCGGCAAAGGGACAGCATTAGAGTTGACATAAGAGACAGCATACGAGTCAGCATACACCATCACGACAGAACGCATGTACAGACACTTACATAGCTCAGGTTGGAAGCTCTCGTCGACAGACTCAATAGTTCCCGCATCACTGACACTCCCAACAATGTCGTCGTCCACGAAGTCCTCGTCACCGTCGTCGTCGTCTACTTCATCGTCATCCTCCTCGGAGACGGCTTCGAGGTCAATCACTTCGTGCGGAGAGGTGGGGATAAGCCGTCCTCTCGCTGGGCCATTAGAGCGAAGCCTTTGCTTGCCCTTGCCGCGCACTGGTGTTGTGAACGCAGCTGGGTTATCAACCGAAGGTTGAGGCGAGTGGGGACTGGGCATGACTGGTGGAGGCGTCGTCGATACGGCAGCCGGCGTGGCCATTGGAGATCCTGTGACCGCTGGAGCTGGCGCGTCCTCTAGAACTGGCGTGGCCGCTAAAGCTGGCGCGGGCACTGAAGCTGGCGCTGGTCCGGGAGCTGGACCTGTAATCGATACAGGAGGCAAACCTTTATACATAACGAGCCCAAATTGCATTCAGTCTACAATATAAACGAAGTAAACATCGTATACGTACAGTTCACGTAGTACTCGAGCACAGCCTCCGCGCCGATAAAGAAGTCAACGCCTTCTTCGCCCTTGGGGTCGCCACCTGGTCTCACATACCGGTAGCGATCGTCGAGACTGCGCGCTGGTGCCTTCCTTGAGGTCCATCCTTGTGCCCGAAGCTCGCGCCAAACAGACTTGAAAGAAAGCTCACGAGCGCGGAGAAGGTTTTTCCCGCGTGTGACTGGCATGGGTGGTTTGTGCGGGAGCCGGCGAGTTCTGAAATGAAATGGATGGTTGGCGGGCGCCACTGTTGCGACATTTACCTGCTCATGAGCATATCTATCCTGCTGAATATCATATTTCTGAAAAAATGAAAGACAACGTTTATGTCTGGCAAATCGTGAAGTGTATTCGGTGCAAGATATTTGCCCATCATTTTTGCATCTTGATTTCAGTATGCGTAGATTCATGTGATTTTTTTCCACATACAAACATCAAGATAAATTCAACGTTACGCTGCATAATGCAGCATAATAAAAAGGCCTAATCTGCATTATGCAGCACTCCGGGTTGGAGGGGTTAACCCCTCTAACCCGGTATTCTGTATCCTACAGAATAATATATTGTACAGGATTTAATATCCAGCAAACTCATCAGCGCTCCAGAACTCCGCATGAAGATTATTGTATGGTGTCTGGATCAGTCCACTTTCCTAACAGATCGGCGATGGGATGATAGACGGGTATTATTCAAGGAGGATAGAAAGACGCATATAAATCCCCAACAGGTTTGAAAATTCTGTCGAAAGCCCATCCCGGTTCACGTGTCAGAAGCTACCTCACATTGTCATTCGAAAAATGAACGGCCCAGCAGAGAAGCCGTTCAAGCAACTATGGCGCGAGATCTGCGAGGAAGGCTGGAAGGCTCGTAAGCCGACAGGGGATGACCTAGAATCAACGCTACGTGAAGCCGGGGTGAAGGGCCGTCTCGACGAAGCCAGACGTGGCATAAACTTCTTTGAAGGTTAGTGGCCTTATTTTGTGCCACCACAGTTGTCGACACAGAGGAGGTGGGCGCTACAGGTGAACTACCAGCAGCTATACCGGATGATACGGAGCAAGACGGCGCGACCAATGCCTTTTTTCCGGATGATCCAGAATTCGATTCAAGTGAGTGCATGGCTGCTGATGAAGAAGCAAAGAGCGAGACCGATGAACCAAACGGAGCCGACGGCCTCATCGACTCGGACGTGTTTGGTAGCGACAATTTCATGGAGAGGCTCCGAAAGGAGCGACTGTTTGGCTCTACAGCTATCGATGACGTGAATCTCGTGGAGACCGCTGATGTCAGCGATTCCGATTCCAACGCCGACGAAGAAGACATTATGGCAGACAACGAGGTGGTCCACTTGAGGAAAGTGTAGAAGAAGATGTAGAAGACCTGGAAATAAATGACAACGTTCCGGAAACTAGCACTTTGACTTGACAGGTGATCTCTGCGATATCCCAGAGTATGGATAGATCACATACAATGAGGAGCACAGCCGTAAGCCGGGATGCTACAGAATAACTCAAGTGGTGCTTTACTAATTCTGGATGTTGCGTGTGCACACTGGAATTTCCCATAGCCGTAAGTCAGGATGCTACAGAATAACTCGAGTGGTGCTTTACTAGTTCTGGATGTTGCGTGTGCACACGGAATTTCCCGTAGCCGTAAGTCAGGATGCTACAGAATAACTCGAGTGGTGCTTTACTAATTCTGGATGTTGCCCGCACAGAATTTCCCACAGCCGTATGTCGGGATGCTACAGAATAATTCGACACATCCAGCTACTGGCGCTGCGCAGAATCAACTTTAGACTCATATCAACGCCGAGGAACTGGTGTTTGTCATATCACGCTAGAAGCACACGTTAGTGAACACATCGGATCACCAAGCAGAACAAACGCAGGCAGTACTTGTGTAGGTGCGTTCCGCCTTTGAGCACCTTCTGTCAGCAATGGTTTAGGCGGTCGTGTACCGCTCTGCCACGTTCACGCTCACGTGCTATCAGAAATGGCACGATACCTCGGGTGACAGGAAGAGCATTCCACCGAGCCTAAAAGATGATTAGATTCCGCAAACGTAAGAGAAAGTAAAGACGAGGAATAAGAAGGACAACTAGTTAGCACCACGTACTTTGCAGTAGGTCTTGCTGGAGCCTGCAGAGAAGTATTTGCCCAGTTCCTCCTCACTACTCCGTTAGTTAGGAACTGGGCAAATTCTTCCTCTTCGCGCGCTTTGCACTTAGCGCGCTTTTGGCGGATGGTTGGTTGGCGCCAAGAGTGCCGCACAGTACGGAGTCGTTTCAAATTTGACGGGGGTTGCCGAGTGAGAGGTTTTGAACATGTTTTGTCCGCCAGGGATCCAATAGGAGATCGCCAGTTTCGCAGATGTTGGATACATTGTGCATGCTATAGCCGATGATGTACACTTTATGTACAGAATATGCCTCGCCGAGCACGAAAGGGCTTCCAACGGCATACTTTTCGCAGGTTATCGTTCATACTTTAATCAAGATAATTGCTTATTCTGTAGAATACAGAATAACGGCTCGGGTTAGAAGGGTTAATAATGCAAGAACCAAGCTAAAGGTGAAAGTAGCCCACTTTGTCAATATCCTGAGTTCTACGTAGCGGCTTGAGTGGAAGGCAGGTCTTCTCCCTCCTTCACGTCGTCGTCATGAGATGGCGCAGCCATTTTCTTCTCTGTCCCGTCATCTTGGGCAGCTTTAGTCGATTCTACAGGCAGAAGGCGACCAGTCAATAGGTAGAAAAATAACTCGAAACGACGCCTCGTCAAAGCATTAGAGCTCATATCCAGTGGTGGCCCTGGAACAACCTGACGGATGAACATCCAGCAGACGTAAACACCACAGCTGTACGCATCGAACTGGATAGGGTTGTTCTGGGGGATGACGTCGTATTTGTCCAGTCCTGAAATCTTCAGTGTCGTAGCAACAGCCTTCGCAGCGTTCATGTACAGAGTCTGGTTTAGCGGATCGTAGTAGTAGATGCGCTTAGAATTCACCTTAATGACTATGCAGCACCAGTGCGCACTGAAAAAGTTCAGGGGCAAAAACACCGTGTCGACCCCGGCCTCACCAACTTCTTGGAGGACACGATCTCGTATAGCGTCGTCCAGTACGGAATCTTCTGCGTTTCGAGTTCGCTTCGTCTTGGTAGTCGCAGTTTGCAACCCGGCAAACCTGCAGGATGGGTAATCCTTCATAAGACGAGCACAAACTGCACGGATTGACGCGTCAGTAAGCCATGTCGGTGGTATTGCTCGGTATAGCATTGCATAGTCGAAATCGGGCTGGTCGGGTAGTCCTGCAATGCGCTTGTGCGGGTAAGTCTCGTTGAGCTCGTCGGCAACCTGTGCCCCGCATTCATGATATTCGGCAGGCAGTGAAGGAATTCCGTCTTCTGTTAACCACTTGAGCATATCCAACCCCAACTGCACACAAGTTTTCAAGTTATGGACTCTTTTGAAAGTCTCAATTTGTAGGCGTGAAAACGACCCGACATCCTTGATTTGCACAACTTCAACTGTTTGTGATGCATCTTTCTTCTTCCCCGCCGGAGACTCTTGTGATGCGTCAACTGCAATCGCTGTTTCATTGGTGTTACTTGAGGGAAAAGCCGACAGACATGCATCCAACAGTCTTTGCGGGAGCAAAAAAAACGGGTCCATGATTAATACAGGATTCTTCATGCGCTTGAACTTTGGCTTCTTCTTTTCAGCCTCGCTGTACTTGACTATGATTCCAGATAAACGTCTCTGCGTTTCAGCCAGAGATGGTTTATCGCGATCCAGACTATCCATCAGACTTTTCAGGGTCACCTCACCAGCGATCTTTCGTGCTGCTTCTGTTGCTTCATACCATTTCCGGTCTTGTTTTTCTCCTGCCGCTGTCTTTTTCTTCGCTTTTTGCGGTCTTCCAACCTTTCGAGCCTTGGGATTCAAACGGATATTGATACTCTTTGAAGAGGGTTTTGATTCATCACTCGAGTTTAGCTCTTCCTCTTCCTCACTTTCACAGGCGGAATTCATGTCTTCGTCAGAACTTGAACTCAAACCAAACTCTTGCTTGATCTGCTTTCTCCGTTCTTTACTGATGGCCATCCCGACACTCGCTTTCGTTTCACTTGGTGAACCATGAGATGTTCGCTTTTTTTGACGAATATTTCTCCATTGGTTTAGAACGAACGTCAACATCTCCGAAAATTCAGCTTCGTCTTCGATATCCGCCATCTCATTGGCGATCAAATGTGTGGCTCGCACTGCCTCTCGGTAGCGTTCGTGGTGCGAACGCATATCGTGACGTCTAGACCCCATAGTAGTCGTTTCATAGCGTTCATACGAGAATTGTTTCACCTTCATAAGATCTCGAGAGCAGCTAGTCCACCTACAAAATAAAACATAAATCATGGATTAATTATGGACTAAGATACAATCATGAAAAAATCATGGAATCTTCAAACGCACCGTTCATCAATGCGATTCCAGGGAATCAACGTGCCTCCAACTCGCTTCTTTTTTCGGTAGGCAATTGCGTGACGACAAGGAAGCTTCATTGACATAGCAAATTCACAATCACATTGCCAATTATACAACCGAAGCTTGTGTTCCGAAAACTTCCCACCAACAAGCACCATGCCATCGTCATCTGGATCCTCGCTGAAGCAGTACGAATCAGACTTTTCCAGAGCGCGGGCGTACTGTGTCTCCACCTGAGAAGCCACGAAATGTGTAGTAAACCTGAGAATAGTTGCCATTTCTTCGTCGTAATTGCTGTTCACAAATTGACCAATTCGCGAAACTCGATACTGATATTCGTTCTGCACACGCCTATCCGAAGCTATCAGCGCCTTAATGCATTCAGCCATACTTTTGGACGAGTCGACGGATCCCTTTAGCTTCCCGAAAAAACTCTCTAAACGGTTGTTAGTGTGATTCTTGAAGTGGGGAAGACCAGCCCGTCGATACATCACCCATCGATCTTGGCAAGTATCCCAGTTCCTATCGAAGTACGAAAAAAACTCTTGTAGTCCAATACGAATGCATAGTCCTTCCAACGAACTATGACTGACCTTATAATCGTCTTCAGAACTTGCATACACCATCTTGTGGATTGCGGCGTCTATTTGGCTCGCATCATCACTCGAAATTTTCCCAAATTCAGGCTTGGCTCGCATCTCCTTCAAATACTTGATAACGTGAAAATGACAAATCAAAATGCGAGCCTCCGGGAAATTGGACTCCAGAACGCGAATCTCATTTAGATCCTTATCAACCACAATGACACGTAGCATATCAATGCGTGTCGGATGCAATTTCTTGAAATGAGCAATAGCCCTCTCCATGTGCCAATCTCCATTGGCTTCAATCAAAGATTGCTGCACTACAGCCCCTTCACCAAATTCATTCATAGCCATAAACGTAAGAAGCTGGTAATTGTACCTGTTACATTCAACAATCATAGATTAGAACATGATTAAATCATGGTGAAATCATGGAAACACAACGTGCTCAATTAAATCATATACATGTACAAGATTAATCCTGCAAAAATCATGGACACTTACCGGTTCGTCTTGTGACTGCAATCCACGAGCAGCAGCTCACTGAACCGTGTATATGTCCGCCGCATATGTGCACTAGCCAACGAAATTACTCCAGTCTCTCCTGCATCCGTCTCCGATACGGAACATACATTCTCCGGATCTAATGCCGCAAATGCTGCGATTTCACGAGCTGTAGCGTCGTTGTCGTCACCTCCGGACACCGTAGCAGCGTGTTCACGAACCAAATTGTCCACATCTACTTGAATTACATTCTGGTCGTGCTCGAGTAAGTAGTCGTAAATCTTGGACCGTTTAGCACCACAAGTGAGCATTCCTTGGACTTGAGCTCCAACAACGGTAGAGTCTACGCCACGAGAACTTGGGTACGTGCCATACACTTCAGCTGAAACGCGGTGGTTATGTTTGAAGTTGCCATTCTTGACCTGCAGTTCTCCACGTGATAAATTCCACTGCACCACGAAGCGAAAAGGACAGCCAGTGAGGCGTATATGCTGTTTCGGCCTCGCTCCCCCGCCCCTGGACTTTCTCTGCTTCCAACCATGCGTGCAGATGTAAGTACGTTGGTACGGGTCCATTCCTTCGGGTACCAGCTGCGATTCGTCTTCTCCTTTTTTCGTTTTCTTGATGCGTTTGTTACGCTCTGCACGAGACATCGTCTCCCGCACGGGCACAGACTGCATTGTACGCGCGCAATATTCACGATGATACGTCTCCCATGCCTCCCAGTCTTTGTGCCACACAGCAGGGGGATCCACAGAAACGAGAACCGCGTCATCAACTCCACAATTCACTGTATTCTCTGCCGATTCAGCATCAGACGGCGCCGCAGAGTCCACCCCACTTCCCACAGAGTCCCCACCTTCACCTTCGGAATCGGCAGCGGTTTGCGTCTCCATGTCGCCGTCATTATCACTCCCTGCCGCGATAGCGTCCTCGCGGTGTTTCATCCTAACGTCCAAAACAAAAATGGATGAGTTTCCCAATCGCATGAAATTTCGGAATTTAGCGAATTCGGAATTCAACGAAGCGGTAATGAATGAAAAATAAAATATCTTACAAAATCATGGATGCATCCAGGATTTAATCCTGACTAGTTTCACGATTATAATCATGGCCTCCAACGGTTTCGTTTATTAAATCGGTGACTCATTCTATGAGTCACCGCAGCAAACGTCAGGGATGAGAGATCGTCCCAAGTTAGAGTGAAACCAACGAGGCTCCGTCCGATTTTCTAGCTCACGCAGAGATCGACGCCCCAAATGAAGGGATCAAATGATAAAACCTCGACGCAGTGGGCGTTGACGTACTAGGCTCAAGCTCGGAAGACGCAGAGCTGGGGATCTCTTCTGCGTCCATCCGCTATCGCAGCTTACACCGCCATCATCGGTCGGATTATCGCGGGGCCAGTCGCTCTCCTTCTACTCTTTGCCTTTACTGGATACCTAACAGACGCCACCGTCTTCATCAAGGCCAACCACAGCATTTTTGCCTTCACAGAGCGAGATCCATCGATGGCCGGAGGATGCACTGGCTGTCTTGGACCATGCAAAATCGTCATGCTCAAGTACAAACTCCTGGAAGATGTAGCCATCACGTCAGCACCGCCATTCTTCACCTTCACGTCTCTTCCTCCAAAGGAGGAGCTCTACGACTTCAGTCCTCTGAGTGACGAGGTTCTGGCGTTCTCTGCTGCTCTGGATGTCAATGGAACTCTCTGTCAAAGCAGCAAGAACGAGTGGGGGACATCACCCATCGTCGTCACTGGCTCAGCTCAAGAACTATTGAATATCGTTCACATGGCGAAGCTCAATCTTGCGCCTCAAATGGTGCGAGAACTGGAATTAGCCATTCAACACGCAGAGGAGTGTGTATCTGGATGGACGATGATGTCAGTTGTTCGACTCTTCCAGTACCCTACAACCGGTGGTTTTGGCCAAGTACCTGCTGTGGACACACACATCTTCCCAGACTACACTGAGTGTCGACCTGCAGTGGATATTGATGGTGACCATCAATGATGGTCTTGTAGGTTCGAAGTTAGCGCTTCCTACAAATGGCCAAGACCTGCTGGAAGTTGTTCCGGATCAACTAACGTTGTTTCCCTACAGTTTCACTAGCAGTTTACCTAAGATCTCTCGAATTTCACCAGCTGATCCATCAAAGACGCAGAATGGAGCGACTACTGTCGTACAGTCCCTACTTCGTGGCTATTATGGCGGTTGTCGTGTTCGGGCGGTAAATACGACGGGGATTTACATTGAAGACACGTGTGAAATCTCCAAGCACTGGGTTGGGTATGGGTTAATGGTGCATTCTCCTGATGATATTCCGCTCTGCAGTACTGGTGACGTCTGTGTACACAATTACTTTAATTCGTTGTGGGAATGGGAACATTATATCGCACCGGAGAAACCTGATCGAGTTGGGATGAATCTCAATACCTTTCGAAGTCGATATGCTGACACTGTTGCTATCAGCGTTTTGCCTGGAGTTGTCGTCATGCAGATTCTTCTCATGGGTATTGTCAGTCTTTACTAAGTGATGTCACACAAAAGATCGGTGTTACTGACTCAAATCTGGGCGTATCGCTGTCAAAACGGTCGAATGCAAGTCATTTACATCGCCCAGATCGGATACCACCTCGTCTACAATTCAGATTTGTACATGATCGGCCTTGCAACTGGAACGTTGACTGGAGAATCAATCGCCAACCTCACGTGTTGCGTTTTCGCCTTCTCCTATTCGTTTGTCAATCTTTTGAAGGCTCGATCAGGAGATCAGCAATTAGACCGGGACTTCCGACTGATATGGGAAGCTATGCAACTTGTCATCACGGTCGTCGTCGGATCTCTGCTACTCTCGTGGCAAAAGGCACCGTTCGAGTCCATTCTTGCGCAGAACGCCGAGATTTTACGCAAAACTTCAACCCGAGGGGCGAAATATTGCGGTTTGAACGACGCCTGTGTCCTGTTCACTGTGAATATGCCCTCTGTCATTGCTGTGTTATCTGTACTATTGGGGTTAGTAGCATTGATCTCGTCCTTCATAGCGAAGATCCTGACTCCGAAAAAGAAAATGGCTGCTCGATCAACTCTCTCTTTTGGGTCCAACGCACTTAGCGCGTCAAACCCGACCCCGAAAGTTGCTGTAGCTGATGCCACAGGCAAGAAACCCCCGATTTACCAAGTCGAAGACGACGACCTGACATCGTTCGAGAGAAATTGTCTCGGTATTTCATTCCACCGACTTTTCTGGGATTGTGAAGATATCGCGTACGTGACATACAACGGCACACGATGCACGACGGTCGAAGCGCTACTGTTGACTGGGTATCTTTACTATGGAGAGCATATCTACCAGGCGTCATCCGTGATGCTGCTGCTAGTGGCAAGACTGGTACCAAGGAAAGTGTTACGGACGTTTAACGTTCTGTTTCTTCGCTGGCATGTGGATCCGAAAGAAGGCACACTGTCTCATGCACTGTCCTGCACTTAATTTAACGCTAGCACTGAAGACCACAAACTGGCTGCTGCTACCCCAGTAGCATAGTCACTAGTCATTTGAGGTTGGATAGGATCTAAAAAACCATTTTGGTTAGACCAAGTGAAAACTAAAAACTACCTACAGTTAGTGTTTCACTTTCACAACATCAACGCAATCGTTAACCAAGATGCACGACTCTGGAGATAAACAGGGAAAGAACTGGGCTGCGGAGTATTATCAGCAGCAAGATCTCGTCCGCCAGAGCCAAGGATTGCGTGCTCTTTGCCAACCTTCTGTGCTGATGGCATGTCTAGCTATTGCTGGTCGCATTCTCGTCGGACCACTCGCTCTCCTTCTACTCTTCTGCGCTACCGGTTACGTATCCAACGCTACAGTCCTAATTAAATCCGACAACAGCTTCTTCGCCTTCACTCAGAACGATCTGTCCATGGCTGGAGGCTGCACTGACTGCTTGGGGCCATGCAAGATCGTCCTGCTCAAATACACAATCTTCAACGGTAGTGCTCTTACCAGCTCTCCAGAGTTTAAAGCCTTTGGCGCTTTGGGTCCTTCGGAAGCTCTGTATGATTTCAGTCCTCTTAGTGCTCAAGCTCTAGCTCTTGGAGATGAACTAGATGCTAACAACGCGATCTGCCAGAGTGGCAACAACGAATGGGGATCTACGACCAATGTTGTCACAGGAACAGCACAAGAAGTTTACAATACCATCCAGTTCCTGAACCTCAGTGTGCCACCTCAAATGGTACGAGAACTTGAAATTGCCATTGACAAAGCGGCTGAATGTGTGTCAATGTGGAACCTGATGATGGTCACGAGACTTTTTCAATATCCCACCACGGGAGATAAAAACTTTGCGAAAATCCCTGCGGTCGCCTTAACCCCTCTAACCCGGTATTCTGTATCCTACAGAATAATAGAGAACTTTAGTTTTCGGAGCTGGTCCTGGAACTGGAATAAGTCGGAGTTGTTCCAAGGCGGTGTTGTAAGCGCACGAAGATGAACTGTACATGTAGTAGTCGGAGTAAATTTAACCCCCCAGTGCTTACCGTAGTATATTACAACATCGTTTTTTGCACTTTTTCATAACATGTTGTAAAAGACTACATGTTAAGGCCGCCCCATTTCGTGCGTTCTGTGTCGGTGTGCACGCGGTTAGGTGGTAATTTTGCAAAGACAGCCGATAGAAAGGGCAGGTGTATCCACACGCAGGTGTACTAATCCGTGTGCTGATCCCGTGATGGGTGGCTGTGCGCCAGTCGGCAGTTTCCGTCATTCGAGAATTTGCGGGAGTGGTGCGAACATGGTTGGCCGGCGGGAGACTCGGCGTGAAGCGGACGCGTTCAAGGCGCGTTTGGAGGGGAGAAGTGCGGCTGAGCGCAAGCGCCTCTTGGCGGAGCATCGCGCGTACCTGGCTGGCGAGCGGGACGACGACGCAGACTTCGGAGACTCGCCAGCGGCGGAGCAGCCTGCAGCTAATGGCTTGCAGGGTCGTGTCCCGCGACCTGTGGGGACTCCGCGCCGAGCTCCTATGGGAAAGGTGGCTGCATACTTGGCCCTGTTGGAGAAGGAGAAGGCTGGTGAGGACCCAGAGTCGAACGAGAAGCAGGCAGGACGACGAGGGCCTCACGCGAAGCCGTTGTCCAAGGCTGCGCAGAAGCGACGGGAGAAGGAGGAGAAGGCTGCCCAGGAGATGAGGGCGAAGGCGCGTGCAGCTGCTGCTGCGACCAAGAAGAACCTGGCGCAGATGAAGGAGCGCCGTCGCTTGGAGTTGGAGGAGCAGCGCGGTGCAAGCGCTCGTGCTGCGGCACAAGATCGGCTGGAATCGGCGGCGCCCCACCAAAAGAAGGCCACGACTGCGAGAGGAGTTGCGGGAAAGAAGAAGCGACGTGTAAGCCCGCACATTCCAGCACAAGTGGATGATGACAGGGAGTCGATCGGGTAAGTATATTCTTGTTGTCCTAGTTGGTGCAGGGTCTAACAGTTCGGTGTGTATGCAGAGACTCGGTATCAGCAAGTAATGCGAGCCCTGTGTATCTATCGGAAGGGTCAAGTCACAGTGCAGCTTGGTGCGTGAAGAGGATGGGATGCTGTATAATACAACATGAATGGTTTTCCCTGTGTTGTATTTGATGTTGTCGCAGGGCATTAGATATGGACGTGCAAGATAACATTGCAATTTTTAGACCAAGAATCTGAACCCGCTAATGCAGCTGAAGATGTACATGTCGAGTCAGCATTTGCAGACACCGGGATGACCTCGGAGGTCGAGGGAGATTCCTCAGACTCTGAAAGTTAGTACGTCGAAGTCCGTGACGGTGTGCTTGAGAGTGCAGATGAGGACGAGTACGAAGGTGATGAAGTCGAGGGCGAGAGTGGAGACCAAGAAAGTGACGACGACCGTTTGGACGGATCTTCGCTTATTGCCCGTGAAAAAAGGAAGGCGTACAAGGCATTGGCGGCCAGCAGACTGAAAGCAGCCACGGCGAAGCTACCTCGAGATTGGGCGGGTACAGTGGGTGATTGGCCAGCGCTGACAAAGGCAGAGATGGCGGTGCTGTCACAGGACACAAAGGCCCTTCGGAAGTTGCGCACGGATGGCTGGGAGTTCGGTAATATCGTTTTGTGATGATGTTGTATATACCACAAGTTCTAACATTGTTCATGTCGTATATGACTACGTAGGTTCTGACATTGACCGAGACGATGCGGCGTATCCGAATCTGTATTCTGGCGAACGTGGGCCCGTTGAAGAGGTTCTCACTAAAGCGGACTCACCACTTGATCTGTTCTTCTTTTTCATGCCCAGGCTTGTGGAGTCGGATCGCATACGAAAGCAATAGGTACTACCACCAGCACCTAAACGGGCGCGTGGACAAAATGTTTAAGAAGCAGCGAGACGCTGGAAAAGAGGTTTCACATGTGGAGGTCATGGATGCTGAGACCAAGAAGCACAAGGAGATCAAAGGGTTCGAAATTGTTCTTGTTGGTGGCGCGTATGCTGTGCCCGCACAGTCGTCGGCTAGCGGATCACTGGGCTACGACTACAACTGGTGCTGTACCTGGTGGCACGTTCGGTCGCTACATGTCCAAGGCTCGGTTTGGGAGAATCATGCAGAACCTTCACTTCTCCAACAACACGGACCCGCGTGCTGGGACGGACAGGGCTTGGAAGGTGAGACCGGTGATTGACAAGTTGCAGGAGACGTTCCGAGCCGGCTACCATCTGCCAGCTGTGCTCTCGTTTGACGAGGCTGTGATCCCGTCACGCAGCCGGCACAACGTGACGCGCCAATACCTCAAGGACAAACCCCACAAGTGGAGAACGAAGATGTTCATGACGTGCTGCGCCGAGACTTCATACTGCGTTCGGTACGGTTGCATGTTTGTTTTGCATTGTGTGCCTTGTATATCTGTGCGTTGCATGTGGCATACCAAAAAGAAGTCCCGCGGCCCCATGATGGATTTTTTTGGCTAAGTGAAACATGTTGTATTTGATGTCGGGGTGGCTAACAAACATGTTGTATGTTCTGTTTTGTAGACTTGAAGTATTCTGTGGAAAAGACCAGCATAGCAATGAGCTTGGCGGCGCCTCCCCTCACAAGTTTTCTGCAGATCCAAACTCGGGCCCAGCCGCCGTCGTGCGGAACCTCCATGAGGTGCTGCCCCCTCCTGTAGACGGTGTTTACCACGCGGTGGTGACAGATAGGTTCTATACGTCCGTGCAGCTAGCGCTGCAGCTGCTGAGCCGTAACGTGTACAGCATTGGCACGATACAGCCCAACAGAGCTGGGTTTCCGAAGGAGGTGACAACCAAGGCGAAGACACGCCCACGGGGAGTCGCTCGAGGCTCAACGACAATTACTGTAGCGAAGGCTGTTCCTGCGCTGAGGCGCTGCTCTGGTGGGACCGCAAGCCTGTCAATTTGCTTGCTACTGGGGGAAGCATAAGCAGAAAACTTGCGGTACGTTTGCATCCGTGGCGGGCAGCGTTTCATGCGCTAATATCTTGTGTTTTGTATGTGATGTCAAACATATGTAGAGCGTCGTCTACCTGGTGGTAAAAAGGTGGTCGTGCCCTGCCCATCCGTGATGCGCGATTATCAGCGCTGGGTGGGGTGGACATTCATGATCAACTGCGCCTCCAGCGCTATTCTGTTCAGCTGTCGGTGGTGTTTCGCAAATACTACAAAACGGTGTTTCTGGGACTGGTTGACATGGCCATCGTGAACGCATACATAGTCTTCAGAGAGGCCCGCAAGCTGCGTAACGAGGGACCGGCAGACCACGCTAAGTTCATGAGGATGCTGCAAGCGCAGCTGCTGGAGCTGACTGCTCGCGATTTCGTTGATGTGGTACGTTTGTAAGTCATTGTTGCATGATGAAAAATATAACCGATACGTTCTTGCTCACAGACCATGTCACCGACGCCGTCTACGGAGCCGCGCCCTATCTCCAGTGAGCACAAGCTTACCGTGTTCCCTGATTGGGATAAGGTTGTTGTCACGGCCAATGGGGAGAAGAAGAAAGGTAGAAAGCGCCCCCAGCACCAATGCAAGGTTTGCTCCTTACGAAAGCGCAGCAAGAAGGAGAGGTGCTCAAGCCGATTCTACTGTGAAGCCTGCAGCAAGGATGACGCCCGGTAAGGTTGTGAGTTTGCTGTATCATGTTTTACATCTAATGTATGGCGTACGTACTTGCAGCATCTACCTGTGCGACCGAGTGCGCCCAAAACACTACCCAGGGAACGCGTTGACTTGCTTTCAGATTTGGCACTCCAAGTGGAACAATGGAACTGAGCGGCCGCGACCACTCATCGGCCGCGACATCCAGATGCGTGGGCTGGGGAAGAAGCGCCAGCGTCCAAGCGCCAGTGAGGAGGAGGAAGACGGGGAGGAAGACGGGGAGGAAGACGAGTCTGAGTAGCTCGTCTCTAGCTAGCTAACAGGCTAAGAACAATCCATGCCTTGCATTTCATCTACATACTGACTTGCAAGCTCAACCACACGTCTAACTTATGCATAGCAATCTTCCACAGAATGTACAGATCCAGTAAAAAGTCCATATCCAACTCGGCGTATACCCACCGCTGCCGTCTTTGACTACATGCTTGGATAAAGTCGTGTGAACGCACTGTCCGTTGTCCTCGATCCGGTTCAAAATTCTATAAAAAGGCTTCGCACTTAGAGGGAGCATACAAAATTCAAGTGTAGACTGGCTTTAACATGTAGTATTATACAACATGTTTGCGCCTTTACATCGAACCGAAATTGGCGTGAGTACTGGGGGGTTAATGGAATTAATTTTAAGTTCCACGGTACCATCTATTAGAAATCAGGGCACACATCAGAACGCGCGAAAAGAAAATGCATTTGTACGCTACTCAAGACGAGTTACGCTGCTCAAGACGAGTTACAACTCATTTTTTGCTGCGGATGGAGGCTATGGAGTGCTTATTTAGGTGAAGTTCGATGTGCCGACTTTTGGTCTCTACATCCTTGCCCAGGACATCTTTCACGCGGTCCGTACCACCTCTCAGTCTTTGATCCTCCTCTTTCTCGTTGTCACCGAGCACCACCATCACCACGAGGCAGTCTCTTTCGTCTTGTAAGACACGCGCTGCTTCTTGTTGCTGGCGCCCTTCTTCTTATCAGTAGCAGCTTCAGCGCGATCTCCTTCTCCGTCGTCATCTGACGCGACCACAACTGTCTCCACGACGACAGGAGCCCTCACCGCAGCTTGAGTCTCGGCCAAGTCGTCCTTCTTCAGGCCTTCTTCCGTCTGCTCTTCGGCTACCATCGCACGCGCCTTCAGAGGCGCGGAAGGGCGCCACAACGCTTGCCTAGCAAGCTCGCTACCTCGAGACCTGTTTTCTGTCATAAGGATTCGCATGATGAGGAGGAGGTTATCAAAAGATATAGGTTTTCGAGGCACTTATTCCTTGGAATAACTGGACCTCGCTTTTATTCCAAGGAATTGGCATTTTTGAACAAAGGTTACAGTTTACCGAGATTCTCTTCCTAAGTACGGGTTTTTGTTCCGTAAGTTGCTCCGAAAACTAAAGTTCTCTAATATATCTCACAGGATTTAATATCCAGCAAACTTATCGGCGCTCCAAAACTCCGCATAAAGATTATTGTATGGTGTCTGGATCAGTCCCCTTTCCTAACAGATCGGCGATGGGAGGATAGACGGGGATTATTCAAAGAGGATAGAAAGACGCATATATAAATCCCCAACAGGTTTGAAAATTCTGTCGAAAGCCCATTGATTCACGTGTCAGAAGCTACCTCACTTTGTCATTCGCAAAAATGAACGGCCCAGGAGAGAAGTCGTTCAAGCAACTATGGCGCGAGCTCTGCAAAGAAGGCTGGAAGGCTCGCAAGCCGACAGGGATGGCCAATAATCACCGCTACGTAAGGCCGGGGGTGAAGGGCCGTCTCGACGAAGCCAGACATGGCATAGATTTCTTTGAAGGTTAGTGGCCATATTTGCGAATATCTACTGGTGTCATTCTAACAGTGAACTTGTTTATAGGCGAGGCAAAACTCATGGCCTTTGGACGTCTATCCGGCCGGCTCAACCTTCCTCTTGCAATTCCACCAAGCGCGCGGATTCCTGCGCGAGGACCGATTGGAAAGCAGGCTGCGTATGCGGCGATAGGCCAGCAGCCACCACACGATAGCGAGACGCCCATTCCTGCGCCAAGCTCGCCTCCACTGGCCACAATCCCCGCTGGGGGAGAGGATTCGGGTGCTGAGACGATTGCTCTGCGTAGCCGAACGACTCCAAATGTTCGTGCCACAGTTGTCGACATAGAGGAGGTGGGCACTGCAGACGAACTAGCAGCAGCTACACCGGATGATACAGAACAAGACGGCGCGACCAATGCTATTCTGGATGATCCAGAATTCGGTTCAAGCGAGTGCATTGCTGCTGGTGAAGAAGAAGATGAACCAAACGGAGCCGACGGCCTCATCGACTTGGACGTGTTTGATAGCGAAAACATTATGGGCGGGCTCCGAAAGGAGAGGCTGTTTGGCCCTACAGCTAGCGATGACGTGAATCTCGTGGCGGCCGGTGATGTTAGCGATTCTGAGTCCAACGCCGACGAAGAAGACGTTATGGCAGATAACGAGGTGGCCCCTACACTTGAGGAAGGGGTAGAAGATGTAGAAGATCTGGAAATAAATGACAACGTTCCGGAAACCAGTAGCTTTGACTTAATGACGATCTCCGTGACATCGCGGATTCTGGATGGATCACATACGACGAGGAGCACAGCCGTAAGTCAGGATGTCACAGAATAACTCGAGTGGTTCTTTACTAATTCTGGATGTTTCCCCGTTATGTGTGCACAGGGGATTTCAAAGTCGATGCTGCATCGGACGTCTACAGCGAGGAATGTGGTCCTACGCGATCTGCTGTTGCCTACGCGGACTCGCCTTTAGGGATGTTCTTCTACTTCTTACCCAAGGCGCTATGGAACCACATTGCCAACGAGACGAACCGCTACCGAGAGCAGAACATCACGGCAGTTGCTACTTCTCGGCGAGACAAGCTGCTCGCCCGCCAGGCCAAGGATCCGCGCGTGAGTGTTCATACGCTGGCAGAGTTTGAAGAAAAGCTGATCAAGTTCAAGCGCATCCAAGCCCACGAAATCGTGCACGTTATTGCGTTGCTCTTCGCCAGGGCAGTAGCACCGGTTCGAGATGGTCTTTCCAATCACTGGTGTACTGAAGAGGATGGCGCCATTCCACGAGGGACATTCTCACGGTTCATGAAGCGCGATCGCTTCGAGGCGATCTTGCAGTTTCTGCACTTCAACAACAACGACGATGGTGCTGCCCGTGTTGACAAGGCATGGAAGGTTCGACCGATCCTGCAAGCGGTGGAGAAAACATTTCGACGGGGCTATCGGCTGGGGAAGGTCATATCGTTCGACGAGGGCATGATGCCGAACCGTAGCAAGTTCAACCCGATGCGCATCTTCATGCCGGACAAGCCCAGTAAATACGGTACTAAGTTCTACATGACTTGCTGCGGATACAACATACTGTTCCAGGTAAGAGTCTTTGTTCTGTATCCTCTTGGCTGGGCTATTCAGGACCCTACAGAACAAGCTAATCAACTCCTATAGTATTCTGTATGCGCGTGACTTAGGGTCGAGATCTATTGTGGAGCGAACAAGAAGAAGACACGGAAAGCTCCTGATGATACCTTGGGTCTGGGACCAAAGGCCGTCGTGCGAAACATTTCCAAGGTATTGATGAACCAACCGAAACAGCGCCTGATCGTGACAGACAGTTTTTACTCGACGGTGTCTCTGAGTTTGAATCTGCTGGACA
The DNA here is from genome assembly GCA_018806915.1 of Phytophthora colocasiae. Lineage (NCBI taxonomy): Eukaryota > Oomycota > Peronosporomycetes > Peronosporales > Peronosporaceae > Phytophthora > Phytophthora colocasiae. Next base: position 338,855 of record JAGKQI010000064.1, on the reverse strand, counting down.
TGGACTTGTATCACGTTGGTACCACGCGAGTTGATCGTTTGGGCTGGTGTCCAATCCACTTCACGCAGAAGAAACGACCGAAGTCGATGCCGAGAGGTACCTACCGAATCGCACAGGAACGTGACCACCCCGAGTTAGTTGCATTGAGCTGGATGGACTCGAAGCCAGTGAACATGCTAGCTACTGGGTGTAGCACACAACTCACCAGCGTGTTGCGCACTGAGAAGGATGGTACACGCAGCACCGTACCTTGCCCACAGCTAGTCGTGGATTACGGCCTTGGTATGGGGGGCGTGGAGCTCCGGCTCCAGCGCTACAGTATCCAGAAGTCCATATCGCTCCGTAAGTACTACAAGCAGTTGTTCCTGTGTATCGTCGACATGGCCGTCGTCAATGGGTACATCATTCACTGCATTACCCTCAAGAAGAAGGGCGAGAAGCCACCGAGTCATGCTGCGTACCTGCGTCGCCTGCACACCCAGCTACTGGCGCTGCGCACGATCAACTTCGAGACTCATCTCAACGCCGAGGACCTGGTGTCTGTACCCATACCACGGCAGCAGCACACGTTAGTGAACACATCGGAGTTCTACTCCACCACCAAGCAGAACAAACGCAGGCAGTACGTGTGTTCGGCCTTTGCCGACACGAAGACCAAGTCGTTCGAGACGAGCTTCTTCTGTCAGGAATGCAGCAATGCTTTCGGCGGTCGCGTACCGCTCTGCCGCCACGCTCGCCGCGTTGAGAGCGGCAACACGCTCACGTGCTCTCAGATATGGCACGATATCTGGGGTGACGGGAAGAGCATTCCACCGAGCCTAAAGAAGAAGATTAGATCGCAAACGTAAGAGAGAAAGCGAGGACGAGGAATAAGAAGGCAACACGTTAGCACAACGTACTTTGCAGTAGGTCTTGCTGGAGCCCGCAGAGAAGTATTTGCCCAGTTCCTCCTCACTACTCCGTTAGTTAGGAACTGGGCAAATTCTTCCTCTTCGCGCACTTTGCACTTCGCGCGCTTTTGGCGGATCGTTGGTTGGCGCCAAGAGTGCCGCACAGCACGGAGTCGTATCAAATTAGACGGGGGTTGCAAAGTGAGAGACTTTGAACATGTTTTGTCCGCCAGAATAGGAGACCTCAATTTTCACAGTATGTTGGATACATTGTGCATGCTATAGCCGACGATGTACACTTTATGTGCAGAATATGCCCAGTTCTCGGTCACCGAGCACGAAAGGGCTTCCAAGGGCATACTTTTCGCAGGTTCTCGTTCATACTTTAATCAAGATAATTGCTTATTCTGTAGGATACAGAAGAACGGCTCGGGCTAGAAGGGTTAAATGTCTTCCCGGATTTCACAGAATGCCGCCCGGTAGTGGAGATCGACGACAAACTCGTTGGGTCGAAGCTCGCCTTCACCACCAACGGGAAGGATTTACTGGTAACAGTTCCGGAGATCTTAACTCTTTTCCCGTACAGCTTCACGAGTAGTTTACCTGCTGTTTCAAGGGTAGTTCCTTCGTCGAATACTCATTATCAAGCGTCTACAGTGATTGAGCCTTTGTTGCAGGGCTACTACGGTGCGTGTCGTGTTCGAGCAGTGAATACAACAGGAGTTTACATTGAAGACACATGCGAAGTCAATGATCACTGGGCAATCTACGGATTAATGGTCCAGTCACCGGATGATGTTCCCTTATGCAGTACTGGAGGTGTGTGCATTCACAACTACTATAATTCTCAATGGGAATGGGTTAATTACAAGGAAGCAGCTAAACCCAATCGCATCGGCATGAACCTCAACACCTTCCGTAGTCGATATGCTGACACAGTTGGGATCAGTGTATTACCAGGGATCGTAGTGATGCAGATTCTTCTCATGGGTATTATCAGCTTGTACCAAGTGATGTCCCACAACCGATCGGTCCTATTCACTCAAATCTGGGCCTATCGATGCCAGAACGGGCGTATGCAAGTGGTTTACCTCGCTCAGATCTCGTACCATCTCGTCTACAACTCGGACATGTACATGTTGGGGATGGCTACAGGCACTTTGACTGGAGAATCAATCGCCAACCTCACGTGCTGCTTCTTCGCCTTCTCTTACTCGTTCGTTAACCTGGTGAAAGCTCGTTCGGGAGATCAACAACTGGACCGCCACTTCCGCTTAACGTGGGAGGCCATGCAGATCGTCATCACCGTTTGTGTCGGGTCCATTCTTTTGTCGATTCAACGCACTCCACTTGTGATGATTTTCTCTGAAAACGCCGAAGTTTTACGCAAGACGTCAACGAGAGGAGCCAAATACTGCGGATTGAACGACGCTTGTGTCCTGTTCACGTACAACATGCCTTCCGTTGTGGCTATCATCTCCGTCTTGTTGGGTTTTATTGCTCTGGTAACTTCTTTCCTCGTGAAGAAACTGAGCCCAAAGGTGAAAAATGCAGTTCGATCCGCTCGAATGTCGTTGGCGGGGACTTACACAAGCGAATGGACTCGAGATTTAGCAGCTAAAGTGACTGCTTCAGATGGCAAAATTCAACACTCCACCGACCATTTAACCACCTTTGAGAAGAATTGTATTGGAGCTCCTTTCAAGAAACTCTTCCGAGACTGCGATGACATGGCCTACGTCATGTACAACGGGAAACGATGCATCACCGTGGAAGCTCTGTTACTGACCGGGTACTTGTACTACGGAGAGCATATCTACCAGGCCTCCGCCGTTATGTTGTTGTTACTGTTGGCTCGGTTGATACCGAGAAAGATGCTCCGCACCTTCAATAACATATTATGTTACTTCTGCGCTGGCACGTCGATGAAAATGAAGGCACACTTTCCCATGCCATGTCCTGCACTTGGTACACTGCCAGCAAAGAGAACCACAAATTGGCAGGGGCCACTCCGTTGGCTTAGATTCAAAGGAAGTTGTACAGTAGTTCTCTTGATAGTGGATAATATCGTACACATTTACGACCAAATTTCCCCCAAGTTCATTTACTACATGGAAGTGCCATTCTTCCCCTGGACGAGCCTAACTGAAGATTTCCCAAGGTATCTAACTGACGCGGTCGAGAACCATTTCCTTCGGGAACTTCTCGGTTAACGGCCACACACTTTTAACGGGTTCAATTCCGCGAGGAGAGATCGAACGCGGCGAAACCTATCTCCGACTTGAGCATGCCATTCTGGGTCCTCGCACTTTATCCTAATTCAGAGAGATCAACCGAATCAGTGCTCCGTCGAGGTGAACACCCGGTATAGTACAGTTTAGGCTGTTTTTATGATAAAACCAGTTAAAAGCCAATTGAAATCGTTAAAACCAAAAGAAGAAATGGCTCGGAGTCGAAGTCGCAGCGCGTCGCGATCGCCTACGCGTTCCCGACGCCACGGAAGCTCTTCCCGTCGTGACCGACACGCGTCATCTCGTCGTCGTAGTCGTAGCCGCAGTCGCCGTCGTGATGAGCCCCGTGAAGCTCCTGCAGCCGCTTCTGACGAGAAGAATGGGGAAATCTCGTTAAGTATCGAAGAGACTAATAAACTGCGTGTGTCTTTGGGTCTTAAGCCGCTTTCAGTGGGTCCTTCTAAGAAGGAGCAGGCGGTGGTTAATGTGCAGAAGACCAGTGCTCAATTGGACGCTGAGCGGGAGCAGAAGGATCTTAAGAAGAAGCTGCAACAGTCTAAGACCCGACGAGAATTAACCCAAAAATTAGCAGGGAAATCCCTAGGTGAACAGCTTAAAGCTGACTTGGAAACCAAGAAAAAAGGTACAAATGACGCTCTGGAGTGGGTTAAACGGTCCAGAGAGAAGAAGGTTCAAGAGGAAAAAGGAGATGAGAAGACGGAGGAGAACTACGATGCTGCTGCTCTTGCTGGCATGACGGTGGGTCATTCACTGGACACTTTCGAGGACGGACAGGAGATTGTGCTCACGTTAAAAGACCAGAGAGTTCTTGGAGAAGATGGCAAGGATCTAAACGAAGAAGACGATGAGCTTGTCAATGTAGAGTTAAGTGAAAAAGACCGTCGTGTGGCTCAACAGGCCAGGGCGAAACGTGCAGCTATGCCGGTTTATTCAGGATATGACGACGACGAGTTTATTGAGATGGGGGTTTCTCGAAAGAAGAAGACCGGATCGAAGTTATTGGCACAATATGATGAAGAACAGGACGCAGTGGAAGCTGAAGAAGCCAGGAAGTTTAAACTCGATGCTTCTGGGGGATCTGCTGCAGTGGAAAGTGAGAGTAAACGTGAAGAAGAGGACGATGTGGCTGTTATTTCTCTTGCTATGGATAAAACGAAGCGAGCGGAGGACTACTACACGAAAGAGGAAGTTGAGGCACAATTCGCGAAGCACAAGAAGAACAAGAAGTTGAGGAAGAAGAAGAAGTCAAGACGCCGCCATGATGAAGATTTGGGCGAGAATGATGCAGTGGAGGTGCAGTTGAATTCGGAAGAAGGCGGAAATTCTGCGTCGCTTGTCGCTCAGTTGGAGCAAGAAGCGTTAAAGGCTGGTGAATCGAGGTCTAAGGATCGTGGAAGACGCAAGCGTAATCGTCACGACGATATCGACGCGGAGGAGGAGGAAAACCTTCTCCGCTTTCAAGAAGCTCGTGAGAAGGCGAATTCACAGGCATCCGAAGCTCTCGCAGCCAGTTCCGGTAAGAAGAAGATGAAACGGCGACCGATTGACGACAGCGAGATCGTTGATGACGCTGCTGCTATCGAGATGGAGCTTGGCGCGTCACTGGCTCGTGCCCGCCAAGTGGCACAATATCCGACGCAGAACGAGAAGGTTGTAGTAGCTCCAGCGACCAGTGAGGACCGCATTGCGCAGCTCGTGAGTCAAACAATCAGCCGAGAGGAAGATACAACTCCTGTTGTGTCCACGGACAGCACTGGGGATGTTGTTATGGATGGATCTACCAGTTCCAAGCCTGTTGGTCACGTATTTGGAGATGTTGGGACGACCTCGAACACTGTGGTGTTCAACGAAGCCACTGATTTCGAGACCAGATTACGTGACGCTATGGAGAAACGAGCTGCTCAGTTCCAAGTTGCAACAGGTACTAGTGTTCCTACTTCTTTGAAGGCCGAGATTACCCCGCAAGCTGCGATTGAAGGGCAGAAACAAGAAGAGAAAATAGAGATTGATGAAGAAATGAAGGAGGAGAACAATGAGGACGAGGAGACCAAAGAGAACGAAGTGTGGGGTGAAGAGCAGCCACTGGTGGGATCAGGAATGGGTGCGACACTGGCGCTTCTCCGTAAGACTGGAGACCTACGACAGACTCGTGTAGAGCGACAAGCTGGTCGTGCTAATGATTCACGTGATCGCAACTTTGAGGACGATTTACGAGTCAAGAATGGTGTGAAACTGGATTATCGCGATGAGTTCGGCCGTCTGCTCACTAAGAAGGAGGCCTTCCGTATGCTGTCGTACAAGTTCCACGGTCATGAACCTGGCAAGAAGAAGAAGGAGAAACGATTGAGGCAGCTGAAGGAAGAACTTGAAGCTCAGAAAATGCTCTCGGGTGAAGGTAGCACTAAGATCATGAAAGTGTTGGAGAAGAAACAGAAACACTCCAAGGAAGCGCACGTTGTGCTCTCCAGTGGAGTGTAAATAACACTACAAAGAAGAGTTTTAGATGGGAGAATAAGTGGATTGAGTCTTCTACGTGTACATCTGCACCGAATCAAAAAGGTCCTGCTGCTTCTTTACTCGCACAGCGGGTTCGTACGCTCTCGAGCCACAACGACCGACAGGTAAGCAGCACTTGCACTTGGTTGACCATTTTCCTCTTCATCACCACGTCGAAGACGGTTAGCAAATGATACTGGGAGTTCCGATTCCTTCGGAGTCGTCACAGCCATGTAACCATTTGGTTGATCGTTCGCCATTTTGCTGAGACTCGTGCTCTTGCTGAGACTGAGACTCCTGCTTCGTCCATTCGGACTCGTCGGCCCTTGTCTACGAGCTGCAGCACCTTCAGGATCGATGAATTCGCCGAACTGGAGCCCTTGTTGCATGTCGTGATGAACTTCACGGAACATCCGCACAATTGTAGCCATCATGATGAGTTCTCCAGCGTTCGAAGACAGAGCGTAGATCGGAGACGGCATGAGGTAGCCCACAAGTAGAGCGACAGCTCCCACGAGCATCCAGATCCATGGATTGAAGCACGTTGCATGCACCATGTACGAGTAATTGGTGCCGTAATTCCACATTCGCATTCCAAGGTAGAGCGAAAGGGCTACAAGCACTAGTGCAGGTAGAACGGCACACACCGTGTGAGCTGTGCTGTCTCCTTGTAACTCATACACGCTGGTCACTTGAGACGAGAGATCCGACGTCCAGCTGTATGCTACAACTAGATTCAACACCAGTAGAGCACAACCCACAAGCCAAACGAAGAAGCGAAGGCACGTAGACATCCACAACCGACGTTTAGCCAGATTCGAGGCTGCTCCTGCATGGGTACAGCTGCGTCCACGTTCTCGGTGTCCGCTTTCAAAGGAGATTCCACAGAAGTTGACAGACTTATGTTTGTGCACTAGGTAGGCCAATTCGTAGCATACCAGCAGCAACATAGGTGTCACACAGGCGTGGAAGGCCAACATAGCTTGTGTACTGGCACGACGACGGTCAATGCCAGTTGTAGCCATAATGGCATTGTCGAAAACAAGGCTGAAGCAGATAAATGGCTACAGAATATATACAGCATTAGCACAATAATGGAGGTTTGCTTCAGGATAAGGAAAAAAAGAACTTACAGGCAACAGGAAGGCAGCGGTAGTGGAGTATTTCCTTGCATACCCGAGAGAATAGTAGAAGAGCACGATACCAATGCCCACGAAGCACCAGAAGATGGGGATGAAGCCCGGCAGCACATGCACTTCGTACTCGTCCGACACCATCTTGGAATGAGAGTGAGGTCCTCTCAATGAAGGGAGGAGGTCAGCGTACGTCAATAGGTGGCCAGTGTGATGGCTCCAGTCACTTTTTGCCAATACTGAGGGGCTCCAGCAGGAAGCGGTCGAATGTCCGTGAGTCGCGCTGTGTCTGTGGGTGTGAAGCAGCACAAAGACCAGAGACGCGAGCAGTGGTAGAGACTCCGAGGCCCGATAGTCACTTTCATAGTGTAGCTGTCCTTATCCTGTTCTCCAGCTGCCCATTGCACAGCACCGCATGGAACATCGTCGCAGGACGTTGATGGCTTGTATTTTTAGGTGGGGAAAACTACGAAACAGCATCAAGAACAAATGCCAAGACAGAAGGAAGAGTTCAAAAACGAGCAGACAATGCTCAAGAGTGACTTTCATCTGCTGAAAAAGCTTGCATTATTATGTTGTTAACGACTGAAAACAGCTAGAGAAGAGTGCAGTGCGCACATCCTGAGGGCTGGAGCTCTGCTTCTGCTTCTTTCACTGCTGCAGCGACAGTAGGAGCTGGATTAACCGCTGGAGCTGTAGCTGCTGTTCGTGGAGCTGTTCACTTCTCGTACACCCACTCGTCGTCGTAAGCGCCCCACTCGATGACGCCCTCCGGGAACCACAGAGCGATCTCCTTCTGGGCCGACTCAACAGAGTCCGAGCCGTGGCACACGTTGCGGCCAACGTCCACGCAGAAGTCGCCACGGATCGTGCCCAGAGCCGACTCGGTGGGCTTGGTGGCGCCCAGCATCTTACGGCCCTCCAGCACCACATTGGTGCCCTCCCAGACCATGCAGGTCACGGGGCCCGAGCTCATGTACTTGATGAGAGCCGGGAAGAAGGGGCGGCCGGCAAGGTCCGAGTAGTGGGCCTCAAGGTGCTCCACCGACGGGCGGGCCAACTTTAGAGCCACGAGCTTGTAGCCCTTGGTCTCAAAGCGCTTGATGATCTCACCGACCAGGTGGCGCTGCACGCCATCGGGCTTGATCATGATGTAGGTCTGTTCGCGAGCCATGGTGCTTGGATTAACTTGAGATCGGGGGAGATCTTTGGGGAATGACGAGGAGCTACACTGCAAAATGGACATGTGGCAGCCAGTGGTTCACTGGTGTGGAAGACACGAAAAACTAGTTTTAACGAATCAGAGAATAATGATTATGTATTTCATCCAATCATCATAAGAGATTGTTGTGATTGATTGACGGTTCCACCTTGGTGGTCGTAACTTTAACAGCTTCAACTTGACCATACTCTTTCGGAGGACTTCGGAGTGAAGGAAGATCATGGACGCTGGTAGTGTGAGGCGACGAGCAGACGGAAGGTTTGATCCTCGTTCCAGCCGAGTGTCTCCAGCATCTTTTCGGCATGTAGCACAAGCAGTGGATCCACATCCACGATGGTCTCGTCGTAATTGGCACAGGCACGCAGCACTCGTAGCAGTGCGTCACTCTGTGGGTGATCCAGTGCAAAGCCGTAGAGCTGAAAGGCGCGTTGGATCATTTGCGCACGTGGGCAGTACTTGCACGTGCACAGGTAGTCCTCGAGGCGTGGCTGGATTGAAGCTTCACATACATACAGATGAAATCGTCAGAGGAAAATCGATACAATAGAAAGTGCTCAACTCGAAGCACCTTCATCAAAGGACTGCGCACGACGTAGCGTCAATGTATGAGACTTACGGCTGCCGAAAGTCGGAGACAGCCGACGCATGTTGATGGCTGTCCAAACGAAATACAGTTAGAGCGACACAAACGATAAAGCGAGCATATCTTCGACTACCGTACTCACCTGATCGAGGACATGAATTAGGAGCTGGCAGCAATGCACGCGCCTCCGGTGACAGCTCCTCCATTTCTCCATCGTCTGCAGAAGACGTATTTTCTTCCAGGTCGTTGTGGATCTCCACCGCACCGTCCGCAGACACGACCACAGTGGACTTGTCTGCAAACTCTTTGTAGCTTAACATCGACTGTGGCGTGTCCGGGAAGATTCCAGTGCTGCCGTTGTCAGTGCTCGACGCGTTGTCTTCGTTGTCCAGTGAAAGTGACGGCTCGTAGTCGTACATGGGCATCAACACTTTAGCTTCACCTCTACTCAGTGAGCGTTGGCGGTCACCTGTCTTCCATGCATCTGCTGCAAGTTCAGTCACCCAATGTGGATGCAACACCGGAATGAACGACCCTCTTACCATCCGGCGTAGTCTGTGCACAGCAATTAACAGCGCCCATGACGCTCGTGAGCTCTTCGTCTTTCTACTTTGAGAAGGATTCGCCACTGAGAAGAGATCTCCATCCCAACGAGAAAGAGCAGCTCGTCAATGCGAGCAGCTATTATACATTTTGTTCCTAGATGTTGCCTTTCTCAACTGGGACTATTTATTTTAGGATGGAAAATAGTCCGGACTAAATTCTTTTCGCGGCAATTTTTGATTCAATCGTCACTATGGAGACACCATCACAGCCGGAGTTCGACCCGAACGAGTTAAACGAAGATGTATTTCGTATGCGCACGCTTTGGGTGAATGAGCTAGTACGTTTGTATCTGGTGGTTCTTACGCACCTTCTTCTGTTCAAAATGATGCCGAATTGATGGACTTACAGGCTTATAACCAACTCTGCTTCGGTGTGGTTACAGAATGCTCCAGAGATCCTGAAATATGACGAGGAAATGGTGTCTGAGATGCTGGAGCAGATCCGAAATCAACAGGAGTATGTGGACTCTGTCTATGAAGACCGATCACAGCTTACGGAAGAGAAATCGTTCATTAACAAGCTGTACCAAATGGAGATCGACCGACTGCGCTACATGGTGTCGTCATATCTCCGTACACGGCTTCGGAAGGTACTGTTCGGCCACGTAGACTTGCTCAATCACTGTTACGTTCCTGATTTGTGTGCTACTTTGTTATTTCACTGTAGATTGAGAAGTTCGCTGTGCACATTCTAAGCGATGCGGTGCTGACGACTCGGTTATCAGTGAAAGAGCGCAACTTTGCCCAAGAGTACGCAAACGTTCGTCCTGCCACTTATTGGAGATATGAGTTTGCTTATCTGTATGTTTTTATTACAGATTTGTGATACTCTTTGAGTCACACGTGAATGACCTGGCAATGAGCAAGTTTGCGGAGGATCACAGTGGCCTCAGAGCTGAAGGCATGGGTAAGATGGCCATGGGCTTTTTGCTTTCGTTGTTGTAATGTATCTGATCTTCTGGGTCTATTATTTCGATAGTGGCTGAGCCGAATCTCGACAGCTTTGTGCTGTGTCAGGGCAAGGAAGCGGGTGGCGTGCAGTGCGACGATAAGGGCGGGGAGTTCATTCAGGTATCGGATGCGGATCGCTATGTGCTGCGCTACCAGACCGTAAAAGAACACGTCGAAGCTGGCTCGATCGACCTCATCTAGAAGATACCAACTTCCAGACGATCCTTGTGTCGTGAAGCGATATAGATTAAGTTAGCTGTGCGAGAACACACGACAATGACATGTAGAGTGGCGGCCTAGCTGGTCAGCTTCTACATGCAGAATAATAGCGTTGCCCCATCGCCTCCCTAGATCTGCAATGGTATAAAAACTATTCCTAATAAATCTGGGCTCAATGGGTAGATCGACAATTTGCAGCGTGTCCATCGTCGTGCTGTTCACGTACTTCTCTGATAATGTATCGATGTCGAAAGATCGGGCATCGGCACGGATGCTGTCCCAGTTACCACAACGGATTGGCAACAGCAGCGGCAGCAGCAATACAGACAAAGAATGCTGCGGGCTGTCATAAATAAACATTTAGAAATCTCACACCAATAAGTAAAATAGTAATAAGCTCCTTACCACAAGTAGTACTTCTTCCAGCACGAGCACGACCACTTGGAAGTACTCGTAGCGAGAGAAAGCGTATCCTGGTACTTCGAAGCGTTCGTACAGATGTGGCGTAAGCATAACAATGCGTGCGAACTCCATTGCGCTCAGCAACAAATACTACAAAACATCACAACACCATCAAATCAGATATCCTAAGCTGTGTCTGATTGAAAAAGATCTTTGGTGAACGTACCACCACAGTCCAGCTCATCCGCTCAGCACGCACAGCCAGAAGCCCGACAACTCCCACCACTGACATGAAGATGTTGGATAGCCACAGGTAATTGCCGGACGCTAGAAGTCCCAGTAGCACCTGCAGTCCAGCAATCACCCGAATACGTTGCGACCGCCGGGCAGTAGACGCCCACACGCGCTTCTGCTGTTCAAAACCACCGTAGCAGCGCGGTGCAGTGGACGTGGAGGTCGTGGATGACGCCGCGTAGCTGCGTGGGAAAAGCGGGTCGTACTCGCGCGCCGACGTGTGCTCCGACATGGTGGCAGGTGGCTCTCTGGAAAATGGCAGATTGGACTCGTTCTCCTTATTCCGCCTGATTCTGATTGGTTGACACAGAAACCAGATGTCGAATTAGCATTTTATTGTCCTGCAGCTTGTCTTTGATAAATACGTCGCGCGTGTACTATGACAAAGGTAATGGTCACGGTTCTTCATTATTATATCATTGTAAAACGATAGACTGAGTTTTTTGCTCTACAATGTAGAGTCTACATGTTCTTGGAATCGAAGTTGAAGGCCGTTTATCCCACAAAATATTGGACTCCAATTAGTAGCATCCTGTACGTGCAGTTGCCGTTGGCCTAACAGGTACATTGCAAGTAGTTGGGCTAAAGCAGCTCTGGCTGCAGCTTGTATACTAAAACCAGCTTAAAAATGTATCTGCGAAATAGTCCCAATTGGATATACACAAACTATTTTTCTATTTCAGCCAATAATGGGCGTTGAAAAAGGAGCGGCTCCGACAGCCTTTCACAAGCCAAAGAGACTGTAGCAGCCATGGGCCGAGCTCGGAAGCGTACGATGGACATGATCCGCCTGGTCAAGGGCCTGTCACGCAACGGCGGCATGCGTAAACCGTCGTGGGTGGCCATGGTGGACCGCTTCCCGCCTCCGCCTATTCCGCGTCAGGACCGCGACAAGCTGCCGATCATTACGTTCCCACAGGACCGACTGGCCGAGCTGTACATGAAGCAGCGCGACGGCATGGTGGACCCTCAGACGGCTTACGAGTTCGCAGACGAACAGCTGACGCTTATTGAGCACGGCATCCCGGAGGAGGACGCTTTCAACATGATCATCGAGAAATACGACCAGGTGGAGAGCCATCGCTTCCTGGAGAAGTTCTCAGAGATGCGCGGCATCGAATTCGCCGACCCCGCCGAATACGACGACATTGAGAAGGGATGGGTAGAGGCCGAGAGCCGCGCCATCAAGGATGCCATGCGTCTCGAGCACGAGGAGGAAGAGGCTATTCGAAACATGTAGAGATCAAAAGTTGGTTGGGTTACGAGCAGAAACATCAAGACACAACCTTCTTTCATTGCATTATCTGCGGAGTGTGTTTCATGTTGATGTAGTTCATGTACAGATATCTTGACCACATACAGCTCATCATTGCCGACAAATAGTCTTGTAAATTTTTGTTGCACTCAAACAAGACCTCAAAGTCTGTTCGTCTGATGAAGGTCATGCCCTTGTACCTCCGTTTGTACCCCGCTTTCCTGGCGCTCATTGCAGTAGTATGCTTCTATGACTCTATATGTCTCCAATTCGGCTAACTGCATTGCTCAACAGGGCGGCTTTGGGTTGTGTCAATGGTATCACATCACCGATGTACGTGTATAAAGCTGTGAGCTGAAACATAATGATACTAACGTTCTTCCTGGCCATAGCTCGAGAACCGAGAACTCTACCACGATATGTCCATCAAGTACACATTGACTGCCGTGCCACAGTTACTAGCGGCATTGCTGCTACTTTACTACGCCTGCAGTTTCTCACAAGCGTCAAGCACCTTTGTGCACCGTATGCTGATGAATTCGTGCCTTCATCAGGGCGTAACGAGTCTCATGCTGGCCTCGCTCGTGTTTTCAACCTTTCACCTGTCACTCAGTGCCTGCTGCTCGTTCCCCGCCTTGTGGTAAAGTACAACGACTTTATGTTTGAGTGCCAATATTCCAGAATGCTAATTGTCAGTTAAATTCGTGTTAGCCCCGTCGATCCGAGCTCTTGTCATCTCAGTCAAATTGTGGCGTGTCCAGAGTCCGTAGTGCACCTCACACACTACAACCTGTACCCTCGACTTGTCCACTGCTGGGCTACGTTCACCATATTGTTTGCTCTCTCCAGTATCGAATTTGCCCACATCAGCAAAGAATTGAGCGCGCGAGTGCATCGTGCCAACTTTGTCTCCTTCTCCAGACGTGAGCCGGTATACGAAGCTTCTGCATCCGTGATCTTCTAGATCTGAATCAATGCACCAATTGTGCCCATGGATCCTCTAGAAACGACGGCTGGAAGAACACACGTCCAGGTCCGTCCTTCGTAGGATAATGCACTTGTTGAGGACGCATCTCTTCTCTCCGTCTTTCACTGTGCTGCTGCTTTTCTTCATGTTCGTGACCTGCATTGCCTTGCCCATTCTTCTCCAATTGTTTCCATGGATCCTCCAGGAACGACGGCATGAAGAACCTCGAGGCATCCGGCACATCATCACTTGGTCCTCTCTTGCGCTTGAATTGAGACTGATGGTTATGATATCCACGGTTCTGTCTGTTGTTCTGCTGGAAGCCTCCACGTCCACGACCGCGTCCTCCTCCTCTTCCTCGTCCATTGCGTCCTCCTCGACCGCCATGCTGCTGCGCCTGCTGGAATTTAGGCTGACGCTGTTGCATCTGGCGCATCATATCCTGTAACTGCGGCGGCATCGGCGGCGGATGCCCCGTTAAAGCGCCAGGAAGAGGAGGTGGAGGTGGTGGTGGTTGCTGCATTACAATAATTGTTTTACAAAAAAAGGAAATCAATATTTTAAATTGGTAAATAAATTATTGGTTCATTCACTTATTTTTTGTATGCCTTAGAAAAAAAGAGAGACATTCACTCTTCCATTCGTTGGCGAAGCACGATCACCAGCGATCTCTGCACTGCGACCACCAAGTGAGTACTGTTAGCTCGTCCCCTTCAGTCCGCCACTTGCCGCATTTCCCCCCTTTGCAGACCCGACGACAGACTTGTTGAAGCAACTTGTGTCTGTTGTCCTTTGTGGCTTAGTGACGTCTCCAGAGCTTCAAGAATGAGCCACTACGGCCCTTCGTCCACTGGCAATGGCGCAGCTTATCCGCGTGGCGCTCCGCCTGCGTTCCGCGGGCCTCCACAAGGTTTCCCACGCGGCGGGCCACCTCCATTCCGTCCGCCGTTCGCTGCGCGTGGGCCTCCGCCTCCATTCGCGTTTAGAGGGCCCTCTCCAGCCTTCCAGGGACGCGGTGCGCCTGCTGTACGTGGCCCGCCAGCCGGAATGGCACGACCTCCTATGACCATTAATATGCCTCCTATGATGGCCATGCCAGGGTTCCAAGCTCCGCCGTCTCCAGCCAATTCTGGACCAGTTTTACCCCCAGGATGGAGTGAATACAGGACACCACAAGGAGCTACGTACTACTATAATGCTGTTACAGGGGTAAGTACATACGATTTCCCAGGACAAACTCCAAGGGAGGCTAGCAATGCTCCAAAGTGGGTAGAATACAAGGATGAAGCTACTGGAGCTTTCTACTATTTCAACACAATCACCAAGGAGACGGTATGGGATCAGCCGGAAGAATTTAGGATGCAGAAGGCCAGAGAACAAGTGGCTAAGATGGCGAACGATACGCTGCAGACTGTATCTCCTATGGCAGCTCAAGTACCAGTCTCTTTTCCTATGCCAGTTCCTGAACACGGGAGTGCGGCGTCCACGGAGAAGGAAGATGAGGACGATGAAGAGGAAATTAAGCGTCAGGAAGCTCACGAACAGGCGCGCAAGAAGAGGAGGCAAGAGCAGGAACAAGAACAGGAGAAGCAGTTTGTGGATATGCCACGGGCCGAGCGGATGGCAGCGTTCAAGCAGTTTTTGGAGGACAAACAGATCACACCGACATTGAAGTGGGGAGACGCCCAGCGACTGATCAGCAAAGATTCGTCGATGCAAAGCGATCCGCGCTGGAAATTCGCGCTAAACACAGTCGGTGAGAAGAAGCAGGCGTACGCTGAGTACTGCACACAAGCAAAGAACCGCGCTACTATTGAAAAACGTCGACTAGTGAAGAAAGCGCGCGAGGATTTTATTGAGCTTTTGGGGCTGTTTGAGTCCAGCCTGGCACCGGTATCTCGTCGCCGACAAGTCTCGTGGGAGGAGGTGAACGAAGGCAACAGCTTTTATGCTATGCGGAACGACGCCCGGTGGGCTGCTATTGAGGAGGCTCGTGAGAAACAGCAGCTTTTCAACACCTTTATGCAGGACCTAGAGCGAAATCAGAAAGCTCGTCTCGGGAAACAGCGTGAGGCGTTGCACGTCGCTTTTGTGGAGCTACTGCAGCAGCGTATTCAGTCGAAGCAGTTGGAGCTGGGCGATAATCGCTCTAGCAAGCGCCTGGATAGCGATTCTAAGCGCCGCGTTTTGGATTTATTGGAGGAAGTTGAATTGCCGGATGATAAAGGTAAAATTGGTGAAGACGCGCTTCGGATTGTGGATCGACATGATGTATATCACTGGACAGAAGACTATTTACGCGAACGCCGCGAGTTAGAACATGCTCAACGGAAACGTGAACGTGTCGAACGTGCCGAGCGCGCTGAAAAATTAGGGCGTGAACTGAATGAACGGTTTAAGGAGTTAGCTAGAAGCCAAAGCCTCACAGTTGGAAGTACTTGGGATGAATTTGCTGCTCAGCACCTCCCAGATGCCAGTGAACAACAAATTAAGGAGGCCGGAAGTGAAGAAAAAAAGGATGCTGGAGGGGAAGAGGATGATGAAGATAGTAGAGAGAATCTGCACTGGAAACTCCAACGGCGCATTTTTGATAAATGCGTGCGTCGACTACGCCGGGATATTGCGCCTGCTGCCTCCGTGATTCGGAAGCACTTAGATCGTGGTGGAGAGCCCCCTTTACGAGTGACGGAATCTACAACGTTTGCAATATTCATCGATGCTCTGGAGAATAGTGTCAGCGTCTCTTTAGACAATAAAGCTCCTGAGGAAGGTGAGGAAGAGGGTGAAGAGTCAAGTGATATTAACGAGAAGGAGGCTACAGTAGAAGTTGGTAGTCCAAACGGAGATACTGATGAGAGGGAGAAGCTCAAGCCAAAAGAAGTAGAGGCAGCTCTGGAAGCTGCAGTCAAGAAACAGCGAGAGGTGAAGGACGGTACTGTGGAGTTTCCGGACTACGTTCGGCAGGTATACGAGATGTGGGTCGCGATGGCAAAGGAAGATAGTAGGAGGAATCTGGAAAAGAAGTCCAAGAGCCGCAAGAGAAGCCGGAAGGACAGTCGCGACTTCGGTGCAGAGGATGACAGCGACGAAGAAGAGCGACCTCGTCGCTCGCGTCGTCGCTCCTCTGCTGATGAGTTGGAGGATGGCAAGAACCACAAGAAGCGACGAAGCCATCGGTCATCAAGGAAGCGTCGGCGAAGTCACGGCTCTCTGTCCCCCTCACGCTCACGCTCTCGTTCTCGCTCTCGGTCGGAATCTCGACGGGAATCAAGACGCTCTCGACCGAATCGAAGTCGTAGTCGTTCCCGATCTCGTGACCGGGACAGTACGCTGCCTCCTAGCTTAGCTGTTGCCAAGATGAAGCTTGCGGTGGATACAGTGACAGCAGAACCATTTTCGCCGTTGCGGACACCATCAAAGGTTTTATCAAAAGCAGAGGAAGCTGCGAAGGCGGAGGAGATCATTCGCCAGGCTCGACTGAAAATGCAGGCAAAGAGCAAGAACAGTTCCGATGACAGTGAACTCGAAGAGGGCGAAGAGCTGGAAGAAGGTGAGGAGATGGAATAGATAGGAAAAGCTTTGGCCAACATAGTCCACTTCAACGTAGCAGAATGTTGCTCCAGCGCATCTTTTTGGTTCGTCGCAAAATTTGTGTTGTTGCGACCTTCAGACGACATTTCATGTGGGGTCACTTTACCACTGGAACGTGCTGCTCCATGACCAACGTGCGTGCCACGCCGGACTTGCCGTAACTCGCCACATCAGCCATGTCACTCGCGCTCTACCGACGCATTTTGCGTGTGGCAAGAACATGTACGTCGCGAAGTGAAGCGCAGCTGGAGTGGCGGCATTTAAAGCCCTAGTATTCCGGTTCCTCACCCCATCTCCACCACCTCTTCATAATTCTAATGCCTCTGCCATGCAGGGGAAGGCGGCTACGTGGAGCAGAATTGGATTCGCGCTGAGGCCAGGTAATGCTCTACACACTACAGAAATTCTTCCAGCTTCACTTGCGCTAGTGTTTGCGTTGATGACGAGAACGTTATCGCGATTGTAAATGTGGAAAAAGGTATCTGACGTTTGACTGTGTAGGAGACGCTTTGAGGAGAACCGCACGTTGACAAACCCCGCTGCGATTGAGGAAGCTGTGCGTCAAGGCCACAACCAAGTGGATGTGGCGCTGCACTATAAGATCTGCTACCCTCGCCCAGAGTACGTGGACCCCGGCACCATGGGCGGTGAGAGTGAATTCCATCGTCGGTCGTCGCGAGCGAACACCAAGCTTGGACGCCTGCATAAGAGCAAAGTGCAAAGCCAATTCCGTCCTGGTGGACGTTAAGTCGACAACAATTCCATCACCTACCAATTAATATGCGGAAAACTCTTTAGGATCCGACAGTTGGGTAGGATATCGTACATGTACTGAAGAGCTACGACCGATGCATGGGAAGCAACCGTGTGCGTACGCTATAAATTATCTTGCTATGCTACTGAGAGGAGTCGTGACGCTACGGGCTGCACTGGCTGAAGAACTTGGTCACATGCAGCAATAAGTTGGCTTCGAGCAGTCGGACGCACTGGCCGATTGAAAATGCCCTCTGCTACAAGGCGATTTACAGCGCCACCAGTAGCACCGAGTAGATAGAGCACCGGTGCATCGCGAGGAATTGTGGGACTGTAATGTTAAACCCGAGGGCTTGCATTCGGCCAACAAGCTGCGCTCCTTGCTCCTCCGTGCCGTTCAGGTCGTAGAAGAAGTCGCTGGTGAGACCAATATCGTTGCGTTGCAGCTCGCTCTGCCACAGTTGCAGCAGGATTTGCGCGTACATAGGGACACTCGCATGGCGCGGCGGCTTGGACAGCGACTTCCGCCGTTGCTGCGCCTGCTCCTCCTCGTCTTGGGCGAGGATCAGCGCTTGTACATCCGCCAGCGACGCGAGGCTTCTCGTGGAGCTGGACTTGCGCAGGCCGCCGCTCTTGGGCAGGATCTGCGAGGGAAGTGGGTTCTCCATCATTAACTGGTGAGGTGGGGACTTGTATTTGGCTCGGATCGGACTCGAACAGTGGACGTAACCGACTAAGCTTGAGGAGGCGAATTCTGAAATGAAAGCCACCAAGTGCAACGACGACAAGCTTGCGGCATTGAGTATTAGCTCGGCTAGTGCGACAGACTGAGATGTTTATTTCCTTACATATTGGGACGGTCACAGTAGAAAGAAAAGCATCTCCGGTTTGAACAGACGGGCGGACTTTTTCGTATGGTGGTTGTGGTCGTGCAAAGACGGGATGCGGCAGTTAGCCGCGCAGAGAAATCACTTGGATTTTGTATGTAAAATGATGCGAGGGGCGCAAAGAAAGAGCGTATTACCATCACTCTTGTCAGGACTATTCTGGAATCCAATCTCAAAAATGCACCCGAAAGGAGACGTTCGCATTTGGAAGTTCTTGTCGTGTGGTGGCCGATGTAAAGTGACTTGATTCAAGGTGATAGATAGCATGATACTCTTGCCACAAGAGACCTCTAACCCGCGTAGACATATAAATGCAGCGTACTTGTTACCTATAGTGCTTGCCATTTTTAATCCTGCTTCACCGGGATCTATTTTTCCGATACTGGGGCAAAGTGAAAAATTTGCCGGCGCTGCAACGTCGCGAGTGCTCCATGGGAAGGCGTGTGCCGTCGCGGCGTTAAAATCCATACCAAGCACGACCCCATTTCGCTTTGGCGAATCTTGCTGTCTTTTGCTGTGGCAATCGAGTCGTCGGCTATGACCGGGAGGTGTCATCGCCGCCCAGTGAGCTGAAATGCAAGAAAACGCGCGACGAATCCGGTTCGAAATGCTGCTTGGGGGCAAGTGGCGTGGACATGTTTATCGCACTCAAGGCAACACGATCGATTGTTGTGCCATCGACTTTTCCCGACTAAGACGGTGCCAGCGACGTGAGGCTCGTGGCGTGCGCTAAACGTAATAGCTCCGCTCCTAAGGGGACACGCATGCAGATCGCAAATCTTAACGACTTCTTCACCATGGACTAAATAGCTCAAAATTGTGATCGGAGGTCTCCGTTGCTGATCATCGGATTCCGATCGGATCGCGGCCAAAACGGTAAGCGCATCGCGCTCGGTCATCGAGTCGTGCAACGCCGCAAAAACTTCAACCTCGGATCAGCAACCGCATCCGACACCGGGACGTCCTTGGCCTTGCCCAAACCAGGACCATTTCGCTACCCTCGACCGGATGCGTCTCAAAATCTCACCAGCAAGGGACACTCCTTAAAACAGGAAACGGCGGCTGTCGCTATCGGCTGCTGATGACGGACAAGCGTTGCCGTTGGCAATGCCATTTACATCGTTGGCGGACAACTTGTCCCAAGCGAATTCGTAATCGTTTACTAGTACTAGGTAGAGCTCTACCTATCGAAAAGATCTTCCTGAAGTCACTGCAAGGTTGAAATCTGTTCTTGCGGCCAAGGTTGTCGACTCGTTCTGCTACGTGACGGTCACGAGTCTGATCGCCGCGTCAAAGTTGTCTAAAATCGCAAATCGGATCGGCGCTGCGGCTTCAGACGAGTCGAAATGCGGCAACCTTTTGCTGCTTCGTGCCCCGATGTGGCCTCGTTGAAGCGACAAGGACGAACGTGCCTGCCAGGTGGTGGAAGATACTTTTTCCAAGTTGTGTTGTTGCATCAAGGTGTCACCTTCGTCTCTCCTGGTCGGTCTCAAGCCTAAAAGCTGAACTTCAGCTCGTGATCTAAATTCATCGGAGCATGTAACGCGAAAATGTGGCGCTTGGAGCTTAACCGACACCAAAGCACGGCAAAACTCCAATTCGATGCGTGTGTTGGTGTGCAAGAACGACGGAGGCTTCGAGTTGGAGCCGGCGGAGTTGCACCGGCTCGAGCGATGGAGCGACGTCAAGATGGGGCTTGCGCACGCGCTCTACAGCGAAGAAGAGCTTTTCGCTGTTGGGTCGGCGGACGACATCGCTCTCTACACGTTCCCCGATGGTCTACTGGCAGAAGAACAAGGTGACGTCAAGAGCTTGTTGGAAGTCGATTCCCGTTGGGTACTCGATATCTTCGGCAGTCCATTTCGTCCACGTAGTGACCTTCACATACAGACAGATCATGCCATCCGAGGCGTTCGCAGGGGCACTGCAACGCCATTTCAGACCTTGGACGTCCGTCGAGTTAGTGCGATGCACGGTGCCACCCCCATCTCACCATTGGGGAACGCTGTCCACGGAGGATTTCACGATACACCAGTTGAAGGTTATCACGAGCCGTATATTCATATTGGTACATGGGTTCCCGTCATGGTGAAGGAGAAGAAAGCAACCCCATTACCGTTGATGAAAGGTTCGTCTGCAGAATACGAGGATGTACTGGTGACGACGAACCGAGCGAGAGAATATATCAACAACTTTCGACGTGCAGGTCGTCCCGTGACCATCATTAGCATCCAGACGTGCACGTTGCCGCTCGCTGCAGCTTGTCCCAGTGCCATCTCGCAGCAAGGCCCACGGATCTTGTACGACGGTGTGTATCAGTTGAATCCGGATGAGATGAAGAGTGGCTTCGTGCAGGTTGTGAGACTTTGGTTCAGCTTCGATTGCGAACAAACCATTAGTGTGACGAAGGTGAATGGCGCGTTGGGCCTTAAACCACTGCGTCAACAGGACGGATGGGTCGTCGTGCAAGCTCTTCCTGGATCTCCGTGTTTCGAAGCTGGAATGCGTCGAGATGAAGTTTATTTGACTCATGTGAACGGTGTTGATGTCTCTCCTCATTCGTTCCCTGCTATCGGTACTGGAGCTCCACCTCAAGGCCAACGCAGCCAAGCACAATCGAATCAAAAGACCGGCCAAGTGACGTGGCAAGACAGCGTCGTGCCGCTTGTAGAGAAGTGCGAGACGTGCATATTTACTTTCTTCTAGGCAGAAAGTAGCTTCTAAATCTGGTTAGCAACTTCGCACCACATCGCATTACCTAGAGCTCAATTAGCTCTCACTCGTGATCTTTCTTCAAGACTTGAACACAAGTTCCCGATCTAAAATGCCAGCTTTTAACAAGGTTGAAACTTCTGCTTCAACTCGTGAGTTCAACAACATTCCCGCTCGAACTCGAGAGCAACGGGAAGCAGTTTGTGACAAGGAACAACGAGAAAAAGAGCGTCTTCGAGCACGTAAAGAAGGTTTCGTGCGCGTCGACACTTCTGTTACTGGTAGTGCCATGTTGGTGTACACACCGCAGAGTCAGGGATTCATGAGTGACGCCGACCGTTTCCACTCGGACACTGCAGGTGAAGAGCGAGTTGTTCGAGAAGAAGCTCGTGCTCGAGCTCGAATGCAACAGGAACGTCGTCGTCATGAAGCTGTTAACCGAGATATACGACGCTGGGATGCCATGGACGCAGCTTCCGCCGAGGAAAAACGACGGCTAATTGCTCTACAAGCTTCGGGCTCGAAAGCTCGTCGCAACAAAAGCGGAGAACCGTTCAACCCCGTGACATTGCAATATAACGACGGAAAAGATGGCGAACGTCTGCGAGCTGCTGACGCTGCAATCAAGCACCGAGCCATGACACGAGCCCAGAATTTGCAGTATCACAACTCGCGTGAAGGGATTAACCCCATTACAGGAGAATCAGTACGGCGCATTCAAACGAGAGACTTGCTACCTCCATCCCAGTAGAGAAAGGAATAGTTACGAATAGTTTACTTTCATTTCCAACTACACGGTGTATGAAGTTCTTCGGTCTTCAGACAGCAACGTACGTAAAACGATGACAGCTTGCAATGCAGTGGGTCGATCGGAAGCTTCAAAGCTCATACACTTTTCAGCCAGTTCTCGAACTCCAGTCGGACAACCCAGAGTGAATACAGGATGTAGTTTACCGGATGCCACGAGATCCAGGATCTCTCCGTCATTTATCGTTTGTCTTCCACTCACGACACCTTGGATATTCTCATACGGCAATGAGTGCGTGTCGATTTCGGATAAAATCACTCCGAACGCGTATATATCTGCTGCCGGACTGTAGTCTGCGGTACCAGTGATCACTTCAGGTGAAAGCCAACGCTCTTCTCGAAGAGAGATCCCAATTGTTGACATACTGACGATACTGTGCTGAGTCAGCACGAAATCGTCAAGTCGGGCGCGAAATTCCGGTGGAGACGACAGTAAAACGCTGTGAGACGTGAGATTTCGGTGAACGAGTGTCGGGGAGAACGCATGCGCATAAGCCAAAGCTTCAGCCACATCGAACGCAACTTGTAGCTTCCAAGCACTGTGTGATCTCCAGGATTTCAGCTCTTTCGATTCGTCGATTTCAGCCAGATACGACCGTAAATTCCCTCCGTCCATGTACTCGAACAGCGCTTCGAGCCCGTAAACGCGACTCCAGATAACCCCAACAAGAGCTACAATTCGAGGATGATCCAGAGATGCAGCTAGATGAATTTCTTCCGCAAACCGCTGGACCTCTGAAGAATTGTCGATCAGTTCTTGATGCAGACGTTTGCACACTAGAAATCTCGAGCCTCGAAATCTTGTCAAAAAGGCATCGCGATGAGAATTGGCACGATCTTTGGGCCGGTGCTCACTTGTAAGTTTGCGGATATATTCGAGCTCGTCCGAATCGATGACCAGCATTCCAAGCTCATCACCGTAAGGAAACGCTTGTCGAGGTGGATCATGTACTTCTGAGCCTGAAGAGTGTTGCCCAGCACTGATTTGGTGGTGGTAAATGGAGTTCCCCGATGGACTGATTAGTTCCCGATGTAAACTGAGGACGTCTGAGCCTGGTTTCATGGCTAAAGCACGGCGACGGAGACATCTGAAGACGAAAATGATGATGAGAATGAGAAACAGCACAAAAGCTGCAGCCATGACCCCTGCAATAAGCGCTTTGTTTGACGAAGACTCCTCTTCCGATGGTTTTGAAGTCGAAACGCACACATCCAGTGTTCTGTCGCTCGTTTTGAGCTTTTCAGTTGTGTTGCACAGTGGAGCACCAAACGAATCCACATCCAACATGTCAAGGGATTGGAGAAAACTGAATTGGGTTGTGGTAAGCGTGACGTCTGTAAAGCTGTTTCCCCCGAGATGCAGCCGTTGTAGAGCTGTCATGTCGAATATTGACGACGGAATGGACGTGAAGTTGTTGCTCGAGACGTCACTATGTAAGAAATCAACATCAAACATTAACCAAAATCTCACGAAAACGACAGTACGTACAGTGTATTCAAGCTTGGTATTGCTCCTTCAAAGCTCGCAAGGCTGTTCCTAGAGAGATTGAGTGTCTGCAGCTTTGGTAACTTTATGTCTGCTGGAAAGTATCCAAAGTAGTTCTTAGAAAGATCTCTGCGTCAATACCAACTTTTAGTAGAACATAAGCTACATCAACTTTTCAAATTCTACTTACAGATTTTCAAGCTCTGCCATCTCTTGAAGGTCTTCCGGATAGCTTGTCATGAGGCAATTGGATATTGTCAGGTTCAATAAACCAGAAGGAAGCGACGACTCAAGAATCTGTTCCAACCCTAGATTTGCCAATGTCCTACAACACAAAATCGTCAAAACTACACCACAAGCAATGCTTTCGTAAAACTTACACTGATTTAAGTTCTGTGTCTTCTGTGAAAAGTTTTTGCGGCAATTGAACTCGAGCCACTTTCCCCCTCACACCAAAAACACTAGAGCCTCCAGCCAATACGACACTTTTAGTGGACGTCATCAAGTCCAGTGGTTCAATATGTTGCAGTGCATCATTCGACTTGGAGGGATACTCATTCGTTAGATTATCCACAGCCGCCAATTCCGACTCCGCAGCTATTTCCTGCTCTGTTGACCAGCTTGACTCGACGTCACTAGGGTTCACATCGTCACCAAATGGAATCAGAAATGTGTAGACACTGAACTCAATCGCTCCATTCGCTGCAAAGTCATCAGGTCCAGTAGCGAAACACTCGTACGTGCAGAAATCGTCGGCCGTACAATTCCCGAACGTCGAAGCTTCAGACGTGCATTCTCCCTCGTTTCCAGCAGCATAGGCAATACACGGTCGCCCTTCCGGACATAATGAATTGCAGTCCGTTGTCAATGCCGTTTGGTTCCTCGTGCAACTCGAAGACGACGACATATGCGGGAGCTGGTCAATTGCGGTGTGAGACGTCGTCGAAGCGACTTATGCTCTTGGGTTCGCACAAATGGGTTCATCTTGAAGATAGATTTTTTTTTCCTACTGATCACAAAGGTCACACAAATGCAGCTCTATGCCATTGTGTCCATACTCAGGTGATGATGAGGTTGTGTACCATGATCTTGGCTGATTAATATATGCATTGAAATACCATGGTACAGTCTCGGAGGAAGCACAGCTCTTCCTTAATGGAAATGTAGCCATGTAATGACGATGCGGTACCTAAACATTGGCACATCTATTTTACTTGGAATTCTGTCCAATCCCAAGTCGTTATTACTTTTCCGTTATGAGGAGTTTTTTTTTTTTTGGCTCGAGTTTTCTTTTGTTTTATTTTCGAGCTCAACCGCCCGCAACTACTCGACCGCCTTACGCATTTGTGATCTTCAGTCGGAGGTGCCAAGTCAATTTGTGTCCTACAGCTATAAAAACATGGAAGACGACGCACACAACGCTGGTGCGTAGGCTGCTAGATTAAAATTAAAGGGGGATTTATAACTCATTTCCAATTTTCAATTGATACAGAAATCGCTGAGCCCGTCGAGGCGCCACCGGCTGAGGAGGAACATGCCGCTGATCCGGCCCCTGCTGAAGAAGTGGCTGAACCTACACATGATGCTGAAGAGGTGAAGGAAGAAGCTCATGCTGAGAGCAAAGAGGCAGAAGCTGCACCGGAAGCTGACAGCAAGGACGAGCCAGCACACGAAGCCCCTGCAGCTAAACATGATGAGGATGAGGTGAAGGCTGCTGAACCGGCAGCTGAGAGTGTCCAGGACAAGGTGGAGGTGCAAGCACTGCCTATTCGTGCATACCTGGACCAGACAGTGGTGCCGATCTTGTTGCAAGGAATGTCGGCGCTTGTGAAGGAGCGTCCAGCTAACCCGATTGAGTGGTTGGCTGGGTATCTTATCAAGCATAACCCTCAGGGCTCTGGAGCTGGAGGTGAAGCGAAGTAATTAGATCAGGTCTCAGCGAGAAGTCAGGCGGGAAGCCCTGGCAAGACATCACCAACACGCACCATATTTGCTTCTTTCAAATACAAAGAATTTTCGTAAAACCACAACGAGGAAGCAAGGGGAACAGTACACGCGGCTTCAATTCTTTACCTCTACTGTTACTGCAGGAGCTGCATGTTCACCGCTGTATCTTGTGAGCTCAAAAGTATCTTCCAAGTGCTTCACATCACTGCACTTGCGTGTTTTTCTCTAGCTAGCTAGTTATCTCCACGACCGCGTCCACGGCCACGGCCCCCACCTCGACCTCTTCCTCGGCCTCCATCACCACGTCCGCCCCTGCCACCAGGGCCATCGCCACGTCCTCCACGGCCTCCTCGACCTCCGCGACCTCCTCGGTTTCCAAAGCCGCCACGGCCTCCGCGACCGCGTCCACGATTGGCTTGGCGATCTGTTGGTTGTCACATATGTGCATACACGTAGAAAAGAAGATGAATCGTAAGAAAACCGACACAAAACGGCAAGAAACAGCGAAATGTCTCCACATTGACACCCACCGCGCTTGTTGAAGTCTTCCTCGTTCACCATGTCCAGAATCTGCTCATCATAACCATAACCCGTAACGTTAGAATCCGTCGATATGTCTTAGCTGTATTTTACTGCAATAGTTTACCTCGTTGGGCACGCGAATGTACTTAATTGTGTTGCCACGGATATAACACTCGGGCATCTTCCAGAAGCGATCACCGTCCTATATAACCAACAAAGGAACCACATTAGACCCCCCGACAGCATTACAACGCATTCTCAAACTGCCAAACCTTGGACGTGCAGATAACTTCTCGCAGGTTTACATTCATCCAGGTATCACAGTTGACGAGGTGTCCGTTGTACGTGTCTCCATTCTTCAGCTCCACTAGCTGCATTTTCCCCAGGAACCAATCGTCAGTGATACGCTTAGCTACGTTGGCTTCTAGACTGTTATATCCGTACCATGGGGTGGCCTTGCGCCGTCTTGAGCAGCGAAAGCGGCAGCTACAGACAACAATCAAGATACGTTCAAAGCATCGTTAATATCTCCACCCACAAGTCATTTCAGCTGACAAAATTCGGCCAGACGCTTCTTCAGATAAAGCATATCCATCAGCCTTTGTCAGCAGTCTGTACTCCGGTCTCAACGCACCATATTGGTCGTATATACCGCGCGAGTCCGTCCGAGTTCACGCTCCTTTCTGCGCGTTGGATGGCAAAGTATGATGTGTCGAAAATAAGGTCAATTAAAACATCACTTTAGGAAAAATCCCTTCAATAAATCGCCTAATTTAGGAAAAAAAGTGATGTGGTGGTCAATTTTTGCAGAAAGAAACGGACTCTCACTTTAAATTTCAAAAGCTACTGGAAGGAGGTGCGTGATGCGACGGAACTGCCTGCTCTAGGGCCTACAGCTGCTCTTCTTAGCTGTATGTGCACATGTTTCTCTTCATCTATACGCGTCTCCCATGCCAACTAACCTACTGACAGCGGGGACTTGCGGAGGAGGAGAAAAGTTGCACTTAGTCTTGCAAATTCCAAGTGAAAAAAATCGCCCATCTAACCGTCTTTTGTTTTCCTGGTAGTCAAAATGTCGGAGCAAGAGCCTGCTACAGATGCCACTAACGGTAACGTCGAAGAAAAGAAGAAGTCGGAGGCCATTACCATCCGAGTGAAGGACCAGTCCGGAGAGGAGACGTTTTTCAAGGTGAAGCCCAACACCAAGATGGAGAAGATCTTCAGCGCCTACGCAAGCCGCAAGGGCGTGCCTGGCAGTGCTCTGCGCTTCTTGCTGGATGGCACGCGCATCAGTGGTGACCAGACGCCCAAGATGTTGGAGCTGGAGGACCAGGATCAGATCGACTGCGCGCTGGAGCAGGTCGGCGGCTCATGGTGCTAATTGGCGAAAGTGTCTTTTTGTATGTGAGAGAGTGAGCCCCACTAGGAAAACACAATGAAGCAACACTACTCTCTTATCATCCAGTGTGCTTATCTTTCAGCCATTTCATGCTAGCACATTGCGTACTGATTCGCCACCAAGAAGCTTTCAACTTCCCGAGTCGAGATCTAAGAGTGATAACTACAAAGTTGGATTGCTAGCTCAGCTATTATTCGTGTGTATCGTCCTGTGTACTCTAGCAGGTTATACAGCTTCACAGGTGTTTCCTTAACCACGACGGTGGATTCACAGGGATCGTTACCAGGTCCGTATCGAAGAGCTCAATGAACTGTTCGTTCTGCAGCCGCACCTTGCTGCCAGCGAACCGCCGGTACTCCTCGAAGATCGACGACAGATGCCAGCCTTGGATCTTGCGTAGACAACCCACCACAGCACCTAAAGCATCACACAGCAGCCACCATTTCAGTCCACAAAGCCAATTCTCAACTGCTCAGCCGCCTTTACCTGTTCTGTCTCGACCGAGATGACACGTAATGTAAAGTGGATAATTGGAGCGATCTAGGATAATATCGAGTGCAGCTAGCACTGTTTCCTCCGAAAGTGGCTCCCAGGCCTTACGACGACTCTCCATGCGGGTGTTTCCGCCTAAAAACACGAGCTGGATCTCCTGTTCCTCCACGAAGCTCTGGAACTGCGGGTTGGGTTCCTCGAGCGCCAAATAAATAATGGTACGCAGGTTCAGTCGCTCCAGGAAGGGGAAGTTGAGCTCGTTAGGCTGTCCCGAACGGTACAGGTCCTCCTCGATCATGCCGTAGTTGACGGGCGGGATGAAGTACGACATAACGCCGCCACCAAGGAGGTTTGCTATTGTACTCTACAGATGATCGCGATAGCAAAGTGACGGTAGGGTTTGTTGAAAACGAAATATTCTTGTTGAGCAGTCCTTTAAATTTGTACAAAGGTTTCGTGAATTTCTCTAACCAAATTATTTTAACAAATTTCTAGTTTGTCTTATGCGGCTCGAACACTTTGGGTATCATCGCTGCCGAGCGTCCCGTCGCAGGAGACGTGGTGCAGCTTCGGCATCATTCCACCAGCCACAGCTGCTTGGATGATGCACTGCACGCCACGAGCACTGAGGAAATTGTCCTCT
This sequence comes from Phytophthora colocasiae, assembly GCA_018806915.1. NCBI lineage: Eukaryota > Oomycota > Peronosporomycetes > Peronosporales > Peronosporaceae > Phytophthora > Phytophthora colocasiae. The sequence continues at coordinate 310,347 of JAGKQI010000064.1, read as the reverse complement.
AGACCGAGGAAACGCATCTGTGGGCATTGTGCACTCGACAGAAGCTCCACGACAGGTGCCACGCAGTTGTCCGTAATGATATTGCCGCCCATGCATAAATACTTGAGCTGCTGGCAGCGACCAGCGCGAAGAGAAGCCATGATCCGCTTCAAACCCGACTCGCCGATGTAGTTACGACGGATGTCCAGGCGCGCCAGCTTTGGCAGCGACCCGACCTTGAGCAGCCACGCAACGTCCACAGTGCCCACATCTGAGAAGCCATTGCCGCCGAGCAGCAGATCTTCTAAGTCTGGGCACGATCCCTTGACCAAAGCAGCACACAACAGGTGCAGTGCGTTGCCACGGCAAGTGTTGGTAAACACCGACACGAGTCGGAGGCTGTTCAGTCGTCGACAGGCACCAAGCTCGATCCCTTCAGCAAGCTGCTGCACCACTTCCTCTCCGGCGTTGTCGTGCGAGATGTCCAGCTCACTGCATCCCCAAGCGTGCAGTGCCGGACCGGCCTCTTGCTGGTCACACAACGGTTTCATCGAGTTGAAGACAGTGAGACTGGTCAGGTTCGGGAACTGGCACAGCAGTGTAGCTGCCGGTTGAGTCGGCACTGCAGCCGCGTGTAACGTGTAGGCAAGTCGTAGCTGACGTAACTCCACCTCAAGAGTGAACACACACCGTGGCAACACGCGACGAGCGAAACGGTTGAGCTGCATACACCGGACGGTTTCCAGACCGGGCAGGAAGGCGAACACGAGACCAAGCACAGCTTCATCCATGATGAAGAATAAGGCCTCCTCGTTCATCCTCTCAGAGGTGCGAGGTGAGCAAGTTGAAGTGGATCCGATGCACTCGGCACGCGGTCGCTTGATTGTGAGTCTGGAAACCCCAAACGGAGTCATTGCTCTGTATTTGCGCTTGCCCAATTGAGGCACCGCAGTGACGGGGCCATTGCCCGACATCATAGCAGCTGCACGGCGGCGTGAGACCGCAGCCTCGTGGAAGCTCAGCGACACGAGCGATTGCAGTCGGCGCCGCAGAGTGTTCAGATCTCTGTACTCGTGGAACGAGGCTGCTCGGGAGTACAGCGACAGCTCAATGCGCTTGGCTAGTGACGGCGTGCGCGCATCTGCGCAGGATGCAGCGTCCACGCGCTTACTGCGCGTCATGGCAATGATGCGTTGCACCATAAGTCTGCGCTCCGGCAGGTCTGCAGGCGACTGCCAGTGGGCCAAGTCGGCAGTGTAGCGTTCCGGCAGTAGACCGGCAGGTAGAGCAACTTGGCTGGATCCCGACCCAGAACGCATCGAAGAAGCCGAACTGGTAGTACCTTGCGAAGCAGCCACAGTAGCCAAAGCAGCAGCGTCGACCACTTCTTCCGTACTAATAGCCGTGTCAACACTAAGATTAGCCCATGGCTGGCGCGCAGCCGAAGGGTCGAGCATGCGCGGCGTGGCGCCGCTTTCGGGCATCTCCACCGCTAGCTTGGTCACCAGGCGAGCAGTAGCCGGCGTTAGCGCTCCTTGGCGCTCGGATGAGATCTCGCGTGGACTCTGCATGGCTAATGGAGGGTCTGATTTCTTCGGCAGTGGGAGGCAACGCTTCTACAGTGGAGTCTGGTCGCCAGCCACACGGAGGTGAGCTATAAGTCCCTGCTCTGCGAACGGTCTGTCAGTCGGGAGCTGCGCGCTCGGCAGCCGAATGAGAAGTGAAACACCGCGTGAAGCAAGTGGCTGCGATGTGAGTGCTCGGAGACGGGGCGTGGACGCCCGAAAAAGCGAGGAAAAGAAGCGAGATAACGCCCAGCTGCCCAACGGACGCGGCACAGTCTGTGGAAGGCGTTGAACTGTGCAATTCCGCGGTCGAAGCCATTTTGACCTTGATGTAAAAGTGGAAGTTGACCTCAAGTGAAAGCCGTTTTGGCCTTACCTTCTTCTTGTCGTTGCCGCTTTTGGAACGGTCAAATTCGCATAAGACGAGTGATGCCGGTAGCTGCGGCTGCCAGGTCGCCGGTCGATAAGACAAGCGAAAATTCCATCTATCAATTACCGGGACGTGGACGACTTTGCTGCGGCCACCAAGGCGACACTCAGTTGCCACCAGATGGACGCACCTTTGATGCCATTCGCCCCAGCTGCCGTAAGTAACCCGCTGGCTGTCGACCGGGAGATCGTGTAGAGGCAGGCAATGAGGCCACTTTGCAGACACTCAAGTTGCTGCCGTGCGTCACGGGGCACGACGGTCGAAAGCCAAGTATTTCCTGTAAGGGATATGTGGCCATCCAGCGGCAACAATGGCCATTACCTGGCGGTTTCCTCTTGCCGAGCCACCCGTAATAAGGCACATTCTTGGCGCCGGCGGCGTCCCACTACAAGAGCGTATGGAAGCGGTACGACTGTGCGCGGTAGGTAAAGACCGCCGCGAGCTCAGCTGCAGACCAAAAACGGAAGAGCGGAGACCGTGAAACCAATGTTAGGCATTCGCTGATTTGGAGCCAGCCAGCGTGGGTGCCGTGCAGATGCTATATGTCGTGGCGTGCGAAACGGAGGCTTCGATGTATGTTGCTTGCAGCTGGAGGCTCCTCCCTGCGGCGATGGTCAAGCGAGAGATCGAAGGGATATCGTCGAGACTCTCTACTAGAGAGAGCGGCAGCTTATCCGCGCAGTTTCGCCACCGTGTTCAGACCGATTGTAACTTCACGTACCGCTACATGTACCATACAGCAACTAGCTACGTAGTTGACCATAGCAAGCTAACTTCTGGTATAGGCTCCATTTCAAGCGAAGCGCACGGGAAGGTAGAAGGAACCGGCGAAGTTTCCAGCCATCAACCGTTTCGGTTCTTGTCCTGGACAACTTTGTCCAATCATTGACTCGATGAGAGCAAGATTTGCTCCTAAGGAAGCACCACCTTCAAACCTTGATGGTGCTCTCCCATCCGCCTTGGGCCAAGCCGATGGCATTGCCGAACGCTAGCCGGAGCCTGATTCCTCCCCGCATACTGCATTTCTCAAGGCCATAATGTGGGTGTGGCGCTTGCCAGCTGCTAGTGCAGGAAGAAACACGTCCTCACGTTTGCTTTTCTATCACTTTGTGTTGTTGTAGTAATATAGCGTTGATTGGCTAGGTAGATCAGAATATTCGAGTGAAGGATTGCTGCGATTGGTTATAATACTGGAATTAGTTGCTGACCACCGAAATGTAGCCATGCAACACCGGACTGGAAAGTTGACGGAAAATGATGCAATCGACAACAGCAAAGCTGCAGCGTAAGTGTGAATGTGCGCGCGCGTATGTGTATTGCAATGCACTCTACAAAATTACCCGCATACCACGATTCAATATCCAAGCACGCACTTTTGCCATGAAAAAAAAAACATATTTTCACCTACCGTCGTTCGGATAGAGCGAGATAGACTACATGTACAAGGAGCTCTTTCTCGAAAACTTTAGGTGTGGACAGACTGCATATAATCCGTTATCCTTTGCCGACTGTAAGACATCTGACAAGTCTTTTATTTTATTTTTCCATTTAGTGGCATCAGGGATAATATTGACATCCAGCTTTACATGAATTGGGTGAAATAATGTTGTCGCCGTGGCAACACTGTGAGGTTGTAGATGGGATCAAGCCCAGCAACAACATCACTGCAGAAGAATCGAGAAACAAGTACAGACGGTTAGACCGCAGACGGTTGCTGCAAACACAGACGGTTGTAGCAAAGCACGGAAGTGCACTAACCGTCCATAAAGCCTCCAGGACATGCATATCAAAGAAGAGCAGCTAGTGCAGGAGGTAAGGAACTGCTCAATACATTATCACTTCTACATTTTCCATTTGGGAGCCATAACAAAGAATTCTTTAGCTGGATAGCTACCAGCATGGAAGATCCTGACGACGCGATGGCAGCAGTCCCAGCCGGGGGAATGCCTGTCGCTGTCTACCCTCCACTACCACCGGGATCGGAACGTGAATTGCGAATGATGCAAGAAACAACAACTCGGACGGCAGTCATCCAAGGAGTCGAGACAAATCGTCAAGTGGAAGCCCTGGCCCAACACTCTGCTGCAGCGCATCAACGGAATGCGGAACAAATTGGCCAGGCCCGGCTTCAGCAAGACCGACTTGCTGCTCAAACTTCAGAATATCTTCAAGCACAACATGACCGTCAGGCCGCACTGATGGAGCAGCAAAACGAGATGCGGCGTCAAATGGACGAGCACCGCAGATATCTGGAAGAGCAATACAAGATTCTGAAGGAGGCTGAACAAGCTGTTGGCCTTCAAGGACAGAGGCTGGAAAGCTTAGCAGAAGCTGTTCAGCCGCACTTACAAACCCGCTGGGGTGCTTTTGCTCAAGGAGCAGAGCAGGCAGCTGATGGAAGAATGTCCGAAGCTGCTGCAGTCACGGTGGCTGCAGGAACAAATCTCCCGGTGCCTCCGATTTATCGGGGGAGCTCTAAAAAGGAAAAAAGAGAGTTCATGGACAGCTATGCGATCTACACAAGACGCATAAAGGCGCTAAATCAAGGAACTCAGGCTAAGTTTTTCGTGATGCCAATTAGCGCGTGTATCGAGCAAGGCACATTGGTTAGGATCTGTGATTTTGAGCTTTTCAAGGCGGAGACGGACATCACAGAGGACGAGTGGAAAAATTACTTTCTGTCGGCTCGTAACCCAGATAACACTGCCTATAAGACGCTGGAAAAAGAAGTAAAGGCACTTTGCATGGACACCGAGTTACAGGATGCTGAATCACGGTTGTCTCGGCTTATGGCGGAGTTTTACGAGATACTGGATTGCCTTAACATGGAGGATGTCGTGCATACTGAGCCTAAGAAGGTGGTTGGATATCTCGTCGACGCTTTGAGACCGCCATCATTTAAAGCAGCGGTGAAAGACCAACTGAGCAGACAGTGTCACAAAACAACCAAATCAAACCTGGCATTGTTTTTGAAGTGGCTTCGTGGCGAATTGGACGACTTCATGAGATTCGAAGCTCACATTTCAGCACACCCGCATGGCAAGGGTGCTGGTAAACCTGCGGCAGCATCTAAGAAAGGGTTTGGTGGTGCACCTAGTACGACTAAGCCGCGACCAATATCCGATGATCATTCAGACAAGACCACTAAAAAGCCAAAGTTAAAACCAACGGGTGATCGACCGCCAAAAAAGTGTTTCAAGTGCGGTGATCCAACACACGGTGTATTTCAGTGCCCCAATGTTGCAAGTCCCACAGAAGCCAAGGAGATTTATGAGTCCACTACGGGGAAAAAAGTGATGAAACCTGTGTTAGCAGTGGCGCCAGTCGACTCGACGAGAGTGGAGTCGTCATCATCTCTTCCCTGCACGGTTATGGATATGGTGGAGACCGAGATTACTCCGGACAGTGCAGCTGAAGTATCGCTGGTGACAACAAAATTGTTGAAGCAATTATCTGCAAAAGGAGTGTGGGTTAACCAGCAGGAAACTAGTGAAGGGTCGGCTATTGAGGGAGTTGGAAACAGTCCTGTACCAGTGAAGAGCAAAGTTAAGCTCGATCTGCGTTTCTCGACTCCTGGAGGGCCACTAGTACTCCGAAATGTGATCTGTTGGGTGACGGAAGGCCATCTACCGATGGGTGTGGGAGACCTACTACTGTCAAGGTGGATCATGGATCGGTTGGGGTATAGTCCTAAGAAATTACTGGCAGCGGCGCAACAAGTAAGTGTTGAGTGGGATATGGGTGACGTGGATGACAGCCCAAACCAAGGCGTTGCAAGTGTTTTAGCTTTTTCTGATGAACGACCACTCCAAACCGACGAAGAAGTTGCTTTGCGGGAAGACGAAGAGCGAGCGTGCTTTCCTGTTTTGATGTGGACCAAGACAAGGAACGGGAGGAAATTAAAGCGATTCTTCTCGAAAAAGTTGACGAAGCACGAAAACTTGGTGCTACTCCTGAGTTTGTGAAGGAGCTGAGAAGCATTTTAATGCAGTTCATTGATGTTTTTCGGTTTGTTATTGGTCGTGATCCACCGGTGGATATGCCTCCAATGGAAGTAACCCTGAAACCCGGAACAACACCAGTGAAGTGCAAAGCGCGCAGATATTCTCCGGTGCACCGTGCATTTTTGAAGAAGCATGTCGACGCTCTTATCGCAGCTGGTCTGTGCTACAGAAATCCGAAGAGTCGATGGAGTTCACCCCCTCATGTCGTAAACAAGCAAGAGGCAGGAGATCATCGCATGACGGTAGATGTTAGAGGGGCTAATGCTTGCGTCGAGCAAATTGTTTGGCCAATGCCAATTCTGGAAGTTGCTTTTGAGCAATTACGTGGATCGTCGCGATATTTCTCCTTGGATTTCTTTAAAGGTTTTTGGCAGTTTGCGATGGCGATTGCGTGTCAGGAAATCTACTCGATCTTAACGGAGGAAGGTGTCATTACACCAACTCGTGTGCTCATGGGAGGCACGAATAGCGTCGCATACGTACAGTCCACGGTCCAGCAAATGTTTGATGAGCTCTTTAACAACGGACTAATGATTTGGATTGACGACTTACTGGGGTATGAGGACAGTAATGAAGGATTGCTCATTTTACTGAAAAAGGTTCTCAGAATCTGTTTGGACAAAGGACTGAAACTTAACCCAAAGAAATGCAGCTTTTACTTGCGAGAAGCTCTTTGGTGCGGACGCGTTGTATCCGGCAAAGGTGTGAAGCACGATCCAGCGAGAATTGATGCACTGGTGAATCTCCCTGCACCAACAACGGGTCAGGAATTACAGCAATTTGTATGTGCGCTAAACTGGATGCGTGCTTCTCTACCAGCATTTAACAAGCTGATTGAGCCGCTAGTGAAAGTCATGGAGAGAGTCTATGAGCTAGCTGGAAGTCGTAAGAAAACTCGTGTGAGAGCAGTAAAACTATCCGATGTGGGGTGGGGTGACGATGAAATCGCCGGTTTGAATCGATGCAAGCAAGCACTTCAAAGTGCGTTACTGTTGGCTCACCCAGACCCGAATAAACGTGTTTCGGTGTACACAGATGCTAGTGATGAGCACTGGGGTGCAGTGATCACACAAATTCCTCGGGATCAAGCACATCGGCCACTAAGTGAACAAGAACACGAGCCCCTGATGATGTTGAGTGGATCTTTTTCGGGTGCAGCTCAGCGCTGGGCCATCGTGGAAAAAGAGGCCTATGCAATTGTGGAGACCTGCAGGCGAGCTGATTACCTGCTTCATCGACAAGATGGTTTTGATCTCTTTACAGACCATCGCAACTTACGCTACATTTTCGACCCACAGAGTGTAGTAAGTACAGTGCCCAAGTATACAGCCGACAAACTGCATCGGTGGGCTATCATTCTGATGGCGTACAACTACAACATTCATGATATAACAGGGGAAGAGAATGTATGGGCGGATCTTTTGTCAAGGTGGGGATCAACTCTGAAGACTATCTGTGCGATTCGACTGGTTTCACTACCTCTATCGCCACAACTAGATGAACAATTTGAATGGCCTACGGTGGCGGAGATTGTGGCAGTGCAGAATTCGGCAGATCCGCCTGCAGGATTCGACCGATCGGAGTCGGATTCGCTGTGGAGGAGCCCGGAAGGTAAAATCTGGATTCCCGATGCTGCTGTTGACTTGCAAATCCGTACATGCGTCGTGGGGCATTTCGGCGTGGCGGGACATCGCGGCAGTGAGGTTACCATGAAACAGATCAGTGAAAATTTTGTGTGGAAATATATGAAGAAAGACATCGAGCATTTCGTACAGCGGTGCCTTCATTGTGCCAGTACGTTGGGAGGCCCACCTCAGCAGCGTTTGCTAGGTGAGGCAATGCACGCCGAACGCCCAAACGAACTTATTCACTGGGACTTTTTGTACATGGGGGAAAGCGACACGGGTGACACTTACGTTTTAGTCGTCAAGGATGACGCATCGAAATTCGTGTGGCTTGTTCCGTGCAAGGTGGCAGACGCTGACACTACTTTCTCTACACTCATGGACTGGTTTGCATCGTTTGGAGTTTGCCGAACCTGGGTTTCAGATCAAGGTTCGCATTTTAAAAACAAGACGATTGAAGCCTTACAGCATGCTCTAGGGGCTCACCACCATTTCACTACCGCCAGGTGCCCATGGGCAAATGGTACGGTGGAGGTGGTAATGCGCGAAATATTGCGCTGTTGTCGAGCACTCCTTTCGGAATGGAGAATGCAGACAAAAGAATGGCCGCGGATCATAAAAATCGTGCAAATGGTATTGAACAACACTCCTTCACCAGCTCTAGGCGGCGTGGCACCGATAACAGCAATGACGGGCCTCAAAGCAATGGGCCCGGCTGATCATCTGGCTGTTCCAGGACTCGTTAAAGCCACAACCTTGAGCGAACTCCAGTCAGCACAACGAGTGCACGTCCAGCGACTACAGAAAGCATTAGCAGAGATGCACAAGAATACTGGCAAGGCCAACGCAGCCACCAGAGCTGCTGGCCGCAGAGCACACAACAAGAAGAAAAGTGTAGCCATGACTCAATTTGAGGTTGGAGATTTCGTCCTCTACGCGGATGTTTGGCAGCACACACGCAGTAAACTTCGTGTGAAGTGGTGTGGACCTGCTCAGGTAGTGACAACCGTGCCAAATTAGATTTTTGAAATCCAAAACCTTATTACGGGGCAACGGAAAGAAGTACACGCAAGTCGACTAAAATTCTATGCAGACTCCACTTTTGAACGTGACAGAAGACCTTTTGCTGCATATTGCCCACAACAGCGAAGGACACGTGGTAGATTCGTTGCACGAGGTACGATACAACAACAAGGAAAAACGCCACGAAATCAAGGTGCATTGGCGCGGCCTCGACAGCATTGAGGATTCGTGGGAGCCCGCAGATGTACTATTGGAAGATGTTCCAACTGCAGTGAAAGCTTTCGTTCGGGATCACAGCAGTCAGAATGCCGTCAAGGCGATGTGCCAGGCATTGAATATCCCGATGGTCTAGCAGACCAGCATCCGGGAACCAGCGGCGCACCGGGACGCTGCATGCATATCAAACGCGAGAAAGGTCTTTGGAGGGGGAAGTGTTGTCGCCGTGGCAACACTGTGAGGTTGTAGATGGGATCAAGCCCAGCAACAACATCACTGCAGAAGAATCGAGAAACAAGTACAGACGGTTAGACCGCAGACGGTTGCTGCAAACACAGACGGTTGTAGCAAAGCACGGAAGTGCACTAACCGTCCATAAAGCCTCCAGGACATGCATATCAAAGAAGAGCAGCTAGTGCAGGAGGTAAGGAACTGCTCAATACATTATCACTTCTACATTTTCCATTTGGGAGCCATAACAAATAAGGATCTTGGTGCCTTGCGACCGTCTTCGTGCTCTGCGTTGAAAGAGTTGCCCTCTGTTGCACTCATTAGTGAGCCCATTTTCCAGCCAAACTTACAAAGGACTGTGTCACCCCAGGCTCGTGAAAGGTGGGTAATTTCATAGCAACAAAGAAAAATGCCTACGTTAAGCAAATTCCTTGGGAGGGCGAAGTTATCAAAGTTCATTCAGTATAACACAACACTCTCCCAATAAAGTGAACACAAAAAAGCTAACTTTCGCTACTTCATTACCAGTGTACTGTAGTGTAAGTTACTCCAGGTGATATTAAAATTTGAATTCGCCTGAAACCAATTCGCCCTCATCGACATTAAATTGGAGGCTTCTACCTCTCAAAACGGAGCGATCGCGTTGGGATGAACACAGAGGGGCATGAGACGCTTATCATTCTTTGGCGGGGCCATATGTACTGCAATTGTTTTTCATGCAATGTGGAGACTCCGAAAGCAAAGAAACCGAGTACATCAGCTATTTTCTCTCAGGAGAAGACATCGGGGCATCCGCATGTAGCCCTACAACGTCTTGTGAATTCGGACTTGTGGCCTTCAGAGGGTGAAAGTTCACCGGCTAAGAAAAATAAAGCTGTTCCTTTTCAACCACACCACTGGCGAAACACCTCAAATAGAAGTCCAAACTTCTGGAGAAGGGGATGATGAGCAGGGATAGGAAAAATACAATATCATACGGATTGGAGGCCTTCATCCAAGCCAATAAATAATTGAGTTATTGCCACATTTTTCGACAATGTCAACCAAGTGAGTAGGTCACATGAATTGTGACACTATGTCGTCTTTTCTCATGAGTACTTTTAAACGAGTTGGTTGCTGTCGATGCGCGTGGATTCAGGAGGGGGGGGGGTTACCTCGAGAACCCTCCCACCGCGTCCAACCTCTCCGACCAACACGATTTCCTCGACATCATACATACAACACACAAATCAACTGATATAATATACTACAGTAGTATTTCAGTTAGGAAATGACAAGCAACTGTAATAACCCGTGTGCCCTGTGCGCAAACGTGGCCACACCACCCGTTTGGCGATAGTTCTCGCTACCATCCATTGCCAAAACAACCACGACATTTGGCTATAGCCAAGATTGACCTGTGTAAAAAATTGCATGTTATTGGGGTTGAGGAGCAATAAATTATGGCAATATGACATTGCCAATATCGGCAATAGTTACGGAAAATTACCAAACCCTGATGATGAGGCAATACTCAGTCAAATATCTAAGACAGTTGGAACTACAACGCAAATATGTCCATCGCAAGCGCCCGAGACAATATTAGTTGTAAATCTTCGAAATCAAAAGCTGTCGGCCACCCGAATCGTCATTTTAGAAATCTGCCAGGCATAACTTCTACAAAGTTGAATTTCCTCTACGTAGATGTTTGAATTTGATACTTCCTTCGCCCGATGGCGGTGACGGCAAGTCTTGCGGGTGCAAAACCTGAAATTTCAACTGGTACATTCTACATTTCCAAACCGTAAGTGTTGCTTGCCTCTATCCTGGTGGTTTTGGTGGGTTCTGAAAAGGAAAATTTACGGTTCATCGACTTGAAAAGCGTTCATAACGACATTGTTGTACATGTAAAGCCATTTTCTAAGAATCTATAGGGTTATTTTCATGTTCCAGTACTACATGTAGACTATATGGTATTTAACATCACAATCGAGACTGGTGGGATTAATTTGTCAGAAAGGCATTGGCGAGATGATATTTGTGTACCTATCCCACCTGTACACCAAGTTACTAACATTTTCGTGATGTTTTCATGAAGTTCATACAATAGTTAGTACCACTACATGTATAATTTTATAATAACGAGCATACATGTACCAGGTATGAAACTGGCTAGGATGGGAAGAGATTAACTCAAATTTGCCAGGTAATTTGAGCTATGCTCATGGCTGCCATGAGCTTGGCCATGATGGCACCATCCCAAGTATGATCCTCCTTCCCAGCAACTGTGAGCAGCCTGTACAGATATCCACTGGTTTTTTGTATCAATTGCATCACTTTGGAATCTGCTTCATTCTGTGTGGTCACACCTTCCCCATGCGTCTCTATTTTCTTCTTCTAGTGGCCGTTGTTCTTGCAATCACTGACGCTCTAAAGACAACCACGGAGAGCAGGCAGCTACAGCGTGAAGACCAGTCGACAGGCGCGGTCTATGCAAGAAGGTCACTCCGACTCGCCACAAAGAGCAATGTCGACGCTGTGCTAGAAGACTCGACAGACACCGAAGAGAGAGCCCCCGGTGGCGGAGGGTTATCGTCGCTTAAATCCAAGATCTCCGATAAAATCCCATTGAAAGTGAAGGTAGCCTGGTGGCAGCACATTGTCAACAAGCCGACCGAGTATGTGAAGAACAGACTGGGCGCGAACCATCCGCTTTACCTGAAATTCAAGCACACACGTGAAGAGAACGATATGTGGACACTGGCTGACCGAAGCTTTTCCACTTTCGCATTTTGGAAAAAGCAGGGGCTCGAGGGCAAGGTCACTCTGGATGAAAAAATGTCTTTTGACCAAATTGCCGCAGGGATGAAGCAACTGGAAGGCACAGCACCGTTCGAGTTCTACAAGCGATACGCAAACAAATTTGACGACCACAGGATTTCAAACTTCGGCTCTGGTTATTACCGTGACACATATTTTTTCGACGAGAGTGCATCGGTAGCTGAAAAGTTCGCAAGAGCGCAATTTTGGGCGGAGTCCAAGAGGAGTAATGAATACGTGAAAGAATTCCTGGGACTGCTGAAGGCAACACCCGATCAAATCAGCAAGAATCCGTACTACCAGTACTATTTCAAGACTTTCGAGAAGCTCTATCCGAATAAACGCCTTCCGAAGTTGTAGCGTGTTAAGTAATGCCGCAATGGTAATGGAGAATTTTGGTCCATGGCGGAGTAAAAGGCCAGTGTGTTGTCTTACTTCAGTGACGTTACAATCCTACCCGTGTGCCGTCATGATCATCCCTTCAACTACGGATAATTCCGGTTTGACTGACCAAAATCTCGTCCAACAACTGGCTGATGCACTATCACTGCGACTTCACTTCACTCTCCGTACAACTCCATGGAGATCTCTGGTCACTTCGAGTTCGACATTTTCGCTAACCCCGTCATATCCCGACAACACTATCATCCTCTATGGGCTACGCTAAATTCGTGGATGAGCCGCAAAAATCATTCGTCAGGAAACTTCGGTGAGAATGCTCCGTGCTGCTCCCCCGTCCACTACGCGAGACTAGACACCATCAACCACGCGTGGACCGAAGCTTCTCTACAGCAAAAGTGTGCGATTTCTCCCTGTCGGCAAGGCCTGATGCAAATTTTACCGTAAACTTTACTGGCGTGAGTTTACGGAAAACTTTCGGTAAACTTCATGGGCAATCTGATCACCAGGTCCCGAGAGCTTCTCTCCTTCCCAGCAACTGTTAGCGAATTACAGTAGGCGAATACAGTGCAGGATAATAAAGCTTGTGCAGATATCCATTGAGTTGCTGCATCAGTTTGGAATTTGCTTCCTTACTGTGTGGACGCACGAAATCCTCCGTCAGATATGCGTCTCTTTATTTTCCTCCTACTGGTGGTCGTCCTTGCCACCACGAACGCTCTAACGACAACCACGGAAAATACCCAGTCGACCGGTGCAACCAAGGCAAGAAGACTCCGACTCACCACAAACAGCAATGTCGACATGGTGAAAGAAGACACGACAGACACCGAGATAAGAGCCCCCGGTGGCGGAGTGTTATCGTCGCTTAAATCCAAGATCTCCGATAAAATCCCATTGAAAGTGAAGCTATTCTGGTGGCAGGAGTTTGTCGGCAAATCTCCAGAGTACGTGAAGAAGAAGCTGGGCGCGAACCACCCGCTCTACCTGAAATACAAGCACAGGTATGAAGGGCTCAAGATGTTCGACTTAGCTAGCAGCAGCTATTCAACTTACAAAGTTTGGAAAGAGCAGGGGCTCGACAGCATGATCACTCTTCAGCCAGGTATGAAATTTGACGACATTACCGCTCAGATCAATAAACTAGAAGGCACAGAACCGTTTCGAGTCTACAAGCGCTACGCCGACTTGTTCGACGAACACCGAATTATGAGCTTTGACCATCCTAACTTTGCTGACACGTACTTTATCGACGAGAAAGCGTCGATGACGGAAAAATTCGTTAGGGCACACATTTGGGCGGAGTCGAATAGACTTAGCGAGGAGGTGAGGGAGTTCTTGGGGCTGTTTTACGCGGTACGCTCGGTACGCGAGAAGAACCCGTACTACCAGTACTATTTGGAGACTATGAAGAAACTTCATCCGCCGAAGTTGTAGCTTTTTTTTAGTAAGAATGCAATGGTAATGGAGAGTTTGGTTCATGGCAGAGTAAAAGCCCAGCGTGTTGTCTTACTTCGATGAGGAACGCTCGTTACACTCTTCAAGATAATTGGAGGGAGGCGTGGAAACTCTACCGGACTTGACTGCACCTCTTAGTATCTCTGCCATGGATGGCAAGATCAAGCAGTGCAAGCTTCCTCCCTAGCTCACTCTTCTTCATTCCACCTCTCGGGCATTTCGACAATGCACGACCAGACTCCATTGCTAACCCAAACAACCAACTCTCACACTGGGTGGGTCACACCTACCCGTGTCCTGGCAGCTCTCTCACTGCTCTCAGTGCTTGCTGTCGCCGTCATGATCATCCCGTCAACTACGGATAGTCCTAGCCCGATTGACCAAGATCTTGCTCAACACTCATCCCTGGCTGATGCACCATCGCTCCGACTTCACTTCTCTCTCAAGCGCAGCTCAATGGAGATCTTCGGACATTCCGAGTTCGACATCTTCGCTAACCCCGTCATATCTCCGGACAACACTACCGTCCTCTATGATGGTTACGCTGAGTTCGTGGATGAAACCACATCCCGCACCTTGCTGCTGGTGGACGGCATCGTGTACTACGTCAAGTCGGCAGTAGACAACGCCAGTACCCCCGAGACTGCTCGATGCATCGCTGCTAGCTCTCTACCGCCTCTCAACTCGATCATAACAGCACTCAACGACGCCATTCCGATCTCCAGTGCAACTTCCGATGGCGAAGTTGTATCCTGTCCGAGAGATAGACTACTTAAGAGTTCACTCGGTGGGATGACCTTTGTGGCCTGTTCGCTGGGATCGCAGGGTTTCGCCATCTACGGCAGTGATCTCGACGTCACTGTTGAGTACTTGAGCAACCCCGTAGTCATTACTGCTCCGCTGTTGACCGAGGAAGAAGCACTTACGTGTGAGGTAGTCGTTGAGCCATCCACCGTCACACCAGTGACTCTTGCTCTACTGACGGGTCAGTCAATTGCTCGTCACAGTACAACCGCCCCCTCTCGAAGCCTCCTAGCGAAAGCGAATGTGAAGTTGCCGACCTCTTCATGTTCCTGTAAGTCAAAGCCCCGCCCGTGTCTCTACTTCCATGGCATGGGCCAAACCCAAGAGATGAGAACCCCACAACAATCATTCGACAGCTACTGGGGAAACTTCGGTGAGAATGCTCCGTGCTGTTCCTCCGTCCACTACGCGAGACTAGACACCGTCAACCACGCGTGGACCGAAGCTTCCCTACAGCAAAAAGTGTGTGATTTCTCCCTGTCAGTAAGTAACACGAGCAATATCTCGTCCAAGACGATCGCCGATACCATCATCATCACACACTCGATGGGTGGCCTGATGGTAGGTGGTGCCTTGGCCAATTCCAGGTGCAAGTTCGCCTCAAGCACTTCATGGGTAGCTTTTGAGTGCTCCAATGACTGGGAGTGTCGGCTCCGACTACCTTCAAGACACTTGTAGTGGAGCTGCTGGTTTTCTCCAGGCTGTGGCGCTGCTCATCGGCCGATGCCCTGCCAACACCGCAGTCAAGTCTTTGACGTACGAGACCGATCCACGTACAAGCCCTGCACTCAGAACTGCGTATAAAGCTGCTCAAGCGGCTTTCCAGAAAAATGTCAAGGCTGTTATGTGCAGTAGCAACTACGGAGGACTGCTTTCAAAGTGGCAACCCTTCTACATTATGGCAGGAACGATGATCCCGCACAAGTCGAAAGAGAACGACGATATGGTCGAGTTCCACAGCTGTGCAGGAGGTTTACCATTGTCCAAGTTTGGCGACAACTACGTAGACACCTTCTACTCGACAGGGCTCAACCACATCGACACTTCCTTCCGCAATGGCGACGGATTGCTCTCGACAGCGCGAAAGCCCGTCAAATGGTTCGAGTGCTTGCTGTAGACTCCTGTACATGTGTCTTTCCATAGGAAGCACTCTAGGTTGCATTCAATAGTCAAACGAACCCACGTTTGCAAGCTAGGTTGTCCGTTGCACTACCAGGTAGTTGCATGAATCAGTCGGTCACTTCCAACCCTTCAACGTTCACTGGCCAGTGGGTTCAGCAGAAGACACTTGGCCCCCCGGTGCATCATACTGGAATTGAACGAGATGAAGTTCTCTATGTTCTTCCTCTTGCTGTTAGCCTCCGCCGATGCTGCCTGCACGCGTGACACGACGGCTCTCACGTCAGACTGCAGTTCGCAATGCTATGAAGGTCGCCCCTGCATCGCCTTCGCTTCGGATGCGTCATGCAATGCCACAACCTTTGGAACGTGTGTCAGTGACTCAAATAGCAGCCTCAGCTCTAGCGGATCCGCTACGGATTCTTGCGCTTTCGAGTGCTTCACAAATGGACCAAGCGACTTTGCGGCTAATGGAGCTGTCGACTTTACAGATTACGTTTTCTTTATTCCGTATGGGAACGAGGAGAGTAAATGGGAGGCGAACTGGACCAGCTCCCAAGCCAGTACCGTGGACTCCCAATTGGCCAGCGAAGAGGACCAAACGAAGTCGTTTCCAAGCGAATCGAACTTGGTGTTTAAAGACATGGAACCATTGACATTCCTGACGAAAACTACATCAGTGTAAGTGATACTTGGAAGTTTGCTTGATTTTTTTAAATCTGTGACGTGTGTTGATAGGATGTTTGTAGGGGGAACAAGTGAATGGGGAGTGAGAGGCAAAGTCTCACAAGTAAAACTCAGTGCTGAGTTTCTGTCGGGTAATGACCAGTTGAAGAACATGTACGTTGAGTTAGTAGAGAGCTAGTGTGGCCATTTTGCAATTATTTGACAAATGGGTGACTGCAGTACAATGGTGAATCTTGGATTTGATGTGGATCCGCCCCAGTCGACGTTCCCGACGACGAATATTGAGAGCTTCCGCATGTCCAATTGCCTTTTGAGCACGTATCCGGCAGACTTAGAGTTCATGACGTCAGTAGTGCACGTGTAAGTGAAGTTTTTACACTGTCGAAGATTAGAATTTGGCTAATTATTTTACTGGCAGGGATTTTTCTCAAAACTACTTCAAGGACTACCCGGTCAAGTTCTCGCACAATACCATGAAGACGTTGAATCTGTCTACAAACGCGTTAACTGCTTGCAGTGGCAACTTCCCGAACATGACCACATTGTACGGCTACTTACTCGCAAAAGATACTTTATTTTACTAACAAATTGGTTTGTAACGCAGAGATTTGTCTGGAAACACATTGACCGAGGTCCCGTCCAACATCTTCGACATGCCCAACCTGAAGACATTAAACCTCAGCGACAACTCATTTACGAGCGTTTCTCTGACGGCGGACCAAGTCAAGTTCCTGCAGAGTCTGGAGACTTTTACCATTGACACTTTCGGTGACGTATCTTCGTGTTCGGAATCCGCCCAAGCGAAAATCAGCGGCGTGGCGGTCTGTACTGGTACAGGAAGTGACGGAAGTTCATCTTCAAGCTCCAGTAGTAACACTGGAGCTATCGTTGGTGGCATTGTTGGAGCTCTTGCGGTAGCTGTGATCGCAGTTCTCGCGTTCTGTTTCTATCGACGTCGGAAGCGCAGCGGAAAAGGCTTTGGAACTGCTACAGGATTCACAGACCCGTCCGATCCGTCTGCACGCAACGGACCGTCACTTTGGAACGATCAGGAGCTGTTATCACTGCAAGTAAATCCCGATGACATTGAAGATGTACGTAAGCTCGGCACTGGAGCTTTTGGCGTCGTGTACTTGGCGAAATACCGGAAGAACACGCTGGTGGCATGCAAGAGACTGAAAAAGGGCGAGGCCACGTATGAAAACACGCAGAGTTTCATCGCAGAGATCAAATTATGTTCCACTTTGGACCACCCACGCGTCGTTCGATTGCTTGGTGTTGCTTGGACCATTGAAAGTGATCTCCAAGCTATGTTCGAGTACATGGCCAAGGGAGATCTTCGAACTTATCTGGAGAAATCCAAGTCCGGATCGAAACAATGGAATGCCGACAAGTTACAACTAGCTGCCGACATTACTGAAGCACTAGTGTACGTGCACTCGTTCACGCCTCCAATTGTCCACCGAGACCTGAAATCAAGGAACGTTTTACTATCTGAAGACGTTCGAGGCCACTTGAGTGACTTTGGTGTTGCTCGTGTACGTTCTGCTGACAATACGATGACAAGTGGCGTTGGAACTGGTCGTTGGCTCGCTCCTGAGGTCATTGCTGGAAACAGAAACTACGACCAGACCAGTGATATCTTTGCGTTGGGAGTGGTTATATCCGAATTGGATACGCACATGCTCCCATATGAAGATGCTCGTGGTACAGGAGGCAATCCTCTGGCGGATGTAGCCATTTTGCAACTTGTTGCTTCGGGTAAATTGCTCCCAACTTTCGGACCACAGTGTCCTCCAGAGCTTCACGATCTGGCAAAGAGGTGCATGGCCTACGACCCTCAAAGTCGCCCCACAGCAGTTGAAGTGGCATTCGCATTGCGCACAATGCAGAAGTCCGGGGCGTTTTATTAGCCTATTGCAATAGTATTGTGAAGGGTTCATGTGATATTGTTACTTCGGTTATTGATTATCCCTTATGGGGTTATTCTTCTAGAGCAAAGTGTAGTGTGAACGCTGAATGACACGAAGTTCGTACGCTACAACATGGGCCGGCGGACGCTTTGTAGGGTCCTGATCCAGACAGCGTTCAGCCAACATACGTAGTTCTGGCGGACAACCAGCTCCAAACTTTGGACGTAATTGACCCGTAGCCACGAGCTGGAGAATGGCAATGTCATTTAACCGGTTGCCATTCGCTCCGCGTACATCGTCGTATGGAATCGAGTGTGTGTCCATTTCAGACAACACCACACCAAACGAGAAGACGTCGACGGACTGATCGTACGTGCTACTGCCTGAAATGACTTCGGGTGCTAACCAACGACCAGTTCCCACTGCAGCGGTCATAGTCTCATCCACTGATTTGTATCTGGAAGCTCCAAAATCCGTGACTTTCGCCTTCATATCGCCAGATAAAAGCACGTTACGGGACTTGAGGTCCCTGTGTACCAGTGGAGGGGTGAACGAATGCACATACACTAGTGCTTCGATCACATCTGCAGCCAATTGTAACAGTTCCTGACTCCAGTGACGAGGAGAACTCGGGTCTACCAGGTAGTCACGTAGATCTCCAAACGCCATGTACTCGAAAAGTGCCTGCAAGTCGGTCTCAATGGTCCAGGCGCACCCTACGAGACGTACAATGTTCGGGTGGTCGAAAGGAGCAACCATCTTGATCTCTTCAATGAAAGCTTGGGTACGTTGCTTCGTCACCTGATCAGATCGAAGTCGCTTTGACGCTAGTAACTGAGATCCACGGTATTTTACCAACCAAATGATTCCGAAAGCGCCACTCCCGATAGTTTCGATATCCTCAATCTCCTCGTATTTCACCTGCAGGGACAGTAACTCCTCATCGTTCCATAGAGAATACGCAGTTGAACTCTGGTTGCTGTGGGTACTGCGAGTCGAAATACGTGGGGAATAGTTGCTGTCCTCGTCATCGTAGTCACTGCAAAATCTCGGCCCTCCGCTGACTGGAGTGCGTCGACCACCTCGGTAGCTCTTAGTAGCAGGAGATCGAGCTAGTGGAGGGGATAAACCGCCAAAATACGACTCACGGACGATCTTGGAGTGGCGGGTCTGATGTCTTCGAACTCGTCTCCGGTAGATCCAAATGCCAGCGAAAATGACAACACCTAGTACTAACAAACCGCCAATGACAGCCCCTACAATGACGAAGATGTTCGAAGAGGAACTGGTGCTGGGTTCTTCGCTACTGTCATCATTGTCGTCGTTTGAGTTGTCGGAGATGCAAACGGTAAGAGAATGGACTTTGAGTTGGTTGCTGGCACCGCAGTTGTCGATCGATTTCGTAAAATCCGAGTTTTCCAGATCGAAAGTCGATAGACTGGTGAGAAATGCAGCTTCGTCCTTAGTGAACCAAGGGGAAGTGAGTGGGTTGCCTTTCATCCGAAGCTCTTGGAGGCTGTCGTGGATGTAGATACTGGCCGGGACATCTGTAAAGTTGTTGCTAGTCAGGTCCAAAGTTACTAAGTTCGGGAAAACTGCACGAAAGCTATGAATCTCGTTGTCCTTGAAGCTCCTGTAGGTAGACACAGTCAACGTACGTCTAGATTTTCAAAACATAGATTCAAATATTGGACGTACAAATGCACAAGCGAGTTGAGTGCGGCTGTAGCGGCGATTTCGGTGATAAAATTCTTGTCCAAGTTACTGTTTCGTTAACAAAAACGTTAGTAGATGATACATCGGAAGCCAGAAAAGCTCGCGGATTTTCTTACAGGTTCTGAAGACTGGTGAAGTTGGCCACCATAGTCGGAAACGTGGAGATCAAAGTGTTGGCGAGGTTCAAATTCTGCAACGACGTCGGTAAAATAACCGGGAGCTGCTGTAACGTTGCAGGAGTCGATAGATCCAAGTTGTTCAGCACCACATTCGAGACATCCGTCTGTGTGGAAATGACATCAGAGCCGAACGTCACTTTGGCCACTTTGCTCTTCACTGAGGCATTTCTAGCTGTTCCTCCTACAAGCATACTGTCCAAAACCGTATTAGCCTGTGATCATCGGCAAGAAAGGAAAACGAAAAACTTACAATGAAGTCACGGTCGACTGGAGTTCGATCGTACTGACGTTAGAGACGCCATCGTTACTGGCTGCTGCGTACGAACTCGTCTCGTCCGGAGTAGCCAGAACCTGTTCTTTAAACGAAGACCCACTGCTCTGCTGACTGCTCTCGTATGAGCCAAACCCCACCAAGAACGTGAATGTATCCGGATCGTCTAATGCTTTGGAAAAACACTGAATGGCACAGTCGTTGTCTGTGATACACGAAGCTCCAGAAGGACACGATGACGCACTGTAGACTAAACACGGCTCGTACTGCGAACACGCATCGTTGCAGCTTGTCGACAATGTCGAGGTTGTGAGTCCACACGTCTGCGCAGTGGTCCCCTGAATCAGCAACACTAGTGCTGTCGCCACCCCCGCCTTCATCGTGGACGGTCGTAACGCTGCATTTTGCCTTCTACGAGTTCGACGGCATCGATCCATTGCGGAATTGAGTCAAAATCTCAATTGAATTCCCTCCCTCAAGTGGAAAGCTTTCGTGAAGCTTCTTAGTCGCTTAGCAGGTGACGGCGCTGCCTTTTTCTTCCAACTTTGACTGGGGGCACAAACGCTTGTTGCACCCAGAGCTGCACCCGAGTCGCTGCGAGCCGCTCGGTCGGTGGGCAGCTGTGCAATTGGAAAACTCGGGAATCAGTCCGACACTGTACTGGCAACACTGTACCAGTGGAGAAGAACAGGAGACTCTCTCCCTAGATTTTTTTTCGGAGTGAGTGAATGGAGACCGCTCTTGGCCTGAAGCTGGCGTGGAGGGCCATGAAGGATGCCACCATCTCGTTGGTCGTCAACTCGGAGGGCTTGCGTGCAATCCTAGATGAACTTGCTCATTTGATTGAGCTTTCCTGTCTATCTCGATAATCATTTGGTTGAAGAAAAGTTTGTATGTAGACGTATTTAAATGTAGAAGTGACTTGGTATAGTAATGCTATCAGTTCAGGAAGGGTTACTGTGACCTGGTGAAAGTGGTACATTTACGCGTAGAGATGATGTTGGGGCTCATTTATGAGGAGAAACAAGCCGGACGTCCACTTCGGCCTTGATGCGTGCTGGCTAGCGACGCTGAATTGTTGCCTTTTTGGCGAGTCCTGGTTGACACACTGAAGTTGGTGATGATTGCGAGGGAGAAGTGGCCGGAGCAATGCGGGAAAACCCATGCCAGCGCCTCTGCAGATACAATCCAGGGGGCTGCACTTCGAACGAAAGTCTGTCCCCTGATTCTTTTTCAGTCCAGACGGGGGTGAATGACGTTGGAGAGGAGATGGCGTATCCACTTGGCCCATTGGCAGCACCGAAAATGCAGAAGGTGGAGTGGATTTCTTCTAGACGCATGGGGGCGGACCACCGTTCAGAATGTGAGTCGTGCGGCGAATCGGCAATGAAGGACGTTGGTGGTCGGTCTTGCCCGAGTACTCTCTGGTTGACGCGTTGGCAGAACCCATTTCGAACTTCGTGAAACAGCATAGGAACTGCGTTTGGAGCTTCGTCCCCCCCTTATTTTCAATCCTGGTCGTCACATTGCCAGGTGAATGGCTCCAGCCTCGAAGCTAACGCACTGCAGGTAAGGAACCAACATGTATCTGGTATGGAGCTTTAAACCTTCGTGCGTTGCATTACAGAGTTCAACCATCGCACACAATCGATATACGCAAGTGCAGAGTTTACTCAATTGACTTGCACAGCCAAAACGTTTATCACCCAACTTTTAATACTTTTTTAACCCACCACAGTACACAATACTTTTGCACAAAGGATGCCTCGCTCTCGCCGCCGCAGTCCAAGTCTTGAGGGCGATGGAGAGCCGCATAGGGTGCTGCCAGCACGCAGTTCTCGCGGCACCCGCATCCACAAGCTCATCGGAGAGGAAGCTGAAGCTGACGCGTCGTTTTGGGGGCAAGCGGCGTGGCAAGAAGACGGCGAGGACGACGATTACTCTACTGAAGCAGGTAATTTTTGCTATATCCTTCCTTACATTCTGAATTATAGCCGCTGAGGTCGTTGTGTTCGTCTACAGAGGAGGAAGATATTGTAGACTCGGACTTCGATGCCGAAGAAGCTCCAGATGAAGATGTTCATGATGCTGACGAAGATGAAAAACCCAAGAAACGCAAACGTGGGGCGACGAATTCAGGGACATACAAAGAGCCTATCCAGTCTCGACCAGCTAAACGGAACGCTGTAGCTGCAGTGCAAAAGACCCCAGTAGCTTCTCTTGCATCTTCTACGACGCCAGTGTTTGAATATGTGGCCCCAACTGTGAGATCTTCAACAGCCAGGAAATCGTCCGAGTCATCCGAGATGAGACGAAGAGCGTCACATGAAGCTGCTAAACTGGCAGCCAAACACAAGAAGCCAACGGTGGAGAAAACGGGCAATCGATTGACGCAAGCTCAGCTATTAGCTGAAGCTGTGAGGACTGAGGTGGAGAACATACAGTCGCTGCAGAGGCTGGAGCAACTAGAAGAGGAGAAGAAAGCTGAAGCTGCTGCACCTAAAGCGCCGTTTACGGGCAGCATGGTGAGGTACTATAGTAAGTTGGGAGCACCCAAGACGATCACGTTCGTGAATACGTTGGATTACCCATCGATTTTCAACCAGCCCAAGCCAAAGAAGAGAATCAGTTCGCAACAGTTGAAGCTGAACAGGTTGAAGCAGGAAGCGGAGGAGGATGATAATGACGAAGACAACGAAAGCGTACAGGACGACGACTATGAAGAGAAGGATAACCAGCAACACGGCTTGTTACAGAGTAGCACGCCGACAGCTAGAGCGGCAGCATGAAACGACCACGTCCACCTTGTTAAGTGTCCTTACTGAGCCTTCTTCTTCGAAGCCTGAGCCAGAGCCTTGTTAGTAGCTCCCCAGAACAGCAACACCTGCAACACCAGCGTGCCGTTAAGTAGAATAGCCACACCGAAGCCTGCCACCTGCACCGGATCGCCAGTCTCCTGGATGGTCGTGAACAAGCGAGCAATTGAGCCTCCAAGATTGAGCACCAACGTGATTAGCGCCAATTGACCCGTGTGGCCTTGCTTGAAGTTAGACAAGATCTACACCACAACAAGATTCGTCAGTTCTCTTGAATCAACAGCAATTAACCACAACTACTTTGTTACCTGCGGGATACGAGCGACAATGCTCACAGGAATGCCAGCAGATGCTAGAAGCCATTGATATTCCTCAGGGATGGAGAGCATACCCGCGCCCATAGCAGCAAACACCACAACGAGGCCGAATCTAGTGGACACTGGGATCTTGGGTGTGTAAAAGGCCCATAGAAGCAGTACCAGGATGATGTTCTGTGCCAGGATGACTAAGTTCTCGGCCCAAGTGCTCAACGGATAACCACGAAGCACATTGTAAATGGTACTGGACAGATAAAGCACCACCTCCATGTAAAAGGCACTGGGAGTAAGACCCGTGACGTCTTTAGCCCCGAGGATCTTAAGAATCTGCGGCAACTTGAGGATGAGGCTGCCCATGATGATCGCATAACTCAATCCCTTGCTGACCACCGCCTTGATACATTCCACATTCGCGAAGTCATGGTGCGTCACAAAAGCTTCGAAGCACTTAGGAGTGAATAGTCCCAGAACCAAATCGTCGTCAGCTTTCTTCTCAGCCATAGTAGAAGCAGCGAGAAGCGTCGTAGCCAGCGCTACCACCGCGCAAACTTGCATCATTTTCGGCATCTTTCAAGTGATTTTGAGCAGATCAAAAACACGTCATTCAGATGGAAATTGTTTATGTGTACCACAAAAACATAATTTATGATGTATCTATATCTACTTCTACAGGTTTCTAATTCATACAGGTTTGCAAGGGTATCTTCCGCGAAACGTCGCGACCAAAGGATCCGTGGAAGCGTGTCATTCCTCCTTCGCTCTTCCAGGCCACAAGCAGAGAGACAATGGCCGACCTTGAGCGCAACGACCAGTTCGGCTTCCTGTACGAGAACCGCGACCCGTGTAATGCCATTGCGCTGCTGCAGCTGGGGGTGACGCTCGTGTCCTTCTTCTTCACGTACACCGTGTGGTGGTCGGGTCTTTTCGGCGTCATTGTAGCCGCTATGGGCTATTACGGCTCTGTACAGCCTGTCATCCAGAGCAAAGTCAGCTTCATCCAATTTGTACGTCGTTTACTAGCTTTTTAGACTGTTTTTGAGTAGTATTCTAATGTTTTAGTGCTGTTGTCAGTACTACTTTGGTAATTGCTTCATGCTGTTGCTACAAGCCATTTCGGCTGTGGTACTCTTCATTCTCGTGAGTGAGTGGAAGGATTTTGATGCCTGGGGATGGGGCGTCATCATCTTCGGAACGCTGTCGTTCGGTGTTCAGCTCTTCGTTACGTATGTTGCCATTCAGCGCTCACACGCGTACCGAGCGGAACTGATGAGGAACCCGCCACCGGCGGAGAACGTCTACGGAAGCAGCTCTAGTGGGGCGGTGTACACGGCCATGGGGGCGGGATACAAGGCGCCAGTGGCACAGATCAAGACCATTTGAGTTACTTTTGAGTGTAAGAAGCTGCTAGGGTGGCTATCATGTAATCATTTGCAGATTCTGTTCATGCAGCGCTACACTTGCCACGATGTTTTGCTGGTATTTTGTGAATTCATTATTCTCGTTGTTGAAGCTTGTTGAGCCATACTGAAGCTGCTTTCGCTCCTGCCAGGTAATTCCAGAGTAAGCTGCTGCAAATGACAGGGATCAAATTGGGTCATGCTACATCAAAGCGCCAAATATCAAGCTAGATTGACAGTTAGAGAAAGATTACTGTCTACCGAGTGCTATCGCCATGCCGATTTCCCAGACGCAATGTTGTACGGAGATACATCATTCCCCAATCTCGTTCTCGAAAACCGTTGTTTCTTCTTCATGTCGTGGGATAACGCTGCGATTAGAGGTGTTCCTCACGTCAGTCTCTTCTTCTGTCTACATGCCATTGGATCCATGCTCCATTCTGAATTTTCCCTGTCAAAAATATCCCATTCCCAACCGAAAATCCGACTAAGCAAGAAGAAATCCATCGTTGTCGTAAGTGCTATCGAAGCTTTGACTCAAGCATCATATAGTATCCACTTGCTAATGAAAATTTTCCAGCGAGCATATCGGACGATGTTGCCTCTTTTCTTCCTGTCAACTGGTGGAATTGTACTCGCTCTTCATCTTATAGCTCATGAAAATGTACAAGATATCGAGGTAATGTCAAGAATGTGTCTACAGAAAATGCACCCCTGGCTCGCTCCTAACTCGAGTTGTGCTGTAATCAAGTACAATTGCTACAACCTCATGACGTTTTCCAATGGTCAGAACGTGAAGTGGTGCGTAAAATTACGTTTCTGCATTATTCAGCGTTCAAAATGCCACCAAGCATTCGCGAGTTCCCGTCTTTAATGGGTATTGAGCTCTGGAATGTGACACTAGTTCAATGGGGAGAAGAAGCTGCGGTATCTGCTGAGCTGCATCCTAATATGCTCTTTTTGTTCTTCTCGTTTGTAAATATGACCGAAGTCCCGGCTGGGATTCTTTCACCTGAGCTTCCACAGCTCTTGACAGACTTGGGATTTGCCCACACGAATCTTACGTCACTCCCTCATGCAATTATAAAGTCTTGGAACAGTGTCGAAGTTTTGTACGTTGAACATTCTCAACTCGGCCAATTCCCGACTATTGTCATGCAATTACCATCGTTGAGTGAACTTTCACTGATTGACAATAAATTCAACGCCATCCCCGAAGAAGCGTTCAGCAGTGCAGCGGCAACGAATTACTACGACTTGGCGCTCTCTCACAATGCAATTAGCCACTTACCTAGCAAAGTCAGCTTCTGTATATTTAACTTGGCGCTAGAATTTACACAACTAGAAGAAATTCCTGAATGGATAAAGGAGAATGTGTGGGTATCCTTATCGCTTCGTGGCTCTTCTGTCTGTGACTCAAGCACTAGCATCCAAATTCCTACAGCTCCTCACTGTGAAAGAAATGATCCTTTGGGAGAAGAACGTTTTCCAACAAAGATCGTCGAGCCATTCCGAGCCTTAAACGCCTAAATCCTTCCTGTTACGAATTATATCCAAGCCCAGTGAACTTGAATGTGAAATCGACGCCGAAATGAACAACACGAAAGCACAGTGTAATCACCATCCAGATCATTAATTTACCCTGAATCATAGACCTCTGCTCCTCCAGAACGAACGTGAGATGGTACAACGCTTGCATCCCGCAATTCCGCTTGACAACCGCCATTAGCATCCAAAACGATATGATTTGGAGCAACCCGAAGACGAAGACGGAAGAGACAGTAGAGCCGACGTTTTCGCAGGTAACACCGTTCATCTCAGTATGGTAAGGGGCACTTGGAAGATGTACCATCACCAGCATATAAACTGTATAAAAGAACGGGATAATCGCTTCTAAGTACGCAGTAACCACTAGACATTCCATCGTGAAGAGTACCTCAAGGGACTCGTGGAGAATCATCGCGTGCTCTCCAAGAGCATTCAATTTGGAGCTTCGCTGCCTTGTTATCGAACGGTTCTCCGCACCTTCAGTAATTGTCAGGCTGATTAAATCTTTGGTATCCGGTTGGGGTTTTATTAAGTTGCGTCGGGTGCAAATGACGCAGCATTTACGTGGCTTCGGGGTTGAAGGTGTAGTGATAGGAGATACGCTGGAAGTTTTACGAAATGGCACAACAGCATCAGAATCCAAAGGTTGCTTAAAGCTAGACAACGTATCCAGTAAACCAGAGTTCACTGTCGATAAAGAGTGCGGAAAGCACGAACGAACTCGGACACTTGCCCGCACCTGTCGATCAAACTTCTCAGGATCTCGACATAGATCGGAGATATTGATCAGTAAATTAATCTCACCAGGAGTTGATGCTGTAGAAGTACTTGTAGTGCGGTGGAGTCTGGGTACAATGTCTCTGGCAGGGGTTCCGAAAATGTAATTGTTATTGCAAGCTAAAAAAATGCAATAAAAATAATTCTGCATGTTGCACTGCAGGTGTGCCAGAAAATTATTGGGATTATTGCAGCGCAATATATAGACGAATGTACCGAAGGTGTATATTGGTAGATTATTGGGAACGATCTTGCGAACTGTACTCGCATTCCGACCTCACGAGTCAGTAAGCCCATGTACTTGATCAAACTGTCCGTAGATAAGCTGTCGATCTTCACGTAGTCGGTAGCAGCTTACGACTCGCAAAACGTAAACGGAAGGTTGCAGGAGATCGTCATGTCGATCCAAGAGTAAATCTTGAAAGACTTGTCGTCGATGTAGCCCACAAGAGTGCCACTGTTGTTGCCGGCATTTGCCATTTCCAATAGGAAATTTTAGTGCCACATGAAGACATGCTGAAGGAGGTTGGTATACCCCGTGTTTGCCTCCATCTTGCGCTGAACACCACATCTACACTTGTAGTACGCTGTTACATTTCCTTCAATGTTCTCGACATTTTTGTAGTAGAACTGAGCAACCTGCTTGGATGTATATGGCGCCGTCGACTTTTTCTTGTTGGTTGTCTCCTTTCTCGCTTTTTCATACGGTTGTTTTGGCTTGGGGGTATTTGAACGCTTGGGCAGAGCCTTGGACGACTTTGAGCGTGACGAATTCTTGAATGGAGCCATGGTAGAGGTGCTAAAACAGCAAATTTGAATCTGAATCGAGAAGCATGGTGACGCTTGAGACTAACAAAGCGCCCTGAACCACCAATCTACAATTAACCGGTTGGTTGGAACTTCCAACTTGGAAGACACTAGGGGTGCTGAAGGTTATTGGTCGGTAAACTTGAAAGAAAATAATTGGAAGCTTCGAAATGTGAACCTGGAAATAAATTATTTTTTCGCTGAAAACGAAAAAAAATAAATAATCAATGACATTTTCGGAACCCCTTGTGGTGTAGTCCGTACAACATGATGAAGGTCTGTGAAAGATCCGTAATGGTAATAGCTAAAATGGTGATGACAGAAGAAGCACTCTGCATACAAGTCGCCACATAAATCGCATTGAAGAAGTCGACAGTGAAGATCACAGCTTCCGGTGTGATATCTTCGAGGTGGTCAGTACACCTTAAAACCACATTTTTTACCAGTACTTTCATGATTGGTAGTAGTAAAATCACGAACAGTTGGTAGCGTGAACCTTCTAAGAATGTAGTGGGTCGAAGACGTGTAAGACGTGCCTACTCACTGGGACTCGGATAAGGTACCGAGACCGAGCTGGTGGTAGAGATTGTAGGATCATTGCTAGAGGACTAGGCTCGAAGACCTCCGTTTTCTTGGAGCTCTGGAGCAAGAGTAGAGCTCACTTCTGAATCAGCATCAATACAAGCAAGGATCCAAGGAAGCCACCAGCTTCCCTAATAAGTGTTCGTGGACCGACTACAAAGTTAACTTTAGTGAACTAAGGTTCGACAACGGAAGATGGCTACATCGACGGACAATGCGGCCAACATGGCAAGTGGAGCAAGTGAGACTTCTACGACGCGAGTTCTGCGTTCAAGACGAACGACTCGCTCGGACACCAGTGACCGAGTGGTCACATCTACCGCAAGTGAAGATGACAGCCCGGCGCAACCGACTGTGTCGGTTGGTGCCGTTGGAAGTGCGACAGGTGATTTCGACCAACCAAGAGGACGTGGTCGAGCAGCAAGAGGAAAACGTGGAACAGTCGCAACACGCCGAGCTGCACGGCAGCAAGCTAATGGACAGGAGGCGAGGCAGGATGGAGAAGTGACGAACGGAGCACTGACCAGCAGCCACCCCACGGTGCCGCAGCCGATCTTTACGATTGTGACTGCTCCTAAAGTGACGGATATCTCCCATGACGGGATGACGAAATGGCTGGACCTGCGACTCGAGTATGAAGAAGCTTTTAAGGCTCGTTGCAAAACGACAGGTGAATCGCTAGACGCAGTAATGACGAGCGTACGCAACTCGTTCGATGAAGCTTTGCTGGACACGTTGTGTGAAGTCGTCTGGGTGAAGGAAAAGTCCGAGCTCACGGAGGAGTTCCTGTGGGATTGGGTGATGAAGACGGTGGAGAGCTTCAAAAACAGGCAACTACCAAACATCGAAGAGCTGTTCAAGCGAGAACTGTCAATGGAGGAGAGTCATGGTGATGTGGAAGCTCAAGTTACTAACTACTTCCACGCATGCAACATGCTGATACGCACCAACGGACTCGTGAGTCTTTTTAAGACTGAGGATGGGACGAAGAAGAAGTGTAAGATCTTGGTGAATGGATTGCCTGCAAGACTGAAGAAAAAGGTCAAGAATGAAATCGACTTTAGGGCGCCTGGAGCCAAATCGAGTGTACCTGTGCTGTTCAACCTCATTATGGAACAAGCACTTGACAATGCCAAGATTGACGGGGCAGTGCATAGAGAAGGTGGTAAACGCAACCAAGGCGCCACCAACCACTCTGCTAAGAACAATGCAAACAAACAAAAAGGATCTTCAGCTCCCAAACAGCAATACCTGGGTAAGCGTTCGCGCAGTGACCAAGACCGTCGAGTTGTGAACGATGGGGGAGAATCGCGGCAAGGAGGCCGTAGTAAAGGGGTTGTTTACAATTGTGGTGGAGGACATCTAGTTCGTGATTGCCCGCGTGTGGAGAGTACTAGCACCTCAACACAGCGCGAGGGGCATCGTCGACAACCGTTCAATCAGGGGAGGCAACGCACGCCTACGAAGGATTAGACAATGTCTCCCTGAAGGCAAACCAACAGTTCGGGTGAACGACTTACTCGAGCTGCCCTATTGTGCAGATAGTGGGGCGTACAAGTCGTGTATCTCTCGTGGAGACGTGGAGAAACTAAAAGGAACGGAAATCGAAATTGTGAAGCTGCGCCAACCGGTCTCGTGTGATTTAGTTGGAGGGCAGTCATTGGAGGTGAAGGAGGTCGCGTACCTCAAGCTGTCGTTACGGACGGCAGCAGGGCCTGTCAACATCCACACTCCGGTGGAGTGTCTGAGTGTTGAAGGTGATGATGATTTCCTACTTGGTCAGGATGTACTGACCATGCTGGGAATTGACGTCAACAGGCAACTAGAGTTGTTGGCCTGGTCCGACGGTGTCGATGATGATGATATTGTCGAGGATCCTGCTGTAAGCAGGAAAGAAGAGGATGAAATCAAGCAAGCAGTGGAGATGATGATCGCTCGAGCATTGGACGAAGGATTCCCAAGTGATCGAGTGGAGCGGCTTCGAACTGTGATTTTCATGTACGATATTTGGCGTGTGAAACTTGGAGATGACCCGCCAGCTAAAGTGCCACCCCTGAAAGTGCGGCTAAAGCCTGGGGCTAAGCCGTACAAGATTAAGGCTAGGAAGTATTCGCCTGAACTACAGCGTTTTCTGGAGGACTTCAACAACACGTTGGTCAGTCTTGGCTGGGTCTATGAGAACCCGAACGCGAGGTGGGCATGCCCTGCGCTGCCGGTTAAGAAGGCAGGTGGTGCTAACGAGTACAGGCAAACGACCGACTACAAACCGGTGAACGCTCAAGTGGAGCCTCTCGTTGGAACTATGCCGAACTTGGATGTGGACTTAGAACGAGTAGCTGGGTGCTTGTTCTTCGGGTTGTTCGACTTCATAAAGGGTTATTGGCAATTACCTTTAGACGAAGAATCACAGGAAATCCTGTCTTACATGACGCATAGGAAAATATTCACACCGAGACGTGTACCACAAGGGTGTTCGGACGCAGCATTGTATTTCCAAGCAACTATCGAGCGGTGCTTTGCTTCTCTTTTGTACGAACACCTGCTAGTGTGGATTGATGATCTTCTCCTGTATGCGAAGACTGTGGACGAGTATTTGGACAAGCTGACAGAGTTGTTCACTTTGGTCAACGACTTTGGGTTTAAGCTCAGTGCATCCAAGTCTTGCGTGTACAAGAAAGAAGTCAAGTGGTGCGGGAAACTGATCGATGGAAGCGGTGTACGGCATGATCCAGCTCGGATCGAGGCTCTCACTGCGTTGCCGTATCCATCGACGGCAGGTGAGTTACAGCAGTTTATCTGCTCTACCAACTGGATGAGGACCTCTATCATTGACTATGGGCGTCTGGTGAGGCCCCTTCAAGACAAGTTTGACTCTGTCATGGTGACTGCGTCGCGACGTTCGAAGCGTGTGGCAAGTGGTATTCCGATCACGCTGAGTACGGTGGAACTAAAGGCGTTTGATCAGCTGAAAAAGGCGTTATCCAACAGTGCAACACTAGCGTTTCCGAAGCCTGAAGCGGAGACAATTCTGATAACGGACGCGAGTGACGTCGGCTGGTCTGTTATTGTGACTCAGGTAGCAGTCTGGAATGTTGAGACCTCCATCCACGAGCAAGAACATGAGTTGTTAGTGTGTATGGGAGGTACTTTCACGGGAGCACAGCGCAACTGGAGTGTAATCGAGAAAGAGGCTTACCCAATAGTCACCGCTTGTGACAAGCTCTCTTACCTGTTGATGCGGCCGAAGGGATTCCGAATGTACTGCGATCACAGGAACTTGATACATTTTCGCTCCTGCTCAAGAAGTCAAAAAGCACGTCAGAGGCAAATTATTGCGATGGTCGATGAAGCTCATGGAGTTTCGCTTTTCGATCGAGCATATCGAAGGTGTAAAGAACGTGTGGGCAGATATGATATCCCGCTGGGCAGGCTGCAAGCGATCGACCGGGAGTACAATCAAGCGATTGAAGAAGAAACGTGAACGTCAAGCGAAGACGAAACCACGGATCAACAATCAGCGCCGAGTACTGTGACAATTCGACCGTTTGGTGACGATTCCTTCGTATGGCCGACAATAGATACTCTACGCGCAAGTCAGAGGCAACACGTAGCAATGAAACCGGGCGACTTAGTGCAAGGAAATGATGGTGTGTGGATGAGTAAAGACCGCATCTGGATTCCTGATGCTGACAGCGATATTGTGTACCGACTGCTGGTGATAGCGCACTGTGGTCCGCAGGATCACCGAGGACGTGATGCTCTTATAGAAACTCTGCAGAGACGATTTCGTATTGCTCACCTACGTGAACGAGTGGATCTCTTCCTACGTGGATGTCTGATGTGCCACCACGTTAAAGGGGGAAGGATTGTTCAGCGACCTTGGGCGGAAACGTATCGAAGTAAAGCGAGGAATGAGGGTCTACACTGGGATTATCTGTATCTCGGCAAGTCATTCGGTGACTATGCATATCTCCTAGTGATGAAAGACGATGCAACTCACTATTGTGAGCTGGTGCCGTGTGCTGTACCAACAAGTGCAATTACTGCTCAGGCCATCATGGATTGGCATAGCAGATTCGGTGCACCCCACGTGTGGGTTAGTGACAACGGATCTCACTTTAAGAATGAAGTGGTCAAGGACGTGAGTAAGCGGCTGAACTCGACCCAGAACTTCACGTTAGCGTATTCGCCATGGATTAATGGGTCTGTGGAGAGGCTAAACAAAGACATCGTGCAAGTTTTGAGGGCGCTATGTCTGGAGTACAAGGTTGACATCAAAGATTGGACCTACTTCGTGGCAACGCTTCAAGCAAACCTGAATCACACACCGGTACCTTCATTAGGCAATCATGCACCAATGGAAGTTTTCTGTGTGTTACCGGCTGCTTCGCCACTAGACTTCTACTTAGACGGCAAGCAGAAGCGCTTGGTGGATATCGGTGAGCATCCTGAGCACATCACCGCGAAGTTAGAGGCGCTACGTGAGAGCGCTCAACTTATGCACAAGAAAGTGATCACTGCACGCTCAAAACAAACGGCTCGTAACATGCGAAATCAGAAGCGTGGAACTAAGCCCAATTTCGATGTGGGTGACTACGTTCTTCGCTCGCGAGTTGACCAAAAGCACAACGACAAGTTATTGGTAACCTGGATTGGGCCGTATCAGGTGGTAAAAGCGGACGAGCACTCGTTTCGAGTAAAACATCTCGTAACTGGGGCACAGCAAGATGTGCACAGTTCTAGGCTAAAGTTCTACGCTGATGAAAGCTTCGAAGTGACAGAGGAGATTCGAGAGCATGTTGCTGCACAAGGTATTATACTGACCGTGGCCGAGCTCCTTGATCACAGGTGGAATGACGCGAAGCGTGCATTCGAGATCTTGGTATCCTGGAAAGGTTTGGAGCCCATTGAAGATTCGTGGGAAACATTACCAGGACTATGCAAGGATATCCCTGTGATGGTAAATTCGTATGCGGTAGCTAAGGGCGACGAGTTACTCCTGAAGGCAGTACACAGCCAACGTTAGCTGTAACCAAGATGAAGACAGTTCAAGATGGTGGAGCCACAACTACGTTCGTGAGCCACGTCTTGGAAGGGCGGTGTAGTGGGTCGAAGACGTGTAAGACGTGCCTACTCACTGGGACTCGGATAAGGTACCGAGACCGAGCTGGTGGTAGAGATTGTAGGATCATTGCTAGAGGACTAGGCTCGAAGACCTCCGTTTTCTTGGAGCTCTGGAGCAAGAGTAGAGCTCACTTCTGAATCAGCATCAATACAAGCAAGGATCCAAGGAAGCCACCAGCTTCCCTAATAAGTGTTCGTGGACCGACTACAGAGAAACGAAATAGTAACTCGTACAATGGATAAATGAACATCATCAAAATTTGAGCGTACATGAAGTGTAGGTACTTGACGAACTGTTCGCGACGTTCAAGTAACAGTTGAATGACGCGATTCCCCATAATTACTCGAAACAATCCAATGTGAAGAAAATTAAAGATCGGAGTCATCGTCAGGATCGAAAAGGGAAGAGGAAATATCACGTTAGCTCCAATAACAACAGTACAGAGAGTAAAAATCATCGAAAGAGTTCCAGAAAGCATGAACAATCGACGAGTAGAGATCGTAAGACCGTCAATGAAATAAACCGCTTGACCCGTGGAGAAGTGGGTAATTACAAATGTCAATATTACGACTCGAATCCAGAATCCGTAATTTGCTCGCCATCCTTCCTTTGGATCTTGAAGCGGCACAGACTCTTGCACGAAAACCAATACAACCATAGGCAACGGGATTCCAATACACACGAGTAATGACCTGAAAATTGATGCTTGTTGTAGATAGGTCTCCAGGGCCAGCACTCGATGGACAGAATATTTGCCACCGTAATAGGTTACTTGCAGACTCTTCCATCTGTGCAGAAGTTTCAATGCTCTCGTAGAAAATTTGTTAGTCATCGCTGGGACAGAAGACAAAGCTCGATTAGCCACCGCTTAACATTTAGTCCAAGGCAGGCAGCGTTCTATTTCCAGTCGACATGAATGACAACCGAGGTTGCAACCTCGGTTTAATTTAGCGCTGGGGACATCGTTAGACATTTGTTTGCCAACAACACCCAAGATAAAACCAAACAGGTTGATAGCACATTTTCAGGTTTATATAATAGAAAAATTATACCCAAAGCCAACGAATTTGAAGATGAAATCAACCCTGCAGAGTAAATAGGTTAGTCTTTTCAAGAACCTGTCGTGAGCGAAATTATTTCGAAATACATCACACGAAAGCACAGAGTAATCATCATCCAGACGATAAGTTTGGTCTGAACGAGTAACTTCTGTGACTCGAGCACGAATGCGAGCTGGTAGAGGGCTTGTAATTTACAGTTTCTTTTGATCAGCGCCATCAACAATGCAAACGTTGCTATTTTTTAACCCTATTGCGATACAGGGGCGCTCACAGCGACCTTTAATACCATTTCCAAAACACGGTGAAAAATATCGCTAGCTGTGAGCGCCCTTTTGCATCAATTACCAAAAAATATATCGTGTTTTGAAACTGCTTCTTTTCTACCAATCAAAATGCTGTGATATAAACGACAAAGATGTTACTTGTTGTCATGTTGTGTAAAAACCATACATTCCCATCTTGATCCGTATCCTCACGCTGGAGGACCACATATTTTTTATACAAACTTTCATATACATGCATTAAGTGTTAGCCCATTCATTTTTTAAGATACAGGTACATGCATTTGTATTTTTCAAGCTGCATGAGAACTAATTTCCTCGATTGGGAATACAAAGCGCTTGTGCAGCTAGCTGCTGAGTTCGAGCGCCAGGAAGTCCGAATTACATTGAGTTATGTAGCGCGCCGTATAGCTCAATCAAAACGAACAGTGCGTGAGCTACAACTACGTATGGTTAGTCTGAAGCGGACACACGGACGAAGGCTGGCCCAGTTTCCGCGCTGCTTCTTCGGCAGATCTCGACGCCCTCTTCCGGACGTAGGCAAGATTTCGCAGATACTCAAGTGGCTCGACCGAATAACCCACTTTTTGTTGATCCCGAACTGCCTAGAAACAACGGCAGCCCTCAATCAAAAACTCCTGTCGATAGCTGTGGTCGTGAATCGAGCGATGGTAGAAGTGATAGCAGTGCTCATGCAGGATCTAGTCGGGATGAAGCATGCGATATCGGTGGCAGCGAATATGGAGATGTTAGCCAAGGTGATGAAGGTTGTGGTGGTCGGGATGATGCCAGTAAAAACCCTTCTGGGCGCGTTCATACTGAAGAGGAAGCTGCATGCCTACTTCAAGCAATGTTTGGAGATGTTAGGCCCAAGGACATCCGCCAAAAGGCTGGCCGGACACAAGGAAATGCTGGAGAAATCGACCAAGAGATGTCTTCTTAGACATTGGTGCAGGAATTGGAAATGTGCTGTGTCAAGTGGCGTTGACCACTGACGTTGGTATTAGCGCTGGAGTCGAAATGCGCAAAGAGATCTCTAGCTACAGAACGGATTGAGCTCTATACAAAAGGCCTTCCTAGTCTGAAGAAGGTTGCATTGAAGTGCATCGATGTACGGGATGCTGCGTTATCGCAAAAGTCACCAGCGAGCAAAGCAACTGTGGTATTCGCAAATGTCCTTCTCTTCGAAGAGGACGCGAAATTGGTCGTCACACACGAGCTTGGTACCATGGAAAAGGCTCGTATTGTTGTTGCCACATCATCGTTTTGTCCTAGGCACCGAGCGACATGCACTCAGCCATTCTGTAAGATTCGGCAATTAGTCCGTCGGTTCGATGCGGCATGTAGCTGGAAATTTGCTTTGCAACCTATGTATATGTACGAACGTAGGACGGGATGAAAACTGAATAAAGACTTAATGCATCGTGGTGATGCTTTTAATGGTCTGTGTGCTTTTCATGTGCCTATTATGCTGCCCGAGATGCCCGAGCTTTTGATGTTGCGTTGTACCAGTGATGGTCTACCAGGTGGACGACGAGGGCATTCAAGAAGCTGGTGTTCGTCAACTGCACCTTCATGATCGTGGGCGCCGTGGCGGAGGCGTCCCTGTCGAACGTCTGGGCCTTATCGGCTGGTAGTCCCATCGCCGGCATCACGTCCGACACGGCCACGGGAACCCTCGGTGCGTACACGAACGAGCTGACGCCGCCGCACATGCGTAACATCCTGGGTCTGGGTCTGCAGATCTCCGTGACCATCGGCATCCTGTTTCCGGCCATCACCTTCTTCGCCAACACGAGTTCTGGTTGGGGCTGCATGGCCGGTTTCCCGGTCATCTGGCCGTGCTGCACTCTGTGCGGAGAGTCCGGCGTGGTTACTCATGAAGAACCGCCGTGAATAAGCCAAGCTGGTCATTCGTCTGTACGGCGAGGAGCACGTGTACACTGCTCTGTCATGGATGGAGTCGAACGCCAAGCCGGACGACGAATAGGGTCTGATGCAGAACACGGCCGAGAAGGAGTCGCTGTTCTCTCCTAATTACCGCCTTCAGCTGGCTGCTGCTATTCTGTTGTCTTGCTCGCAGCAGCTCTCGGGGATCAACGCCGTCTTTTACGGTTCGATCGTCAATATGCCGGTATTTCAGATCCGCGCGTGGGCACCCTCATCATCATCGTCGTCCCAGCATTTTTCAATACGGTGCCAATATCATCCACACACACAAAGCACGTCTTCACTTTACCGGGGGCAATGAGCTGACTGCGTCTTGCGAACGTCTGGTGAGCCACGCGCTTCATGTTCACGTACTTCTTAAGATGTTCGAGACTCATGAGTCTCTGCCACAGTCCTTTAGCCACCACCCACTGGGATATGTTTCCTTTCAAGTCTATATACACCTCTTGTACAATATCCAGCGTCTTGCGGTCTCTCTTGCTCTCAATGAACACGATACCCGAGCAGTGCATGCTTCCTCTCACAAAGCCATGGGTCTTCTCCATATCTGGACAGCTCTTGATCTTCACAGAGTGTAAGCAACGAGCAAAGCTCCTTCGTCCATCAGGGAACGTAAATCGGCGCTGAATCTCCAATTAGCAGTAGTCTCTGCTGCGCACCATAACGTACGGTGAGCGTACTGGTGACCAGCGAATACCAATGAAAACTGTGCTCTCTTCCGGTCTATACCGCTGGATTTCATAAAGCACAACCGAGTGCATAATGTCCGGAGACAGTTTCTTCTCCAGTTGCATATTGGGGTGCGCCATGTCCACTTCGTACAGTTCCATGATCTCCTCGATACTTCCTCCCATCTGTGTGATTCCCCTAAAATAGTAGACCCCTTTCTTGCCCTTGGGCTTGACCTTGACCTTCTCCACTCGAATACTATCCACTTGCTCTGTGTATTCCCATTTGAGACCGTCCTGGAACTGCTCGTCGTCGCTATCGAGGCTAGCGCCGGTGCTTGAAAGCCTCTCCGGCGGAGAAGCGCAGCAGCTCGTCAGATGCTCGGTTAGCCTCGTGTTTGATCTACTCTGTGCGCGAGATGGAGAGCGGCGGGCAGTGAAACTTCTTCCATTTAGGCTGCTTGGACTTCACCGTCCGACGGCTAAAGTGCAACTGCCATACGGGAGGGACTTGATACAATTTGTAGTAGATATGCATATGATATGAAACCATACATTTTGTAATAGAGATGCATATGATGGTATTGAATATAGAGTTAATAGAAGAGATGCACATGATTTATTACAATACAATTTGTAGTATAATTGCATATCATAGCTGCCATTTAAACTGACTCGGATCACAAGGATGGATGCTGGCCATTCTCCCTCAGCCCAGCGCAGATCCGGTACCACCTGGCCAAATCCAATACCCACAGATCTTCAAAGTGGTGCTGCTCATGGACGTGAGCAGCCTCCCAAAGAGCGCACCGATGCACTGGACGTTAACGTGGAGGTAGGTGTTGTGAGCAACCA
The DNA here is from genome assembly GCA_018806915.1 of Phytophthora colocasiae. Lineage (NCBI taxonomy): Eukaryota > Oomycota > Peronosporomycetes > Peronosporales > Peronosporaceae > Phytophthora > Phytophthora colocasiae. The sequence continues at coordinate 271,745 of JAGKQI010000064.1, read as the reverse complement.
GCCGTCTAAGGTGTCTCGTAGTCATTGCTGGACAAGTGGAATCGTTGCTGCTTCACCGGCTAGATCTATACCATTTGCAGGGGTTTAGCACCGCACTACGTTGATCAAAGATATCGAAAAAAGTCAAGACATGCAGAGCCACAGTGCATTGCTAGATTTCCTCTGTGGAAGATTGGGTAGATCAAATGTAGCTAAGTGATATACTAACTTACATTTTGCTACTCCTACAGATCCAAATGCAGCCAGGAGAACATATTCGCAACGCTGCTAAAGGAGAAGTTCTCCACAGGGAAATGCTGTGTTCTGTTGGGTCAGTGGATTCTTGTTGCTGACCGATGTGCTTTACGTCAGAATGGTAATGGCTCGCGTATATCAACTGCATCCCGTCTAAGATGACCCATGGACTGCCTGGTCGACGTCCTGAATGGGTGTTGCTCGTCATAACCACGAAAGTTTTCTTCGAAGCAAAACGATTTGACTTAGTAGATCCGAACGACCGCGGACTCAGCCGCAAGCACATCATCGAAGGTGCTAAGGGCTCACTCGACTACGTCGACGTCATGTTCTGCCACCAACCTGACCCGTACACGCCCATTGAGGAGACAGTCCGAGCTATGAACTTCGTTATCGAGAAAGTTTGGGCGTTCTACTGGGGCACAAGCTCTTGGAAGGCGTCAGATATCACTGAAGCGTGTGACCGACACTGATCCGTCCCATCGTGGAGCAGCCCGTGTACAGTTTGTTGGAGCGGACCAGGATGGAACACGACTACGTCCGTAGATGCTCCATTTGAGAAAGCACCTAAATAAATCTCAATTGTCCGAATCAGCCTCTCGAGTTGCCTAATGACGAAAAGCGCTTGTCAGCTTTTGTCTGGTTCTCAATATTTGGCACAACGTTCTCCATACAGATGCCGTAAATTTGGGGTCTCAGTCGGAAAGGATATCCGCGGGAACATCATGCAAAACGCGGATGTGATGAACAGAGTTGGCAATTTCATTCCTAACAATAAAGCAAAATTGCAAGAAATAAATCAATAAATGAAAATATAAAAAGAGAAACAGCTTACCGTCGTCTCGTACAGTTAACACTGCTGTCATGGGACCCGCGTGCTTGTTTGTGCCCAACACACGCGCGGAATCCTTTTGGCCTTTGCCGGCCCAAGACCGAATGGGCGTCATATCAAACAAAATTGCAGTTTTATCAACATTTAACACGCCGCCCCCTCGTAGCTGCTGTAACCTTCCCAAAATTGTACAGAAATGCAGCACGCGTTTCTTCTAGTCAGTCGATTTTTAGCAGCTTGGTTTTTTTTTGGGGGGGAAGAGAATCCGTAGCTAGTATATATCCATAAAGACGAAAAAAGTTAATTAAATTAAATTATTAATTCTCAATATGAAATACGAAAAATAAATTACCGGTTGGCAATACGTTGCACCATGTGATCCAAAGCGCCTCCACCGTCGGAAATTCCGACAACATAGGAAGCCATCCACTCTGGTCGGATCGTCCACATGAACTAGATCATTACTGCCGTTGATGAAACCTACAAATACAATGTAAATATTTCAACTTTAATTGATAATGCGAATATGTTGCTTTACCTCTTCTTCTCGTCGCACGTCTTTCATGTAGGTCACTAAGTCAGAGACGCCAGGAAATATTTCTTTACGTCCCTGACCTTTTTCAGCGTCTTCGATGTAGAGTTGTCCTTAACCCTTCCAACCCCGTATTCTGTATTGTACAGAATAAGTAAAATTTCCCTTTCTGTCTTGATTAATGCTCCGAGAGCTTTGCATCAAGACGTTTAAACCGCATATAAGAAAGTGTACGGCATACTAAACTGTGGTTAGGTGCTTCAATTCAACAACAAAAAAACAAATATAAAAACCACGAGGTATTTTGAGGAAGCGCCCCCTCCGCCACTAACAAGCATGAGGCAAGCGCCACAGCCAGCAGTAGCGGCGCGATCTGCAGAGGAGACACCAACGTCTGCGGAACGCCCGGCAATAGCTACTCCGGAGGAGCCGCCATCGCGACCAGCTGCAGCTGCGTCACAGGCGAGGGCGTCAACAAAAAAGGCAGTGCGGACGAAAGCAACTGTGCCTCTTTCGGTAGTGACACGATCGAGTAAACGCAGCGTTGAGGCGGGTAATGCGACGACACGGGTGGAGGAGAATAAGACCGTGACGGTTGTAGCGGCGTCATCACCAGTTATGACATCCACACGCAGAAAGGTGTCTTCAGTTCGAGACGCACTGGCGCAGGCAAGTCAGGCAACACGCAAAAGAAAGACGGCTCCGCAGTCACTCCTTGTTGCAGAACCCGAAGAACATAGTGGATCAAACAAATCAATTGATGAGCTGGCCCCGTACGACCAGGATAGTGTTATTGAGACGATGCGTGCTGTACCGATGTTGCATCCAGTGTCGGACGATGATATCAATTTAAGTGCTGAGGCCATTGATGTTGGCTATGGCTCAGAAGAGCAGTCAGGTAGTGATTCAGATGCTGAGACGGAACAGTGGAGCTATGTTGACGACGTTGACTCGGCCGACAGCGAGGAAGAAGATGAGAGTATAAGCGCTTTTGATATCCCAGACGATGATCTAAGAGCTATCGCCGCTTCAGGGTGGGAGGTGTACGACTCGGAGCACTCAGGTATGCTTGCTGCAACATTCGCAGTTGATATGTTTGGTGAACTCACTAGTTTTTATGTGTTGCAGGTCAATTAGCAGTAGATGCTGCTGACGATTTTTACAATGGTCCCTGGGGCCCAACACAGTCTGCAGTCGCCTTTGCAGACTCACCACTCGGGTTATTTTTCTACTTTCTCCCGAAGCAAATGTGGTTATTGGTGGCTGATGAATCCAACCGATATCGTATGCAGAGTATTCCAGCGATGGCAGAGGACAAACGAAGAGGTATGCTGTGTGCGCAACAAAAAGATCCTAATATTTCCGTTCCGACTTTGGAGACCATAACAGCCAAGCTAAAGTGTTACAAGCGCTTCCAGCCTCATGAGTTTTGCCGTCTGATCGGTTTACTAATTAGCCGGACACTTTGCCCGATGCGCGATGGGGTCGCAAAGCATTGGTCATCCAACGAAGATGGCTCCCTTCCGCGTGGCACCTGGGGCCGTTATATGAAGCGCGCCCGGTACGAAGAGATCACACGCTTCATTCATTTCAACAACAATGAGACTTCAAATGCGCTGCACGATAAGGCATGGAAAATTCGCCCCATTTTGCAGACTGTCGAGACAACATTTCGCCGAGGATACCGTTTAGGTAAATGCATTTCCTTTGATGAGGGCATGATGCCAAACAAGAGCCGCTTCAACCCGCTAAGAGTGTACAACAAAGAGAAACCCAACAAATGGGGGACAAAATTCTATATGGCGTGCTGTTCACAGACAGCGTATTGCGCTCGGTAAGATATGATTATTTATGGCTTTGTTCTGCTACGTGTTTGTCTGACGAAGCTTTGTGTTGTCGTACAGGATCGAAGTGTATTGCGGAAAAGAAAAGGTTGCTAAGAAAAACGTTGGACCTGCTGCTGTGGTGCGAAATATTACGAAGGTCCTCCAAGGACAGCCACCTAAACGTTTGATCGTCACGGGCAACTTTTATTCGTCTGTTGCTCTCTCGTTGAAGTTGCTGTCTTTGGGCCATTATCACGTTGGAACTGTTCGAACAAACCGTCTTGGTTGGTGCAAATCGATTCAATATACGCAGAAAAAACGCCCCAAGACTATCCCGCGAGGCACATACCGAATCGCTCAAGCCAAGGAGTACCCAGAACTTGTTGCGTTATCTTGGATGGACTCAAGGCCGGTAAATATGCTGGCCACAGGTTGCAGCACGGTGCCGACTACAGTATTACGAACGGAAAAAGATGGGAGCAGGTCTGTTGTGCGATGCCCCTCCATCGTTCCTGAGTACCTCCGTGGGATGGGAGGGGTAGATGTACACGACCAGATACGTCTACAGCGATATTCGATCCAGAAGACTGTGGCGATGCGAAAGTATTACAAACAGCTCTTCCTTGGTTTGGTCGATATGGCAATTACAAATGGCTTCATTGTCCATAAATTTGTTCAGCGACTGCGAGGAGAGAAAGTTGCAACCCATGCAAATTATATGAGGCTGCTTCACAAAGAACTTCTTGCGTTAGAGCCCGCAGATTTCGAATCAAACATGCTAGGCGAGAATTTGCTTAGCCAGCCGTTGAGATCAGAATCTGATGACTCAAGTGACGGAGCGCTACCGAGTGAAAAGCAAAACAGAGGAAAAACGGCGTCAATATTCCTGCAAAGTGTGTTCTGCCATGAGCACAGGAAAGAGTTCGGAAACGACGTACGTGTGCATGGCCTGCGATGCTGCATTTGGTGGACGGGTTGCACTGTGCAATCTAGTTCGCCGCGTTGAAGATGGAAACAGTCTAACATGCTTTCAAATATGGCATGATTCTTGGAAAAATGGTACGCAAATCCCAAGTCAGTACAAAAAAAAATCCGATTCAGACGGGGTAAACGAAAGCATAGCCAAGTCGATTCATCCGGTGATAGCGACACCATGGTCCCGAGCACGTAGACCATGGACTACAAGTTCCTCATTGACGAGTCCAAGATCGCGCAGCTGCCGCAGTTCCTGACGTTTGGAGGCACGGCGCTGGAGGTGATAAAGGCGAACGAAGATAGGACGGCCATCGTCCGCATCAACAACACGGCCACCTTGGACGAGCTCAAGAACATGAACCGGCCCGGCCGCATGGTGTTGCTGCCCACCCTGACCGAGAAGGATTAAACCAACCTCGTGAACTTCAGTCTGGCGCATGGCATCGAGTACAACTCGGCGTCGTTCGTGCGCACGGACCTCAACTCCATATCCACCGTGCTGGGCCCTCGCACTCGCGACGGAAACGCACGGGATCACTCTCGTTCCTGCCGCTCTCCGCTCCCTTCCACACACCGCTTCAGAACGAGGCCAAACCGAAGCTGGTACAGGACGTGCAGCGCGTCAAATGCGCAATTAAGGACAGCCGGCTTCAGGTGCCCGTGTGCGCTACGAACGCGGAGGACACGAACCTGCAGACGGTGGACGACGTCGTGGATGAGCTTATCAACATGCAGTTGCTGCAGCCAGAGGACTGGACGGCGACGTGGGCGAAGATTGCCTAGCACCATTCGAATGCGACTCACATTCTAGATTTCGGCCCCGACATCGGTGTGGCGAAGCTGAGCAACAAGGTCGCGGAAGGCTTGGGTATGGAGTTGGTGATTGCGACTGCCAAACTCCCAGTGATGAGCCGTACTTCGGCTGCAAGCGCGATGCGGAAACTGGCAAGAGCGTGGCGACTGACCTGGCGAAGATGTCGTACGCTGACGCGCCGGATCGATTTAACGTACGTAGAGATCGAAGGTAAGCCAACCCGCTGGGGCACGACACGTACTTCCGCGTGAGCAAGTTCATCAGCGTACGGAGGAACGTTTCCATCGCGAAAGCTCTGGTGACCTGTTCGACCAGTCAGACCTAAAGACGAACCTGAGGGATATGGTGAGTGCGTTCATCACGAAGTACCCGCAATCTGTGTTAACGCTGCTGTCGGTACCAGATGGGACTTCTTCCTGGACCTGTGCCGCACTGGTGAACTTCGTCCAGCGATTCACACGGACTTCAAGACGTGATTCAAGAAGGAATCGTTGTGGTACTCGGAGGGCTTAGACGCAGTCCCGGACCATGATGCGCAACGCGTGTTCATTCTGCAGGGATCCGTTGCCGTCCGCTACAGTACGATTGTGGACGAGCCTGTGGCGGATATTCTGAGTGACGTTGCCACTGGTTTTGCCAAGGTCGTCAAGGAAAACGGTGCAGTTGCGGCGGTGGAAGCTGCACCGGCCAAGCAGACGGTGGTTGTCGAGGGGGTCGAGGTCACGGAGAGCAGCGTCGAGCTGTCTATCTCTGCGGATGATAGAGCGGTGCCGTCTGGGGGACGAGTGGCTTGATACCCTCGCGGCGTTTGTGAGCCACAAGGACTGCCTGAGTGCGCTGATCTCGTCGACGGATGTCGTGGAGGAAACGCTCAGCACGCCAGCTTCTGGTGCCCCAGGCAGGTCAGAAGTACGTGATCAAAACTGCGTGTATTCGAGTGTTCGACAGCTCGATCGACATTTCCGGCACTGTGATTGAAATCACGAAGAAGGATGCGAGTATTTCGGTGGTGGTGAACGAGGTTCGCCCATCTGTGACTGGATTGACGACTGGCGTCGTGACACTCAAGATGACGTTCCAGTACCACCCGGAGCTGTCTTGCTCAGTCCACGCTGAAGGCAGCGGCTTCATTGACAAGGTGAATGCTTTCTACGCACGCTTCAGGGTATCAGTTGAGGGTAAGGAAGAAGAGTCGTATAAGGCTGCATGTGCGGAGAGCGTGTTGTCTCCGTTCAAAGCTGACTTTTCCATCACCGAGGAGGACATTGTTGCGTATCGTGCTGCGCTGGGCTTGAGCAGCCGACTTCTCGATGATCGTGTCGTGGCGCCCGCTGATCCAGTCGGTGTTCACGAAGGAGGTGAAGAACAACCTGCTGGACCTTGTGCATTTGAAGCAGTCGTACAAGCCGACGTCCTCGCACAAGGCCTCAGCCACTTTCCTGCCTGGCGACGAAATCGTGAGTACGTCGAACGTTGGAAGGCTGCGCATCATCGACAGCGGCAAGACCGTGCACGGCGTAGCTATCATTTCGCGCAAAACGGTGGATGACCAGATGATGGAGGTGCTTGAGCCTCTGGAGCTTCACAGTGAGTTCTTGATCCGCGGTGTGTTCAACGACTTCGAGTTGACTTTCTGGATTGACAAGTCGACGGATGCGTTTTTTATTGGAGAAGCCGTTGGAGATCAACGTGCCGACTAATGCTCTGGCGTACGCGGTGGCATTTCGCGGCCTGAACCCGATCCACCGGTCTAAGTACGCGGCGATCTTGGGCCACCTTCCGAAGGGCAAGCCGATTATGTGGACTGCCACTAAGATCAGTGTCCTGGTGATCCAGAGCTTCGGTCTGGGCTTTGGCAGCAACGTGGTGGACTACGACGTGAACTTCGATGGTATGGTATACCCTGGCGACAAGCTGTTCATGCAAGCGCCACGTTGGCCTTGACAACGGCAAGAAGGTTCTATCAGTTGTTCTGGAGAACGTGTGGTTAGCGCTCGTGCTGTGGTGAAGCAGTCTCCGATGGCTTTTGTGTTCACGGGACAGTGCTCTGCTTCTGTTGGCATGGGCATGGATCGATACCAGGAGTCCTCGGAAACGTGGTGACATGGTGTACTGCCGCCTTATTGTCAAGGTGTGTACACGCACATGTAGCGGCAGAAGCCGTGGACACGCATCGCTAAGTGACGAGTAGTGACGATGCGCGTGAACGAAGCATCATCAATGTGGCGACATGCTCTTTTGGCATTGATGCGGCTGCTTGGACGGGTGCTTTGTCATGGGAGGCCTCTTTTGAAGACACTGATCGTGGCACATGTATTAGTTAGTTAGGCTCGAATCGTGCAGCTTTCACTTAGGGCCAAGGTAGTTTACATCGCTAAGCGAAACCTAGGCGAAACCGTTGAGCTCGGATAAAGGTCTGCATTTGCGAGTGAAGTTGATTGTACAGCGCCGCTAAGTGCAAGTTTGCGTTGGTCTCGTCGACGAGTTGCGTCACGATTGCGGCGACCTCTTGGAGAGGGAACGCTTCGTTTTCCTCCCATATAGAACGGCAGCATCGGAAGATGATGTTAGGCGCTTGCGCTTCCTGTTCTAAGCAAAGGAAATTGTTAGACATTATTTTACGATGAACAATATAGTATACGCACGGGGTTTGCCTCCAAATATGCGTCAATTTTCGCGCGAAGACGGGCATTCGCCTCACGCTGGAAATTTTGCCTCAGGTCGATGGGGTTTCCAGTCTCGGTGAAATCGAAGAGCGTGCCTGGGGCATGCGCCACCTGACGAGACACGTAGCTTTCTTGCCCGGCAGTAAACCTGATCTCGTGGGCTCCATTTTCGCGCAGTGGGCGAATGGTCATCGCGAAGCCATGCACTTTTTCGCCTGGGGGGGACGTGGTCACACGGTTTTCAATGGAGCGTAGCTCCCTAACAAGCCTGCCATGCATGTTTAGCAGCTCGGTCATGCGCGTGTCAAGGTTCTGGATTAGAGCCATCTTTTCCTGGTGGTGGGTTGTAATCAGATCGGCGATCTGATCGTCCTTGCGCTCGATAATCCTTGTAAGTCGCGTGGCCTCGCGACGAGCATCACGCACCTGGTGTCGGAGGTCACGATTCTCGGCTTGCAGAACTTCTACGATGGTCATTTCGGGGGTGGGGGGGGGTGGGTGGAGGGACTTGAAATAGAAGGTCGGTCTTGGAGAAGATAAAGCTGAAGAAGCCAGTTCGATCGTTTCTGAGAGGTATCGGACTGTTAGAGGTTTTGAAGTGCGTTGAGGATTTGATACAACCAATGAAATAGCATAAATATGAACAGCTGTCACTGCTTTAGCCAATCTCCTTCAGCTATTTGTCACGTTTTTCTGATGGGTTTGCCGTGAATAATCGTACAGCGTAGACGGTATACTAGACGTGAGTGATTTTCTATTCTGTATGGTACAGAATAAATAACGGGGTTGAAAGGGTTAAAGCTTCAAATGTCTTCGGCTTGATTCCTCCAGTTGTAGATGGTGCGCCGGGCAATGTCAAGTCGCTCGCCGGCCCGCTTGACACCAACACGCACAGCCAAAGCTAGCGCTTCCCGCTTCTACTTGATCGTGTAGCTTCATTCGACGCGGACCATGCAAAATGTGCAGTGAATTAGCTACTGGGTAGTGAAGTTTGAGCTCCATGCCAATGGTTTTGTTATGTTGTATTTGTGGTAGTCAATTGTGCAGCAGCAAGTCATTTTTTTGCAGGGATGAGCAGCCGCGCCTTTTTGACCAATCAACACCATTTGAATTGACACCCCGATTTGGCGCTGCAGCAGCAAGCAAAAACGTTTTGGCGCAAGTTCCAGAAAGAAGACTCCCTGACGATCACCAGCGCCTTGCCAGTGCTCTCGTGAAGCCAAGGACGCTCGAGGATCAGCCCTACAAGCTCCCCCGCGAAGCTGAAGAGAGTGCCCAAGCTGAGTATCCGCTGCACCTTGCCATTGTCCCCGTGAAGCCCAGTCGAGACAGACGCCTGAAGAGGCCCACAATTTGCTCTGTGAAGCTGAAGAGAGAACCGCAGCCTGAAGCACCTTACAATGCCGCGCTTATCAGCGAGAGCTGCGTCGTTTAAGTAGCATTTTGAAGCAGCGGGCATCTGCTGCACCGACACGGGTGCTGATAAGTGACGAGGACTCCGACAAGGCTGAACTTAATGAGTACTGGGCCGTGGAGTATGAGCGCGTGTAGGCAACTCGGTACACTGCTCGACCACTACACTACCGTGGGCGGAAGGATCCACGAGCACACTAATGACGATGAGTTCTTGAAGCATTTCCGCCTTCGCCGATCGGAGTTCTTCAGGCTGGTAAAACTCATGAAGAGCGACCCAGCGTTTTTGACAGCCGGGAAGAGGCCGTTTCGTGGAGGTACAGAGCTACATCTGATGGCATTACTGAAGTTCTTAGGGTCGTATGGAAATGGCAATTCAGCGCTCGACATTGGGAAAATGCTTGGCATCGCACGTGGGTCTGTTCATAACTATATTAATCGAGCGATTTCTGCGGTGTTAAAACTGGAGGCATCGACAATCACATGGCCAGACGTTGACGAGCGTCGCGTTATCGCACAACGCATTAAGCAGAAGTATGGGCTTGTTAACTGCGTCGGAATCACGGATGGTACACTGTTTCCATTGGCGACTAAACCACGCTGTAATGGCGAAGACTACTTAAGCCGAAAGAGTTCGTATTCAGTGAATGGTTAGAGACGTGTGACGATGCCGCGAGTGTGAGAAACATACTGGTTCGGTGGCCAGGGTCAACTCACGACAACCGAGTGTGGGCAAACAGTCCCATGGCCCTTCACCCTGACAATCACTTTCAGTGTAACGAGTACCTGCTTGGGAATTCAGCATTCCAGGCTTCTAGTATAATGGTACCCGCATTAAAAAAACCTTTAAAGGCAGAGCTACATCCAGACAACACTTACTTCAACTCGGAATTGGCAGAGGTTCGCATCAGACGCGAGCACTGCAGCGGTCGGCTCAAGATGCGTTTCCAATACCTTCGAGAAGTGCGTGTCGTTCTCGGCAAGAAAAGAAGACACATGAGGCGTTTGATCAGATATGTAACGTGCACGTGCATTATTCACAACTTGCTAATTGCTGAGCCAATTCCCAGTAAGTGGCGGACGGAGCTGGAAAAATTCATCACTCGCAGACTTGATGACGACGACGAACTCAACGTCGTTCCAGATGGAACAGAACGGCGGAACCAGCTTCTAGCTTACATGCTAGAAATACGTAGTCAGCGGTAGAAGCAAAACAATCCTCCTTTGCAATCCCTCTTCCTGAAGTCTCTTTCTATCCCGGAGAAGCTCAATCTTTCGCTGCTGGCGTTTGAGCTCAGCTTCTTGCCTGAGCTTTAACGTATGCGCATTTGCCTCCTCAATCCGCGCATCGATAGCCCGGGCCTCGTTCTCCATTTGCTGTCTACGTGCACGCCATTCCTGCTCATGCAACTGCACTTTTTGCTTCCGCACCTCTAACTCCATAAGTTGTAGCTCGCGGGTCTTAGCAAGCTGGCCCTCCTTCAGCTTGATCATTGATGCTGGTTGGGGAGGCTCTCCTTTTCGTGGGCGTTTTGATGGCACATGGGCAATTGTACAAGGTGTGGAGGCAGGCCGCTTGCCTTGATGTTTTCCGTTGGTGCTGCCCTCTCTGCCTTTTGACTCATCATCGCTCGATCCGTCTTCATCATCTTCCGTGTCATCTTTCGACGCATCTGAATCTGTGCTGAGGAGCTGGGGGCGCGTGCTGGGGCGATCGGTCATAGTGTCTCGCAAATCGAAGTAATTTGAGCAACGCAGCAAAATAGCGGTGCGAATGCTGCCGTCGTTTTCATCACAACCTTGACCCGTATTACTAAGCCAGTCCTCCGCAGACCTAAATGTAGTCTCCAACGATGCGATTTTATTCGTGATGTCCTTTGGAAGTCGTTTGTAATACCTGCCGCTGCAATCTTGCTAACGATTTCACCCGCTATCGTAGTTTTTGTGTCCCCTGTTTGACCCTTGCCACCTCGATAACGATCGTAGTTGTTTCCTGTCGTGATGCAGTCAATTAACACGCAGTGAGCTCACAAAGGGAGTTGGGCCGTCATTGTGCCAGGTTACTCGCTTCTTCGTCGTGTTGGGTGGTGATCTTTGCGCATTCTTCACAAGCGCATTGTAGCAGCGCTTGCCGCACGCAACCTTTGAGAATCCAATGTCAGCTTTAAACACAGCTTACATGGCCACAGAACATGCAGCGTGCACCACCCGGCTGCATCCATCCTTCTCGCACAGACGGACAGCTTCTCCGGTGCCCTCTTTGGGAATTTTCTTGCAGGCTTTCCAGCAGCACACAACAGACGGTGGTACTGAGGTGCCACCAGCCTCGAGAGATGGAGTGGTTAGAGGCGCTTCCTCAGCACGCTTGGCAGTCGTCCCCATGGCAGCGTCTATAACGTCAAGAGCCTGCTCATCTTCGCTGACAGACCTAGTATCGGCGGGGAGGTTATCACGCGTGCTTGCCATCGCGGTGGCTTGTTCTGGTGGGAAAGAGGTCATGTATTTGTGTTAGAATTCCTGAAATCGCTGGGGGCTTGAAGCCCAAGAAATACTCAATGGTCGGTTGATCCGACGATGCGATGGCTACGGAGCCCAGAAGCTGAAATATGGAGAAACTTGACACATGAAGGCCGCCAAATCCTCTGTGCTTGGTGCTAACGTGATATATCCAGGCTCACCATACCTGGGTCGCAATGTTGAACATAGTGCTTGCTCCTTGATGAAATTTGAAATCTTCTTCCCCCCTTCCTATCGAAGTCGACTCGCCTCGACGAAGTTTTCCGAAGCTGGGGCACTGGGGGTAACGCGGGTCTTCTGGACGAGCGCCCGGGATGAGTTTATGTACCTGGAAAATGGGTAGGGCGGTTGCTGCTTATCAGCTAACTCACGCCACGCGGGGACAGGGGGCAGAGGTCCCGGAGGCTGGCACCGGTCACTAGTCGGGTATTACCCGGTCTAGAACGAGACTTGAAGGGTCTTGACACCTTGCGATTGCCAAAGCTGACAAAACTTGGCTCTCTTGTCGAACTTGGAGAAGACGTCGCAGCGCAGAACTGATCCTTTCCAGCCAAGAGCAAAGCTGGGGACAAAAAGAAGCCGGAAGCAAGCGCAGCAGATCCACAATCTCCACCCAGTTCACTGCTGCCGAACGACACCGCCTTAGCGGTCGCCGCAACAGAGCGAAGGGATAGAAGTTCCTACCACGGAGCTAGATTTGAACGTGAGGATGCACATTGTCCTCAGTGAGGACTCCTCACGCCTTGTAGGATTACTTGAGCACAGGAGGGTTACCAGGTCCTCTGTGCCTTGGCAACGAGATCTTTGATCGTGGAAGGTCGCCAGGCCCTCCCCTCCTTGGTGTTGGTCTTGAATACATATGAGGGTCACCGGGTCCCATGTGCTGCAGCGTAGTTGTTACATCTATGTAGCAATCGCACAGGCGCGGCGCGGCTTCCGCACTTGGCGTACTGGGACATTCTCTGATAATCGGACCCACACGGGGGACTTCGCACCGATTTAACCCCTCCAGTACGGATGCTGCATAATGCAGCATAGCCTATCCACTTAAACTGAATATATTCAGTTTAAGCAAATTTAGACTTAAAGTTTGTATTGGTGTCCTCTCCCCCGCCACAGTGGCATACAAACACCAAGTCAAGCACTTGTTTTGTTTCTGTACCTCTGTTGAAGTGTGCATCGACCAGGGTTTTTAGAATTTTGAAATATAAATTCTCAACGAGTTCTGCGAAACTGCAACTGATTTGCATTATTTTTTAGAGACACCGCCAGACGTGTGGTCCAACGGGCCCAACGTGTGGCTGGCAAGCTGTCGCTTTCGCAAAAACTCCCTCATTCGCGGCCAGAGATCAAGTGGCGAATAGAGAGTATGGTAGTGCTGGACAGCGAGGTGACCGGAAAAAAACCTCTCCTTCAAGTCCGTCTGGAAAGAGCTCAAGGAGAAAGGGTGGACGCGTAAGCCGCCACCACGGCGCAGCATAGACGTCGCTACTTCTACATCCGTCCTGGCCGCAAAATAACGGTGACGGAAGGCGTTGACTACGTCCGGGGTGAGAGGGTTGTGTTGGAGTATTACGCTCTAGGTATGTTAAAATCAAAGCGGTTTATACATATTTTCTAACCTATCGTGGTATTGGTACCAGTGCTGCGCAAGGAGGCTGGTGTTCCTCTCCACGGTCAAATAGCGCCTGCAGCTCCTTCAGCAGAACATGGTGACGCAGCAGCTCCTACCGTTACGCCTCCAGTTCAAGCGGCTTTTTCTCCCGTGACTACGAACCAGTCACAAGCGGCAACAGACGCGACGCCACCTGTCACGACACCGCCACGTCTGGCACAGGGTAAGCGACGTACCCGTAGTTCCTTGAACCAAAGTCCTAGTCCTGTTGCGAGCACACCACCACGGTCTCTTGGCGACATCACCTCATGTCCAAGACGTGGATACGGGGTCGGAATTCGACGATTCGGCTTCGTCATACCTCCAAACGATAGTGCAGCATCTGCAAGCGAATTCGAGAATGGTAAGCTGTATAATAAGCTGCATGTAATACTGAATTGTATGCTGAATGCAATGCTGCATGTTGGACTGAATTTTAATACTGACTATTGTGTTGCATGTGATGTGGTGTCATGACAGACGATTCCGATGAAGATGGTGATCAAACCATCTCATTTGGGAGTGAGCTCCTGGCAGGCAGCAGCGACGTGCTGAATGCAGTTCTTGACGGAGATGTCGGGTCACAATTTGGGGCAATGAAATCGGGCGATGAAGCAGAGAAGGATGACATTAAAATTGGAGAATACGGCTCGGATGAAGGCCCAGAAGCATTCTGTGTTCCAGACGATGTGTCCGATGATCTTGAAGCAACAGAACAGCAAATTTCAGATAAAATGGTTTTCGCGGAGGACTTCCTGTCCAAATTTGGTGGAGAAGACGAGGTGTTGGCTGGAAACCTGAAGGATACCGTGTTGCGCGAGATGGGTACGGTTGGTTGGGAAGATATTGTCCAGCCCGACATCCACGAATATCTTATGAGCCCATATGAGCCGGTTAATGACACTAGAAGCCACCCGGGGTTGAGACAAGGTTACTCAGGTCCAAGTGCGGAAGTGTTGCGTCGAGGAGACTCGCCGGTTGCGCTATTTGTTTTACTTCATGCCGGTAGTTCTGTCGCAGCATATTGCTGCCTGCTCAAATGAATATCACCGTGAAAAGTTGCCATTGCGAGTGGATGCCGCCTTAAGACGGTATTGAGCTAACAGAGGGCGACAGCATCGAGGACGGTTTTTGGTGTTACTTCGTCAATACTACGTCGATTTCTACGAAATTTGGAAGCTCCCAACCTGTTGCAACTGACACTGTATGCTGTAAGCCAGCTGCTTTATCTCCTCAGACCTTGCATACTAGATGCGATGTTATTTTGTATCGCAACCCTAACGCCATTTTAGCCACTGACAACAGGATATTTGAACCGTGTGAATACATATATGTTGACATTATATACCATTCAATTTATTATGTTGTGCAGGTGACTGTTTTATCCCCGCCGCAAATCGGAGTCAAAAATAGCAATACCACTGCAGAATTCACATTCAGAGATGGCGTCCAAGCGCCGCAGCAAGAAACCTCGTCGAGGCCAAGCTGACGCAGAGAGAGCGATCGAGTATGTGAAAGATAACCGCAGTGGGGCTCTTACCATAGGAGAAAAGCTCGACATACTCGCATTGCAGGTCAATTTCCGTAGGGAAGTGCAGCCAAAAACGAAGGAGTGACCAACAAAATCACTCGATTACTCAACCGCTCAAACAAAACAGTCGGAGATGTTTGGTCTGCGTATAATGCTGACGGATACGTTGTTGCTGCTGCCCTTCCGGCAAACCGAGAGGATAAAATGACACGACTTCCGCGATCGTTGGCAATACAAGCATCTGTGCGTGACTTTATTCGTGGTCGCTGTGAGACCCAGACTAGAACGACAGCTAAAGATGTGATGCATTTGTTAGTTGAAGTGAAGTATTTAGTGGTTGACATGAACGATGCAGACGCCTCAAAATCAGTTTACGAACCGTGCAACGCTTTCTGAAGGGGCAAGGTATGATAGGTGCTCATAAAGGAAAATGATTGAAGCTGTCTGCTGCTAATAACTTGGCGAGGGCAGAATACATTCAGCAAATGACTAACAGTGAACGTTCATCGCGGCGTACTGTGTATCTTGATGAGAGTTACATACACCAGCACTATGCACGCCACAACGACTCGCTATTTGATCCGACGGATACAAGAAGTGTCAAAGCTAAGCATAAAGGCAGGAGGCTTTGCTTTATAGCTGCAATTTTGGACAAAGATCGATGTAGATGATAACGATCGTACCTCCGAACATCGGCTCAGCTGCTGTCAGATACGGTGGACATTTTTGAGGGAGGAAAACAGACAAAAGACTACCATGGAATGTTTTGTCACGATTATTTCGTCGAGTGGATGAAAAAATTGCTAAGTGTGTTAGATACTATGGGGCTCAAAAACTGTGTTATCGTGATGGACAATGCCAAATACCAAAAAGTGCTGCCTAAATCGACACCTAAGTCAGGCATTGCGCGGGTAAAATGCTGGATTCAATGCGAGAATATGGTCTGGAAGTCCCTGAAAATGCAACAAAGCCAATTTTGTGGGAAATTTTGTCTAGCTACATCAAAGCACAAGTCGTTCCTGTGGTAGTTAGCATGGCACGAGCAAAAGGTCATGATGTTATCGAAATTGTTTGGACTATCGTAAAGGGAGAAGTCGGTCTCCAATACACCACTACCACAACGTTTGCTGACATTCGGCCGCGCCTAGAGCGAGCCTTCGCCAACCTAGCACCTTCGACTGTGCTGGGTTGTATTGATAGTGCAAACAAGCAGTTGGTCAAGCTTAAGAATCATCTCGAGGCTATGAATGCCTGCGATGAACAAACGTCCGAAGATGATAGTGCATCTGATTAACAATATTTCTAGCAACGTGATTGGCTTACGTAAACCGAAATAGTATATTTTTTACTGCTAATAAAGAGTAGTGAACTCTTATATAGGTGTCAACTTAACTCGAAGTTTCCCCGTGAACGCCTGGAAGATATTTAACGAGAGTACCACCAATCGAATCAACACGCCACGAGAAATCGTTTGGTGCAATTTTTGTGGGGGGTCAAAAAACCGTCCTCGATGCTGTCGCCCTCTGTAAACGAAGATTCAATGACAAGCTTCCCAAAAAGACAAGACGGAATATTGAACACGAACTGGAAGGAATGAAGCCTATATTGCCTCATGAACTCGGGCGGTTTATTGGCCTATTGATCGCTCGAGCTATAGCTCCTAACCGCGAAAAACTGACAAACCACTGGAAGACTACTGATGAAGGAGCGATTTCTCGAGGCTGCTTCGGATCGGTGCTAGCGCGTGACCGCTTTCTAGAAATTTCGCACAATCTGCACTTCAATTCGAACGCAGACCCCAGATCACATACCGACAGAGCCGGAAAAATCAGAAAAGTTGTAGAAGTTCTCCAACGGACGTTCGTTCGAGGCTATGTCGCTCCTGCTCACTTGGCTTTTGATGAGGCTATTCTGCCAAGTCGATCATCGTTCAACAAGATGCGTGTGACCTAAAAGACAAGCCCCACAAGTGGGGCACAAAGCTCTTTATGCTTTGTAGTGCAGTCACTGCTTACTGCATCCGGTAAGTTTTTTTTGCAAGTTTCTTTTCACTACAGTGCATTATGCAGCTTTCGATCACTGACTGAAGAATTTTAAACTGAATATGAACAGGTTTGAGGTCTACTGCGGGAAGAAGGAGCACTCACGCGATGCGCACAACATTGACATGAAGTCTGGGCCGGCAGCAGTGGTTCGAAACCTACTGGAGGTTTTTGGTCGTGAGTCAAAGAAAGAAGGCATGCGGCTGGTCGTAATAGACCGATTTTATACATCCGTTGCGCTAGCTATACAGTTGCTGGTCATGGGTTTTTACTGCGTTGGGACATCATGACAAACCGGCTTGCTGTGATCGAGAAGAAAAAAACTCGTCCTGCAGAGATTGCACGCGGATCCTTCAAAGTGTCTAAGTCGAAGCACGTCCCCAGTATGGCGGCAATTAGCTGGTGGGACTCACGTCCGGTTCACTTCCTGTGCACTGGTGGAAGTCTTGAAATGGACCGCGTTGTTTGGCAGGATAGTGCAACCCAAGTGGAAGTGGCGTGCCCCCGTGTCGTGAAGGATTACCACGCCTTCATGGGAGGCGTGGACGTCCACGACCAGCTGCGACTACAGCGCTACTCGCTCCAGCGAGCCCTCCGATTCAAAAAATACTACAAGTCGCTTGTGCTCGGTCTAATTGATGTGGTTATTGTGAACAGTTACATCGTTCACAAGGGTTTTCACAAGAACAAGACATCCAGCCCATTGAGCCACGTCAAGTACTTGAAGAAGCTGCATATGCAACTTTGCAGCCTGGTGCCGGCGGACATGTACGAAGCTAACACATTCGGTACTCAGCGGCCACCTGAAACCGCTTCATACGAGCCAATTTCGACTGGAAAAAGCCAAACGACAGGTCACACGGCTCGCCAAGTTGATGAGTGGCGAAATGCGGATACCCAGGCAAAACGTCGACAAAGGACATGCAAGGTGTGCTCTGTGTTGCGCGCAGGAGTGCAGCGTGCGTCGACAACTTCATTTTTCTGCAGTGAGTGCAACACCACGGGTCCTATTTCCCTGTGTATGCGAGCGCGTCGCAAAGTGCGTGGAGTGGCAATGACGTGCTGGGATATCTGACACAAGGAGTGGGCCGATGGAAAGCTTATCCCCGTTCAAAGCGGTAGGAGTATTCGAGTGCGACGCAAGGCCATACGTGCAACGCCAGGAACACCATCGTCTCCGGGCACGCCGAGCACTCCGGCTTCAAACAAAAGGCGCAGAACAAGTCCGTAGGTGGTAATGAATAATGACCTGCATATAAGCTGTATTATTCGGTCTCTATATGATTACATTGCGTGCTGTCTAGCAGCACATCATCAGCACATCCCAAGTCTGATCATCACACATCAAACACATTACACTTTCTTTTGATTGCAACAAATCATAGGGATGACACACCTCCTTTCTATATAAGAGTTTGTATTGGAAGTATCAAATTCAAAATTTTTGAAACTGGCCTAACGAACGCATTCGTTTCTGTTCAAGTTGGCGGGAAACGTGTCCAGTCTCTATCTTCATAATGGTGAATAATGCAGTTCAACACCGTGTCATGGTGAATTCATATTCAGTTTACATGCACCTTTAGCACGTTTGTGTCCTTAGCCTACCTATCACCCAGGTCCACCCTACCCCGTAACATACAAATGCCAAGACTAATTATGCTGAATACTGCATATAAAACACTTTTTTTTCGTACTGGAGGGGTTAAGAAAGATCCTCTTCCGGAAGAGGCGCTGTCGCTTGATCCACTTGTGCCAAACGGCGCGAATTGCGAAGTGCGGTGGCTTGTTCTCAGTCGTGAATATTATCTTCGACGGATAAAAAAAAATCTACTGCAAAAGCCCGTCCTGCACCGATTTAGCGAAAAACTGTCTCAGCCAATCACAGTGCCGGAAAAAATTCTGCAAAAAAAATCGACTTGCTGCTGCACAATTGACTACCACTATTTTTTTATTAGCTAATATATTTCGTTCTGGCTAAATGATTCGTTAAAATTCGCTCTGTAGGCCCACCTGCCACTTCAGTGGGGAGTCATTACTACAACCTAATTACAACTAGACGATACATCACTGAGAGCAACGCAAAGCAGATTTATGTTGCTGGGTAAGCTATTCATGTAAATTTTGCTGGTAAGCTATTCATTCAAAATATTTGAAATTCAAATTTGTCGGTTGTTCTTAAGTACGATGAGGGACTGCCTCCCATTTTCTCCATAACCCGAGGAAGGGAGAAGGATCGCACGTCTGGCGCTGCCATGGGGAAGCTGTACAAGCAGCAACAGACCCAAGTCATACCTAATATGAAGGGGAAGAAGAAGCCACAGGCGGACAATGTGGGTAATGCAGGTAAGCTACAGCAACACCAGTCAATAGTAGTATAAGTGCTAATTCTTGGTTACAGAACGTCGTGCCAGTTTGCGCCCTCGGGGGCGCATTGACTATCTGGTGGCTAACCAAGGCATCACAAAGGACAATCTAAATGACGAAGACTACATTGATGGATCGGATGGATCGTTAGACTCTGTTCAGGAAGCTGAGCCCGGCTCCAGGGATAACGAAGCGCCCCAAGAAGAAAATGGTGGTGTACTAATCGACGACGCAAATGGTGGAGCTTTCGAGGTAGCTACACAAGAAAGAGAGGCAGTGGACGGTGCTGAAGAGGTCTGTATGAACGAGTTGAGCTCCAGCAACGATGATATTGACGGATTAGGCAATAATGGGAGTGTTGCCGCGGCGCTGAACGTTACTAAGAATATACTGGGATCGCTGTATTATCTTCAGGACCACGAGGGCTGGCGCAGCCTCTGGTGGTATCTTCGTTCATGTTTGTTTTTGAAACAGCTGCTCTCAGGTATTTGCAAAATTCACGTTTACAATCGGTAACTTTCAAAGTTGCACTAATATCTTCAAGAATATTTTACGCCACTGGCTCTATTCATCAATCTTGTGTTGTTTGTTAAGTCGCTTGTTAAGTCATAAGTCCTCCATATGTTGCTGCAAGACGTGTCGTCTTGTCGGTATTAGGTTGTAGTAACGCCGTCCACTTCAGTGTCAGGACAAATCACAACGCCCACCAACTCGAAGTCAACTATGTTGACGGATAAGAAGTACAACGGGTACGGGACAAATTTTGCGGTTACGGGAGGCAAAATTTATCTGGCATAAGTTTATGGTAAAATGTCGGTAAACTTCTGGGAATTCTAGCTGTGAGGATACTACATTGTATCAAACTCGTTCAGGGTAAGATAATACAGCCTGTACAGATATCCATTGAGTTGCTGCACCAGTTTGGAATTTGCCTCATTGCTGTACGCGATCTTCCATCTGATATGCGTCTCTTTATTCTCCTTCTACTGGTGGTTGCCCTTGTCACTACCAACGCTCTAAGGACAACCGCCCAGTCGACAGGTGCCACCTGTGACACAGGTGGGGCCAAGGCAAGAAGATCACTTCGACTCACCACAAAGGACAATGTCGACGCTGTGAAGGACGACATGACAGACAGTGAGATGAGAGCCCCCGGTGGCGGAGGGTTATCGTCGCTTAAATCCAAGATCTCCGATAAAATCCCATTGAAAGTGAAGCTATTCTGGTGGCAGGAGTTTGTCGGCAAATCTCCAGAGTACGTGAAGAAGAAGCTGGGCGCGAACCACCCGCTCTACCTGAAATACAAGCACAGGCATGAAGGGCTTAAGATGTTCGACTTAGCTAGCAGCAGCTATTCAACTTACAAAGTTTGGAAAGAGCAGGGGCTCGACAGCATGATCACTCTTCAACCAGGTATGAAATTTGACGACATTACCGCTCAGATCAATAAACTAGAAGGCACAGAACCGTTTCGAGTCTACAAGCGCTACGCCGACTCGTTCGACGAACACCGAATTATGAGCTTTGACACACCTAACTATCGTGGCACGTATTTTATCGACGAGAAAGCGTCGACGACGGAAAAATTCGTTAGGGCACACATTTGGGCGGAGTCGAATAGACTTAGCGAGGAGGTGAGGGAGTTCTTGGGGCTGTTTTACGCGGTACGCTCGGTACGCGAGAAGAACCCGTACTACCAGTACTTTTTGGAGACTAGGAAGAAACTTCATCCGCCGAAGTTGTAGCTTTTTTTAGTAAGAACGCAATGGTAATGGAGAGTTTGGTTCATGGCAGAGTAAAAGCCCAGCGTGTTGTCTTACTTCGATGAGGAACGCTCGTTACACTCTTCAAGATAATTGGAGGGAGGCATGGAAACTCAACCGGACTTGACTGCACCTCTTAGTATCTCTGCCATGGATGGCAGGCAGATCAAGCGGTGCAAGCTTCCTCCTGCTCAGCTCACTCTTCTTCCTTCCACCTCTCGGGCATTTCGGCAATGCACGACCAGACTCCATTCCTAACCCAAACAACGAACTCTCACACTGGGTGCCACCCAGTGGGTGGGCCACACCTACCCGTGTCCTGGCAGCTCTCTCACTGCTCTCAGTGCTTGCTGTCGCCGTCGTGATCATAGTCCTAGCCCGATTGACCAAGATCTTGCTCAACAATCATCCCTGGCTGATGCACCATCGCTCCGACTTCACTTCTCTCTCAAGCGCAGCTCAATGGAGATCTTCGGGCATTCCGAGTTCGACATCTTCGCTAACCCCGTCATATCTCCGGACAACACTACCGTCCTCTATGATGGTTACGCTGAGTTCGTGGATGAAACCACATCCCGCACCTTGCTGCTAGTGGACGGCATCGTGTACTACGTCAAGTCGGCAGTAGACAACGCCAGTACCCCCGAGACTGCTCGATGCATCGCTGCTAGCTCTCTACCGGCTCTCAACTCGATCATAACAGTACTCAACGACGCCATTCCGATCTCCAGTGCAACTTCCGATGGCGAAGTTGTATCCTGTTCGAGAGATAGACTGCTTAAGAGTTCACTCGGCGGGATGACCTTTGTGGCCTGTTCGCTGGGGTCGCAGGGTTTCGCCATCTACGGTAGTGATCTCGACGTCACTGTTGAGTACTTGAGCAACCCCGTAGTCATTACTGCTCCGCTGTTAACCGAGGAAGAAGCACTTACGTGTGAGGTAGTCGTTGAGCCATCCACCGTCACACCAGTGACTCTTGCTCTACTGACGGGTCAGTCAATTGCTCGTCACAGTACAACCACCCCCTCTCGAAGCCTCCTAGCGAAAGCGAATGTGAAGTTGCCGACCTCTTCATGTTCCTGTAAGTCAAAGCCCCGCCCGTGTCTCTACATCCATGGCATGGGCCAAACCCAAGAGATGAAAACCCCGCAACAATCATTCGACAGCTACTGGGGGAACTTCGGTGAGAATGCTCCGTGCTGTTCCTCCGTCCACTACGCGAGACTAGACACCGTCAACCACGCGTGGACCGAAGCTTCCCTACAGCAAAAAGTGTGCGATTTCTCCCTGTCAGTATGTAACACGAGCAATATCTCGTCCAAGACGATCGCCGATGCCATCATCATCACACACTCGATGGGCGGTCTAATGGTAGGTGGTGCCTTGGCTAATTCTAGGTGCAAGTTCGCCCCAAGCACCACATGAGTAGCTTTGAGTGCTCCAATGACTGAGTGTCGGCTCCGACTACCTTCAAGACACTTGTAGTGGAGCTGCTGGTTTTCTCCAGGCTGTGGCGCTGCTCATCGGTCGATGCCCGTCCAACACCGCAGTCAAGTCTTTGACGTACGAGACCGACCCACGTACACTCAGAACTGCGTATAAAGCTGCCCAAGCTACTTTCCAGAATCCTGTCAAGGCTGTCATGCGCCGTAGCAACTACGGAGGACTGCTAGATAAATCTGGAAATGATACCGATGATACATTAGGAAGACAAAAGTGTTATGTGTCTTTAAGTTTTAACCTCTAAGTTAACGAGTAGCTTGGAGTAGTCGTCCTCAAGTAGGCTCCACCTTTTTAATTATTTTCCCTGCAGATTACGAAGCTGTGTGTGTGTGTGCGAATAACTTGCCTAACTTCCTCACCTCCTCATCACCGCTCCCACTTGCTTTAATGAAAAGCTCCATTGCTTTCTTATCCCCTAGTCCGTTTCTGAAAACCTCGACCACACTCTTTTCCCTGGATTTGTCTAGTAGGTTCAAGCGGAGGACGTATAAATCCAAGTCAAAGAAAGCCTTGCTGCGGAAGAGGTCATCCACCGAATCGAAGTTCTTCGGGTCCACGGAGTTGAACCTTTTAAATAAGGAAGTTCTAGTCGCTCTTGCTAGCTTCGGGTTGTCCATGGCTTTGACAGCCAATTGCTTCTGAAGTTTCAAGATCTCTTTCGAGAGTGAATCCAATCTTCCTCTGTCTTCTTCTTCGTTGAAGCTAACTGTAGAGCGCAGGAGTCGCTTGGATGGAGTGTTTTGATTCAGTGCGGAGACGTTAGATGTAGCGAAAAACGCGGCGAAGACCAGGGTAACGACAAACAGGAGACGCATTGTCGCTTGCTGGTCTTTGAGCAAACTGAAAAATGACCAGCGAATCTTGTCAGCGTAGTCTACAACACGTTTACGAGACTTTCAGCCGTTTATCCATACAAAGTAATTTATGAGGTGATTGTGCGATCCATTACCGCAATCGGTAAGCAAGACTTGTACTGGCAAGTCAGCATTGCGTCGTGAGGTGGTGAGAGAAGAACAAACGACTTTTATATCATTCTAGAAGCAAGAAAACTTCCGACTAGCATTTACCTCTACTGCAGAGAACAACAGAGACGACGCATAAATGTACGTCGAAGGACGTTTTACACTACATGTACAAAGCGACACATCGAAAACTTTTAAAAGTTTTTACCAAAAATAAAAAGTTGAAGGTTTTTTTCAATTAAGTACGTATCTTCAAATTTGTATGCCAAAAAACAAATCATATTACAAGGATTACAAGGCTCAGCGCTTTAATCAGTCATATTGTGTAGTACAATGCTGGCTTAGGACCAGGATTTCAAAAATGGCGAGATTCAGTGTGCGCAAACTTCCAGAATACAAGAGAGACATGCAACCAGATTCCGACCAGCGAAGAGAACACGAGCAGGAACACGAACTCCAGCTAGGCGCGTCGGCGTTTCCGAGAGCAGGCCACTATTCGGGTTGCAACAGTGTTTTTGGTAATTTGATTTAACGAGGTTCAGTATAACTTTGATAAAAATATGGAAGCTTTTTTATCAGAATATGAATAAAAATAATAAAGCCCGAGATTCTGTATTCTACAGAATACGTAATATGGCAGTTGAAAGTAAGTTGCAAGCTTACGCACACGAACTGCGACAGATATTCTCTGCATATATAAGTTTGTATTTGTGGGGGTGGGGCAGTTTACTCTTCTGGATCGGAGAGAGGGAGATAGACGGGCATTAATCCTCTATCATAGAAAAAGACAGTTTAAAATGACTGGAGATTTCAGAATTCTATTTGCATCCCATCATCATGCGCCCTCCACCACAAGCTACTGCCTCTCATTTGGTGACTTCGCCCAGCAATTACAGAGTGGATTGATCCAAAGGAGTTCAAGCGTCTGTGGCGCGCGCTGGTCAAGGCCGGGTGGAAAGCAAGACCGCTTTTAGGTCTGGACACGCAGCACACCTACGTAGCCAGGAGTGAAGGGCCGGCTTCGAAAAGACAGAGCTGGAGTGGAGAACTTCGTTGGTGCGTGTCGTCAGCTGTACAATTGATTTGGGGTTTGCTAACGATGAATGTACCAGGTTCACAAGCGCTATGGGCATTTGCTGAGCGAGAGGGACTGATATCTCTACTCATGCCTCCTTCTCGAAGCCCAGTCAAACTCGGACGACCGCCGATGGGAAAGCAGGCTGCATACGCAGCTGCACATGCCCGATCCATCCATGTCAGGTGGCGCTGTGGAGGGCACGGCAGTGGCGGATACAGAACAAGCTGGAGGTGTCAACACGACTGTGCCGGCAGATACGGAACAAGCTGGAGGTGCTAACATTACTGTGCCGGAAGATAAACAAACGGGAGGTGTCCAACACAATCGTGCCGGCGGATACAGCACATGTTGATGGAATGGAGGATGGTGCAGCGGCAAATGCAGCGCAAGATACTGCAGTGCTTGCAAATGTGGAGATTGCTCTTGACGCTTTCGATTCTCCCCGCTTCATTGACGCTATGAGAGCTGAGGTTGTTTGGACCTGTAGCTGCGGACGATGTAAACATCAGTGAACATCCGATAGCTACTGAAGAAGAAGTCGAGTCTACCAGCGATCCTGCCGACGCCCCTGCTGATATCTCGGATTCCTATGAAAGCGAAGTGGAATCGGATGACGAATTTGATGATGAAGCAGCGAATTTGCTGAAGATGATACGGTAATGCGCGCAATGGCTGCTACTGGTTGGGAAGTGTACAATCA
This sequence comes from Phytophthora colocasiae, assembly GCA_018806915.1. Classification (NCBI taxonomy): domain Eukaryota; phylum Oomycota; class Peronosporomycetes; order Peronosporales; family Peronosporaceae; genus Phytophthora; species Phytophthora colocasiae. The sequence goes on along the minus strand of JAGKQI010000064.1, from coordinate 246,339 downwards.
ACACCACAGTGGTAAGTCTCAGTTTTTTTCAACCTCTCCCTATTCTGTAGCAGGTGGATATTCTAACGTGTGAATTTACGATTCTGTACAATGCTAAATACAGGAGATCTGCAGATGGAGCGGGCGACTTATACAGATGAACTTAGGGCAAAACGAGGCCAGCGGCAGCTTCTAGAGACTGCACATTCTTGGTGGGATCTTTGGCGTTGTTAGTCCGGGATGGCTACATTGATTTTCCAATCGCGATTTTGAGTTTTTTCACGGCTCTCCCATCGACGAAGCAAGTGTTTGTCCGACTGTGTTCTATTCTACCGCAAGCATCTGCAGCAGAGTTTTATACAATAAGTGGCGATGTGCGGATCATAGCAAAAACAAATCTCAACGCGTCTTCATCTGGCTTCACCTCGTCATCGTTTATCCCACCGCACTCACATCAACTTTGGGACCCTGTCCACACCCACACACGTTGTATATACTACATGTTAAACCATGCAACACTTTCAATTTGTATTGATTACCATAAGTACGATGCCTTTTCTGAGATGCGGGAAGCTGGCTCGTTTCGTACGGCTGTACTATGTAGTAGCATGTAGTCAAAGACAACACCGTCAGAACTCATATTTTCAACAGGAAGTATATACAACGCGCTAGATTGACCTTTTTATTAGGAATTGAGTAAAGTGCAAACGTATTGGCCAGACTATGTATGAGCTCGTTATTGATTGCTCCGGTGCAATACGGTGAAGCGCACTATCGTACCAACTATACCTCTCCTTCAGGGATAAGCTCAGCCACCTCAAGCATCATTCTCGACGCCACCACTGCCGTAGCTGTTCTCAGATGTCTTATCCTGATCGATCTCCTCGTCGGCATCTAGCTCCTCCCCCTCCTCCTCAGCACTGTATTCTCCAGCGTCACCTTGTGTGTTGCCGCGGCGGTGCTTCTTACCTAGCCCCCGCATTTGAATGTCACGGCCTACTCGGGGGCGAGGACGCTCGTCCCCGTTCTTCAATTTCACGTGCCAGATTCGATGGCAAGTCAGATTATTTCCAGGGTAGTGATTCGTTCGAACGCGATCGCACAGGTAGACACTAGATACAAATAGAATGGCAAATTAGCGCAATACGATATGAGCCATCCACACATACATACCGCTTGTTTCCGTCGCTGCATGCATCGCAAAAGAACCGCGTGGCACTTCGCTGGCCCACCTTTTGCTTCCGAATCGAACAAACTTTGTACTGGTGCTGTGGCCGCTTCCTAACACCTTCACGGACCTGCACCCACTCAGGAAACTCGACTAACATGTGTCGAGCTGGCACAGATCCTTCGTTTTCAACGGCAAAACCAGGCAAAATGATCTACATCACAGAAATATACGTGTATACCGTATATACAACATGTTCATTTTCAAACATGAAGAACATACCGCTTCAGTAAAATCGGTTGCATTGACTTGAAGGAGTTGGACTTGTAATTCTTGGAGAAATCGAGCGTGATCTGCAGGTGCGTCATTCTTCTTCTTCATACATTCACGGTAAACTATGAAAGAATTCACAATTGCTATATCGATGAGGCCCAAGAAGATAGCCTTGTAATACTTCTTGAAACTCACTGAAAGCTGGAGGGAATACCTCTGCAGCCGCAGTTGATCATGGATGTCAACCCCGCCCATCCAGCGATGGTAGTCACGCATCGCTAATGGGCAGGGAATGTCACTACGCTCTCTTCCTTGTAGGTGGCGGCCTATATATATATATAAATAACAGGGTAAGAGATACATTGCAATTCAAACGTACCGCACGTCTCCATCTTGGTGCTGCTACCAGTCGCTGTCCCACCACAACATTGTTTGCATTTTTGGACAGCATTTCGCGGCTGCAATTGTGGCTGTGCCGCGAGATACATCTGCTGGGTAGAAGCCTTGACTACCAGTGCGGGTGGGAAGCTCTTTTTGTTCGTTTGAATAGTACCGGCCGAATACACGTTCCGCGCTAGTAACTGCATTGCCAGTTGAACTGATGTGTAAAACCTGTCGGTGACCACGACATGGTAAACCCCTTCTTGTGGAGGCGGAAGGACGTGCTGTAGGTTTCGAATCACCGCGGTAGGACCGGAATTTGGGTCGGCTGAAAACAGTGTTGGCAATTCCCCACCAAGTTCATCCGAATGCTGCTCAGTTCTACAGAATACCTCGAGTCTACATCGTAATAAAAACACCAAAATCAAAACAAAACAGGGGTTATTATATAACATGTTGAACTTTCCCAAAAAAACATTGTCCTCCGCCTGGAGAACGGTTTCACTCACCGTAGACAATAAGCTGTGTCTGCGCAGCACGTCATGAATAGCTTGGTCCCCCACTTGTGGGGTTTATCCTTCATGAACTGACGTGTCACGTTATGGCGACTTCTTGATGGATTCATGGCTTCGTCGAAGGCCAGTACAGGCGGAACATTGTAGCCAAAGGTCGTCTGAAGCGTGTCGACAACCGAGCGCACCTTCCAAGCGCGGTCTGTTTCCGCTCGGGCGTCCGTGCTGTCTGTAAAGTGAAGATTCTGCATCACTCGACTGAGCCTTGCCTTATACATGAAGCGACCGAACGTGCCCTTAGGTACAGCGCCTTCAGCAGAATTGGCCCAGTGATCTGAGAAGCGGCACTTGTGAGGACATAACATTCGCGCCACTAATAGTCCAATACAGTGCAAAATTTCCTCAGTTTTGATTTTCTTGTGCCGTTTCGTTTCTTGCAGAATCACATCTTCTATGGTTGCATCAAGATCCTGCGCTTTCTTCTTCGAATACATCTGGTCGATGCGTCCATTCAGGTGCTGGTGGCAATACTTGAAGCAATTCGAAGCCATAGTCTAGGTGGCATGAAGGAAAAGGGCTGGATAGGCTCGGCCTTCTCGATTACTGCTTCGGTTGGCCCGTACTCCCCTTGAAACAGCCCGGGATACGATTCATTCTGCATCGGAATTGATGAAGCATCTAAACAAATATACACCATAAGACATTTTCGAACATGTTAGATATACAACATGGACAAACTGAGCGACACATACCAAAGTTCCAGCCATCCTCCCTCATCTTTTTCAGCGCGTCTGCGTCCTGAGCAAGAACTTCGATTTCGTTCTTGGTCAGTTTGTCCCAATTTGCTGTCGTCAAACTCCAGTCGCGCTTCAACTTCGCTTTTTGCTGCTTCGAGGCGCTCACGCTCTAACTGCCTCTTGGCTCTGGACTTCTCACGAGCGAGAACACCATACCGTCGATGCCATCATCGCTGCTGTTGACAGCTTCGTACGCGGCGTCGCCCGTATCGCAGGCAGAGTCCACATCCGCGTCACAAGACCCAACACGATCGATTCCTTCCTCTGCTGGCTCCGACACTGAGTACCATTCTTCCGAGTCCCCATGTCAGAATTGAGAGCATCGTCGTCACGTGCACTCATCGCTCTAGGTACTTCAGGTACCGGTGATTCCAGCGCACGTTCTACGAGAGGACGCCTAATAATATAACAGGAGTTAATATACGACCTAAATACTTTCACACATGTTGTATATACGACATCCATAGCATTCATGTGGGCGATGCTGAAGGTTCTGATCGGGGAGATGCAGGAGGTTCGCCAATATAAGGACACTGACTTCAGTCACATCATATACCATACCACATAATCAGATTTGCACATGTGGTATATACAGCATAAGAAAAGCCGTACCTTTCACTCTCGTTACTGATGGGTTCGCCATTCTCACCTGGGGTAGTTGTGCTCGTCTTCCTTTTTTCCCTGTAGCCGACCTGCCTCCTGCTCTTTTCCTTTTCAGTTCCGTTAGCGCGCGAATGCGTGCATCTACGCCATCTTTCTCTTCCTGCAAGATGCGATTACGCTCTTTTCCTTGCAGCGGCCCGAAGTGCAGTCGTGGCTTCCACATGTTGCACGGCTCTTGCTTCCTTGGCAGCCTTATCCCTGCGGGCGATGTCTGCCTCCTCTTTCTTCGTCACCTTCTTCTGCTTTCTCACCACCGGCTTCTTTCGTGCCTTAACTGCCAGAGGCGGCTTCTGCCGAGTCTTTTTCTTCTTCACTGCCGATCTTTGCTGGCTGAAGGTGCAGCATCGTCCCCAAAGTCAGCGTCTTCGTCACGCTCCCCATCCAGAAACGCCTTACGCTCTCGCAGTAACCAGCGCTCTACCGAGTCTCTTCCCTCCAGTCGCGCCATGAAGGCCTCGTGTTCTTGGCGAGTCTGTCGTCGCGGTGGAGGCATCTTGCTTTTGGCTTTCCTGGCGTGTTTTAGAATGAGGAGGAATTTGCAGCCATCCTTTTTCAGTTGTTCCCGTAGGTAATTTGTGTTTGATTTTTTTTAATATTTTTACCTACACCTGTGCACTTCACGTATAAAACGACGTGGTGACCTTTTTCATAACATGTAGTTATATACAACGTGTGAGTACGGGGGGGTTAATCGGATTGTCACCTGTATGTACAATTTGCTGTCGTCTCGTCAACTGTGGTGCTTGTTGCATTAATTCGTCAATACCAAATATTTTGAGCTTGCTACAGAATTTCGGTGAGTGATCCATCCGGAAAACACGTTCGCTCTCATATCCGTCATGTGAGTATTACCCAGACAGGATAATATGTCAGTGTGAGTTAACCACAGATCGTTTAACACTTCCGAGTCCAAACACGAATGCTCTTAATGTACTGCTTTTCATTGGGAGGACGTGGTGGTGCGAAACTTTTCTTGAGCGCGTTGACTGTCACTCCTGCTAGCGACAAAATTTTATTGTGTCGCTTTTGACACCTACGCTCGATGTTTGCCGCTGCACCCGCAATTCCTTTAGTTGATAGCATGCTATCATACACAATATCGAACATTTCTGATGAAATGCCTGTCTTGTACATCAGTAAAATTCGGAAATTAAGTAGAAATAGTTTTGAGGCCGACAAGTACGCATCACTTATTGTTGAAAAAGACTTCGTACTTCGTTGTCGACCCGGTGAACTGATTGCTGACTTAGGGGCTGGCACTCCCAGCGCAGACGAAGATGCGGTGAGCGAGCCACAGTTGGCACCCTCTTCCGCTCCAACCCTCTCGGCGCGTCGCCCACCAGTAGGCAAGGAGGCGTCTTACCGAGCCGCCATGGCGAAACACGACGCTGCCGCCAAGAAGTCGAGTGTCCCAGGTAAAAAAAAGGTGACGAAGAGCCAAGAAGCCGAGTTACGACGACATGAGAAGCAGGCAAAAGAGGCGAGGGCCATGACGCGTGTCACCGACGCTACAGCGGCTCGTTCTGCTGCTAAGAAGTCCCAGCGTGAAGAGATGGCTGCCGAGGAACAGCGTGGCCAGCAAGCTCGTGACGACGTCGTATCGCAGTTGCAGCAAAGAGTGACCACGAGCAATAAGAAGGTGGCCAGCGCTGCGGGGAAGAGGAAGGCCACGCTAAAGTTGGCGAGAAAGGGAAGAAGAAGAAGAGAACAAGCCGTCACGTTGTCGGTCCAGACACCGGTGATGCTGGTGATGACAGTGCAAGCGCTGCCTCTTCGTCGGCTGCAGAATCAGTGTCACTGAGTGACCGGTGAGTGCTTCGTTTGATAGAGTATATACAACATGTCTGTACTGACGAGGTCTGATATAATATGTCATTGTAGGCCGCTTCCACAAACAGAAGATCGCGTACGCATGCCAGCAAGGTACTATACCACATGTCTGGAAGTCAAGTCATGGCGTGTATTGACATTCTCTAACGCAGATCGCTTGTCATGGATGCTGAAAAACCCACGGCTCCACCAAATGCCGCTGACCCGCCGTCTCTATCGACCCCAGCTCCTCACGCAGCACGTCCAACTAGTGCAGAGTCACCCACACCACCTGCTCGGCCAAGTGACGACACTGCGTTGAATTCTGACGTCGAAGGCGAGATCAACACAGACGAGTGGTACACGGAGGAAGCAGGGACGGTGGATAGCACCAGCGAAGAAGACGAAGATCCTGCCCAGGTGCCACCGCAGTCAGAACTAGGAGAAGGTAGCAGTGGTCCCCTCGACGAGGTCAGCGATGATGATTGCGACGGGCAGGCTCTGATGCGTCGCGAGAAAAAGAAAGCCAGACGAGAGTTGGGCAAGCAGCGACTTGCATCCGCACAGGCGAAGCTGACACGAAAACTGGGACACCATGAGAGAACTTGTGTTGACAAAGGATGAGATGAAGGTGCTTGCTTTGGATGACGAAGCGCTGCAAAACCTTCGCCATGATGGATGGAATTTCGGTAAGATTCTACTGCGTACTTATTGGTGTCGTATATACTACGTGTAATATCGCAACATGTTGTATAACGCATGCAGATGCCTCGACACAACCAAATTACTCGGAGGTCTATCCAGATCTGTTCGCGGGCAGTTATGGGCCGACTGCTGAAGTGCTCGAGATGGCTAATTCGTCACTGCAACTGTTTTTCTTTTTTTTTATGTCTCGCCGACTATGGCGTCGTATCGCTACAGAAAGCAACCGCTATACCACCAAAATCTGAACGGCCGAGTTGATCGCATGTACGGTGCACAACAAGAGCGTGCGAGAGGAGATTTTGCTACGTGAGACGAAGAACCACAAGAAGATTCAGCCTGAAGACATTTTGCATTGCATCGGGCTGCTTGTGGCCGGAATGTTATGCCCTCACAAGCGAAGAAAATTTCAGCATTGGGGAACGACTTCGGTTGGTGCTGTACCGAAAGGAACATTTGGTCAGTTCGTGCCCAAGACTAGATTCAACAGAATTATGCAGAACTTGCACTTCACAAACAACGCTGACCTACGAGCGGAGGCGGATCGTGCGTGGAAGATCCGATCCGTAGTGAACACGTTGCAGGAGACGTTTGCAAAGGGTAACGTCGAAAAACTGGTACAACTCTACTCGGCAGTTTATGAAAGACAAGCCCCACAAGTGGGGCACAAAGGTCTTTGTGACCTGTTGTGCCGAAACGTCATACTGCGTCCGGTGCGTGATTGCTATGGGCTCCACAAGGAGCCCACATTTTTTGTGAAGTCGACATGTTGCATATTAACCGGTGTTTATTTGTATTGATGTTGTATGTGCACGGTGGATAGAATCGAGATCTTTTGCGGGACAGACCAGCATTCCGACGAGCTCAGAGGAACGTCACCGACTCAATTTTCTGCCGATCCAAACTCGGGGCCACCCGTGATGCGAAACTTACTTCAGGTACTTCCTCGGCAGCGTGAAGGTGTCTTCCACGCCGTTATCACAGATCGCTTTTACACTTCCGTGCAGCTAGCTCTCCAGCTGCTGGCTCAAAATGTGCACCATCCAAACAAACAAAAAGGGCTTTCCACCAGCTCTCTATACGAAAAGCTACTTCGCGACCGGCAGGCACACCACGGGGGGATACAACTGTTGCCGTCGCCAAGTGCTGTACAAAACAACAAGTTCTGCGTTGGTGGGACCGCCTTTCCGTGTATTTGATTTCGACGGGTGGCAGCACAACAATGGAGACGTGTGGTAAGACTCATATTCTTATCGTACTTGTTAGAATATCTAACCTCTTGATTCTTTATATTAGCACGCCGTATCGCGGGAGGCCGCAAGATCAACATATCGTGTCCGTCGGCGATGCGTGATTACCATCGCTGGATGGGCGGTGTAGACAATCATGATCAACTACGACTACAGCGCTACTCGCTCCAGATTTTGGTGCGATTCTGAAAGTACTACAAGTCGCTTTCCTGGGTTTGGTGGATATGGCTTTGGTAAACTATATCGTCTACCGTGAAGCGCGAACGCAGCAAGGAATCCCCGGGACCACCAACTCCTACTCGTCAACGTGAGACCATTTCTGCTGTCCACAAGCTGTCTGAGTTTCCTGAATGGGTTCAGGTTCGAGAGGGCTTTCGCAAGAGACCGCAGCACCAGTGCAAGGTTTGCTCTATTCGCAGACCAAGGTTGGGCAGCGAAGTGTCACCAGATTTTATTGCAAAGCCTGCAGCGACGGAAACAAGCGGTGAGTTTGTCTAAAGGGTGAGCCAATGTCGTGATCTCTAATATACCGATTGTGCCTGCAGCGTGTACTTGTGCGATCGCGTCCGCTCTGGACACTACCCGAACAACACCATGACCTGCCATCAGATCTGGCACCTGAAGTGGCGCAACGGTGAAGGGAGCGCCCACGTCCGCACATTGGCCGGGATATCCAGATGCGTGGGCTCGGCAAGAAGCGCCGTCGCCGTGCTGCTGCGGATGCGGAGGAAGACTGAGGACAATGAAGACGTGCAGCCCGACGACGACGAGCAGCTAGACGAAGAAGTCAACGAAAGGAACGAAGCGCTGGGAGAGAATGAGCCAGAGGAGGACGAAAGTTGCGAGTAGCTCTGTTTGTTGGGGCGTAGGAGGGAATTTTAGTGCGAGAGAAGAGAGTTGAATGCAAAGATGGACGCGCTTGTTTTCTTTGTGTTCACGCTCAAATACAAAAGCCATTATCACTCGTCGTATATACACCATGAAGCAGGTACTCGGCCTCGCTACGGCGTTTCTAACTACATGGCTGGTACATAGCAGTGCGCTCACTGAGCAAGCATCCTTGGCGGATCATGCAATCTTCCCGCAGTTCATGGACCAGGCTCGTACAGTACTTAACGACGCCAATACAAAAGTGAAGTGTAACACATCCTTAACATGGTGTATTTAACAACATGTTAAGGACTGCTCCTGGTCGGGCTGGGGTGACGCCCTCCCGGGGAACGGCGCAGCTGCGTCGTTCTCGGGGGCGCTAAGGCGGAAGACGCCGGCGCTCCCTGCTCTAATTTGGACAAGGACGTAGAGGCCAACGGTCTCCGGGCCGAGAACCTGGCAGGGCACAGCTCGGTTACGGGCGCGGACAAACCACGGGAGCTCAGTGCTCAGCCGACGACTTCCAGGGGCCAGATGACTACGGCATCACGCCGGGAGAGGCTTCGACGGCGGGGCGCGGGCTTCCGAGGGGGGAACGACGCGGAAGACTCTTCGTCAAGGAAAGGAGATCAAGGAGGTCGGCACAAGGCGCAGCAGAATACGAAGAACGCAGACAACAGGTGTACTGGCCGGAACTGACGTGGCCCCGGACCACGGCTGCTGCTCGGAGGAGGGGTTAGTGGCCTGACGAAGAGCTAACAAGACCACCAGACTAGCGAAGAGGAAGAAGCAGCGGGTGTGCTGCACCCAAAGCCGCCATGTCGCCCATGCAGGGGGAGTCATCCATTCCAACGCACGAGGACCTGTAGGAGCCCAAACAGTAGACCGTCCACTTTCTGGGGTGGATACGGTCCATTTTTGAGTGTAGATACACAGTTAACCACGTACCGTTAAGGACTGAACAGGGGTTGCAAAGGGGCCAAAAAGCGCTTAGGAGCGGGCGGGGCGGGGGGGGGGTAACTGGGGGGACAGCTGTCACGAAGTTGTGAGACTTGCAAGCACCGCTTTATGTGTAGCCGAAGTCGTAGCTTAAAAGCAAGAATGAATTAAAGTTTTAAAGACAGAAAAGCTTCTGCCTACGCCTCAACAGCAACTGCAACGTCAAGCAGATCCTGAAACCATCTACATCTGCTTGAATGGCGAATTGGTGTGGGTTGTGGGAAACCCATGACAGTCCCTCCTTCGAAACAAGCTTGGGGATTTTAGCAACGCAAACGCACTTGTCGCGACGTGGATCGCCGAGCTTGTAAAAAAATTCTCAATGAGCCCGGCAGCTTGCGATAATTCTGTCTCGGGTTCCCAGCTATCGCGATTATCACGCCCGTACCGTCGAACCTTGTACTGAACGGCACCTCGCGAAATTCGGTGCTGAAGAATTCGCTGGACTTGGAGACCTTCATGGCCATCGCGAGTCAGTAGACGTGGAACGTCGTTAAGGCGCTGCGGGTTGTCATCAAACTGGAATGGGCGCACGTAGGATACATGGAATTCATCATGCAGTCGAATACCTGGCGGTAACTGGATCTTGTACGTGGAGGGCGTAGTGAGCTTCAAAACCGGATACGGACCAATGTACCGAGGAGCCAGCTTTCGTTTGCTAAAGACGCCGAGATGGGGTAAATCAAGATGAGTAGTATCGCGAAGTACTTGATCACCAGGAACAAAGTTGTAGTTGGGCCGGTTGCGGTCATGGAAGTACTTCATCGACGCCTGGGCCTGCTCATGTGCGTCCTTGCACTGTTGTAAAACAACTTGCTGGTGTTGTACAAATTCCAGCGCCGCTCGCGAATGCCCCGTGGTTGGAGGAATGGCCAGATCAGCGACGGAACGTGGGTTATACCCGAGATCGGCAACAAAAGCCGACATGCCCGTGCTGGAATGGACACGTGCATTGTACGCAAATTCGGCTAGAGAAAGTAAGTCGTCCCAGTTGTCGTGTCGAGGACCCACAAATGCGCGTAGATAGTCAGAAACAAAATGGTTGGTCTTCTCAGTCTGCCCGTCAGTCTCGGGGCAAAAGGCAGAACTCAAGCGTAACTGGGTCTGCTGAAACTCCATGAGTTGGGACCAGAACTTGGACGTGAATTTGGTATCGCGATCGGAAACTATACTGACCGGTAACCCGTAGCGCTTCTGCAATTTGTAACGAAACAGTCGAGCTGCTTCTTGGGCTGTGCAGGTTGTGGTGGTGGGGATGAAGTGGGCTCGCTTGGTAAGTCGGTCTACGATAACCATGACGGCGTCACACTTCGATCGGCGAGCTTTGGGAAGGCCAGTAACAAAGTCCATAGAAATATCTGACCACCGATTACGAGGAATTTGCAGCGGGTGAAGCCATCCCGCTGGCTTGCGGTGAGAGGCTTTTACGCGCCGGCACATTTCGCAGAAACGGACATAACGTTTGACACTTCGCTCCATGTGTAGCCAGTAGAACTGCTCTTGAACAGCCAACAGAGTCTTCAAACAGCCCAGGTGTCCACTTGTAGCCACGTTGTGCTTTTCGAACAAGATACTATTGCTCAGATCCGGATCGCTCGGCACGCATACTCGACGAGGGGACTCAGCATCAGGCTGGAAATACAGGACCTTGTCCTCGACGAAAAAATGCTGGATGTTGGCTCGAAGCGTTCGGTTAAGCTGCACTGGCGGGGAAACAGTTGAGGTCGTACTTTCGCGAAGAAACTTGTACAAGACGCCAAAGACGTCGTCTTCCGTGTACAAATTGACTCATTGCTGAAGTATTGTAGGATGACCACGCATGTGTCGAAGCCGAACCTCATCACTATCAAGGTGTACTTGAGGAGCCGTCAGCTGCCGTAATAAATCTACCAGGGACACGTAGTGAGCCGATTCTGCCGGATGGAATGACGGGTTTCGTGAGACCATATCAGCGATCACGTTAGTATCTCCAAGGATCCAGCGAAAAATTGGCCGATACATGCCCAACTCGTTCAACCATCGTGCGAGCCTCTGCGAGCATGTCTTCTGTTCGAGAATACTCTGCAACGTCTTGTGGTCCGTATAAATGTAGAACGGTCGGTCTAGTAGATAGACTCTCCACGTCCTCATGGTGTGTAATGCCGCTAAGAGTTCCTTTTCTCTGGTCGGGTACATGAGCTCCGCCGACGTCATCTTTTGACCGCCAAATGCGATAACGCGTTCATTGCCCTCACCGTCGACTTGAAACAAGTAGCCACCGGCAGCGAAATCACTGGCGGCCATGCGGACCTGAAAGTCGCGTGAAAAATCGGGATGCTCAGAACAGGCGGTGAAGTCAAAACCTTCTTCAGCTTGTAAAAGCACTGGAGCTGTTCTGGAGACAAAATAACTTTCTCGTGAGACGATTTCCCTCGTGTTGCTTCTGTGAGTGGAGCCGACAGTTCTGCGAAGTCCTTGCAGAATTTCGAAACGTACACGCAGGTCCCGAGGAAGGACTGGATTTGCTTCTTCGTACCGGGGACAGGCCATTCGCGAATGATGCGTATCTTGTCCGGGTCCATGCGGACACCGTCCCGGCCGTAGAAATCGTCCGAGCAAAATGTACATTTGGCCAGTTTCACGTAAAGTTCCTCCTCGGCGCAACGTTTTAACACCTTATCCAGCGCACCCAGGTGTTCGGCGATATCGTCACTCTTCGTAAAAACGAAAAAGTCATCGAAGTAAGCGCGACAGAACTTGGATTGATCACTGAAGATGGTCTGGATAAGCCGGTTGAAAGCGGCCGGACTGCTCGCCAGACCCATCGGTGCCACAAGATATTCAAAGAGGCCGTCGGGCGTTGAGAACGCTGTGTAGGGTATATATTTCTCTCGAAGCCTGACTTGAAAAAAAAACACACACAACAGGTCCAGTGCCGAAAACCAGTAGGAGCTTGATATCGCGTCGTATATATCCTCCTTTCGAGGCACGGGAATTGCAGGAATGCGCAGTTTAGCATTAATCGCACGAAAATCATGCACGATTCTCCAGCCAACAGCCTTGCGCACACAAAACGTCGGGGATGAAAATGCTGATGCCGAAGGACGAATGATACCCGCCTTGAGCATTTCATTAGTCTATTCACGTATGGCTGCCTTCATGTCATTGCTAAGTCGGAATTGCTTGCGCACGATAGGGTTATCATCCACAAGTTCGATCTCTGCCTCGATATCCGTTGAGCGAGTGGGCGGAACACTTGGAAGTTGTGCACGAAACACCTTATCCTTGTACTTGAGTAGTACAGCCTCCGCCACGTGCCCTTAATATTGTCCCAATCGCTAGCAGCTTGTCGTTTAGCCTTTTTCGATGGCTGCTCTAGTTGAACCATAAAGCAGAAATCGCCCTCGGCGCTCTTCATCTTCCGGAATTGCCTAGTAGTGACCACCTTTGTTTCACTATGTTCCGCCTCATAGGCGTGTGCTGCGAAGTATCGTAGTGTGTCCTCGTGACTGGAACGTCCATCAGATCGAGATATCATTCCACGGCGCCGGCCACCAACGCAACAAGCTGGGGCGGCTCGCACACACTGCGTGAACGAAAGCGCTGCAGTAGTACCACGACAACTGACTGCCCGCGACTTCCAATCGATGTCAGGGTTGACGTCTACAAGCCCAGGCATGCCTAGAAGGACATGTTTACCTTCAGTAATCTCCATTACGAAAGCGTCCGTCGTGTACAGGGCAAATCCATCCATCTCTAACGTAAAACTAACAGTTCTACGAGGAATTGCTATCCGCTGGTTGTTACCGATAGTGATACGAAGGGGTTTACTATGCGAGGTCACTGTTAAACCCAAGCGATGAGCCACGTGTGGTGCTATCGCATTGAAAGATGCACCGTAGTCGATGAACATCTCAACCGAAGCGTCTTGAATGCGCCCCAATTGAGTCAAATAGCAGTAGAGATTTCTCGAAAGCGACGTGACATCACCTGAATGATAGCAAAGTCGCTTCGACGCGGCCACAGTAGACGAAATACTGCCATCTTCGAGTACTGTTGTTGGCTCAGTGGGCTGCCACCCCACCGAGCCGTCTAGTTTTTTTGTTGGTTGGCCCGCTCGTCCGCCTTGAGCTTGCGGCAGACTGCGCGTGTGTGATCAGCCTTGGAGCAATAGTCACAAACTCGACCAGAGGCGTTAGGGGACGCCTGTTTCGCTTCACTGGGTTGACCTGCAGTCCCCGAGGCCTTCGTATTGCCACTGGGACCACCGTTAGCGTACACCGACTTGGCTTCGTTCTTACGATTGCCAAATCCTGCCGCCGCGTGTTTGGTTGGACGGGAGTCAGCGTAACGGTGGGCCAACTCGATCACGTCCTGCATCGTTTTGGGCACATGTTGCGAGATGAAGCTACTGACATCTTCTGGCAAGTATTGCTGGTAATACCACCGCTTCACGAATTCGGGGACGTCTTGATCTAACTGCGACAGTAAGTGCAGGAATCGCGTCGTATATCCTGTTGAGAGCCCGTACGTCGCAGCTGGTGCAGTTTAGACAGCACTTTGTGCTCAAAGTCACTATCGCGAAATCGTTCACGGATTTTGGCCTTGAAAAACGCCCAGGTTGCTGGTTGGTTTCCGAGCGACATATTAAAGTCGCGAAACCAGGTTTTGGCCGTGGGGCCAAGGTTCGCAAAGATCATGTCGACAAACACGGACGTGTTACCATCCATGTCAAATTGGCAGTCTGCATAGTACTGTTCGGTACTGAAAATCCATAACTCTAGGTCATCCGTTGTCCGTCCGTTGAATGATGGTGGGTTGCCCTTCTTCTTCTGCGAACGCTGCATTAAACCTGCTGCTGAAGCATTTGCTGCTGAGCCTGCGCTTGCTGCGTAATAACTTGGCTCAGAAACTGCTGCTGTTGTTGGGTGCTCGTCAGGAAGGGCTGGAACATTTGCTGCAGCATCGCAACACCATCCGGCGCGCCAGCCGATTGCTGCGTGTCTGGACTTGCTGGTGTTCCACCTGAGGTGGGGTCTTGAGGTGGGGCCGCTTCGGTCGGTGCGTCTGCAGCCGCCGTGGTGTCCTCCTCTCGCATCCGGCGACGCTGTTGCCGGGGACGTGGGTTGGGGCTTCGATTGCGTGTAACCATGCATTCGAATTTGCCGAGTATCGCTTCAATAGTTTTAAAACTGTCACGAAGTTGTGAGACTTGCAAGCACCGCTTGAGTTGTAGCCGAAGTCGTAGCTTGAGTTGTAGCCGAAGTCGTAGCTTGAGTTGTAGCTGGTAAAAGCAAGAATGAATTAAAATTTTAAAGACAGGAAAGCTTCTGCCTACGCCTCAACAGCAACTGCAACGTCAAGCAGATCCCGAAACCATCTACATCTGCTTGAATGGCGAATTGGTGTGGGTTGTGGGGAAACCCATGACAACAGCTGTCTCCATTGTACATGTAGGTGACTGATTTGACGCATGAAGAGATTGAGATTGCCCTTCTAACGCCCGGGATTAGTTTCGTATTTGGTTCCGTAGCATGCTATTCTGCATTGACCCCTTCGTGTACAGTACCACTGCTCGTATATATTCATGAGGTGAGTCGATTTATCCTTTGAATGCTTGAACTTGGCAGATTCTTGGGATAATAATTTCAAGTGTTCTTCGGCGAACAAAATGTGGAGTGAACTGTGGATTGGAGTTGTTACCTGCAGGGATACAAGTTACTCCAGGAAGTAAGGTTGATATCCATGTGGTAGATATGATCTCTTTGAAGTATTGCATAAATCCAAGTCCTCGCGGAGGGCTTTAAGCACATGTTGTACACCTTGCAGCCTCAGTTGTACTGTAGACATTATGCGTTGCCGTATCACCTCGCGGTAATATTAAGTCAAACGCGAGGTTTTGGACTGTCGAAAGCTATTGATGGTGTCGGAGTTGAATCAAATGCACTCACACACAACTTGTTTGGTTAAAGGAAAATTTCGGACTGAAGGCAGGTCCGCCGAGTGCGGAATCGATGCCTTTCTACCATCACTCTGCTAGCTAAGTTTCATAAGACGTCTTCAACTTCTCAGATCGTCTCAAAAGACGGTACGGTTTCCAACACGCCCTCCTCCGAAGTAAATCGTTACTGAGGAAGATGCTTCTTCGACAAACCGACCATCGCACATAAAGTCTCGAGTCTGTCGCTGGCCAGGGGCTTCGTCATGATGTCGGAAGGATTGACTTCGGTCTTGACCTTCCACAAATCCATGGTTCTCTTAGCCACTTGGCCTCTCACGAAGTGCCAACGTAACTCGATGTGTCGCGTTCTGCGACTGTAAGTTGGGTTCGTCGCCATGACGAATGCCGCTTGGTTGTCAATGTCCATGCGGAACTTAGTTTCCAACTCAGGAAACACCTCAATCAGTACATTGCGAAGCCCTTGGGCGTCCATGCATGCCTCGCATGCTGCAACGTACTCCGCCTCTGCGGTAGATTGAGCTACAATACTCTGACGTCTAGATGCCCACGAAATGGCACCGCCTGCCATGCAATGCACAAAGCCCGTGATGCTTTTGCGTGTGTCCGGGTCATTTCCCCAGTCAGAGTCACAATATCCATCCACAACCAGCTCCGGATTCTGCTTTCCACTCTTCTCCCTGGAGTACACAATTCCTAGCGTCTTGGTCCCAATGAGGTACCGCAGTACTCTCTTGGCTGCACCGATATGCTGCTGTGTAGGATTCTGTACGTAGCGACTGAGCTGACCAACCACAAACGCGATATCCGGTCTCGTGCAGGTTGTCAAGTACATCAAAGATTCGACCAGCTCACGATATGGAAACGCCTTGCCATTTGCAGCCACCTGCTTCCGTTGATCTGTGTCGGTGTCTTTCACCGTCAAACGCATGTTTGTCTCCATTGGAATTCTACTGGGATGAGCGTCAGTAAAGTTGAACCGCTCAATGACCTCCTCGCAGTACTTGGTCGGGTGTATCTTAATAGAATCTTCGTTCTGCTCCACCTGGACTCCCAAGTAAGTGTTGAGTAGACCTTGATCCTTGAGACCATAGTCTATGTCGAGTTTCTCGAACATCTTCTTTTTGAACTCCTCGTTGTTCGTTGCACACAAAATGTCGTCGACATAGAGAAGAACAATGGCGAACTCGCCGTCTTTATCGTAGAAGTACAGACATGGCTCAGTCTTGCACTGCTTGAACCCGTAGTTCACGAACCAGTTATTCACTTCTGAAGTCCACTCTCTCCCGGACTGCCGTAGCCCGTATAGTGCTTTGTTGATGATGTAAATCATCTCGCCATCCTCGCACGGATAGCCTTCGACCTTCTCCAGATACTGCTTAATGCCTAGCGCAGCATCGAGATAGGCTATGTTTATATATCCCTGGTAGATCACCAGGTTCAGTAGAATGCACACTGCAACAAACATTCTGAATGTCGCCATGCGTGCGACCGGCGAGAATGTGTCTGTGAAATCAATTCCGAAACGCTGCTTATCACCTCGAGCCACGACTCGCGCTTTGAAGGTCACAATGTAGCCTAGGTGATCAGTCTTCACGTCGAAACCCCACATAGTCTTGATGGCATGCTGTCCTGCCGGCATATCCGATCTTGGAATTTGCTTCAGCACATCCTTGGACTTCAGTGCGGCCATCTCCTTGTCCATAGCCTCTTTCCAGAAACTCGCTTGCTTTGATCTCATTGCTTCTCTGTAGTTCCTGGATATTTTGATGTCACTAGCCCGTAAACCACCCTTGCCGCGTCGATCCGCATGCAGCGCTTTGAATGCCGAACAAACCTCAAAATCTTCGAACGGTTCACGCTCAGCAATCTCTCGAAGTCCAGCTCGTCTTGCTGCTATCACTTGCTGTGCGTTCACCTTGGTACGCTTCCGGTCTTGTGTGCGACGAACCTCTTCGTCTCTAGGGTGTACTTTTCCCGCTAGCATCTGCTGAGGAAATCCAAGAACATCATCCCGGACTGGGTTCTGTGTTGATTGCCTTGGAGGATCATCTACTTCGTCACTCAGGTTGCTGTTCCACTCAGCTTCATGTTCATCACTCGCGTCAAACAAGAAATCGCATCCGTTCTCGTCACTCTCCACATCTTTTGAGACCGAAACAAGGTCTGTAACGTGACTAGCAACATCTTCGTGTTCAAATTCAATGAATTCTCCGCCTGCAAATCATCACCGTCAAATTCACAATTATCGCGGTCACTCACTCACGACCGCATCCGCATCGGCATCGTCATCGCTCTCGACTTGAGCATCGTCAAAATCAACGTCATCGCTCTTGATGCTCACTCGAGTATCGTCAAAATCACCGTCATGTTCACGATGTTCATCCTCGTTCTCATGTCCCTCGGTGCTGGCATCGTCTTCGCCCTCCTGCGTTTGAACTAACGCAAGGTCGTAGTCCGGCATGGAACTATTCTCCAACATGTCTTGCCATACTTGTTGGTCTCCATCGGCCAGTTTGCTGCTTGGCGTGCTACTCGGTGCATCCTCGAATGTAGGTAGTACACTGTTCTGTACCATCTCATTCCACTGGGTCGCTCTCTCGGCATCCAGCTCTTCACTCTCAGCCACACTGACCATGTCCACGTTACTGTCTTCGCGAACTGAATCTGCATCACACTCCTCGTGTTGTGAAGATTCTTCACTGGAGTTCGTTGTAGCAAATTTGCGTCGGGAGACTTCTTAGCAGCATATCCACCATCTGGAGGTCGCTCAGTGGCGAGCCGAGCTCGTCGAGTTCGTTCTTGATGCGAAACATGGTGTACAAGTGTGCACGCACGTCACCATTCGTGCGCATATGAGTCCGGTGCAGCTCTCCTTGTAAGCGGTACACTTTCTGCGCCTTGGTGGCATCGTTGTTCTTTCCTTCGTAGATCTTGCACAGCTCAGCCCACATGTCGGTACCATTTTTCTGGTCCATCAACTGCTGAGCGAGTGTGGTCTTCAGCGAGCCCATGATCAGCATCTGGATCTTGGCTTGCTTCTTGGTGTGCTCATCCTTCTCGTCTTGACTCCACTGGTCGTCTTCCTTGACCTTACCGGTCGCGATCTGCTCGAGTCTCTCTGGAACGTCACAGTCATGGCTTTCTTGTAGAAAGGCCAGTTCTCTCCGTCCCAATGCACTGGGTTGCCGGACGAGTTAATGTGAAACTTCTTGTCCTTGATGCTCTTGCGTCTGTCGTCGTCTGAGTGGGTTGAGGATGGCATCTTGTTGTGGTAGTGCTGTTTACCGATGTGTAGCGCAGGTCGTAGCTTGGGTTTGGGCTCGTAACCCTGTCGGAGTTGAATCAAATGCACTCACACACAACTTGTTTGGTTAAAGGAAAATTTCGGACTGAAGGCAGGTCCGCCGAGTGCGGAATCGATGCCTTTCTACCATCACTCTGCTAGCTAAGTTTCATAAGACGTCTTCAACTTCTCAGATCGTCTCAAAAGACGGTACGGTTTCCAACAGATGGTGATGTGGATTTCGTCGAACCAAGGAGAAGACTGAAAATGTTACGATCAACGCTGCCGAGTACACTCAATTAATGGGCTACAATGAACTTGCAGGCTTTATATCTTTACAAATGGCATTGTCTCCTTTGACAGAGTTACAAGCATCCGTCACTATTTTGGATGACCTGGAAGTGTTTCCGCTCTTGCTCGCAGTACGAGAGGGTGAGGGGGACGTGGACGAGTTCAAACAGTGGCTCGACGTTCTCGAATATAAAAACAGCGACGCTGGCGTCACAGTCCCCGAGCAACGATCAGTCGGAAAGAGATTATCGGCGTCAACAATTGGTCACCGGTTGAAGTGGCTTGTCATTTGATATCATCAAGCATTTGCTGCTAAAAAAAAAGCGAGTCAAGACGAGTGAGAGAAGTATCGCCGTGATGATTCGCGTGAAAGAGAGAGCCAATGTGCTAGCTGCTTGAATTTTATAAGCCATGCTTTACGGTTGTTTGAGTTTTTAGTGTCAAAACAAAGGCTTGATTTTAATGCAGTTCTTGCCTCCTTTCTACAGCTCGTCCTTCTGTGCGTGCAAGTCTAACTTGTACTCCTTCACATCCTTCAGGGTCTTGGCGCTTGCTTGAGTGATCGGGTCGCTCTCGCCGTAAATCTTGACAGCGATCTTGTGAGCGTGCTCCAGCAGCTTGATTGCGTCGTCCACCTTCTTCTGGCGCATTTTCACACCTGCCAGAGCATTCAAACTAAAGGCATACGAGAGCGTCTCCTCTCCATCACGCTGCAGGAAGATAGCGCTGGCCGTTTCGGCTGCTCTCAGCGCGTCGTCAATCTCACCCACCGCAGTATGAGCCGTGGATAACTCCATGTACAGCTCGGCAATACCCGTCGTCAAACCATTAATCTCCGTTCCCTGCGCCTTCACCGCATCCTTGAGGACCTTGAGGCTCTTTTTCTTATTGCCCAACTTCTTGTACCCTTCTGCAATCCTCAATGAAGCCTCAATGTAAGCTTCATGGGTCTCCCCAAGCCCCTTCTTGACATGTTTCCGGAGCGTTTTGTATTTCTTAATTGCCAATTTGTACTCCTCTTTAGCCATATAAGCGTCGGCCAGACTACGTAGCGATAAACCCAAGGACGGGTGGCTATCTCCGTAGATCTTCCCCACCATAGCTACCGAATCTTCCAGCACTTCAATTGCCTCATCGTACTGCTTGGCACGGATCAAAACGGAGCCGTAGTCGTTCAGAATTTGAGCGTAAAGTGCAGCATCTTGGGATATATCTGCTGGATCTGTAATAGTGTGACGACCTTCGCCGAAAACCCTATTGTGCAGCAGTGTAATAGCCCCACGCAGCTTCTCGATAGCTCCTTTGAAGTCTTTGGCGTCGTTGAGTTTCATCCCGGAATTGCGCAAACCTCGGATCTCCTGGACGACGGGGTCGTTGTCACGCGCATTGGCGCTGGACGTGGGTTCTGGGGTCTTTGGCTCCTCTGCAGAGCAGACGCAGAGCACAAGCGCAAGTAGAAGCCACAGGAACGTTGTGCGCATACTTGTCGCCGTGAAGTGAGCTTCTCGCCACGTATGCGAACTTAACGATCCTCTTTAAATAAGTTCGGATTGAAATGGCTACACTTTGACATTCTCATGGCTAAGAAAAAGAGCAAGAAAGTGTCGAGTTCTGAAGATGCAGGAGAGGCGGAAACAGGATCGAATAAAGGAAATAATGCGGCGAAGAACATTGCAAAGCTGTTTACTAGTGTACAGGAGAAAGGTGCAGCCTGGTATGGACGAGAACGCGAAGGAATCGCAACTATTGAGAGGTTCCAGACAGCGTTACTGGCTTTGAGAGATGCTCAAGCTGTAGTGGATGATAAAGTGGATAAAAAGAAGCATGTGGTGTTGGCCGGGCTCGCTGGTAACGTGGACATGGATCCGTGGTTGGCGGAAGATCTGTACGAGCAGGTGCAAGGGTTGTCGAGTGGGTTTGAGGAGCTGTTAGAGGAAATGTACACACTGCAAGAAGAAGCGAGAGACATTGGTATGTGATAGATGAGCGGGTGAAAGCAGTAGTTGATGGACTGATATTTTAATGTCTTGTCATAGTGCTGAATTCGAGTGACGAAGATGATAAGCTTGTTGTGACGGAGTTGAGAGCTGTGGATTACCTCCAGATGATCAGTCAAGAGCTCGCGACGTTTGAAGCCGAGTTCCAGCACATCGTACGTTGCTACTGCAAAGGTTATTCTGCTTCAAGTTGCTGACAGAAGGTTTGTTTGTGCAGGAAGCGCTTCTGCAGCTCATTTCGTTCGAGACTTCGACGGACGAGCTACGGACACTCGTTATTTCGTGGAGCACTTCGCCCTTCCTCGATCCTGCGCAGACGAACATGTTCCTCAAGGTACAGTCACGTCATCCATTACTCCCGACAGTATAGCACCTGTTTAACCTCTTCTATTTGTCTACAGAGGCACAAACTCTCACAACAACGGAATGAATAGATAGCAGAACGGAAATAAAGACCACATTTTGCCACTCGAAGCGCCTTTGTCTTTCTACTTAGTTGCAACAAACTGTGCACACTGTTGGAAGTTACGTCGTAAGCGGTAGTGGATAAGGTACCTCGCGTGGGTTAATTCTGCGCAGCGAGACTGTACGGCACTGATAGTAAATCACTTTTCCTTTTCCCTTCTAAAGCGTACACATTCAATAGGTTATGAGTTCCAAGGACGCTGGCGAAGTCTCGCCACGACAGACACCTCCGCTACCTGCGAAAGAGGTTGCGCCAGGTACTGGTGGCGGTGATCCTGCTGCCCACGAAAGGGGTAGCTCGCCTGATGAAGGAAAAGCCGCTCCCGGAATGGAGGATATGATGGTGCTGCTGAGGCAGCTGACCACCAAGGTGAACATGCTGGAGAAGGCGGTCACGCCTCGGGAGCGCCGGTGTCTCCTGACCAACCGCTGAGGCGAAGCGTCTTCCGTCAAGCGATTGAGGAGGGCGGGAGCCTCAGGATGCAAAATGCACGTTGACGAGCTTGGGAGGTGGACATGGGGGCCTGGGGTCCAGACTCCTGGAGGATGGGCGCGTGCTGGCTATCTTGACCACGAAGTGGACCGCGGGTTCCACAGTACCAAGCGTACCGCCCGCCCCCGGTCCAAGCACACGCGCAGCAGCAGCCACAGCAACAACATGCTGAGCCTGTCATGGCAGCAGCTGAACCACGCGTCCCCTGCGAGAGAGCTAAGCTAGCGCGCTACGCGCATTCGACGGTAACGAGGTCTACAAGGCGTCTAGGATCTGGCTTTGAACAGTGGGCATTACTGTTCATTGAGCAGGTTGAGATGGCCGAGATCGCCTACCGCTATCGCTGGACGGAACGGGCGAAGGTCAATAAGTTCGCAGAGCATCTGCGAGGCAAAGCTGAAAAGTACTTCCATCAACATGTGCAGCGGTGGTGGGCTACCCAGCCAAATCTTTGGTTCGTGATGGAACAAATGAATGCGGCGTTCCGTGTGAACATCTCCAATCAGCAGGCGATGAGGATGTTTCAGCCCGGAAGGAAAGCTCGCGTACATGGAATGACCACTTCCTTTACCTGAATGCGCTAATGGGGGCTACCAACGCGTCGCCGAGTTTGGTGCTGGAAAACGTGGTGAAGTACGCTGACCCGGATTTGAAGATCGCTATGATGGCGAAGTACGACCTACGAGGCCAGACCCAATGCAACAGGCAAGTGAGCTTGTGGCGTGGGCTCAAGCACTGAAGGACGAGGACAAGACGTTCAAAGGGATCGGAAGGACACAGTCAGCACCGTCACAACTGGCAGGAAATGCTACAAGAAGTGTGGCAATGTCGGCCACATCCGGCGCGATTGTCCTGAAAAAAGAGCACAGAACGATGGTGGTGACGAGAGTAAGATCAAATGGTCTTTGAATGTTCAGGAACATGGCCTCGGGACTGACGACTGGATATTGGACAGTGGTGCAAGTCGTCATATGGTGAACGACAAGACGATGCTCAGGACGTCACGGAATGCCACGACGCGGAGGAGAGTTTTCAGCCCGATGGCACAAAGCTTGAGGTGACGCTGAAGGGAACAGCTGTGCTTAAAGCGATGGTGGACGGCGTCCAGGCCGAGATCACACTGAGGAACGTCTACTATGCACCTAAGCTAGCCAGGAACCTGATGTCGTACTGCTTGTTGCTGAAAATGGGCTGCAAGGTGGCTGATCACAATGGCTGTGTGGCAGTATTGAAGGGCAACCCTACACGAGTGGTGTTCTACGCGGATATCAAGAGCAACGTACTGGTAGCAAGAGTGCAATGTGGTCGACAGCGCTCTGTGCAACAGATGAAAGAAGTTGTGATGAGCGCGGTGGTGGAGGAAGACCGCCATCTCACCTCTCGAATTGTTCAGAAGGATACTTTGGTGAAGCTTTCACGAGAGGTTTGGACATCTTGCATTTGATACAATCGAGCGGATCGCGAAAGACCCAGCCTCTGGGATTGAGATTACTAGCCACAAAGCGGGTCAACTGTCGTGTATGTGCTGAAGGCAAGCAGACGCGTGCCCAACAGCCGACGAAAGACACTGGGGAGCATGCTCCAGTTGATCGTGGGGGCGGTGATTTAGTGACGAAAGGCCCTGTTACGCCCCGAGACCGACGTGGAAATCGATACTTGGTGAACTTCGTGGACCATAAGTCCAATTACTGCCGCGTGTTCTTGGCGAAGACGAGGATCAGGCCGCCAAATACTTCGAACAATTTCTGACCTGGTTCGAGAAGCAATTTGGGTAAGGTTCGTGTCCTACGTACTGACGGAGGTGCAGAATACAACAACGTGGACGAGTTTTGCAAGCAATCAGGAGTGGCCCGTCAGAAGAGCGAGGCAGAACCAAGCTGCCAACGGTAAAGCAGAGGATGCACCGAACGGTGATGAACATCGTGCGCTGCATGCTGTTTGCTTCCGAGTTGCCACCGACATTTTGGGGAGATGCGGCAGAATATGCGGTCTATGTATTGAACCGCAGTCCCACCCGTGCAAACGATGACCGAATGTCGCCGCTGGAGGTGCTCTCGGGACGTGCGCCAAGTTTGCAAGACATTGTGGTTTTGGATCTGCTTGCGCTGTATTCGTTGACACTAGCAAGAAGAATCTGCAAAGCGTTCTCAGCGTGGAGTTGTGATCGGAAAAAGCGACGAAACAAAGGGGTATCGAGTATACTTACCGGAGAGCAACAAGGTTGTGGTGACCCGCCATGTAAAGGACATCGAGACGTTGAAACAGGCTGACAGCGACCGCATTTCACAGCAACTAATTCTTGAAGAACTTGCAGAAATGGCCAACAGTAGAACGAGTCCTGGCGCGAGCAATGTCACGGAAGACGTGGAGAAGAATGCGCCTGAAACTGGAAATTCTAAAAGGAGAGACCAAAGCCACGTCGGTCACAGCGCGTGAGGAAGAAATCTGTTCGACGCCGTGAAGCTGATGGAGATGACGACGGAGGGTCGGAAGGAGCACTGGTCTCAAGTGCTGTACATGTGGAAGATACTCATGCGGATGATAAGGAGCCAGCAAATTCTGCTGCTGCCAGACGTTGCGCGGAAAGTGAGAAATGGCGGGCCGCGGAGCGAAGAAATTGCTTCTCTGGAAGCGAACGACACTTGAAAGTTGTGAAGGTGTCTCCGGGTACCGCTCGACTACACTCGAAATGGGTATATAAGAAGAAACGGATGGCAATGGCAAAATCCAGCGCTACAAAGCTCGACTCGTAGCATGCGGAAATGAGCAAGTGTTCGGTATTGACTACTTGTTCACATTTGCTGCGAGTGATGGAACTGCCAAGTGGAAAAGCTGTGCTTGCACTTGCAGAATCTGGCGCGTGCCAGCGAGGCACGGTGATGTGCCGAATGCGTTCGTGAAGGCATCGACGGAAGAAGGCTTAGAAATCTGCCTGTACATTCCCGACGGAATGGAGTTTACGGCAGCTGAGCTAGCAGCTTTGGGTGTCAAAGACGTTAGTGAACTCGGCTTGTTGCTCGGAAGAAGCCTTTATGGGCTTAAGCAAGCTGGAAGGCTGTGGCGTAAGTTACTGCACAAACGCTTGTTCAGGTCCGGATTCAGGCAATGTTTGTCCGATTCGTGCGTCTATGTGAAGACTGACGTTGGTGGAATAACTGTTGTGGGGACATACGTTGACGATTTGCTGGTCACCGCTACTTCGGCGCCGCGCGTCGACTCATTTTTTGCTGATATGGCAATCCTGGAACTCAAGGACTTGGGACCAGCATCGATGTTCCTCGGGATGAGGATCAGCTACGACGATGAGCGTGGATATACGATTGACCAAGAGCATGCCATCACGGAAACGCTGATCGCGCATGGCTTAGAAAATGCCAACAGCGTTCGACTGCCTATCGCAGCGGGCGATCCACCCTTTGACGACGATGGGAAGTTACTGCCTATTAAGTCGGCTCCCGATGGCAAAGAACCGACGGTGAAGGACTTTCAGGCCTTGGTTGGGAGTCTCCTGTGGATCGCACGTGGCACAAGACCTGACATTTCGTTTGCTGTTCACCGCGCGAGTCGAAAGACTCACGCTCCCACTGCTCAAGACTGGAAGCTAGCGAAGCGAATCGCACGGTATTTGAGTGGAACGCGTGGTTTGAAGTTGCGCCTGACGGATGATGTGTGCAAGATGGCGCGAAAGAAATTGTCCGTTTGTGTTGCTGGTCTGATGCAGACTTTGCTGGAGACGTGCAAGATCGCAAATCTGTCAGCGGCGTCATAGTCCAAGTAAATGGAATGACGATAGATTGGGAGTGCAGGAAGCAAACCGCTGTCGTGCTGTCAACTGCAGAAGCGGAGTTTGTCGCAGCATCTGTTGGCGGCCAAAATGTGTTGGGTTTACGCGAGCTGTTCGGAGAGATTGGCTTAAAGGTAAAGCTGCCAATCGAGATGATGATGGATAACCAGGCAGCGCTGAAACAGATCACCAACGAGGCAAGCTCGGGGAGGGCCAAGCACGTGGATATCAAGGTCAAATTCTTGCGAGATTACGCTGAGCGAGGTGTCGTTCTGCCCACGTACGTCGGAACCGCCGATATGTTAGCGGACTTGCTGACGAAGGCTCTTCCAGGAGAACGAGTACTTCAACTACGAGAGAAGATCGGGTTAACTGGTGAGTGATAGAGCCTCACTGCGCAGGGAAGGAGTGTTGGAAGTTACGTCGTAAGCGGTAGTGGATAAGGTACCTCGCGTGGGTTAATTCTGCGCAGCGAGACTGTACGGCACTGATAGTAAATCACTTTTCCTTTTCCCTTCTAAAGCGTACACATTCAATACACACAGATCGTTGACGTCCTCCAAGCACAAACTAGATACAAAATCTTTTTGAGCCTGCATCCACCATAAAAAATGAGCAAGTAGATTCCTCCTTCTGCTCCAAAATATCAGCAGCGTCACCTTGTCAAGTTGTTGCTGGATCTTAGCGGTCTCATTTGACGAGAAATACGGGGCCAGGAACTTCTCCAGCGCATCCTCCACAGAATCTGTCGGCTTAATGCCGCTCTGTTGTCCCTCAGGGATGAAAATACCGGAGCTCGCAGGCTGTGCAGCTGGTTCATCGTCGTACTAAGTGATACAAAATGACCAAAAGTTAGATACGTTAGTACGAAGGCTCTACTGACATTCAGAACGCCGCAATTGCGCCATTCGAAGTGCAAAACTCTGCACAAGACGTCCACGTACCATATCGTTCCATTGCACGCGGCAGTGCGTCTTCTTACGCACCACAGGGTAGCGCTCCAGCAAGCGCAAGAACTCGCCCTCGTCCATGCTTAAGTACGGTTGTCTCCTACTAAGTTCGCATAAGAAAAAACTTGTGGTTTGTAACAGGTGATAGCGCATTGAGATTCACTATAGACGGTTAAATAGCGTCTCTATCTAACAGCCATTCAACGTCAACAAAGCGTCACTTTCCCTCTTGACCACAAGTGAGCAGCTACTTAACCATCATGTCGGCCACGCCTCCTTCCCCCGTGCCCAAGAAGACGGACGACCGTTTGCTCTTTGCTGTGCCGAAGAAAGGCCGTCTGCATGACAAAATCATCAAGCTGCTCAAGGGCGCGGGGCTCGACTATCACCGTCCGAACCGTGTGGACATCGCTCTGTGCTCGAGTTTGCCTGTGACTTTAGTGTTTCTGCCTGCTTCCGACATTGCTACATACGTTGGAGAGGGCAATTTGGACTTGGGTATCACTGGCCAAGACATTATCGCAGAAAGCCAGACGAAAGTGGACGAACTCATGCAGTTGGGCTTCGGTCAGTGCTCTCTAGGTGTCCAAACGCCTGTGAAGGACCACATTACATCGCCAGAGCTCTTGGCAGGGAAACGTATTGTCACGTCGTTCCCGGAAGTCACGCGGGACTATTTCAAACAGTTCGAGACGGAGGCTACGGGTCCTACGAAGATTAAATACGTGTCGGGATCTGTGGAGGCTGCGTGTTCCCTTGGACTTGCGGATGGTATCGTGGATCTGGTGGAGACTGGCACGACCATGAAAGCTGCAGGACTGGAGCTCATCTCCACGATCCTCAAGACCCAGGCGGTGCTCATTGCCAACCCGCAGTCGGCGCAGAAGGACCTGGTGCACAAGGTCCACCAGCGCATTCTGGGCTACATCACTGCGACCAAGTACAGGATGGTCACGTACAACGTGGACAAGGAGAAGCTGGACGAAGCTACTAAGATCACGCCTGGACGTCGCTCCCCCACTGTGAACGGCCTGGTGGGCGGAGGATACGCTGTGTCGGCCATGGTTGAGGTCAAGGACGTGTCGGACGTCATGGACCAGCTGCACGACGTCGGAGCCACCGACATCATGATCTTCAACATTGAAAACTGCCGCGCGTAGACAGCTAGTAGATCCCCAGTCATGCCGCTGCATTGTGCCGTGACCAAGTCAATACAGAGCAGCTTCATTTACTAGATCGTGGATGTTAAAGGTTAACGCGCAGTGTCGGTTGGAATGTCCCGGGTGGCGGTGGCTGCTGTGATTTCCTGACTGAATGTGAGCTTTGCGGGTTGCGAAAACTTGGGGTGGGATTTGATTGCTGTTGTCGAGGAGCTTTATATTCTTTACTCACGGTTGGGGACTTCTGATGTGAATTCATGCTGTTCTTCTCACTGGAACCGTCTTCAACGGAGCTGATGTCTTTCGTCTTAAACCAACTGGGTGGGTATGCGCTGGTAGCATCAAAGTCTCCAGGGTCAAACGTCAACCTGGAACCAAATCGACGCTGACCAAGTTGCTGGCTTCGACGTTGCCAATTGGCTTCAACTTGTTTTCGTAATGCTGGTGGGAGTCCAGAAGGGTCTTCTTCACTGTGAACTCCTGTCTCCAATGGTGTAGCTTTGGTTTTGTTTACAGTTGGAGGTGAATGGTCCAATCTGTTGCTGCTAGAAGCCCCGCGTGGATCTGCCGACGTGAAATCACTCTGTCGCCAGCGTTTATTGTTGTCGACTGCACTCACCGGGGTTGAATAGTGTCGTCTAGCTGCTGCCATCAGCTGCTGCTGCTCTCTTCGTTGCTGAGTGAGCCGTACACGAGCACCGTCAAGCTGTCGGATCTGTACGTGCAATCTCTGTTCCCGAGCTTCGAGTTCGCTTTTCACTCGTTTCAGAGCTCGTTCTCTGCTGGAAAATGATGTGTCTGTGTCTTGGACGACCTCAGCCTGTTGAGCCACAATCTGCTCGCGTTCCAGTAAGTCTCTTGTGCCGGCATCCAGCTTCTCCGCTAGAGCTACAACCTCCTGTGTGCGTTCATTCAGTCGCGTTTCAGCTTCCTGCACTTCTTCTCTCATGCTTTCAAGAGCTTGGAACTCTTCTTCGTGACTTGCAAGTTCGGCTTCGAGGTCCTCACGGTCGGTGTGAAGCTCACGCCACGCATCTTCAAGTTTCAAGCGTGATACGCGAAGCTCTTCATACTCTCTCTCAATCTCCAACGCAGTTTGTTCTCGGAAGGCTGCGAAATCAGCTCTGGCCTCATAAAGAGCGCGTTCGTCGCGTTCCAGCTGAATTCTCCTCGTGTTTAATCGGGATTCCTGCACGCGAGCATCTTCGCGAGCTTCTGCTAGTTGCTGTCCCATGTACGTAGCATGGGCAGCCTCCTGGTCTCTTAGTGCAGCAGCTTGAGCCTGAAGATGAGCACTGAGCGCGTCAAGACGCTGTTGTTCCTGTCGAAGTCGCTCCTTGTCCTCTAGAGCTCCTTGTCGAGCATTTCTCGCCCCAGATTCCAGGTCTCTCAGTAATTCTGCCAGCTTCAAACGCTCCTGTTCAGCATGTTGTGCTGCTCGCTTCGAGCTTCCTTCAAGAGAAGCAATAACACGTAGTCGGGCTTCGTCCTCAGCGGCTACCCGTGCAGCAGAATTGTCATATCCCGAACCTTCTTCATGTACTTGGTGGGAAACAGTGAGACGTGCTAGAGCACGCTGCATCTGAGCACTAAGAGATTCAAGCGCACGTTTCTCGCGATGTCTCTCTAACTGGTCAACCTCGTCGTACTCGGCTGTTTTCCGTGCTAGAGATAACTCTGCATCTTGTTGAGCTCGCTTTGAGCGCGTCAATTCTTCCCGAAGACTCCGCATCTCCGCTTCCAACAGCTCCGCGCGGTGCTGGTAGCTTGCAGCGTCTTCTTTACTGGCTTGAGCGAGCTGATCTGCGTGGAGTTTATCACGTTCCGCTGCTGTAAGTTGCAGGGCAAGTTGAGCGTTGGCTGCTGCACGAGCCTCTAACTGCTGAGAGAGTTGGAGAGCTGAAGCTTCTTGTTCTTCCAGTTGTTGATTGAGTTGTAGCGTGAGCTGTGCGCTGGAAGCTGCTTGATCTTCCAACTGATGAGTGAGTTCATCGAGGTTTTGCTTCAGCTCTGCCCGTTCGAGCTCGAACGAAGCCGTAAACTTCGCTTCACGCTCTTCACAGTTGCAAGCAGGAGCAAGAACCACCTGAATATCGTTCTGCTTGGCGGGTTTAACGTGTGTGGTCTCTGGCTTTGCTGTAGAAGCTTCTGGTTCCGTCTCCAGCTTTGATGAAGAAGCTTTTGGCTGTTGCTTTGGCTTTGATGATGGCGATTTGTTGACGACAGGAGCAGTTGGCTCGGGAACTGGTGGCTCCTCCTCTTCGACGGGAGATTTCTGCTCCTCAACCTCTTCATTTTTCTGCTCTTGAGCATCAACTACAATGCTTTCTTCCACATCGAAGGACTGCGAGTACGAGTTGCGCCGGTGTGGGCTACTTCTAGCGGGTGACGGTGACGACGGTAGAATTTCCTCCAAAAGACTGTCTTTGGACTGTTCGAAGTCACTTTCACGTATCGCGAGAGACCCCTTATCCATGGTGAGCGATCGTATACGTCCTGGAGATGGTGGGGTGGCAGGCCGTTCATTTGGCGTCGTTGATACCTCTAGCACTGTTGGTAGAGACTGCGTTTGGACTGGTGACGGTGGCAAAGAGCTCTTGAAAGGGTCTTCCACTTTCACGATTTCCTTCTCAGGTGAACTGTTGTTGCTGTTGTTACGGCTTCGGCGTCGTGATAAAAGTGGTTCTCTTGGCTTCGGAGGCGATAGATCGCCGAGTAAATCCATGAGTAAACTGTCTCGAGCGCTGGCAAGGTCGTCATTGGTGTTTCCAGAAGGCAGAACAGATTCTACAGGTTGTGGTGGTGGGGATTTCTGCCTTGGAGGTGTTACAGTTGTCTCCTTCATAATTTCCGCCTTTGGCTTCGGTTCCCCTTCTTTCTCTGTAGGGTTATATCTTGACGGAGTGGAGAATAATTCAGCCAGAAGGTCATTTTGTTGCTTCGCGACATCGACAACTGGAGGAGATTGTGTTGGTTCTGGAGGTGGATCTGCTCGTGTTATCTTCTCGAAAGAATCCACCTCTTCACTTCTGGCTGTGGACTCTTGTTGACGTCGGTCACTTCGTGAACTACGAGGTTCTGATGGGAACAAATCTGCGAGAAGATCGTCTTTCGCTGATAAACGTTGGGTTACTGGAGCAGAAGGTGTTTCATCTCGCATCGGATCCGGTTTCGTCTCTACAACAGGCTCTGGCTGCCTCAAGTTTGACTCCTCTTGTGGTTCTCGTGTTGATTTGGCAAACGGATCGTCAAAACCGCTTCTCCTACTACTGGATCCACCGAACAGCGAGTCAAAAGTTGAGCTGGAGGTTGTAGTCGTTGCACCAAAGCCAAAAGGATCCGATTCCGCTCCGGTTGTTCTTCTACTTCCACGAGCTCCACCCCTGCGTTCAGTTGTTGATCCGAGCAATGAAGACAGCGGCGTTGAATTCAAGTCATCTTTATCGCTGCCTTGGAAAAATGACGCAGAAACTCCTCCTTTAGCAGAATCCTCAGCATTTGAAGTCATAGTGACTTCAGCACTTTCAAACTTCTTGGATCCGCGCACTGTTGGTGTGTATCCAGAGATGTCGAAAGTATCTTCCGCCTCAAAATGGCTGACTTTCTCGCCATCAATTGGTTCTGGCGATCCAAAATCTGTACTGCCAATGTCTCCGCCAAGCATCTTGGTAAACTCGTCATCAAATCCACCTCCCATTTTCCCACCGCCATTCTTCCTTCTAGCAGAAGCCGCTGCAGCCATCTCCAACTCAGCAGCACTATCCCAATTTTTGTTCGAAGATGTCCAATTATCCACTTCGTCATTCCCGAAATCGCCACTATCATCGAACGCGCTCTTTTTGGACTTGGACTTGCTCTTCTTTTTGCTGCTGGAGCTCTTGTCTTTGGACTTCTTTTTCTTCTTTGCGTCGTCGCTCTTGTCTTTAGACGACGATTTCGTCTTCTTGCTGGAGTCGTCGCCCAACAAGTCGCCCACGTCGAAGTCGGACATGTCGACGTCCACATTGTCACGAGCCCCAGAGAGCGAGATGAGGCCGCTCGTGAGTTCACTAGCTCCACCTTTCTTGGCCCCAGACTTGCTCCCGGAGGCACCTCCAAGCGGGATGAGGTTATCTAACGGCATAACCTAACTACAGCTCTGATCGATTGCTGCTTATTAGCCAGCACGTACGAGCTGTTGTAGCAATCGTTTCGGAGCCCTCATCGCAAGGCTCAAAACGGATTCTGGAC
The DNA here is from genome assembly GCA_018806915.1 of Phytophthora colocasiae. Lineage (NCBI taxonomy): Eukaryota > Oomycota > Peronosporomycetes > Peronosporales > Peronosporaceae > Phytophthora > Phytophthora colocasiae. The sequence continues at coordinate 214,342 of JAGKQI010000064.1, read as the reverse complement.
ACAGTATGTCATTCTTGGCCGCAAAAATAGCTGTTAAGGGGTGCTCAAGGGTGCTATGGCTACCAGCACGTCGACAAGGATTGGAGACCAGGACTGCAACGGCGGCAAGTTGCAGGAACATCACTCCTGCTGCTTGGTCACGCATCAACTGCTTTTGATTACGAAAACTATAGTGTAACTTATGACAAGATCAGAAGGTATTCGGAGGGATTTTTGCCATTATCGGAGCACAAAAATGGCATTCTGTACGCCGACTGTGTCAGTATCTTCTATTTAGCTAATCATCAAACAGAACGGGCTTGTGTCGATCGTCATACAGGTTTCCCCGCCTAATTTGCAACTGTGTCAAGCAATATACCTTGATGACGACGTGCAGATGCGGATGCGATTTGCTGAGACAGATTCGCCAATGTACTGATATAGATGTAATCTAGAGGGAACGCGGGATGCAAGTTGCTCCATTACGGTGGTACTGGTAAACGAAAGGCTAAGAATGGACATTATTTGTTGCAGTGTATCGCTGTGCTAGTGCTCATAAGCCTCATTCACCAATTATCAACATGCCATCCAGCAAGAAGAACGTGTACGTGCGCCTCACACTTTTAGGAACTGTTGGAGGAATACATACTGTGTGAATTCACTCAACTAATAAAGTTTACATTAATTCAGTAGTTGCTGCGTTTATGTGTTACCTGTGCAGATTTTGCATCCTCGGACATTTTCTTGGTCCGACCCTTGCAAATTAGGCGGGGAAACCTGTACAAAAGTTCTGCGTCATCATCCGCGTACAACTCGCTGACCTGGCAAACAAAGCGTACATGTACAGTAGTGGTATGATACTTTGTAGCGCTACCTATTTTGTTTTGCAAGGCAACAGCGTTCTAGCTAACAGCAAGTGATTTCAGCTTGGTGATGTAACATAATCATGCACCGGACGGGCTCAGTTTTCGATGGTCAGGCTCCGAAATAGCACTGCAGACTGCCTGTTGTAAAACTGGCACCAGTATTGATACGTACATCAATAGCTCATGTACATGTTCTACAATCCAGTCCCTTGCGTGAAGTCTAATACATGTATACGGGTCATCTTGGTTTTTGGTCTGCAACATCTGATCATACAATATATTCAATATCAGAGGTTATATTATTCAGAAGGTTAACTTACGGACCCAACGTGCTAAGAGATTGCGTAGGCGTTTTGCTCACTCCCCAATCAGTTCACTACCCCCAAAGGCGCAGCAGCTAGCGCGTGCACGAGGCCTTCGAGCTTGTCTCTCCCTCTATATATTTCCTCAATGACGCAGCTCCAGAAGCCTCCGAAGACCGTGGCGGACGTCGCCTCTGCCTCGTTCAAGCATGTGCCGTCGCTAGGTGCCGACGCCCCAGGCCTCACATGTCTCGGAGACCAGGTCACCACCACTTTCATTGCTGAAACAGCATTACCTACGGACGGCGGCATGTTCCGTGTACGCGCTTATCGCTCTGTTGGCTCCTTGCGTGAAAGCGAACCTATCGCTATGGTCACGGGCGATGTGCGAGGTAAACGCAACGTTCCCGTACGTGTACACGACCAGTGCTTCACGTCGGAGGTATTCGGCTCTCTCAAGTGCGACTGCAGGGAGCAATTGGACTTCGCCAAGGCATACACCAAGCAACACGGCGGAGTGGTTATCTACATGCCCCAGGAAGGTCGTGGCATCGGTCTCGCGAACAAGATAATGGCGTACTCGATGCAGGAACGCGGGCTCGACACAGTGGACGCCAACCGCGTGCTGGGCTTCAAAGACGACTACCGCTCATATGAACCTGTGCGATCTATCCTCAAGGACCTGGGGATTGAGTCTATTAGGCTGTTGACCAACAACCCTCGTAAAATTCGATTGCTGAGTCAATTGGGCATCACAGTTGAGGGAAGACTGCCTGTAGTTATCAAGGGAGGTGAATACAGCCAAGGATACCTGACGGCAAAGGCAAAAAGGATGTCACACCTGTTGCCAGGAGCTCCCGGTGCGGATAGCAGCGAGGAAGATACGTCAACGGACGAGAGTCAAGATGAAGAGGAACAAACCAACCCGCAGGAAGCTGTCGCAGCCGCATCACCATCGGCATCGTCGCCCTCGTCTGGAACATATTAGCTGGCTTCATCATTGAGCTAGAGGGCGACGTCCAGCGCTATATGTGCTGGGGACAGATGGCATCGCCACTACGTTGTTTTGCCCGTATCGTCGACACAGCCATCATCAAGGCCCGCAGTCCACGGTCGTTGTGCAAAACTCTACCGCCATCAAAGAGAGAGGCTTCATACAGCTCGTATGTAGAATGATTGAACGCCCATTCTGTGATGCGGTCCGTGAAGTGTGGCTATTGAGGCGTGCAAGCCCATTTTGACACGATTTGTTGATAAAACAAATGCAATTTAAATTTATTTTATATCACGACAAGATCTCATTGAGGATGCCTATAGCCGCTCTTCTTGCAAGCATTTTGTTGCGCAGTATGTCGTGACGACCCCAGCTTCGACATCAAGCAGGCATTTTTGTTGCATATTCTGTCGTGACGACCCTCAGCTTCGACTTGCTGTATTTCCACCAACCCCATATCTGTATTTCGAATTATCTAGCCAATCATATCCAACGTCCATCGGATGCGCTCGCCCAGCCGTCACTTTGAAAAAGAGACCCAACTTGTCGACAATGGCTACCAGCTTCTTCAGCTCTCTGCGCGCCCGTGTGGCTGCCGTGGACTCTCTTCTCTGTGTGGGACTGGACCCGCATGTGGCGGAGCTCCCTGAGGCTTCGGCTGCTGCTGCGCAGAGCTTCTGCCTTAACCTCATTGAGCAGACGCAGCACGTTGCGGCCGCCTACAAGCCCAACTCGGCCTTCTTCGAAGCTTTCGGCGCTGAGGGCATCACGGCTCTGCACGCTGTGATCAAGGCCATCCCCGCTGGCATCCCCGTGCTTCTGGACGCCAAGCGTGGCGATATTAGCACCACTGCGGCCGCGTACGCCGTGTCAGCTTTCGACCAGCTGAATGCGCATGCTATCACGTTGGCTCCGTACATGGGTGCGGACTCCATCGACCCGTTCGTGCGTGGCCATCCAGAGCGTGGCTGTTTCGTGCTGTGCAAAACCTCCAACCCTAGTGCTAACGACTTCCAGACGCTGTCGGTGGGCTCTCGTGCTCTGTTCGAGGAAGTGGCGGCGAAATGCGAGCAGTGGAACTCGGAGGACAACGTGGGTCTCGTGGTGGGGGCTACAGACGTTGAAGCATTGCGTCGTGTGCGTGCTGTGACGCCTAATCTCTGGATTCTGGCTCCGGGTATTGGAGCTCAAGGTGGCAACCTGGAGGAAGCGGTGACTGCTGGTCTGTCGGCGGATGGATTAGGTCTGCTGGTACCTGTGTCACGTGGTATTTCCAAGGCCGCCAACCCTAAGGAGGCTGCTGAGTCTCTGCGTGACGCCATCAATGCTGTCCGCAAGACCAAGGTGGCTGCTGCGTCGACTGTTGTGGCGAGCTCGAGTGCTAACGAGTTCATCAAGTTCGCGTTGTCCTTCGGCGTGCTCAAGTTCGGCGATTTCACGCTGAAGTCGGGGCGCAAGAGCCCGTACTTCTTCAACGCTGGTTTATTCCGCACGGGTCGAGCTCTTGGCCAGCTGGGCAAGTTCTACGCTCAAGCGATCCACGTACGTTGCACTGAGTGAGGTGTTGAAGTGTATCTTTTTCGTAGATACTGATGATTGTTATCTGTACTTCTTCGACTTACAGGATAGCGGTGTGGAGTTCGACGTGTTGTTCGGCCCTGCCTACAAGGGAATCACGCTGGCAGCAGCTGTGGCTATTGCGTATGCTGACATGTACGGCGTGGACATTCCCTTCGCGTACAACCGAAAGGAAGCCAAGGATCACGGAGAGGGTGGCGTGCTCGTTGGCGCTGACATGACTGGCAAGAAGGTGCTGATCATCGACGACGTTATCACCGCTGGAACTGCTATTCGTGAAGCCTTCGCCATTTTGGAGAAGACGAACGCGCAGGTTTCTGGCGTCTGCATCTCGCTGGACCGTCAGGAGAAGGTTTCAATTGAAGACACTCGCTCTGCCATTGACCAGGTGAAGGCCAGCTTCGGGATCCCTGTGGTGAGCATCGCAACGCTCGACAACTTGGTCGGTTACCTCGAGACCGTCAGCACGGAAACGGACGCTAACGCCGCGTACCTCCCGATCATCCGCGCTTACCGCGCCGACTACGGCGTGTCCAAGCAGTAAAATGCGAAGTAAACAAGCAACATGCAAGTCGAGAGACATTCAAAAGTTGCCTTGGGGTAAGTTGCCTTTTGTGTAGCCATGTTTGAAATGTAACGCGAATGTAAACCAAATCATCTATTTCAACCAATCCGGAATCTTTATTCGACTATAATTCATCCAATCACATCTCTTTAATCGCCCAAACCAATCGAGCGGCTATCATTGCCAAGAGCTCCAAGACACCAGCATGTTCCAGCGCCGAGTGATCGCGAGCGCCAACGCCGTAGAGCGCGTGGCCAGCAACCGCCAGATCCGCCGCAAGACGCGCCACCCGGCGAATCTGCGCGCTCTGCAGCGCAAGCCGCAGGAGGAAGTGGTTGTTCCTCCTCTTAAGTACGAACCCACTTACAAGCCGGAGAAGGTGAGCTTCAATGGCTGGTCGCCCGCCCCGGAAGCGCCACTGCCTGGTCTTCCGTTCCACGTGAAGCGCACGGCTGTGGGTCTGCAGCTACCAGTGTACAGGGACATTAGGAACGGTCGCACGCGTGTGCTGACCATCCTACGCCGCTACAAGGGCGACGAACAGGAACTGCGCGATGAGATGTCCAAGGTGTGCCAAGGCAAGGAGGTTATCGTGCGTCCCGGCCGTCTGGAGGTCGTGGGTGACCATGCCAGTGACGTCCGTAAGTGGCTCGTGGGTCTGGGTTTCTAAAGAGAGAGAAGAGAAAACTAGAATGTGTCATTGACGCAGAAACCTGTTTTGTTGGTAAGATAACGAGAACAAAGGGGTTATTGATTTGATGACAGAAAGCTCCAGGGTTCGCTTTTTGCTGGTTACAGGGAGTGCATGCCATACACGTCGGCCACGACGTTATTGAGGATGTCAGATACGCTGACGTCGGAACATGCCACAAGGATCAGGTCCTTTTCGATCGGCAGGAAGTACGGGAACGTTGCGCGGTTCATTGAAATGTTGCACAGTGTGGCCACAACAATACGAGCAGCTTCCGGCTGAAACAGAACAAAAAGGTTAAGGCTTGCAAAGTGATGAACTAGCACAAATGAAGCACTTACCCTTCCGACACACGAGAGGAGCGAACCTGACAATCGCCGCATGCACGTTGGATGTTGTGCCATTCGAAGCTTCGTAGCGTCATCATAGTCGGACAGACGGAAGAGCACTTCCAGAGCAGCGTCACGCATTTCATGGTCAAGTTGGTTGGCCTCGTCGCCAAACGCCACTGAATGAGCAGCATGAGCCCCACCGACATGAGGTGAAGACGTCGTGTGACGAACACCCTCTGGACTGACGTATACGACTCCCATGCCGACACCTGACGGGAGCCCGTCATTTTCCCAAGGTGCAGGCCATCTACTGTTGTCGTCTCCGTCGGTCCCATCGTCTTCATCAGAGTCTGATTCTGCGTCCATGTCATAGTTTGCTTCTGTTGGGAATTCGTGTGATTGTTGCTTTCTCTTGTGCTTCGGTCCACGAGGTAGGAACTCCTGTCGTGAACAGCCTAGTAGTGCTACCACGCGGTCAAGCAACGCTGGATCTTGAAGAGCTTGGCTTGAAGACAAATACTTCTTGATACCTACGTCCCGACACACATTAGTGAGTAGTTCACAGGCACGGAGAACGACAGAACGACGTTGTTGCTTGAGCTCTCGGTCAACCAAAATCCGGCGCAACTCACGCAGCAGACATTCCAGTGGGAGTACGCGCTCCTTCTTCCACATCTGGGAGCTTAACTGGTACTGCGGATGCCAAACCTCAAGAGCTGCAGGCGGGTGGAGAGCGAGGAAGTCAATACGTTTCGAGATGGCGCACAGTGTATCCAGTACATGATCTCCAATGTCCACTGCGGCTCGCGACCTTCCTCCACGACAATTCCGATCGTCGCTACTGTTCACATACCGTAGAGCCATAATAAAGAACACACACAAGTCATCGTGCGCCGCGATCGGTTTTTCATTGGCACCGATAATGGCCAAGTTGCGTAGGATATTCAGCACCAAAAGAGCTCTCGAGTCCAGCAATTCGCGCTCTCCGTCATCCACCGTCAAATTCAGCAATCGTCTTCGTACTGTTTGTTGCTTTTCCACTTCCTTCTCACCCGGCAGCAATTTGCACGCCACCAATTGTCGATACAGCGCATCCAGTAGTCCTGGTACATTATCCACCACCAGTTCATTCTCATTCGCCGTAGCGTTGGCGTTTGCCGTTGCAGAATCCTGGTGATGACTTGCAGAATGCCCTGCCTCATCTCCATACGACAACACCGTTAGCAGGTTCAATGCAGATAAAACTTGCTCTGGGATGTCTGCATCCAACGCCAGCACGATATTATGCAGCGTCCCGAGATGAGTCTGCAATTGACGTTGAGCTTTGAACCTCTTGTTCGCTTTGGGCAATGGAGTTCCGCCCATACCTCCTTGTGCATCATGAAGATCTTGCATCGTAGCCACCGGTGCTTCGTCATCTCCTACTTCTTCCTGAACTCGACGTTTACTGGGTAACACACTCATCTTCGTCTCGGAAGGTGGGAGATCTCTTCCAAAGAGCTGTTTCTCCTCAAAAGCACGCAAGTAGCGGTCATAATGAGCTGCCAATTGGTAAGGCATCAGTCCTTTGATGTTCAGTCCATTAGATCCTAGAATATCCGCCCATTGTTGACGCTGAGAGACGATAGTAAAACCTCCACGAGCCACCACCTCCTCGTACAGTTTGAGCCAGTCGATAGCAGCGCCCCCAGGGGCTTTCGGTAGCGATTGAAGCAGCGAACCTTCACTCCGGCTTTCCGCAAACTTAATCCAGTCACGAAGTGTGTTCTCCCGTGCTGCGTCGCCTCTGCAACTGAGCTGAAGCGCCAACAGCGCCTCCTTCCCTGCTGTAGCTGCCATGATGTCAAAAAACAATAAATTGTTAGAAAAAACAATCACACAATAAATTGTTCTAGTGTTTTTAAAACATTTATTGTTTTTAGGACAAGCAACATCGTAGCTAAACGAGTTTGAACAGTACGCTCTAGGTAAATTACGCCGATAAAATACCATCAGCGCGAATTTTAGACATTAAGATTTTCCCCCTTTCACCCGTCCCGAAAAGCCTCAGAGCCGCTCATTTGAAAATTTTCCACAGTGTCAAGTCGATTTCTGCGAGCCAAATCCATATGAGCGGCAGCGAGCCCGAAATACAGGTACCTGAAGGGAACTGGGAGTCTTCACCAGTCGATGTCGAGCGCATGAAATCTGGGAGGCGTTTACTGCGCACATTGAGAAGTATTACAAGCAAACGCATAAGATTTTCAGGCAACGGACTTCGATGTCGGTTGCCAAGCGTAACCGTGAGGTCACGGCCTGTGCAGCGCGTTTGGTGGCGAACGGTGATGAGGCACAAGCCGAGCAGCTGATTCCCGAAGATTTCGTGAGCTTTTTTACCAAGTTGGTGTGTACGCCTAGGTGGTCCCGTAGAAGCCGCAGCAAGGGGATACGAAAGGCTTATTTCGGCAGGGATACGGGCTGTAAAGCCAATATTAAGGCTGGTGTCTCCTAATGCGTGTAACAGACTCTTGTGCTACACACAATCACCAAGTCTAAAAGTCTGCGCTGTATTGGCATCGTCGACGTAAACAGCAGCTCGATTGCCACGCGTCTTGCAAAAGTTCCACATCGCTGTCTCGAGGCTCTTCTCCACACTAATGCTCCACGTCGGTGCTCACCCATCCTAGCCACCATATTGTGCACGTCACTAAGGACAACCTTTTTACCTCGACGTCGATTTTCCGAAGTCACTTGTGATCGGAGCACACCTGTTCCTCGACGCAATGAAAGATTGGCACCTGCACTGGTGAAGGTCCAGAACATTGCTAACGTTAGAAATGGTTTGTTGCTGTTCAAGCCGTTTGAATACGCGTTTGATCATTTCATGACCAGCTTCATTCGTGACACCGACGGCACCTACCATTTAAAGCTTTGGGACGATGGCATACGAAACACCCGACTCATCGATCTCACCAAGATGACAAAGAAACCCGAAAAGAAAAAAAGTGCTCAGTCAACCAGGTCTCACTTCGGCGGTAGCATCCATACCGCTTGCACAGATTCTCCTTGAAGTTCTTATCTTCTCGGGGTGTCTTTCATCTACTGTGAGTGAACGCAATGGCCACCGTCGTTTGAAAAAGACTCAAGAAGTTGACTCTATCAGATGGGGTCCCAACAAGCACATGAATCTGGCGATGTGCTGGAGTATCCATTCCACACAGAGCATTCGATAGAAAGCCATTTGCGAGTAACTCTCGGTTTACCTTCGTTAGATCCAAAATAAGAGCGGTACACTCCCCATCCCTCAGCTTCGTAACATCTTTGGATTCAGAGCTGAGCCACTGGTTGTCCTTTGTCGTCGCCAGGAAAACCCGTAACGTGTCGGCACGCTCATGCATTGCGCGAGCGAGAAAATGTTTTGTACATTCGAGTTACACGCCCGATATACATTCAAGTGACACCGATAATAGCACGACAGTGAATAGAAGCCAGTTATTTCCCGCCATATAAAATCTCTACAAACGCTGAAATTTATAAAATCTATTCACTTTAAATGACCATGTACAGGTCTCGTGTTACCCCTAACTCTCACTTAAGTACGGTGACGCTAACATTGATCGAATAAAAATTAATTAAATTTTGAATCAGATGGAAAGCTGAAGTTGAAGAGCTCCATTGTGGCTTTTCCTGACCATCCGGAGCTCGTCCCAGTTGCTGTCGCAGTGCTCTCTCGCTCGTTAAGAACGTCATCGATTAACTGAATTTTAACGGTATGAACGAGTACGGCGACGTGGCTGCCCTGTTCTCGAAGCATTCGGCACGGATCATTCAACAGCACCGCAGCAGCATTGGCAACGATTCGGAAGTTCCCGATCTTGACGACATGAACGACGTTCACAGTGTACACAGCGCACCAACGAGTTCTTCTCGTCAAACGGAAGCTTTAACCCAACGTTCACGCTCTGTGACAGCTTCGTTGAGTCTGGAAGAGGTCCATCAGCAACTGGAAGAGCTTGAGAACACCCCAGCACCGACCAAAGAAGAGATCGAGGAGATGTTGGCACAGTACTCGAGCGGTTCGGAGAGTAGTGGGTCGGAAGAGAGTGATGACTCATTAGACGATGAACCGGAGACGGTCATTATGAAAGTTTTGATCGTAGGTAACGCTCGCTGTGGGAAGACGAGCACCATTCGCCGGTTCACTCGAAATGACTTTAGTGACGAGTACGTGAGCACCATTGGGGCGGATTTCGTGGAGAAACTCATCGAATATGACGAGCAGCTGACTATCAGCTTGCAGCTCTGGGATATCGCTGGCCAGGATCGCTTCGCTAAGTTCACACGTGGCTATTTCCGAGAAGCCAAAGGAGCGGTGATTGTGTGTGACATCACCCGGGCGAATACGATCGATGCGGTCGTGAACTGGAAGAACGAGATCGACACGTGCTGCAAGGACTTGAACGAAGGTGAGGAGATCCCGGTGGTGATGGTTGCTAACAAGAGCGACCTGCTACTGGACCCCATGGGGGCGCTGGATCTCGGCGTGAACATGCAGAAATGCGTCGACAAGAACAACATCGTAGAGTGGTTCCGTGCGTCAGCTAAGAGTGGCGAGCGTGTTGAGGAGGCATTTCAGTGCCTGATAGACCGCATGGTGGAAGACCATCGCGCAGAAAAGAAAGAACAGAGCAAGGAAAATGGAGTCGAGAAGGAAGAACAATCTGCTGCACCGGAAATCATTCGACTCTCGCAGACGCCTCCCCAATATCGAGCCGTCAAGCAACAAGGTTTCGGCTGTGACTGCAATTAGACAAGGAAACTTAGGCACGACGTCTACAACCCCCAAGGAAGGTTTTGTATCGCAAGTCACAGCACTGCAATTCATTTTGAAATTATCCGCAAAGCAAAACTCTTATTGCTGCTTCTTTTCATCAAGATTTTACTGACGGGGACGCTTACGACGCTCAGCAGCCAATGTAGCCGTACTGTGCAGGATCTCCTTGCCTTCGGATGGACGTTCAATGAAATACGGGTCCAGGTCTACTGCAAAGCGGCGGATCTTCTGGGAAGCTTCATCGATCTTCTCGTCCGTCGTAAGTGCAAAGATCTCGACGAGAAGCGCTTCGACGCGAAGGTTCTCCAGATCCACAAGACGGTATTCATCTTTCTCGTCCTCATTCGTCAACTAAAGAATGTAAATATCATCCATCAGTAAGGTGTCGAAAATCACAAAATTAACTGCTAGCTTACCGCTTTCATGCGCGTGGCTTCAATGGTGATGCCATTCGGGAATTGCCATCGCGTACCAAGACGCATGTACCTGTAGCTGTGGCTGTAGGCAATAAACAAAGCATTGTCAGAATCAAGATAAACAAAATAGTGATCCTACAGCGTTCATTACCGGAATCCCAGCGTGCCGAGAAACGCGCGCACATTCTGTCCGACAGATACAGCGATTTGACTGCGGAATGGTACACCCAGTGGAGCGCTACCCACGTGTTCCGACATTTTCTTACGTTCCCATCGTCCAATGTATCGCAGCTCCCTGACAAAAGGTTCATACCTGTAAGGATCCTTCTCAAAACTTTATCCTGCACGTTTCCTTACCACTTCTGTCCTCCATCCGACGGCATCTCCACAGCTTCCCCCTGGAAAGTTGCAGATCCGGAAAACACGTGACGCGCACGCACTTCGTAGTGCGGGACGCCCTGGATGTACTGAGGACATTTGTCGTCGAAGTTGTACACGTACTCCTTGTACGCGATGTCCTCCTGCAGTATATTAAACCGTTTAAGTTCTTAGATAGTTAAACACGAATATAAAAAAATAAATAGCAGATAAATCCACATAAATTACCTTGACGACACTCTCATCGCACAATCCACTGAGGCGTTCGACGAATGAGGGGAAGTGTTTGAAGTTCTAACGTCAATATCATCGGAGCAAAGGGTGCAATATCCACAAAAACCCGTCATTTTAATCTCCAGTATCTTCTTATGCACTTCCTGCAGTCATAAAGCCACTAAACGCACCACTTCGCCCTGGAGAACGCACTCGAAGCACTTGCCCGCTCGAGCCATTGTTGTCACAATTGTGGAGCGACAATCGTTCCTGTCATTGGTTTAAACTATTTCTCTCCCAATAATAAAAATGATTCGCTGAAAATATAATAAAATCTTCTGATTGGTAGAAAAGCAGCGGCTGTGAGCCACATGAGCTCATAAACGCAGAGGCAAAATGGTGTGGAATCGCGTCAAGTTCCCCAACATGGCGGTGACCTTCATGGGCAAGAACGCGCGTACGCGACTGCGCGACAACCAGTTCGTCTTCCGCGTGGAGCCGCACTACACCAAGCACGAGATTAAGGAGTATCTGACCAAGGTCTATGACCTTCCGGTGGCCAAGGTCAACACCATGAACTACGAAGGTGCGTGCAATGGTCATAGGACAATGTTTTAGTAGGAATATCGCATTAATTACATTTGCAATTGTTACAGGCAAGTTTAAACGTGCATTCCGTGGTCGCTACGTGTACAAGGAGAAGGACTGGAAGAAAGCTATTGTGACACTCAAGGAGTAACTTAGGCTGACAGCAGTGTAGTTAATGGTGGAGCAGAGCTGACGATTCTACAGTGGCGGCACGTGAACTGCTGACATGATAATGGAGAAACAGAGTTTTAACCACTACAGCAACATCTTTTTTTTCCCTCTCTGTATCGATTAGTACCTGAATGACAAGCAAGTTCCTTCTTGACAGACGCAATGAACACACACACACGCGCAGTTTACTCCACTGCTCCGATGTTAATGCCTGGCGTACTAGTAGTACTGGGATTCTCTTAAGAAATTACGCTCCTTGATGCGAAACCTATAGGACATCAAGGGCGGAAAGTGGCGTGCTCGTACCCTCCTCCAGCGGATGTTCGACAACGACCGTCTTCCACCTCTTCAACTGCGAGCTGCCGGCTCCTCGCGTGCTTCTTAATCCTGCTGGCTAACGTCCTCGAAGTTGTCCACAAGGTCCGGGACCTCATCGTCGTCGTCGTCAGCGGCAGCAGCCGAGGCAGCCTTAGCGGCCTTCTGGGCAGCCGTGTACGACTCAGCGATCTGCTTGAGGTTGGCAAGGTTGTCCGGGCCCAGCTGGTTGATAATGCCCGGCAGCAGCTCCTGCAGCGACTTGGTCTGGTTGAAGCCCGACACGGCGTACGTATTGGAGGCGATGGAGGCCTGCACCTTGGGGGCCTGGAAGTGGATAACCTGGCCGTCAGCCTTGAAGAGGTTCACCTCCTCCACACCGGGGATGGGGGTCACACCCAGCTTCTTCAGGGTAGCACCGAGCTTCTTGTCGTCAGCCGTGGCCGTCTTGTGGGCGGCTTTGCGCTTTCGGCGCACCGTACCCTTGCCGCCCGTACGGACGTCACCGAACTTGGCCGCGAGGCGTTCACGCGCGAGAGTAATAGCGTCAGCCATCTTTCTGTATATATTAATATAAGGGAAATCAGTTAACGAAGCTTTTTTAGAGGGTTTCTATCTCTCCCCCTTCTATCAAGGACCCCTGTATCCTAAGCGACGAAGGAAGACCACGCACCTTTGCAGTAAAACTGGAGTAACAGGCAAAAAATGATGCTGTTCCAGTGCCGACCGCGTTTCGAAGGCTGTTGGCACGAGTTGGCTAATTCGTACGTTAAAACAGGGTGATAGGGCTGCGAGTCTTAGTATTTGTATGTCGCATGCGGTTTACACTTGACCCGTTTTTAAGGGTGCATCTCAGACGTTCTCCACCAATGGATGGATATAAGACACACTACTGGTGGAAATACAACTTTGTTTCTACCAGTAAAATAACAACAAAAATAATACTGTCAGAACAGATAAGGATGTAGTTATACCTGCAGGAATTAATACTCAATAAACCATGAATCAAGATGACTTTAGGCAGTTGGTAGCGAGTCGTGACGCCCGCGACCAGAGCCAACGCGGCTATGGAGGCAAACGGAACTTATCTGAAGCAGATCTAGCTGAAATTAAGAAGCTGTCCGTGAAGAAAGCCAAGAAAAAGAGCAAGAAACCGAAGAATGCAACGCCCGCAGATAATTCCGACCTGCAGGCACCCAAGACGTCGAGTTTGTATCGAGATCGAGCAGCCGAGCGACGCAGAGGCGGCACTGGAGACATGATTGATGCTGAGGAGTATAAGCATCTCAATACGGAGCAAAGCAAGTTTCTAGGTGGAGATATGGAACACACACATCTGGTTAAGGGGCTGGACTATGCGTTGTTGGCTCAGTTGAAGCGTGAAAAGGAGTCACTATTGGCTCAAAAGCAGAAGCAGATATGTACTGGTGAAGCAGTGAAGCCGGCCGATAACAAACTCACGTTCAAAACGAGAATGGGGAGACTGGTGTACTTCCACGCTTGTCAGAGCACAGCCGAAGCTTCAGTCAAATCGGAGCTCTTTCTGCCCGGGAGAATGGACTACACGTTCAACTTGTCGGCGACGGAGATCGAAAGTATTCCTGTGAGTGTTCAGAGGAGCAAAGAGGACTGTCCGGAACCTGATGAAGTGGTTAGTGGTATTCTGGAAGAGTCACTCATTGACCGAGTGGCTGAAATCATGAGCTGCAAGAAGAAGATGCGGAAGAGGAGGAAAACAGAACACCAAAGAGGAGAAGTTAGGCGAGATGCTGAAGTACCAAAACCAATTGCTAACGTTGAAATTACGGATGAAGATGAAGATATCTTCCCAGACGTGGGTGAGTACGTTCCGATTGATCAACGCATGGATGATGCGTCTGCTGATGCAGCGAAGAAAGAAGCGATTAAGAGCGCCGGATACTTCTCCAACCTCAGCGCCTCTATCACTGAAAAGGAAGAAATCGCTCGGAAGAAAGAGGAAGATGCGGAATGGGCGTGGAAGGAGACATTGCGGAAGGCAGTGGAGACGCAAAAGAAGGCCAAGCGGGAGAAGGAACGAAAGGAGAAGGAGGCCAAGATGACCGGTCAAACAGACGACTACGCTGAATACCAAGGTATGGATTCTCTAGGAGGAGATAGTGACGACGATGATGAAGAGACAGCAAGACGTCGTAAAGCAGCAGGACTCGACCGCAAGGACGTTGATGTGGAAGAAAAAACTCGTCGGAAGAAGCAGAAACAAAGCAGCAAATTAGCGAACGATCTGGAGAAGATTAACAAGGTAAGACAGCATGAGGGGGGTATGATTCATGTACTTTGAACGACTAACGCATTTGTGCTTATTTCAGATCATGGAAGACAAAGAGAAAAAATAACAGTCTTTTGGTGGGTTAGATTTTTAGGATAACGAACGAGGCATGGTGAAGGACTCCGCCAAGCATCTTGGTAAACTCGTCATCGAACCCTCCTCCCATTTTCCCACCTTCTAGCAGAAGCCGCTGCAGCCACCTCCAACTCAGCAGCGCTATCCCAATTCTTGTTCGAAGATGTCCAATTATTCACGTCGTCATCCCTAAAATCGCAACTATCATCGAATGGGCCCTTCTTGTACTTGGATTTCTTCCATTGCCTGAACTTCTTTTTCATAGGAAGAAGAAAAAATGGTGTCATTGGCAGTGGAGATTTTGGATCCCCACCATCGCCAGAGCCAATTGGTGGCGAGAAAGCCAGCCATTTAGAGGCGGAAGATACTTTCGACATCTCTGGATACACACCAACAGTGCGCGGATCCAAGAAGTTTGAAAGTGCTGAAGTCACTATGACTTCAAATGCTGAGGATTCTGCTAAAGGTGGAGTTTCTGCGTCATTTTTCCAAGGCAGTGATAAAGACGAATTGAATTCAACGCCGCTGTCTTCATTGCTCGGATCAACAAAGGTGGAGCTCGTGGAAGTAAGTTAGAAGAACAACCGGAGCCGATCCTTTTGGCTTTGGTCCAACGATTACAACCTCCAGCTCAACTTTTGACTCGCTGTTCGGTGGATCCAGTAGTAGGAGAAGCGGTTTTGACGATCCGTTTGCCAAATCAACACGAGAACCACAAGAGGAGTCAAACTTGAGGCAGCCAGAGCCTGTTGTAGAGACGAAACCGGATCCGGTGCGAGATGAAACACCTTCTGCTCCAGTAACCCAACGTTTATCAGCGAAAGACGATCTTCTCGCAGATTTGTTCCCATCAGAACCTCGTAGTTCACGAAGTGACCGACGTCAACAAGAGTCCACAGCCAAAAGTGAAGAGGTGGATTATTTCGAGAAGATAGCACGAGCAGATCTACCTCCAGAATCAACACAATCCCCTCCAGTTGTCGATGTCGCGAAGCAACAAAATGACCTTCTGGCTGAATTATTCGCCACTCCATCAAGATATAACCCTACAGAGAAAGAAGGGGAACCGAAGCCAAAGGCGGAAATTATGAAGGAGACAACTGTAACACCTCCAAGGCAGAAATCCCCACCACCACAACCTGTAGAATCTGTTCTGCCTTCTGGAAACACCAATGACGACCTTGCCAGCGCTCGAGACAGTTTACTCATGGATTTACTCGGCGATCTATCGCCTCCGAAGCCAAGAGAGCCACTTTTATCACGACGCCGAAGCCGTAACAACAGCAACAACAGTTCACCTGAGAAGGAAATCGTGAGAGGTATCAACGACGTCAAATGAACGGTCTGCCACCCCACCATCACCAGAAGCCAGTAAAGAAGAGCTGTTGGGAGTGGATGTGGAGCCTTCGGGAAGAATTGACGCGCCCGAATCGAGCTCAACAGTATCCAGAATTGATCTTAGCACGGAAACCAGCTGAGTACGGTGAAGTTAACCAATTGGTACGACATTGCGAGAAGCATGAGCTGAGATGTAGCAAACCAAAACTACACCTTTGGAAGTGAAGAAGACCCATTCTGAACTCCCACCAGCATTACGGAAACAGGTTGAAGCGAATTGGCAACGTCGAAACTAGCAAATTGCCCACCGTCGATATCGTATGGACTGACGTTTGACCCTGGAGACTGTGATGCTATCAGCGCATATCCACTCAGTTGGTTTAAGACGTCAACTCCGTGCAAATTGTTGCTGTGATGGTGTAGCGTCAGCTCGAGGGTTTTAATCTTCGGAGCCCTGAATTTACACTTCGCTAACTGGATAAACCTCACCCAACGCACTTGACTTGGTAGCAGTTAACGCAGCCTCCCAACGCAGTTTCCCCATTGACGTACTTCAAAGTCTTCAACAAACGTGTTATCGAGGATCAACATCCATCAACGCGCTTGACTTGATGCCGGTCGACGCAGCTCCCAACGCACTCTCCCTGAAACCCGAACGATTTCTCCCTTAGGCTCGGCCGCAAGCTTTGCTCACAGTGCAATTTGCTTCCGAGAGAGCAAGTTAACACAACAAAACAAGCAGATCAAGCACCATGAAGTTCGCAGCTATTGCTGTCGCGACGGCCCTCGCTACTTCGAGTGTCGTTGCAATTGATTCCCCCGCTCTGAGAGCTCTGGCTGAGGATACAGCAGCGAATGGAGGCCTCGAGGCCAACGCGGAAGCTCCGAACGACGGCGACAAGGAGATGTGGGGCTGGGGAGGACGCCCAGGTTGGGGATGGGGACGCCCTGGATGGGGCTGGGGACGTCCTGGATGGGGCTGGGGCCACCACCACCACGGTTGGGGATGGGGACGCCCTGGATGGGGCTGGTAAGTCTGCAATTCGTGGAGGCTGAAATCCAAGCAAAGAACCACTTCCAGCAGCTCGCCGGAATGAGCGAGCGGTGTAGCGTTTTGCCTTTGTTTTACTTGAAGTCGAATCCGAACCACTTTTGGGTGTCACTTGAGTTCTCATTGCCATTCTCATGAATTTCGTTTAACTTGCACTACATGTATGACTTCTTCTACTGTAAGGTTACAGATACTGTACATGCACTCGCAAGACTGCGCGCCGCAGTTGATTGTGTCATATATCTTGACTTCAATCAATGGCATTGCGGGTATATATACGCTGTCATACTGTATTCACCGCCAATCGAAGATCAACCTCAGAGCGTTTACCAGGTAGGAAGAGCTTGTAGACTTTAACACTGTCTGGAGTCAAGAAAGATACTTTAGCGCGGCTTGTGATTGGCTAAGAAAAATGCACTTTAGGAGATCTCACATACAGTACCAATTCGACTTGGCGGTTCAACGAGCCGGTCCGGACCGGTTCGTCTCCTCGTGCCTGGCCAGTCATTTCACTTTGGCTCCCTTTGTTACCCTAATCTCTCTTAACATTTGTATGGTCGTCACCAAGTATCTTGCGCTTTGTATGGCTCTGACAGCTTGGAGCACCTCCGCCACTTGCTATCGCCTGCCATTTATTCTTTGGGACAAATCGGAAGAAAGAATATGGTGTCCTTGAAGCTTCAAAAGCGGTGCGTGTCCTCTATTACAGCAGATATACAGGTTCACAGGTTTCTCAGGCTACCAGATATGCTGACGTTCGTCTATTTTTCCCTTTAAAACTCGCAGTCTGGCCGCGTCCGTGCTCAAGTGCGGCAAGCGCAAAATCTGGCTCGACCCTAACGAGTCGAACGAGATTGCTCTGGCCAACTCGCGTCAGAACATCCGCAAGCTCGTGAAGGATGGCTTTGTCATCAAGAAGCCGCAGGTGATCCACTCGCGCGCTCGCTTCACCAAGCGTAACGAGGCCAAGCGCAAGGGCCGCCACACGGGCATCGGTAAGCGTCGCGGTACGGCCAACGCGCGTCTGCCCTTCAAGGTGATCTGGATGCGTCGTATCCGTGTGCTCCGTCGTCTCCTCCGCAAGTACCGTGAGGCCAAGAAGATCGACAAGCACATCTACCACGAGCTGTACATGCGTAGCAAGGGTAACCAGTTCAAGAACAAGCGTGTGCTCATGGAGACCATCCACAAGATGAAGGCCGAGCGTCACCGTGAAAAGACCCTCAAGGAGCAGTCGGAGGCCCGCAAGGAGAAGGCCAAGTCGGCCCGCGAACGCAAGGCCAAGAAGGTCGCTGCCCCCGTCGCCAAGAAGGAGTAAGCGTCAGCTTTCTTTCGTATTTCTTGACGTCGATCGAGACAGTAACTACTCCCATCCAGGTTACATGAAGGAATAAAATTCTTCCCGAAGATGTCCGCATCTTTTGTCCCACCAATTTGCTTGTCTTGTTCGTTTTAATACAGTTCGTCCGAAGCTCTGTACATGCAGTTGTACGTACTACGTACAGTAGTAGTTGTGGATGGTAAGTCAAATAACCTATCTTGTAGAATATCCTTTCAACTAGCATAAATAAACGGCTCAGTTCCATTTGGCGACTAAACTTGCGACGATGGACTCGTCCGTGGCCGGCACTTCCGTCTCTAAGGCCAAGCTACACGAGGTACAGCGTCTGCTATACGTGTAGATACTGTATGAATATCTGTATAATACCCCGCTACTATTTGCTAGACGTTTGATGTGCTGCCGAACCTTATCGACGTGCTAAAGGACGTTTTGTCGGCCAATTCCACCCAAGAAACCATGCGGATCGGAGACGTCTCGGCCTCAGTAAGTCTCATGCGGCTATTCCTACAACACATAATCTTTACCTGCTGATAGAATTAATAACACCGTATTCTGACTATTGTTTTCTGTTTGTAGGCGGTGTCGGTGAAGCAGAAGTACACGGATGCGCTGGAGCTACTGCGGTCGCTACCAGGCACTAACACTTCGCTGGAGGAGCAAGAAACTGCTATTGCAGAAGCGAAGGCGGAACTCAAGCGCATTTCGTACGTTGTAGTGTTACTGGGGTCGAGCAATTGTTCATTGACGAGATGTGCAATGTTTCGTAACGCAGAGATGTCGTGGAGCTGTACAGCAACACGCTGTATCGCGGAACTGACGAGCCACGTGCAGAGATCAACGACGCTTTCTCCCGCAAGAGTCTTTTGAAGTAGGCGGCATGATCAGTAATACTGTAGTATATTGGCAACGTCTTTGTTTTTCATTAAAGAAGATCTCTTCTGTATTTATCAAGCGCTCATTTACTCGAGCTTAGTAGAAACCGAAGAGACCAAGGAACTTCTTGGAGAACTCCACACCAAGGAAGCAGGCAGCGTTGGCCGGGAATGCACGAGCCATAGCAGGTCCCACACCGTTGAAAAGTGCTCCAGGACCCTCTTGCTTCATGAGTACCTGGAAACAGTGCACAATACCGCGGTACGTGCCCTCCGGTGCAGTCTGAATGCGGGACTTGATAACGTCGGGAGGGATTGCGATGACCCAGTTGATGATACCCGCAAAGCCTCCAGCAACGAACACACGGAAAGCATTCAGATCCGACGGATCCTTGCCCTTGGGCGTTAGCCCGCGCTTAATCGCCTCAAAACCGCCGAAGTATCCCACGGAGCTGTATTAACAACACGCGGTTAGACAATAATATCCACAAGCTGAAGCAGCAATCATCTTCAAAGCACTTACCCCGGCACATCACGCAGCAATGTAGCTTCCCAGCCCCGGAAGATGCTCGATAGACCACCCGTGCGGTACAGCTTCTTAGCACAGTCAATCATGCCGTCGTACAGCTTAGGCTCACCACGCTCCACAGCTTGTGCTTGGATTTGGAGTAAGCACTTGATGCGCTCGCCAGGAGCCATGACCACAGTGGCTGGAATAGCTGAGAAGCCACCAGCAAACATGATCTGCCCCATTGACAGAGGTTGTGTGGGCGACTGACCCGATGCCTTGATCTGAATGTAGTTTGCACAACATTGCAATGGATTAGAACCACTCGATACGTGTCTCAATGACGAAAATGCTGTCGAACACTGTACTCACCGCAATGAGCTTCCCCATGTCATAGCCCCAGAAGCAAGTGGCGAAGATCGGGGTGACACCCACAAGCGGTGCTGACATGCCGCGGTACAAGCCACGGATCTGCACAAAACAATTCAGTCAGAATGGCCTAACGCTAGCTTTTTCACCCGGAAGAGTTACGTACTCCGTCCTTTGCGACCATTTTGCGGGCGCAGTCGATCGCATTGGAGTACATGGGCGCCTCACCGGGCAGAGCCTTCGGCTGCGTCTGCATGTTGACCTTGATGAGATCCAGGGGGTGGCCAGTCGCAACGAGGCACATACCTACAAGGTCACAGTCCGCAGTCAGCATTCCACTTCAGAGATCGAATAGAAAAGCGACATATATGACGCCACACATGCAAAACGTACCACCGAATCCGCCGGTGATAAAGGACACTACGCCCGACGTCGCTGCAAGGAACAACACATAGTGATCTCATTAGTGGTCCCTCTGACGTAACGAAATACATTGCTGGGTGTACGTTTGTTGGTCGCTTCCTCGCTCATGGTTACTGGGCTAAGAAGAGAGAAGACTGTGGAGGTCAGAAGAGTGGGGCCCCTGGAGCAAATCGAGGAGTGGGGTAGACTGCACGTGCGGATGTGTGGGGGAACCTGCCGTTTACGTGCGCAAAGGCTGAGTAGAGGAATTAAATGCTTCAAGTTGCCGCTGACTTGGCTTCAGTATGGGCCGTCCGTTGAAATGCAAGATCGCGAGCGAATAAGATTTTAGAGGTATTCACTTGGTTTTTGTATGCAATTGTTAAATGATGCTGGCTCACAGGATATTGCGTCTTGATTGGCTATTGCGTTTCACAACTGTAACGACGACTACTGCCACCAAATGTGCACAGATGACACCGATGAGTCCCCAAACAGCAAAATGTAGGCGCGAATGGTGACGCAGGGCGAGTAGAATTGCAAGCGACAAAAGCTCCTTCCAATACGCAGTATTGACGAGTGCTATGCTGGCCATGGGAGTGAGCATAAGTCTTGACGGTCGCACATGACGCGCAAGTCCATTGCCATCAACGCCGCTAAAGGTCAGTTCTCGATTTGCTGCCAAGACCTCCCAGAATCAAGTCAACGGCGGACGTGGTACAACTGACCTACCGATGCAAGACTCCATGTCGAAGTTGAGGCTCTGTTGCCTGGAAAGCGCTGGTGATTGTATATCAACACCCTTCGGGTCAAGTGGATGCATTGCTCGCGACACAGATGAGGAATAGTTTGTGACGCTATTCAGGCAACTGGAGATCAGCGCTTGACCTGTTATTAATACCTGTTGGTGGTGGAACGAACGATCACGTTAAGTTCAACCTGCCTCATGCCGCGTACTGTTCGCTTGTGTGAACGCTCAGGTAACCACCGGCAGCAGCGTCTCAGTTGCTGCTGACCAGCCAGTGCAAAGCGGATTTCAAGCGCTGCCCCTGACCAGTGCCTGCAGCAGTACAAGCAACTGCACAGCAGCTGAATGTTGGGCTCGCAGCTTGACTGGTTCTTAAGCCCATGCGGTCATCGAAGCGGAACAGAGACGCCCGCAATCTTGCAGGGCCACCAACTCGTCCTCGCCAACAGACCGACGAGCGCGATTCGCTGAAATGTATCCCTTTTCTGGCGCACGCCCATTGGTCGAAAAGGATCCATTTCAATCAATCAGAAGGCCCGGGTCTTGACCCAGTACCGTTCCGAAAAACCTTGGTTGACTTGATTTTTGGGCACTGGGTTTTAAACTCGGATGCGGCCTGTTTTTGGGTGGGCGCCGTTTCGATCCCAGCTCTCACTTCTCTTCTGCCGATGGCTCGATCATTGCTGAATTTGCTGTCTAGGGCGCAAGTGCTTTCTGGTAGCCTTTCAGCCAAGAAAAAGAAGAAGAAGCGTCTTTGTGGAAGAGGCACCGCTTGAGCACAGCCATCGAAGCTATTGAATCGTAGTGAGTTCTCGCCCCACCTTCGCACAGAACCTCAGTGCATTAGTGTGGCGTTCCTTCTCTCGAGAAACCTTCTGCCCTGTTTTGTACCCCGTGTATCTCGCTGAGCAGCATCAGACTCGCCAAAACACATCGCCGCCTGGCCCACAGTATGGAAGTGAAGGTGGATACCATGCCGATCACCCAGAGTTCCAAGAAGCGCAAGAGCCTCTTCAGCGCCGCGTCGACTATCCCTCAACGTGTGCTGACGTGCGGACCGATGCGTCAACCCATGACTACGCCTCTAAGTACAGCCCCGGCGTCCGATGCCGCTGCAGACGGAGCCAATTTGTCTGCAGCGCTGACAGCGCTTAAAGTATCGCTCAAACGCGACTTGGAGAGCTTCGCGCCTCCAACACCTGCCGTGTCACCAGTGCACAGTCGTGGCCCGACCAAACGCGCTCGCTTTGACTTCGAATCTGTTGACGAAGACTCTGAAGTCGATGCTGAAGAACAACAGCGAGTGGAGACCGCTGCAGTATCACCGCCTAAAACGGTGAATGCGTTGCTGGCTGTCAGCAACCGCATCAAGTTCGAGCTGGAGAAGCGTCGTCGTCGCGATCGTGAGCGCGCACAGAAGCCCCGCAGAAGGAAACAACTAAGCTACTTCGCCATCGTAGGAGCTTTTCAGCGCGCGGCGCATGAGCGCGAAGTTGCGGTGCAACTCGAGTGCGTCGTAGAGGCGTCGACTGATTAACTACACATCGCCAAGAACCAGCAGCTGGGCTGGTTGTCCGACCGGGTTGAGATGTATGTCGCGCCTGCGTGCCAGCTTCCAAGGCCTCGAGCATTTTGAGCTATCTATTCGAGCCACATAAGTCTTGTGCAAATAACTATCGTACCAATACAGAGAAACATACTATACGCGTGCGTACCCTTCTTCTTGATCTGTCTGCTTTGCTGAGAGTGCCGTCGTCGCAGATAAATCCACCGTTCGCTTCAAGGTCACCAGCACCGCAAGGACATGTCGCGACATTGCCCAAACAATCGGCGACATGGCCCCAAGTCACCAGGTGGCCCATCTGGCCTCTAATTACACTCGCTCAGCGTGGCGTGTCGTCCACATGCAAGGCGATGGCGTGCTATCGAGTCTGTGCCTAGGTGAAACCGGCCGATCCCTTCCATGTATTAATCCGTGCATTTACGGAAAGGAAACGCTCTTCCGACATAAGAAGCAACAACATGCACTAAAGGAGGGAGAGTAGGAGAAGAAAGCAGCTACACTGTTACATGTAGTATTCCAGCTCCACGTTTTCTACTGACCGTTTCGTGCACACCATCTGCACATCATTTTGTGTGTTTTACATCAAAATATCATAATAGCGCTGTTCAAGTGCCGCTGACCAGCCATCCAAACTGCATCAACTAGCATGAGTGTCGTCGTCGCTGAAGCCGAGAAGCGCACCCAGACGTACCTGTCGAAGATCGAGAATGGCCAGACGCTGACAGCCACGTCGCTGGCGGTGCTCAGCAAGGAGCTGCCGGCTTTCAAGCAGATCACGGGCAAAGTGCGCGACGTGTACGTGTTTGAGGACCGCGTGCTGCTCGTGTCCACGGACCGCCAGTCGGCCTTCGACCGTGCACTGGCTTCTGTGCCATTCAAGAGCCGTGTGCTGACGCTCACTAGTGTCTGGTGGTTCAACCAGACCAAGCACATCGTGGCGAACCACTTGCTGGGCGTTCCGCATCCTTCTGCCATGCTCTGCAAGAAGTGCACGGTCTTCCCCGTCGAGTTCGTTGTACGTGGCTACATCACGGGATCTACGAGCACCAGCATGTGGACCAACTACAAGAACGGAAGTCGAGACTTCTGTGGCCACAAGCTCCAGGATGGCTACATTCAGCACCAGAAGCTGCCGCAGAACCTTGTAACGCCCACAACCAAGGATGACGAACACGATGAACTCATCTCCGGCATCGAGATCGTCCGTAGTGGACGTATGACCCAGGAGCAGTGGGATTACTGCGAGAAGAAGACGCTGGAGCTGTTTGCTTTCGGCCAGGAGCAGGCTGCCAAGCGCGGTCTCATTCTCGTCGACACCAAGTACGAGTTCGGATACGACGAAGCCACCGGTGAGATCCTGCTCATTGACGAGATCCACACACCTGACTCGAGCCGCTACTGGCTGGCTGACTCGTACGAGCAGCGCATGGCCGAGGGTAAGTCTCCTGAGAACATCGACAAGGAGTTCCTCCGTCTGTGGTTCAAGGAGCACTGCGACCCTTACAATGATGCTGTTCTGCCAGAGGCCCCCAAGGAGCTTGTGAGTGAACTTTCGCGTCGCTACATTCTCCTTTACGAGCTCATCACTGGCTCGGAGTTCGAGTTCCCTGCTGTCGACGTCAAACCTGAGGACGAGCTGGTCGAGGGCGTCCGCAAAGCTCTTCTATCCAAGTAGACGCCTACGTAGCAAGAACACGCCTGGATGTCTCTCTCAGTAGAGCAAATACATGTGAGACTGCGGCGGACCAAATGATACTAATGAACCTAAGTACGAATCGCGATTTAAGCACACTACTCGATAGAGCCGTGTCTTGTGCTTATTTTAAGCCCTAGTACGTCTCGAGATATTCAATAGCCGATCAGTAGTGTTCATCTAAAAAATATGTCTCCATTTTCAAGGCCTCAAAAACTCGACATGTTTAGGAGAGTTGTCGAGTCAATATTGCTCCGTTTTTAATGTTTTGTATATTGATGGAAAGAACGTGTGAACAGCAGGTGAATAAGAGTACTTTTAAACCATTTCCCAGTGATTTTCGGTTTCAAATTTTTGATGTCCGATTAGGTACGATTTTTGATTGGTCAACTTCAAACGCGATTATCTCGAAAACTCTAAAAGGTGCATTAGTATCATTTTGTTTGCCGTAGTCTCACATGTGTATACACAGCAATTTGTCTTGTTGTAGTATTACTTCTTAGCTGGCAGTGCAGGCCCTCGTGCTTCTCTCCTGCCTCCGGACGATGATGATCCTGCCAATTGACGGCTCGACAACTGCGGTCCGGCTGGAGCTGGAGTTACAGATGCAGTCGTAGTCACAGCAGGAGCTCCTTCAGGGCCAACTGGTAGTACGGATGATTTCGAGCGCTGCCCTATGCTCCTCACTGATGGTGGAGTCGAGCAGGACTCTGGTGGTGTGGTAAGCTTCTTCGTGCAGATCAAAGGAACACTATGCTCCTGGAAGAATTTCGCTGTCTCGCTTGTGGTGGGAGTCGTAGACCATCGAGCCTTGATATTACGAGCTTTCTGGGCTCGGTGGATAAACAGCAGCATGCTACCGGCAGCACGCATTCTCCTCAGTGGGCTGAGCTTCTGCATATCCCGATGTGCGAGTTTGACGACTCCGCTGATGGTAATAACTGCACCTAGCGAAAACATGCCGAGCGCGAGGGGCTCCATCTTGGCAAACTCTTTGAAGTACACGCCGCCACCAAAGATGGACACGGAGATGAAGAAGCACTGGAAAACTGGAACAACAAACACGGCATCGAACTTCTGCAGGCCATGAGCCAGCCAGTGGATCTGCATGAACACACAAATGAGCATACTGAGTGTGATTGCGTACGCGCCGAAGGTCACGAACTGATTGTCGCCTTCAATGGTTGTCTTCATGAGTTCGGCCATGGATTTCGCGAACAGCACAGACTGCGCACCGAATATCCCTGATAGCGCTGGGTAGCTCACTGGATGAAGTTTCCGAAAACGTTTGTACTCAGGAGAGGTCCGACCTTTGTGTTTGAGTGTGTGCTCCATCTTTCGCGTGAGGAGGAAGAGGGTGGCGCAGGAAATGCACATGAGCGTTGCATACACGGCGAAAAGCGGCTCCTGGTATAGCGCGACCAGCTCGTGCACTGTATAGCAGGCGCTCTCCTTCTCAGCGAAAGTGGCGACCACGATGATTCCAAGCAGAACTAAAGCGGTGCCAATAGCGTCCGACCTGGTGAACTTCTCCTTGAGAAACAGTGACGCGAAGACAACATTGGCTACCATTGTAGATCCACCAACAGGTGTAGCTAGAGACTGTGGGAGGAAACCCAAAGCCACAAAGTCTAGAACACTGCCACCGATTACAAGAAGAAACCCAATTACCCAAAGAGGCTGCCGGAAGTAGCCGCGTTTGTCAACAACACTGCGGCCCTTGGCTTCGCGCATGAAGGAGAATTTCTGCAGGTTCACGCCCATGTTGGTGCCGATGGAGCCGACGATACTCAGTATCACGCCAACATACCAGAGGTTGTTGGATTTCTCCGCGTGCTCTCCGCAGCCCATGACTCAGGAAGGTATCGATTGCTCAGATGGTGTGGAGTCCACGGTGGATAGCGCTTCTGCTTCGTTAATCTCTTGTTGTGGCTTACCCCCTGGAAGGCTACATTTAACTTCTAAAACTGGAACAGTATCATAAGTTCGCCAGCAATAGCTGTTGTAGCCAGTAGAATATCTTAATCTTTGTATGCCTCAACTTGAAGTGCATCTTGATGTCTGACAACGCCAATGATTTGAACCAGATCCGATGAAGCGACGCGAAACTTTGACACGGGAGAGCACTGCCGCAGCAATTATTCCCCATTGAAACGCTGCAGAAGAAGTTCTTCAAGAATATTTGCAGCCATCTTCGCTTGCTTGCATTGCAGACTGCAGTGTAGTGAAGCCCTTCGTGTCAGGATTCAAGTAGATCGACGCGGCATTGGACGTCATTGCGTGTCATGGACATGCTGCACTAACGTTCCAAAGATCTTCCTGCTTGGATTTCGCGCTTATCTATTCACTTGCACTTCATTTATTTCTCGAGGATTTTCCCTCACTTTTCATCACTACGAGCTACTTACTACCTTGCGAGCTATGGTCCACGCCCACAACACGCTACACTATGACATTCATCTCCCCACACTCTACTGCTCAGCACAGAATGGACTGGAGCGACATGGGTACGCTGGCACGGCGCGCGTTAAGACGCTGTGCGGACGGCCCAGGTGCACCGCTCTCGGTTGTCCAGTCTTGCTTCATGGGCATGTCGACAACGGGCGCTGCTGCCTCAATGGCAATCTCTTCGTCATCGGACATAGCAGCTCTAGATGCAGCAGCTTTCTTGCGGTTCTTAGCGCGGTTGCCGCGCTTGACCATCTCTTCCGTGGCTGGGGAGGCCAATCTCCCTGCTGAAATGCCCTTGGCCGCCGTGTTGGGGTCTTGCATGATGCACTCGAGCGTGTACTCGAAAGCTGCGATCTTTTTGGCAATGTACTCCTTGTTTGTGCCCTTTGCCACACTCAGCGACTCGCGCAACATATCGATGCTCTTCTGCAGACTGCGGATCTGTCGATGTGGCCAGCGTTGAATGCCATGCCGGCGACAGATTTTCTTGAGTAAAGTGGCACAAATGCCGAATTTGCGCGCAACGGCAGCAATTGGCATGTTGAAGCACTCCCTCAAGTCTTCCAGTTGCACTACCGGGCCATAGCGTTTGCTGCTGCCTCGCGGAGTCACAGGGATCGATCTGGAAGGGGATCGTGCTACCACTGCAGTGGGGGTTGCAGGGTGCAGCGGTAGTTTGTAAGCCATGGGACTCACAGAGCTGAAGGCGTCGAAGTTGAAGACGTCAGCGGGGCTGTCGGCACCAGAGGAGGGAACAGACGGCAGTGACACCTCCACAGACAACCCAGTCATCTTCCCCCGGTAGCTGCCGGTAGTTTCCTGCTGCTGCTGCTGCGGTTCGAGCTTGATCCGTGTCGGACTATCTCGCTTGAGTGACATAAGGATCTCACCCATGAGCACGTCATCGACACTGAGGGAGGGCGGCGCCATGGTGGCCTTTTCTACTGGAGCTTTTGGAGGTCGATTGATGCAAGACGCAGCAGATATCGTTATGACCGACAAGGCGTGTGGCCATTGTGGCGACAGGTGGGCGGGAATCGAGTGGCGCGCGGGGTCAGCTTCCATTTTCTAGCAGGTGACTGAGTTTCACTATGTGGGAGGGAACAGACGCTAAACTTCAAAAACCTGTGGGATTTGATACGGGATCCGCTCTGCTCTGCTCGGATCAGACCCATACAAATTGCAGGCTTTCTGACCTCTTATATTTGATCGCGAAAGGTTGAACGGCTGCACCCCATCACCTAGACATCCCTTCGTCGCGCTTGTAGCGACCTTCGAGCGACCGTCTTGCGACAGCGCGCCCCTTCGGACATGCAGCGATCTTTACGCAGCTGCACAGGGGAAGAACAAGACGCTTGACTGCGATGGCAACATTGCCATTGCTGCTGCTGGAGGTGTTTGTAGTGCTAGGACAAACTCCATTTTTATAAGGCATGCACTTCCGCTAGTCGCAGTGTCGGATGTCGGCGCCACGCGGCTTCCGGCGACCGAGTTGGTCTCCGTTTGTCTGAGACAAAGCCCGCCGCTGGATTGACGCCACATATCATACCGAGTTTGAGAGGGTACGAGGTTTTAGCCAACGAGAATACGTTTTAAAGCTTGCGTTTCAGCTGAATCTGGTCGCGTCAATAACTTCAACGCCGGGTGACACCTCTAGAGGACACCTCTAGAGGATACGGTATCTGTCTGCTCGTGGCGTGTCTGGCGTGCGTACTTTGGGGCAACGCTGCTGCTTGGAAATGCTCACTACCGTAGACGCGCTGGATGGCAAAGAGGCATTGCATTGTTGTCCGTTACGGTTGATCAAACAACTATTTCTAGCTAAACTTTGTCGTGAGCTCGCTGTAACCCGAGCTATAAGGATGCTGCATGCAGCGTTCACGTCACGAAGGTCTACTGTAGAAGTGTAGCTCCTTCGCACAGTTCTTGATCTTGGCGGTAGCACAGTCAAATAATCGCTTGGTTCTCGCGAAAATCTTCCCTTGCTTACCAGATCGGCGACCGTGAATGTCCTCGATCTTAGTTATCCGCTGTGCGTCTGCTGCTCGATGACACAAACTGTGATCTACTAACGTGAGCGATGTTCTCGCACAGATCCTCTCCATGAAGGATAGATAATATGCTGCATTCCTAGATGTAGGATCTTTTGTAGGTTAACCAATCTACAGTCCTTTGAAAAGAAAATATATATTGTGAAAATAATCCGACCAACTAGCGCTCGCCGATGGACGAACGGCGCCAGTTCGGTGCTAAGAGGCGCCACACGCCCCAGGAAGAGCGAGTCGGTGGCTCTAGCACAAGAGCCTACCACCAAACCAATACACTAGCGTTCAACAGCGTGGCGAATGATCGTGGCCGGCCGTACGTCATCGAAACCTCTTCGCGTTCGCAAATGTAGCCATCTCTCATTACCGTCCTCTCTTGCATGCAGCATACACCACAAAGCGTCATGGGCCGATGATAACCCCGAAAGCTTTAGCTTTGAAGATAAGGATGAGCACAAGAGCGAAAGATCTCAAGGTCCAGACAAATATACGTCAGGAGCTCGGATTAAAGCTAGCGGCCAGAGCATTAGCGCTCCAGGATCGTCCATCACCAGCTCTTCGTGTGCTTCTTCACACTTTGGCGTTCGTGATGGAGTGCTCAGCAAAGTAAAAGCTCTCATTTTCTTTAGTTCACCGACAGGTAGGAATTCTAACGTGTTGTTTTTCAGAGTTTTGTCCCTCCAAAGACACAGGGCGCCTTCCTCGAGGGTATTACGAACATGACGAGGCGCAATACAATACTGAACCGCGGCACAACAGCAACTAGGAAGACGATGGCGTACACGACGCCAGCTGGAGGTGGGTTAGAGGCTGCTAGTGCACCAACGGCGAGCAAGAGCATTGCCAAGCCACAAACAAGTACCAGCGGCTGGCTGGAGAGGAAACCTTTTCCGAAGCCACGGACCCCGTTGTTGATGTCGAGGGAGAAGAGGATGAAGCTGAACAACAATGAGCGGAAACCGCCAGCACCAGTGACCAGTCCCTACGCTTTACGAGATCGGAGCAAACCGAGCTTGTTTGGCCATGAACCGACCTCGACGCGACCGTTTTCGCTGCGGAAGCTGGGGACAAGATTAGGAAAGCGGAAGAACACCGAGGGATCAGCATCTAAACCAATTGCGCTGGACTCAGATACAGATTCCGAACCAGAAGTACAAGCTCACAGCACAGATAGCAAGGATATCGTGGAGGAAGTATTGAATGACACCAGGAGAAATGGCAGTTCAAAATCCCAGGAAGAGAAGCAGCCAGCCGAAGACTGGGAGGGGATCGCACTGACTTGTATGGCACGGATCAACAGCTGCGACGTGTTGATCGGGATTTTCCAGTGTAATGCTGACTTACTCTTCCAGGGCGATCGAATGTGCATGAGGAATATTCGGGGCAAATACGAGAAATGGCCCTTTAAGGACTCGTATATCTTCAGTTTCGACCAGCTGCAAGACATTTGGTATGTAGCGCACAAGTTTTGGTGCTTTTAGAGCTCTAACTCTTGTCTTTCTTGTATTTGCAGGCGGTACTACGTGTCAAAGGAGGATGACATCGTTGAAATTGATGTTGACGAGAAAGATGAGATAGAACGGTTACTGGACGAAGCACCGTACTTGGCATTTAAGCTGCCATTTCCCGAAGAAGCAGACCAAACGGCAGTGCAAACGTTCTACGACCCCACAGGTTCAGGTATGCGGTGGCTGCATTGTTTCAGGGAGAATATTTGCACAAGAACTGACTCAATTCCACGTTGTAAATGCATCTATATGTAGATGTTTCGAAAGGATATATGATCTTCCGTCCGACGGACGAGGCGACTGGAGGAGATCTCGTCGGAGTGGAAGAAGTCTTTCGCTCACATGCTGACATACACAAAATGTACGATGTCGCTACACGGGTAGGTAAAGGAAGGCGCAACGCACTAACTTATGGTGTTGTTGATAGAGATGGTAGGGAACAAGCAAAACGACACCTTGAAGCTTTGTCGAAGGATCCTTTCAGCTACGAGGCAAGTCGACGCTCTCGACGACGGCAAAGCAATGGGGCGGACACTGAGAGGTGTGTATTACTTTTCTGCTACCTGGTGGTTCTACGCTAATTATTTCACGAATGTGGTCTCAGCTCGTCTGAATCGGAAGATGACGCCGATGGCAACATTACGGTGTTAACGTATCCGTTGCCACCTTGCACTTCCGACATCGTCACAATTATCCGACGCGATGTGTCACGACTGAAGCCCAGGCGGTACCTGAACGATAACATCATCGACTATTACTTTAAGTATGTTGTTAGCTGCTGGCGCCCTGCGGAGGATGCAGTTGATATTGACGATGAATCTTGTTGTTGCCCTTTGTTCCAGGCGCATGATGCTGGATACTCTTGGAGACAACAAACTTGTTCAGGAAAAGGTGCTATTCTTGAACTCACATTTCTACTCCAGACTTCGGGCTGGAAAGGGACCTACTGCGCGCGAGCGTATGGACGCTGGATACAAGAATGTGTCGACGTGGCTCGCACGCTCCAATGTCTTCAATCGCTCGATCATATTTATTCCTATCAACAAGGAGTATGTCACCAGCTATTGGCGATAGCTGTTCCTGGTCTAACGCTTTCTTATGGTATGTGTCCCTTTCAGCTTGCACTGGAGCCTGGCCGTAATTTTGAATCCGGGCGTTGCTGGATCTGACGCAAATGACGAGGTACACTGCATCTGGAAATTCGACTGATGCGAAAACCACTGAAGTTTTTGCATTTCTAGGAGGCTGCCTCGTGTATTGCTGTGCTAGACCCACTCGGATCGTATCATCGCAAAGCTGCCATCATTCGTAACTTGAGAGCGTAAGTTTACATCGCTCCTCGATCGTTTCCTGGATTATCATACTCAGTTTTTGTTTACAATTTGAACAGATTTTTGCGGATGCAATGGGAAAACTCTAAAAAAAATGGCGAAGACGAGTACGCGGCGGACCGTGTGTTGACAATGAACGTGAAGGCTCCGCAGCAAGAAAACAGCTACGATTGCGGCGTTTACGTGCTGAAATTTGCAGAGGTGATCCTGAAGAACTCTTTGGAGCTTGGCTTGCTAAGTCAAAGCAACGGGGTGGTGAGCAAAGAAATCACAGACAAGAATCTCGAGGCGTTGATCACCCCTGACGCGTTCTCTGGCGAAGATATCACTGCAACTAGGAAACTGATTCGAGAATTCATCGAAAGCGATGCAAGTGAGTACCAGCTTCGCAAGAAGGAGGAGAAGGAAAAGAAAGCACAAGCATCCAAGAATCAGCAGCAAGAGTAATCGTTAAAGTAGTTAGTACTAGGTAATACGCAATTTTGGTTTGCTGTCCTAGAAGTTGCCTTTCGGTGCTCGACGCTGGTGTGATTAGCTGAAGTATCAACTTTATTTTGACCAATTATATAGAGGAAACGAATTGCGTTTCAAGGGAATACCATCCCGATGATCTCGCCACTTGTCAAACGAGCAACTTCAATTTCAGCGACGTTCTTCATAGCTCGAGCAAGGGGCAACTTGGCAATGGCGCATGAGTACAAAATGCGCATTCGACAGTATAGAAACCGAGAACTCAATAGCCTGTCCTGTATGCTGACTGGCGTCAAGTTACCCTTGCTGCCCTTGGAACTGAAGAGTCTTCACTGAAGGCTGGAGATGAGCAGCTTCAGCTCTGAGCTGATGGGCTGAGCACGGCAACACTTGCACACTTCTCCGTTGCTGTGTTGACTCGCATTTGACCTCAACAGTGTTGAGGGCAAAGGCCGGTTGAAGCTCGGAGTGCCCAATTGATTGTTGGACCAAAATTCAATGGCAAAGCCCACAGCAAAAATCTTGAGAGAAAAAAGTGGAGAAGAGTTTGTTTGACATTCACACAGTACAGTGTTGCTGGCGGTACATGTAATGTGGGCTCGGAAACAGACTGCTGGGTCCTGCGGTGGAGAAATTCAATGCCGCAATGACGGCCATGAATACAACCAGCTGGGGTTCTTTCTTGCTACCCAGCAAAACGTTTAGCGGTTTGTACTTGCCTCGTTTTCGGCGTTGAGACTAAGATACAGTACCTACTCGTTTCATCTTCACGGCGAGATCACACTACGTCAGTTGCATGGAGCTTCACTACTCCATCTTCGGTTTGCAACGCTAGAGCCTGCAGCAGCGCCAGGAAACCCGCTTAGTGTTGTTGAATCTACAATCTACAAGTCGAGTCCTGCATGGCATGACCATTTTGCCTTCCTCTGCCTCAACCCGATCCACATGCGCAAACACGTTATCACTACCCAAACGACAATAACAGGTTACTAAATTAGACAGCTCAATTCAACTATTTAAATGAAGACAAATTGCATCGACTTCATCATACTATGTATTCACAGAGGTTTTGCGGCGGTGCGTTGCGACGTGTTTTTGCGTTGTCGCTTGGTTCCGGTGCCCTTTCTTCCACATACAAATTTCAAGACGAAACCGGCCCAGCCGGAACGTCGCCGGACCAAAACCTCATTGTGCAAAGTCTCCGCTGGACGACAAACAGACTCGAACAAGTCTCAAAGCAAAGTTTTGGACGTTTCCAGAGCAAATTTAGCCACTTTCAGATCAAATGTCGGACGTCGTAGTACCATCCTTCTTCCCGACGCCCACCGAGATCGCCGGTGGCATCCGCTGGGTCAAGCAACACCCAGTCGTGGCCACAGCAGCAGCAGCCGCTGCCACCGCCGTGAGTGTCCTCACATATCTCAAAGCAGCAGCCGAGGACGAACGGGAGCTGAAATTAGCAGCGCTGAGCCCGTGCAAGCAGAACGAACCGGATGACCTTTGTAGCAGCACGGAGAGCGACGCGTCCACCCCTACAAGAGACCGAAATTTGAGCCCACGCAACCTCAGTGTACGTTAAGGAGATTTGGAGAGGATTTTGAGTATTTAGTACTGATTTATTTGTTTTCATTGCAGTTTGGAGAACTAGATGCTGAAGCAGAAAATGAAGTGGAGAACGACTCTACAGTAGAGAACAGTGAGCTGGATGCGGCTCTGATGGAGGCAGATGGAGAGACCGTCTCCCCGCAGTGGGGGTGGTATGTGTCCACGACGCCTCCAGAGGACTATTACCAGTAATTCATCAGCTATTCTCCCACCAGTCAAGTGCCGTAATTTTTGAACCAACGCAGCGCTGCAATGGACTCCCCCCACTCTATACGGTGAACTCAAGCGCCAACAAGCGGCTATTTTGCCAGACTGAGAAGACCGTGTGGCTTGGGACGTCGAGCTGGCCCACACGAACTTCTCCTGTATTTGTCCTAATATATTGAGTCCTTGCACTGCCATTGCCATGCTCTCCGTTGTTCTTACCATCCAGAGATTTCTTCGTCACACATTCGTGGTGTTCGTTGTGACGCCGCAACTTTATCGCTGGTAAAGTGGCTACTGACACCGGCAACCCGTTACTATGGTGCCTGAGGGTTCCGATTTTTGGAGAGCTTCATGACATGAACAGCGTTCTGCTGTGTCCGTTAAGAGTGAAACGGCTCTGACTGATGGCTACATCAACTTCAAACGTTCGTCTACAGATTATTCCATCGGTCTTGTGTACAGGAATTCTATTTGGTTTTATGGTAATTCTAGCTACTTCTATCAGGTTGTGGAAGCTTCACGGTCGCAGGAGACTCGGCGTGCTCTGGTGCTGTCAGATGCCTTCTCCAGGACGAGTTGAACCCCTTGAGCGCTCAGGAAATTGTCTTCAAGGCCGAGGAACCGCAGTGAAGGACAGTTGGAATCGACCAGCAGTCGCTGTAGTTCATTCACACAGTTGTCTGTCACCAAGTTGCCGCCCATGCAAAGCACCTGGAGCGACTGGTTTGACTTCAGCTTTAAAGCGGACAGAACGGCGCGCAATCCCGTCTCTCCAATGAAGTTTCGGCGTAAATCCAGACGCGTCAGGTGAGGGACCCGAGCGGATTGAAGCACACGAGCAACTTCATAAGCGCCAAGGTCTGCGAGGCTGTTACCGGCGAGCAGGAGGTCCTCCAGAAGCGGGCAGCAACCCGTTTCCAGTGCACTGCAAAGTGCTTGCAGTCCGTTGCGGCTCATCGTGTTGACGAACACGGACAGGAGCTGAAGCTTCTTGAGACTTGGGAAGGCACCAGTGGTCAGCGCTCCGGCCAGAGCGAGCACAGCAGATTCCCCATCGTTGGATTGGATCGTCGGGAGCTCTGCACAGCTCCAGGCATAAAGCGGTGTGGTACTGGAGCCCACTCTTGGTGCCACAGGAGACAACGACAACACACCCTTCTTGTGTACTACAAGCTGTTGGAGGTTGATCATCTGCAACATGGACGAGTTGGGGGCTAGTCCTTGAGTCAATTGCGTCACTTCGACGGATAAACTCAGCACACAACGCGGCAGGAAGTTGGCGGCGAAGCGGTTAAGCACACGTTGACGCATAACCTCCTTCCCGTCCAAGAACGAGAAGACCAAACTGGTGCAGTCCTCGCCGAGCATAGCGAAGATATTAGCGCTTGTAGTTGTGTAGGTGCAACGTTGACGTTTGCTGGTTCTCTTCATTTGCAAGAGGTTTCGAGCCACCACTCGACGTTTCCTGTTTCTTGTGACGGTCTCACTTGCAGCCGCTTCATGGACACTGGAAGCCACGAGACTCTGCAGTCGTCGTCGAAGCGTAGCCAAGTTGCAGTACTCGGTCAATGAACCCGCACGTGAGTACAGCGCCAACTCAATGCGCTTAGCGAGCAGCACCGCACGATCCGGATTCACGTCGACCTTGCTGTTAGACTGTGAAAGCTGTAGAATACGTTGCACCATGGAACGACGTTCGGGAAGATGGTTGGTGGATTGCCACTGGGTCTGTTCACTGTGCATCTCCTGAATGTCACCGTGCTCTTTCATGCCGATACGTTTGGTGTTGCACCGTTCTGGAGCCCATACTGGAGGTTGGGCCACTGATCCCGTCGGGGTCGAAGGAGGAGTCATCACCTGTGCCTGCATTGCTCTGTGGACCAGCAAAAACGGAAATGGCAGCCTGCGACTTGAGCTTTCGGCCGCTCCAGCGCAGCTCCACGCGCTCTTCTACACTGTAGACTACAGCACCCTCGGCTCGTTTTTTGCGGAGCCCAAGGCTCTTCTCTGAAAGACTGGGGTGGTTGACAGTCTGGCCGTGGCATCGAAACGTCCGGCGTGGCAAGGCCACATCCGCACGCCCAGCTGAAACTCCGGAAGAGCTGCCTCCAAGTCCTCGAAACGCGAAAAGACGAGCGAACAAAGGCTCCAGCTGCCAACCGTAAGGCGCTGTCGAAGATCGCAAAGGCTCTCGACGCGAAAAGGACGGCATGTTTGCGGCCAAAGCCAATAATTGTCGCTGGAAGGCGAGCATGTACATGTAGTCACACTTGACTCAGCAAGATTTGTCCAGCTGAAATGGCAAGCTGACATGTCTTCTACCATCAAAATAAGCTTAGACGCTGGTAAATGCGCCGGGTGGGAGATCTGCCCGATCACTTTGAAGCGATAAGTAAGCGGCGGCCCTGCTCTCTCCCCATGTACTGTAGAGGTGCTTGTGACTTGCACCTTCCACAATGGTAAAGCGGATTATGGGGTGTGGTGAAGGTGCCTCGAAAGCGCTTCTACAGAACTCAAACCATTGCTGGCTGTGAGTAAGAGAGACCAGGGCATTAGCAAAGATGTAGAGCGAGAGAAGCTCTGTACTCGTGTTGGCTTATCCCTTCGTCAAAATTGCTAAACTCTACATGTGCAGCAGACACAAATGATGTTACAATTGATCTCATTCTTGGAGCGCTCGAAATGTGTGTACATGTATCATATTCGTGCGCTGTTAAAGGCGACCAGTGGATAGAGGTCTTCAGCGTGTCGTTACTACAAACCCCGCGTGCTAAAGTGTCCGCAGCTGGACGTCGAGAATTCAGCCATCGTACGTAGTGTCGAACGGCCCTGGTGGTGCATCTTGTAGGTGTTTGACAGCTTTCTACCTCGCTCTACGACTATCGTTGATACCTGCGTTTACCCAGTAGATTGACACTGAAAGAGCTTTCGTTCACGGACGTTGAAGTGCAAAGGTGCGGCCTCTGAAGCGAAAAGTGCTCGCTCGTCACGTCTCTATTTGCCGCGTGAGCATGAAAGCTTGAAGGCGTCAAATGCTGCAGTCAAACGCTCCTTGTCTGGTAAAGGAGCGTGTTCTTTTGCGTCGTGAAACGACCGGATCGGCTGTGCTGATCTTTCGTGGCTGAAGTTTGAGACCAGGTATAAGCGGCAATCACTTACCGCTCGACATCAAAAGTTTGTAGAAGTTGTGCGCAATCTGCGCCGTCCGATCGAGTGGCAACAGAGCTGACGACGTTAGGCGAGAGTTTGGGGGCTTTAGAGTTCCTTTTCAGTCCAAAACTCCACATTTACGAGGTCCACTCCACTAATACGAACCATTACTGCTCCACTCAAGTCCTCCCAGACCCAAGACAACCGACAGCAGTGTCACGGCACGTGGGTGTTATCCGGCGGGCTGAACCTTGTCGCAATCTATAGAGCGCAAGACCTCGCTGAATTCTTACAAACTCTATAGCAGAGGGCCTCTAGCGTGGTCAGATGAATGATGAATATCCACTGCAGGGAATCGTAGCCATATTCGAGTCGCGAAGTCGGAGATCACATGACAAGCTTTTCACGCCTTTTGTATAGTCGTAACGTCGCCCGAAGCAATGTCCAGACATGGATAGACTTCGAGCTTGGCCAAGTGAAGCTTTCCACCGACAGGACAACAGTACTGTAGCGTGCGTCTATTATCTTGCCCGGCACGTTGAGCAAATCGTATAGCTCTTGGCTTCCTTGCGTCCCGTTCACTTCACGAAACTCTCTCGCTGGCCTACAGCAACCACGTGTTGCTGCGCCGGACCCGTAGCTTAGCTGCTAGGCCCTATTTATTAATAGACAATTCTTCTATCGTCTAACACCTCGTCTTTCGACCAAGTCTTCTAGCTCTAGCTCCGTGCAGCTCGTGTAAGCCCGCCGACACCGTCGAGACGTCCAGACAACGCGAAGTAGCGCCCGCAGCTCCCCTGGAAGCACTCACCGAAGTACTGTCCGTTACTGCCGCCTGCTTCTCCGCCGTCCAGCCTCACCCGTTGCCCGCTCAGTACGCGCTACCGTCACCGTCGCTCGAAGCCCTGTCGACCCCGTTCCTCGTTCCGTGTGGCTTGCTTCCGCCGTCAATTCTCAAGCAGCGCTGGGATCCACTTGACCACCAGCCCGCCAGTTCTCAAGTGAGCTCTCTAGCTCTCCGTTCCTTCGCTGGTCCCCGTTCTTCAAGGTCCCGGCGGTATCGTCCATCGTATCCAGTATCCTGCAGCTGACTGGAACCATCCTCGTTCCACTGCCCCATCGCCGACTCGTGCACTCGTGCACTCGCTCGCTCGAGTACATGTACTCGTAGAAGACCACGGCGTTCATTGGCTCACGCCACGAACGTTCGCCAGTACTTGGACCACTGAGACTTCTCTCACAGGTGCTGCCGCTCTTCGTCCGTACCCTACGGTTCTCCCAGCGTCCTCCCCGTCTGTCCGTCTCGTGAGTGTCCAGCATCTGCGTTCTCCTGTTACACGCCTTCCCCACTTGGAGACTCTTCCACGATTCTCCCCGCACTAAACAACTTCTCGTACTCCTCAATAGAAGCCCAGTACTTCTCGTCATCGTTGGCGTTTGCCGTGTCTCCGTTCCGTAGTCGTCGCCAAACCCGCTCGGGCTGTAACTCGTACTTCAGCACATACTGTCCAGCGCCGTTCCGTCTTCTTCGCCTTCGGATTTCCACCAGGAGCTCACTCTGTCGTGACCCCTTGTTCGCACTTGGAATTGCTCGTCGACCTCTCTTTTCGCCTCGTGCAGCCGTCGCTGCCTGTATGACCGCTGTCGTTGCGCCCACAGTTTCGCGTGTCGTCGGTTCATCCTCGTATTCAATTTCGCCGTCGATATCTGCTGCTGCTGCCTTTAAGAAGTCTGCCGGGTAGTGGTAAGATACCAAAAAGGAAACGTGTGCAATGATCCTCTCCTTCTTGTCCCCAACGTCTTCTCGTTCTGAAAAATTGTCGTATCCGGCGGGCTCCACTATTCTTAGCGGTCCCATCCACTGATGAACCAGCTTCGTCGCCTTGGCTCCACGCGGTGGATTGTACATCCATACCCGGTCACCTGCCACAAAGTCTCGGCGCCTCCGTACCCGTCGATTGTAATATCTCGCTTGGCGGTCTTGCTCACGCACTCTCGCCAACTCTGCACACTCGTGACTCTCCTCAAGTCTCGCCACCAACTTCTCGTGGTATGCGTTCAGATCTCCGGCCTCGGTTCTTCTGGTCGCTCGTAGTAACTCGTTGGGACTCCTTAACCTTCTCCCCATCATCAGTTCGTTCGGCGACAGCGCTACTGTCGAATGTCGTCCCGCATTATAGGAATAAACCGCAAAGTCCACCCACTGGTCCCAATCGCGCTGATTCTCGTCGTACATGTACGTGGCCACCATATCCTTCCACGTCCGGTTGAATCTCTCAACTAACCCAATCAACTGCGGTCTGTGTGGTACAGCGGTAGTCTGCTCTGCCTGCAGAAGCAACACCAGCTCCTCGATCGCTCGTCCTGCCATTTCAGGGGCTCCATCCGTTAGCAACTCACGAAATGCACCAAACCGGAGTACTACGTTCTTCATCAAAAACTTCGCAACATCCTCCGCCGTGTGTTGCTTCACAGTCGCCGCGACAACATACCTCGTAACGTATTCCACGGCGGCCACCACGAACCGGTTGCCTCCATCCGTCGCTGGTAATGGGCCAGCCACATCCAATGCCCATCTGTCGCCGACATCGCCACCTCTCAAGCTTCTCAATGGTGGAATCACCTCTCTCGGCCTCGCCTTCCGACTGCCACACTCCTGGCAACCTCGAACCCATCGTTTTACTGCGTCGCTCAGCCCTGACCACCAATAAATCGCTGCTATCCGGGCGTACGTATGCGGAGCTCGTAAGTGTCCCGCCCACACGGAATCATGGTGCTCTTTAAACACTAGTGGCCACAACGCTGGCGGTAATATTACACGCTGCCCTTCCGCCATTTCAATCACTGCCAGTCCAAACGCCTTCGAAATCTTGCGTCCACGATGCACACCGGCATCCAGCAACTTCTTCACCATGCGACTCTTGTGCTGCTCCGTGCGTATCTCATCGTCGGTAAGCTGAAGTGTCTGGTCGCCCACGCGTCGCTGCCCCACTTGTTCAACTCGTCGTCGTACAATATCGCGTGCTGGTTCACGTCCTTGGCCTGGTCGTCCACCGACTGCGCTGCTCGCTGCTGCTCCATCTTCTTCGTGCCTCCTGCTGGTTTCTTCCGACGTAGCGTCGCCTACTGCTCGTACCGTTTCACTCGCCGTGGTCCGCGTTGTGTCACCCGTCTCCGCGTCAACACAATGTACTTCTGGCCATACTGTGCCTTCCTGGGCGTCCGGTCCTGCCGTCATCGACACGCCCTCATTCTCGTCCAGCTCAGCCAACTGCTTACCCGGTCCTGCGCCTTCACCCGTTCGCTCGTCGCTCAACGTCGACACATTGTCGCCCACTTTCGCCACTTGGTCGTCTTCCTTATCCGTCACCAACTCGTTCAACACTCGGATAGCTTCCTCCCGCCATTGCCGTTCCTCTTCCTGTCGTGTTGCAGCTCTCGTGCGAGGCCGTGCGGTGTCGGTCGTCACTCTTCTCTTTGCACGCGTCTTCTTCACCGTCGTTCCGTCCGGCACTGTCTCCCCGGTTACTCGTGCGGACCCGCACGTAGCGTCTGCTACTGACACTGAACTGCTCATGCGCACACCATCTTCGTTTCTTGGCAGCCGCTCATTTCTCGCGTCCGGCAGCCCGTACTCACCGTGCCCGTCCGCAGCCGCTCGCTCGTCGTTCTCGCCCTGGGGCCCTCTGTCCACAATACTGTTTGCTGCCGCTCCGGTCGTCGCCTCCGTCGTTCTCGCCCGTCGTCGCGCCCTTCGCCGTCTGCCCACTGCCGCTAGTGCAGTAGCTACCGCTGGTGCCCTGGACAGCGCGTCTGCCACCACGTTTGTAGTACCTGGCCGGTACTCTACTTCGAAATTAAACTCCTGGAGGGTCAAAGCCCAACGATGCAGCTTCCCCGTCAAATTCGCGCTGGACATCAGCCACTTCAACGCTGAGTGATCAGTGATGATCACGAACTTCCTCCCGTACAGGTAAGGTCGAAATAACTTCACTGCCCAGACCACCGCTAAACATTCTAACTCCGTGATTCCGTACTTGCTCTCAGCATCATTGTTCACTTTGCTCGCATAGGCCACGGGTTGCCATCCGCTACCCTGATCCTGCATCAAACACGCCCCGAGGCCCACTCGACTCGCGTCCGTCACCACACGAAAAGGTCGTCGGAAGTCCGGGTAGACAAGCAACGGCTTGCTCGTTAAAATTTCCTTCACCCGCTCGAAAGCCCTCGCCTGCGCGTTCGTCCATTCCCATGCCACATTCTTTCGTAGCAACTTAGTCATAGGCGCCATCAACGTCCCGAATCCCTCAACAAAGCGCCGATAGTACCCGGCTAAATGTACAAATCTCTTGACCTCTACCACATCTTGTGGCGTCGGGAAGTTCTTCACTGCCGTAACCAACCGCTGCAATGGCCGTACCCCTTCATTACTCAACTCATGGCCCAGGTACTCCATCGATCTCATCGCGAATCGGCACTTCTTCAGCTTCAACGTCAAACCGGCCATAGACAACCGCTCTAACACCGTCGCCAACTCCACAATATGCCTCTCAATTCCGCCACGCGTGAAGACCACTATATCGTCAAGATACACGAGACACGTACTCCATGTCAATCCCCGTAGTACACTGTTCATCATCCTCTGAAATGTTGAAGGCGCGTTTGTGAGTCCAAACGGCATCCGTATAAACCGATACAACCCCTTCTTCGTCGTAAAAGCCGTTTTGTCGCGGTCTTCTGGCGCCACCAGTATTTGCCAATATCCTGCTTTCAGATCCAGGGTAGTGAAGAGTAGTGCGCCGCCTAGTGCTTCTAGTGTTTCGTCGATCCGTGGTAACGGGTACACATCCTTCTTCGTCACCTTGTTCAGTGCTCGGTAATCCACGCAAAAACGCACTTCCCCATCCTTCTTTCGTACTAGCACCACCGGAAAACCCCACGCGCCATCACCTTCCTCAATCACACCTGCATTCAGCATAGTCTCTACGTTCTCGTTGATGATCGCGTCTTCCGTTTGCGCCTGCCTTCGCCTCTTTTGCATTATCAGAGCCGTCTCACCCGTATCAATGTGATGCTGAATGTTTAACGCCGTAGCAGGAGGACAATCGCTCACATTGCTAGTAAGTCCTCGATAGACACGTAAAAGCTTCATTACCAAGTCACGTGCATTCTCGTCCTCAACTCCAACATGTACTTCTTTCTCGTTGTCGAGCGGCGTCTCGCTATCACCCAACTCGTTCATCCAATTGCTCAGCCGATCGATCCTTCTGTAACTCCTTGTTCATTTCGAGGACTGACATGTCGCTTGTCCACTGGGATCCACGTACCCAACTCTCGCTTGTTTGGTAGTGTCGCCACCCTGTCGTTCGCATTAATGGCGGTACCCATGCCTTGCCGTCCTTTGCTGTCGTCACCGTCGCTGCTAGTAATACTGATCCCATGTTTCTGGTAGGAATAAACATCCCGCATTCTCCGTCATGGCCGCCACTGACACTGACACTGGAGTCACCGTTCGTGCTGCTATCTTCGTCTTGCCCGTCATGCGTACCACTGCGACTTGATGTCCGCCGCTGCTGTCTTGTGTTCTGAATGGGATGATCACCGTCCTCCGTTGTCACTGTAGCGCACTTCGTTGCGACTAAAGTCCATCGCCAGCCTCTCGCGACTGCAGAAAGTCAATCCCCAACAAGAACTCGTCCGTACACCCAGCCACGATACAAGCCTCTACCTTCATTTGCTCCCCGAACACACTACTCAGGTCGAAAACTCCAGACGCCGATCACGTCCAATAAGAAGCCTCAATGCCCTCGACATAGTCCACAGGTGCTGTGTCTGATACCTTATCGCCCAGTGCCATCCAGTCTGTGCCCGCAATGGTGTACCTCGCGCAGCTATCGAGCTTCACATCTCGCCGTTTCCCGTCGACCGTAACTGTAGCCGTAGGTAGTCCGTCTTCTGCACCGATGTACTCGACGCTCTCGCCTTCCCCAGTTCGCTGTCCGTCCACATTATCTCGTTGATGCTGTACTAAGCTCACTCGTGCTCGTAGTTTCGCTGTTGCACCCATTCCATCGTTCTCATTCGGCTGTGGTAGCTCACTTCGTTCCTTCAATCCGGCTAATGCTGCTTCAGCGTCTCGTGCGCGCGTAACTTGTCTGATCACTACCGCCCGTCTTCGTTCTTTTTCTTCGTCTCGTTCCGAACGTCGTGCAGCTTTCTTCTCACGAACCCGTCGGCGCTTCGCCATGCGTCGTTTCCGTCGCCTCGCTTGCCGAACCTTTAGTAGTTCCGTGGTTAGCAGGGAGTCATCTATCGCGTCCTCATCGCTGGTCACTTCGACACCGGCCACCGTCGTCACGTCCTTCGTACTCCTCGTCGGCGTTTCACTGGCGGTCTCTGGCTCGTCCGCGTCTTTGGCCTCCGACACACTTGTCGCTGTATCCTCGGGTCCATCTGTGCGATTCTTGACCGTCGTCATTGCTGTACTAGTTGCTTGGGTCACGATATTTGTTGCTGCCGTCATAGGTTGTGTCCCGCTCACCTTCTTCTACGACTACCGGGGTCGCCGTTACCTCGGAGCGCTCTCCAGTTCGACATTGCCGCACTGCTTCCTCTGCGCCGTCAGGAAGTGTCCGTTTCTTTTCTCGGTGGTCAGCTCTTCCTTCTCTCGCTTGGCCTGAGCGTACCTTGCCACCGCCATTGCTGGTCTCCACGTGGATGCATATTTAGCAGCTTCCATCTGGTTAAACAGCATCTCATCGTCCTTCATTATCTGTCTCCATTCCTCGATATCGTCGCTTGTCAACGTCCTCTCACCCTGCTCCGCAATGTAGCGCCGTTATCGCGTCGTACCGCCTCATCACTCGCTCTATTTTCCGTTCCGTTACTTGTTCCTTGGGGTTCTCCGTTGTCTTCGAACGCCGTATCCCCGCTACGTCGTCCGCTGCTCGTTTTCCTGCTTGGTGGCCGCCTTGGTCTCTCGCGTCTTCATATATGCGTCGTTCCTAGCCTTGGCTTCGCTGTCTGTACATTCTCGCGAAAATGGCCCACACGATTGCACGCGAAGCAACGTGGTTCATTGGACACTGCATCGCCCAATGCCCGGTACCTCCACAACGCCGACACGTCCGATTGTTACTTCCTCCGGTGTTCTCTCGTTGGGCCGTCTGCATTTCCGGCGACCTTCTGTCGTGCCAGCCTGCTTCACTGCTGCCTTCGTCTTCGCCGGCTTCTGCTGGTCGTCTGCCTCTCCCTCGTTAGGCTCAGCTGTTTGCGTCTTCGCTCTTTTCGCCGGTGGTTTCGTGTCATTCGTCCCGCTTTTCCTCGCGCGTGGCTTGCTCGCCGGCTTTAGGCTCCCAGAACCTCCCGTTCCATCGTCGCCCTGGTATTTTCTGGATCATCCCCGTCAGTCGATTGTAT
This sequence comes from Phytophthora colocasiae, assembly GCA_018806915.1. Lineage (NCBI taxonomy): Eukaryota > Oomycota > Peronosporomycetes > Peronosporales > Peronosporaceae > Phytophthora > Phytophthora colocasiae. The sequence continues at coordinate 169,684 of JAGKQI010000064.1, read as the reverse complement.
ACACCTTGTGGATTTGTGAACAGTGCCAGTTGCTCCGCTGCATCCGCCGTCGCTCTGCCTCCTGCCTCTGTCGTAGCGGCAGTTGCTTCTCCCGGAACGTTCACACCACCCACGCCTGGAATCATTACAGTCGTCCCACTCGGCCCGTTCACTTGTACCAGGTGCGTTGCGTGTGCGGCAGGAAATGTCTGTCCGATGTTGTGCATCCCGCGCGCCACATTTTCCAACGGGTCGCTTAGTTTCGTAGCCTTCTTCACCGCCTTCTCCAGCGTCCTCGGCACTGGCGGCTGCTTGACCAACTGGCGCGTCGTCCTATCCAGGTTTCTGTAGAATTGCGCGAGAAACACCCGCTCTTCCACTGGATTTCTATCTGCTGCTTCACGCAATCCTGCGGCATAGTCCGCATACGATTCACCGGCCATCATCATTCTGGTATTCACTCTCCACTCAGCATCTTCCAAGTTCTGCGGAGGTGCGTACCGCTTTCACAACAGTCCTCGCTTCAGGTGTGTCCACGTGCGTTCTCTTGCTGGAGTTCGGCGATCCCGGTTCACCCACCATCGTGCTGCATTCTCAGCCAACTTGTTGCCCAAGATAAAATACAGAGCCCTGTCCGACCAGTCACCTCGTCCAGACTCTCGAGCACCTTCCAGCGCCAGATCAATACGATCAATCCACGTCGAGACCGAAATTCCTGCTTCGGGTGTGAAGATGGGCAGTTCCAAGTCCTTGATGCTTCGCTGCGTGGATCGTCGGCGTCGCTCTTCCCGTTCTCGTTGTTCGTGTCGCCCCTGTCGCCTTCTCTGTTCCCGTTCTTCGCGTTGTTCGTGACCATCGCGGCGTTCTCGGCGCTCTCCACGTCGTCCGTGTTCTCGGTGTACGCTTCGTGATCGTCGACGGTCATCATCGTCGCTGGAGTCGCTACTACTTTCCGTTGCCGAACTGTCGTCGCTGCTACTACCGTCGCCGTCAGGAGGTCCACCACGCCGTCGTCCACGATCTCGTTCCGAATCTTCAGAGCTACTGTCGTCCGAAGGTTCGCTTCCTCGCCGTACTCGTTGTGGTACCGGTTGTCGCTGTTGATGTTCTCGCCGTTCATCACGATGCCTTCCTGCGCTACGCGGACGTCTCTCCCGGTGGTCTCGATGGTGCCCGCGTCCTCGTCCATGGTCGCGTCTCCCAGCAGCCTGCCGGTGACGTACTTCTCGTCGGGGAATATCCTCGTCATCACTCCGGTGCTGGTGTTCACTTACGTCATCTCGATCGTTATCTTGGTAACGAGGTCTCACGTCTCGTCCATAGTCGTCTCGTTCGACTTCATCATTTTGGGCAGGCTCTCCCGCTACGCGTGTTTCCTCATCACCGTGTTCCGGTCGCTGTACTTCCTGCCCGACTACCTGTTCACGCTGGAGTAGGCACACCCGATTGTACATCTTCATCAGCGCCTCGCCCAGCTCTTGAAGACCCATTCCATCCGCGTCACCGATGTCACTTGGCGTTCTTCCTGCTGGAGCACTTCCTCGTTCCCGTGGTCCGATGGCCTCGTTCTGCCGATCTGGTTCTGCTGGGGCACGCCGATCTTCTTCTTCATCGAACACCGCCGGATCTACTTCTCTAGGCGGTTCTCTGCCTACGTCTTCTTCGTTATCGCCAGCAGACGCCTGGTTACTCGCCGTTAGGATGGACGGAACGTGCGCCGCCTTCTCTTCCTCATCGTCCGGTTCGGGCTGATCATTACTCGCTTCGTTATCCTCGTTCTTCTTTTCCGTGCTACTTCGTGAACGCTGAGGTGGGGTCCCTGATGTTCTTTTCGTTTTCGCCGTTTGTACCGTCCTCGAACTTGTCGCTTGTCTCGTCATTCTCTGAAGTTGCCCTGTATGACCACCATGTAGCGTGCGTCTATTATCTTGCCCGGCACGTTGAGCAAATCGTATAGCTCTTGGCTTCCTTGCGTCCCGTTCACTTCACGAAACTCTCTCGCTGGCCTACAGCAACCACGTGTTGCTGCGCCGGACCCGTAGCTTAGCTGCTAGGCCCTATTTATTAATAGACAATTCTTCTATCGTCTAACACCTCGTCTTTCGACCAAGTCTTCTAGCTCTAGTTCCGTGCAGCTCGTGTAAGCCCGCCGACACCGTCGAGAACGTCCAGACAACGCGAAGTAGCGCCCGCAGCTCCCTGGAAGCACTCACCGAAGTACTGTCCGTTACTGCCGCCTGCTTCTCCGCCGTCCAGCCTCATCCGTTGCCCGCTCAGTACGCGCTACCGTCACCGTCGCTCGAAGCCCTGTCGACCCCGTTCCTCGTTCCGTGTGGCTTGCTTCCAAGCCGTCCAATTCTCAAGCAGCGCCGGGATCCACTTGACCACCAGTCCGCCAGTTCTCAAGTGAGCTCTCTAGGCTCTCCGTTCCTTCGCTGGTCCCCGTTCTTCCAAGGTCCCGGCGGTATCGTCCATCGTATCCAGTATCCTGCAGCTGACTGGAACCATCCTCGTTCCACTGCCCCATCGCCGACTCGTGCACTCGTGCACTCGCTCGCTCGAGTACATGTACTCGTAGAAGACCACGGCGTTCATTGGCTCACGCCACGAACGTTCGCCAGTACTTGGACCACTGAGACTTCTCTCACAGGTGCTGCCGCTCTTCGTCCGTACCCTACGGTTCTCCCAGCGTCCTCCCCGTCTGTCCGTCTCGTGAGTGTCCAGCATCTGCGTTCTCCTGTTACAGTACATTGGATTTTGCTCTACTCGCACTTCTACTTGGCTCTTATGCTGTATTGACCTCTATCGGGGAGTCGAAAAAGTCCTCTACAGAATCCCTCAAGCCTGAGATCAATCGTTTCGCCTCTCGGTCGACAATTCCGGTTAAAGTGACCTCTACAATGGTAAGTGTCCTTGTATTCTTAGGTTTCGATCAGTAGCTCTTCATTAAGTGCCACAAACGAGCGGATCAAAGTCGAAGAGCTTCAGCTTTTACTGTTCCAGCTGACTCAGTCAACAATCAAACACTCGTTGTTGCAGGAAAGCAGCAGTATTTGGGGCTTTTTCAGGCAGCTTCTACTGATAATTCGTATGCTTTGCCACTGCAAAGATATCCGGCCCAATATTGCGAAAGTGTACGTATAGTCGATACTCAATTCGCCCGCGGACGACGCCACTTCACCTTGCACCCCGATAAGAGCACAACATGCAAATTTACTGCGATTCAGGCTTCGAAAAAGTGTTTTAATGCGCCATATATATTCCTCTCATGTTCGGCTAGTAAGGGATACGGTCATGACTCAGGGGGACTCATGACCGTATCCCTTACTAGCCGAACATGAGAGGAATATATATGGCGCATTAAAACACTTTTTTACCGTGTCAGATAGTTAGGAATTCTAACACATACATGATCTCTTTCACACCGTGTCACATTACCACGCTAATCTTGAGTTGCTACAAACTCGGATGTCCCCGAGAGCGTGTACATCGAACTCTCACTCTGATAATGCGGCTTCGACAGTGTCTGGTAGTACCAGACACTGTCGAAGCACCGGTACCAGACTGGTACAGGTTGTTCATGATATATGCTGAGACTTCTCTTTGGGGACCTAATTGTCGGTTCAAGACTCTTTTTCTTGGTTACTAGCAATCTGAAGGCACAATGTTGTGTTCCGGAGGGGGTGTGATTCAATTGAAGCACTGGAACATTATTTTCTCACTTGTCCAGTTAACCCTCATGTGGCAAAAACTATTGAGTCAATGGTCGAAGCGCGTTGGGATGGAAGCTCCTGCTGTCCCCGTCTAACCGAGATGTTGCTAGGAGGTGGCGAGACGACCAGGACTACCTGTTGCTACTGTGGAGAATACACACTGCAATAGTGTTTCACGCAACATGCAGCTGCGCAATGACATTTACTTCAGTGAAACACAGGCGATTTCGTCAAACAAATATCTCTAACGTGTAGATTTCATTTCGAAGCCACTATCATTTCATTTATCTGAATGGAATATTGATGGAGTAAGCAAATGTCCTTTACTAACAGCTCGGTTCTGTCACGACCGCGCCACCGATGGTCCTGCCCTTGATCAGAGGACGGTGTCCACTTAGCTACGTGCCCTTTGCCCTGTTAACACGCACTAATATCGACAAATGAATGGCTCCAGGTACGAAATCTACGGTCTGGCTACAGTAGTGGGCTTCCACCGGGATCTTTGCCTAATTCTAACGCTCCAGAGGGCTGCTGATACCTCGGCGGGCTTCAAATACCGCGAGCGCTCGAATCCTACGGGGCTGCTGATACCCGTTTCCAGTCACACCCAGTGTACACCACCTTCCCTTTGCTGCTAGTACTAGAGTCTTTGTTGGCTTCTTTTAACCGCTGTCGCTACACCAAATCGGCGTAACAACTCTTGACCGTGCGTCCTCGCGGCTACACGGCTAATCTTCAACTGAACCACTAATTACTGCTACTTCCGCTGCATGCGAAGCTACTGGCCTTCTCCGTCGTTCTTCACGCGAAACCTCCAGCGTCTCTATGCGATCTTCCGTCAACGGTCACAGGCCTAGATATGGGTCGCATACCCGACCCTTGTTCCAACCCACGGGTGTCGTCTTATCTTCATCCTCGTCGCTCGTCTTCGTCATCTGTATCTGGTCACCGCTATCATCATCTTGATCATCCGTCCCTCTGCAAGTCTAGCGAAAAACCACTCTGCTTACTCTCTTCCCCTGGCCACCGAATCGTCCCCGATTCGTGAGGCGATCGGCATCTCCGCTTCAGCTGTTGGGGCTTCTTCTGCTCCTTGGTCGCCTGGTTCTGCTGCTTCAGGTTCGTATCTGCTGCCTCTTGTTCTTCTGTCGTTGTCTGCTAACTCAGTGTACATTCTTCCTTGTTGCCATAGCTGCTCGTAGTCACTTTGGTTGATCCAGAATCGCTCGGGCCGTCCACCGTCCGGTCTATCTCCTACACGCTCAACTTCAAATTCCAAGACATAACGTCCAGTTCGCGTTCTGTATCTCCTCCGTCGGCGCTCCACCACTGCTTCGTGCGGTTCGATTCGTGTGAGTCTTGGCTGTCTGGATACAAGACTGTCAACACCACGTCATCGAGATACACAAGACAGCAGACCCACGTTAGACCCCTCAATACACAGTCCATGAGTCTCTGGAAAGTACTCGGTGCATTACATAAGCCAAAAGGCATACGAGTGAACTGAAATAGCCCACGCCTTGTTGTGAACGCGGTCTTCGGCTTATCCGGTCCGAAAACACCAAGCTGCCAGTATCCGGCGTGCAAATCCAAACTCGAAAAACGCTGGGATCCGTGTAGTGCTTCTAACGTCTCATCCACTCGTGGCAACGGGTATACGTCCTTGAGTGTCACTGAATTTAATGCCCGATAATCAATACAAAAACGAACGCTGCCATCCTTCTTCCGCACAATAACCACTGGAAATCCCCAAGCTCCTTCTCCCGGTTCGATCACTCCTTGTGCCAACATGTCGTCCACCTCCTTATCGATTAACTCGTTCTCTGCTACAGCGTGTCTACGCCTTCGCATCATGATTGGTGCTGCATCACCCGTGTTGATGTGGTGCTCAACTCCAATCTTCGCTTTCGGCGGGCAACCAGGCTTCTTCTCAACGATTTCAGAGTACTGCCGGAGTAACGCAATGGCCATATCACGGTCCTTCTGCTCCATTTCGCCAATGTCCAGCTTGTCTTCATCTTTCAGCGGCTCGGCATCCTCTTTACGCAAAGTAGAGACCCACTTGGCCACTCGTTCCCGCTCCAACTCGCCATTTAGAGACAACAGCGTCATATCATCAGTCACAGGTATCCAGGTGCCCAACGCCTCACGAGCAGGAAGTTTTTCTCGTCTGCCTTCCACGTTCATCACTTGGACTCGCACTTGACCGTTCCTCACTACGTCTACTGTCGGTGCTATCAGCAAGTGTCTCTTGGTTGTCGGCTTCGGTAGGAATATTCCAGTTGCTCCGTCTTCAGCATCAACTCTCATAGTCACAACATTGCACGTCCCCGTATTCAACTTCTTGGTCCTGGCTAGGCGTACCATTATCTTCCGTTTCTGCAGTGGTTGTTGTAGACTCGAAACGCCATGACAAGTAAACGGCAGTATGATCTTCTGTCCATGTTCGTCGAAGTATTTAAGCTCTCGGGACGCAAAATCTATCTTCACGCCCTTGTCCACCATCCAGTCCTCACCGATCAGCAATTCATCGCCTTGCCCTTCTACCAGTAGAGCATCCACGATAATCCGCTGCTGGTACAATGTCGTTCCCACGAATCTCCAGACACCAAGAACGCGACTAGTGCCTCCCCCAAAACCTTCAACAACATCCACCGGAGCGTTCCTTGTTAAGCATCGGCCGTACTTCTTCATGTCTTCACCGGCAACACTATACTGCGCACAACTATCCAGACGAACCTCATGAGTGTGTCGCTTCCTCAGTGCTAGCAGTGCGGTTGGAAGGCAACTTGGGGCTCCACTCCCAACTGTTCGTAGCTGTGCAACACGAACTTCTCGTCCAGCGCCATCGCTACGTAATTCGACGTCTCCATAACACCCCTGCTTTTCGTATTGGTACCGATGCTTGTGTCGATTCGACCGATGCAAAGTATGGTCCTGTAATGCTAGCACCACCTACACCTCAGCTACAGCCGTGCACCACGATAGGAATGGCGATCTGCCAACGACAAGGGCAACTTCAAGTGCAAGCTGAACTTCAACGCGCCTTCAGCGCATGCCGGCACTCGCCGATGAACACTCGGTAGTTTTTCATTCTCGATTTTTCATTCTCTACAACAAGTCAATACAAGTTTACACGCTTTCTGACTAAGTCGAGTCTCAACCGCCCAAGAGCGTGACAGTTAATTAACTAAAGAAACGCTAAGAAGCAAGCGGGTTGACCCTCCAGTCTCACCTCAAGTCATGTCAGGACAGGAGAGTCCGAACCCAAGGCCACGTCGTACACGCCGTACTCGTGACGAAGACGATGCTACATGTCATCCGCCCGAACCGCCAGTGGATGCTCAGGAACCCTCGACTGGCCACGAAGGCGAAGGCGCTGCTCAGCAACAGCAGTCGCAGCCTCAAGCGCAAGCACCCGACGCCAATATGTTGACCCAGATGATGCAGTTCATGATGCACTCACAACAGCAACAGCAGGTGCAGATGCGTGAAATGATGGCCCAGCAACTCGCCTTCCAGCAGCAGCTACTGTCGCAGCAGACGCAACTACGACTGCCACAGAAAAAGAAGGGAGATCCGCCTATTTTCAAGGGAAACGCCTCGGAAGATTTAGAGCTGTGGATATTTAGTACGAAGCAGTACTATGCCCAGCACCAAGATGAAATGCGTCGCAACTCGTCTGAGTTTGTTGACACAATTTTCGCAAACCTTGGCACCGTAGCTCAGACCTGGTTTCGCGATTTTAAGCTTTCCTTAGGACCCGATCAGCCAGCTACATGGGATCTTTTCAAAGCGAAGATCCGCGAACGGTTTCGCGATCGCGATTTCCAGCAAAAGGTTCTCACCAAGCTGCACGATTTGCGCTGGCAAGGCTCTCAGCAGGAGTATACGACGAAGTTCCTCCACCTCCTGTCGCAGCTCGACGAGGAGCTACCAGAATCCGTCAAGCGCTGGATGTACCAGCGAAATTTGCGCGCAGAAACCAGCAGCTTTATCTCGCAGAACGTGCCTGATAGCCTACAGACCACGATCGAACTCGCGCAACGATTCGAAGACTCTCGACCTGCTCAATCCGCCCGTAACAATGATACCAAGAAGGAAACCAAACCGCAGCAGCATCCAGCAAACAAGGAAGTTGGAGCACAGAAGGGAGGCGGGGCTAAACCGACCTGCAGCTACTGCGAGAAAATTGGCCACACGATCGACATGTGCCGTGCCCGGAAGCGCGATAGTCACGCTGCCACGGCCAGCAAGTCCGATCCGCCAAAAAACGGCGAGGCTCGGTAGGTCGGCCACCTGTCGAGCCGGAACCCACGAAGAGAACTGGCAGTAATCTCTCCGCCGGCCAAAATCACCAGACGCGCCACACTTTCAACTACCATGACGAAAATCCGGTATTGTGTCGCCGTCAGGAAAATATTTACTGCTATCTATCCCACGCGGGTACAATTGCTGATGTTAAAGTGAGTGCTTTCATTGATAGTGGTGCCAGCTTCAACGCCATCAGTCCGCGTGCAGCCGAGCGTCTTCACCTGAAGGTGGTCGAGAGCTCGAAGCCCCTTGAGATAACTCTTGGGATGAACAACAGAGTCCTAATCCCCCGCCGAATTGCCAAGCTGGACATTATCCTTAACGGATTCCCCGTGTATCATACCGAAGCATTTGTCATGGAGATACCCGAGAAGCAGAACATCTTGCTCGGGATGCCGTGGCTAGAGGAGGTAAACCCCGAGATCAACTGGAAGGAAAAACGCATCAAGCACCGTGACTCTCAAGAATCCTCGCCTTTTCACCAGTGTGTACGCGAGGGCCCCGCTGTTCGAGTCGCCGGAGCAAGAATTTCCCGAAAACAAAAGAGCTCGAAGTCACCCGTAGCAGCACACAGTGACCTCATGATGTACTACACGAAACACACCTTGCTCGCGTCAACAGGTGAGACTCGAGTCGTACCCGCCAAGGAGTTACACAAGATGAAGCTTGCTGAGGGAGACTTCGGCTTTTTCGTTCGCATTGCATCGGAAAAGACGGCGCGTCAATTGTCCACAGATTGGGAAGCCTTTCGTGGCCACCCGGTTGAGCCGGTTATCCTGAAGTACAAGGGCACAGTATTCGTGACCGAGCTGCCAAGCGTGCCGCCGACTCGTTCAATCGACGTCGAGGCAGAGATCGAGCTGAGTGATTCAGCTCCGGTGGCACGGAAGCAATTCCGACTGAGCGAGGAGCAAAAGGAAGCTGTACGGAAGTGGACGCGGGAGATGCTGGACGCGAAAATGATCCGTCCGTCGAAATCACCATTCTCCTCATCTACGTTCTGCGTGCGGAAGGCAGTCGGTTGGCGGATTGTCCACGATTTCAGGGCTATCAATGCTCGGGTGAGAGTTCCCGCCACTCCAATTCCGCGAAAGGAAGATATCTACGATGCCATGGCTAAAGGTCGACTGTTCTCGGCGCTTGATCTGCTCTGGGGATTTTTTCAGGTTCGACTACGTGAGTCCGATATACCCTACACCGCTTTCTCGACGCCGGATGGCCTGTTCGAATACTTGGTGACGCCCATGGGACTGTCTTCGAGTCCATCAGCATTTAACCGGCTGATGCAAACGGTTTTCGGTGACCTAGGTGAGTGCTGCCGCGCTTACTTTGATGATTTATTCGTTTTCACTAAGACGGACTCAATGAAGGATCACCTGGAAGCGCTTGACAAGGTCCTAGCACGATGCAAGCAGCAACAACTGTACGTCAAGCTGTCGAAATGCACATTTTGTGCTGAGGAAATACCGTGTTTAGGAGATTACATCGGACGGCAAGGAATTCGGATGGACCCAGACAAGATCCGCACCATTCAAGAATGGCCACAACCGAAAACGAAACGCGAATTGCAGTCATTCCTCGGCACCTGTGTCTACGTCCTCAAGTATTGTCCGGATTTCTCATCGCTCGTGGCCCCACTCACGGACGCAACTCGCGGTCGAACCAAAAACGAGCGTATTGAGCTTTCAACAGAGCAAGTGAAAGCATTTACGGAGCTGAAGCGCAGACTATCTTCTCCTCCAGTTCTCGCGCATCCCGATTCTAACCGTCCATTTCACGTGAAGACCGATGCCTCCGACTACGCAATTGGTGGGTATTTGTTCCAAGTCGACACGGACGGACGGGAAAAAATCATTGCCTATGGTGGTCGGAAGCTCAACACTGCTGAGCGAATGTACCCCACACGCGAGAAGGAATTACTGGCGGCGCTACACGCCATGAGAACGTGGAAGCCATATCTCATTGACAAACCCTTTTACATCGACACGGATCACAAAACTCTTGAGTCGTTGCTTCGGCAAACTACGTGCTCTCAACGTTTAGCTCGCTGGTTGAACGAGCTCAGCCTTTTTCAGCCCCGTTTCAAGTGGATACCAGGGGAAACAAATGTCGTGGCTGACGCTATTTCTCGATCTCCACAACTTTCTGACGAAGAGCGCCATTCGCACGTGTCACTCGGCTCACTTCTCGACCAATTGACGAAATTACAACGTGTGTCAACCCCTGACGTGGAATTTTTTTAACTACATGCGTCAACGCCCTTCGATTCAGCATCAATGCAAACGCCTGTACCCCGAAGACACGTTATTTGGCCCAGTCCTGCGTCATCTCAAACGCGCAGACGACAGTTTGGCAGCACCGATCGACCTTCACCCGACGTTGCGCGCGTTGCTACCCGACCTTTCTCGAGGACGAGCTCATTTACCTTCGATGCGGCACCGACGGCCCTCGAAGACTTTGTATTCCTGCTGATAATGACCTACGCAACGCTATCCTATTTGAATGCCACGACACAGCTGCACGTGGACACCCCGGCTCCAAGAAGACGTTAGCGATCGCTCAGCAGAAATTCTACTGGTTGAATATGCAGAAGACTGTCTCCAAGTACGTTCAATCGTGTGAACTCTGCCAGCGAATAAAAGCATCTCAGCAGAAGCCCGCAGGGTTGCTACACCCGCTGGAAATTCCGCACAAGCGGTGGGCGCAGATTTCGATGGATTTCATGCCAGATCTAGTTACCACTAAACGCGGCAAATTTGACACGATTCTCGTGATTTTGGACAGCTTGACGAAGCGAGCACACTTCATTCCGACATACAAAGATGCAAGCGCACAGGATACCGCATGGATTTTTCTCCGTGACCACGTGAGACTGCATGGTTTCCCGGACTCAATCGTGAGCGACCGTGATTCCAAGTTCTTGTCGGCGTTTTGGAAAGCAGTCATGTCCAGTCAACGATCCCAGATTCGGGCTAGTACCGCATTCAAGCCATCGACGGACGGCCAGAACGAACGCTCCCATCGGTTTATTAACGATTACCTGCGTGCCTTCATCTCGCCGCGCCAAAACGACTGGGACGAATTACTCCCTATGGCGGAATTTGCCTACAACGCTCGACCTCACGACAGCATTGGCATGTCGCCTTTTGAGGCTGATTTGAGCTATGTTCCTCGGGCCTATGATGATCTCGCTATTCCGGCTCAACCACAAGCTAACCGAGACGTCCTTCGTTTCAGTGACACCCTTCAAGCCGTTCTCCAGCGCTGTCGCGAGTCGCTTGCCTCAGCTAAAGGACGCATGAAGCAGTTTTACGACCGCAACCGACCTGACAATTCTATCTCTGTGGGTGATCAGGTACTTCTTGATACAACGCATCTCGACCTGGCACACGTCGGTAGTCAAGGCCGCCGGAAATTTTCAGCTCGTTTTATCGGCCCTTATCGCGTCATTGCCGCGACTACGCCGAACACATACAAAATTTCGCTGCCGCCTGGTGTTCGTCTGCATGACGAATTTCACGTTTCATACCTACGTCGCTACGTGGAGGATTCTAATCCCAACCGCCTCAACAATGTCCCTCGCCTCCTGACTCGCGATGGCCAAGAAGGTTTGCAGGTGCGCGCGATTGTGGGGATGCAAATGCGCCGTGGCGCTCGATTTTTCAAAGTTCAATGGTATGGTCGTGATGAAGCTGACTCCTGGGAGCCCGAAAGCAATTTGAGCCAAGCCGCCGGTCTGATAGCTGAGTATTTAGCGTCGTCTACGACCCCGCATCGTCGAAAGCGCTCCCGCCGTCGTTCGACACAGTCATCATCTGCTACTGCACCGACTCGACGCAGCCCACGACTATCGCGATCGTCGTGAACCCGTACGCGCTTTTCTGGGGGGAGACTGTAATGCTAGCACCACCTACACCTCAGCTACAGCCGTGCACCACGATAGGAATGGCGATCTGCCAACGACAAGGGCAACTTCAAGTGCAAGCTGAACTTCAACGCGCCTTCAGCGCATGCCGGCACTCGCCGATGAACACTCGGTAGTTTTTCATTCTCGATTTTTCATTCTCTACAACAAGTCAATACAAGTTTACACGCTTTCTGACTAAGTCGAGTCTCAACCGCCCAAGAGCGTGACAGGCCCTGGGTAGCTTTCCCGTCTCGCACTCTCGCTGGATCCAGCTTTTGCTTTTGCTGTTGCAGGCGTCGCACCCGTTTCATCCATCGGAACCTCTTTGCTGCCTTTAAGGCTCTTCTTCGAGCTGCGCGGATGTCTGCCAATGAACCGTCTTCCACTAGTTCCTTCGGTGCTGCCTTTTCATACCGTTTCACTTCTTCCAGCCAGTCTTCCTCAGAAATACTCTGCTCCCTCCGTTGTGGTTGAATTTCTGATGAGTTTGGTTCCCCCTTATTTTGTGGGCCAGCGGTTCTTACTTTCCTCAACGTAGTTGAAGCTTCGCATTTTCTTACAGCTGCGGCAGCAATCTGTGCTTCTCTTCGTCGTCTGCCCTGCCGGTGTACATCTTCGACCTCTCGGAGCTCACTGATCAGCTGGCGAACAACTACTCGTAGAACTTTCGCTCTCTCCTTGTGTTCGGCCTTCAATTCAGCCTTCAGGATTCCACGGACAGCTGCTACTTCTTCTTCTGCTCGCCGTTGCCGCCGTTTCGATGCCGTTGTTCGTCCACCGCTCGGCTTTCCCACTTGGCTAACAACTCCTCTTGGCACGGTCGGCTTCTCCACTCCCATATCCATTGAGACCAAACACTGCGTTGCACCCGTCACTTCCGGCTTCTCTTCCGTTCCGCTACCCACCGTTCCACATTCGTCCGCAGCCGCAGGTTTTTCTTCTAGCACTTCTTCCACTTCACCATCAGCCGTACCATCCAATACCCCACTCTTCCCCTTGTTCAGATCACTCGTCCCATGGTCTTGGTCGGCACTCTTCCCCTTGGAGTGACCACATGCCGTCTCAGGAACCTCCATCACTCGCGTCAAGCGTACCCACCGGGCATTTGTTTGCACTCGTCTTTTCGCTGCTCGTGTAGTTCTGCCTGCCGCTTCGGCTGGTCCCTGCTTGGCTTCTTCTTCCTCGGAGAATTCATTCCGTGCGAACAGTAGAGCCCCCACCTCTACTGTCGCTGACCATTTCCCTGTGACTGTTCTGCCGTTACCGTAGCTGTATTGTCCTTAGTCTGCTGCGTGGTCGCTGGCTTTGTTATCGTTCGCTGAGGTTGTTGTGCGGCATCAGCATCTCCAAAGACTGCAATTCTCGCTGGACATTCACGCCACCAGTGGCCCACCTCATTACAATAGCTGCACCTCGAAGCTGCCTTCTGTTCCAGAATTGACGGTCGGTTGTCTGCAGGACCATATCGAGCGAGTCCACCACGACCGTATCCTCTTCCACCTTGTCCATAACCACGCCCGCCACCAAATCTTCCACCACTTCCACGATTCTGCCACTGGGGATTATGGTGCTGCTGTTCGTGCTGCTGGTTTCCACTCGGAGCTTCTGGTTTGACCTCCAACACATGCGCCTTCTGCTTTCCAGTTGGTTTCTGTGGCGCGGGTTCGTCTTTCGCTGTTCCTGCCGCCAAAATCAGTGCTTGTAAAGCAGCGATAGATAATGGATCGCGCTTCGCGGTAGCTTCCAACTGGTTGATCGTATTGCCGGCATTATCATACCGAGGTGGAGAGTCTCCTCCTACGCCCAAGCCCAACTGCTTCCAATTCAGCTGCTCCAGCGCTGTCGTCGCTGACGTCTTCCTCTTGGATGCGGGTGGTTGCTCGTCGTCCTCTCCTCCAAGCGTCCTGTCGTCCCGATGCCTCCGTTTCGCTTGCCTCCAGTCTGTCACGCGATAGCCTTCGCCATATTCACCACACTTGTCTTCGGCGAACTGCACAGCGTCTTCGAGTGTTTGCGGTTCGTATGCACGTACTTAGGTGGCTGCTGTCGGATTGTTAATTCCACTAATAAAAGCTTCCACATACGTTTCTGCAGAAACTTGCTTTCCAAACCCGATGTCCATCAACACTGCCGCATAGTCGCTCAGCCGTTCCCCGGGTTGTTGTTTCCTAGAGGCCAGTTTCTGCTGGATTTTGAACATATTGTCCCGCCGTCCATATTTCTTCCGTAGTTTCCTCACCAGGTAGCTGAGTGTTTTGTCTTCGTTTCTCATCGTCTCTGACAAGGTGATTAACCACTTGCCCGCTGCATCCTTTAGGTGTGCTGTCACCCCGTAGTATAGCTCTTCTGCCGTCCAAGTGTCACCTCCCAAGCCAGCCTGACGTTCAACTTCCTGAGGAATCGTGGCTAACCACGCCTCAACGGACTCAGCTGCCGTGCCATGAAAGTCTTCGAGGTTCAGAAGCTTCATCTTGGTCCGCGGAACCACTGCTGGAGTATTCACTACGACTGGCTGTACGGCTGGTGCAGGAGCAAGTGCTGGAACTGGTGGCTGTATCACGAATCGTCGCATCATCGCTCTCTGCTGTCCTGCCGTCAGTTGGTCCCACCAGTCCATGGATTCCAGATCATCGTGCGGTTGGTTGTTCGGTACAGGTGCTGCTGCTACTGCCGCTGCTGGTACCGCTGCTGCTACTGGGTGGTTGTCTTGTGCTGGTGCGGGTTGGTTATCTTGGACTGGCTGCGGTTGTGGAGCGTGCTGTTGATTCTGCCGGCCTCTTAATGTACCTCCGTTTGCTGCTGCCTGACTTTGATCGTCGCTATCGGTATCGCTTGCATTTTGTGCTCGGGGCTGCCGTACACGCCTTGGGGCTGCTACTACCCGTCTTCTCGGCGTCCGTGCTGTTGGGGTTCCACTACGATCTGAAGATGACCGAGTACCCACCATTATCAAATTTAACTGCGCAGATCGGCTCTCCTCAAGGAGAGCTCCGGTTTTTGCTATTGTCAACTTTCATTGTGAAATTTGACAGACAAAGCGTTTCGTACTCTCGACCAGCATATGATGTACATTAGTTTGTTCGGTAAAATCACAAGTATCGCTCCGGTTTTAAGCCTCAGGAACTAAAAAGTGATTGTTATTACACTTGCTGTTTGTATGCTTTAAAAGTATAGTTCCGGTTTCATTTCTCTCACACCAACCACTGCCAACCACCCACTCCCCCTCCTCGAGTCATTTTACGATTTCCAGTGACCAGTCCCCCAAGCATCAGCGCGCCTCCCCTCCCTCCCCCATGTCCAGCCACCTGAGCCATCACTATGCCCCCCTCCCTACCGAACAATACGATCTCAATGCCGTCGTTGCATTGACAGCGGATGAGATGGGGGCTGTGAGGTGGTGGCAAGAAGCAGGCGTCCTGGAGCGGGAGATGTACTGCCCAGGATGCAGGCAGCTCATGCGCGTCAAAACGTCGGCTAAGAAGCCGACGTGGAGATGTAGCAAGAGTAAAAAGCATGAAAACGGTAAAGAAGTTGTATTAGTATGCTAACAAACACTTGGCTCCGATATGTTCGCGACCTACGTGACTGAAAGGAAAACAAAACAGGGCACCAGGCTACGTACTCTAGCAAACAACCCCAAGCTAGCAGACATGAGTTACAACCACAAATATGTCAACCACACCGAAAACTACGTCAACCCAGAAGATGGTACGCACACAAACACTATAGAAGGCCTGTGGGAAATTCATATCAAGCGCCATATCAAGAACATGCGCGGTATGAAAAAATCCGAGTTGAACGGATACATCGACGAGTACATATGGAGATGCTGGTATTTCCCTAAGAAGGCGTCGACAGCTCAGATCATGAGTGGGTTAATGCAGTTAATAAAAAAACACGGTTCATAATTTGTCTCTAATATAAACTTCATTTGTCTGTCAAATTTCACAATGAAAGTTGACAATAGCAAAAACCGGAGCTCTCCTTGAGGAGAGCCCGCAGATCTGTCGTTCACAAACTTCCGCTTCAATACTTTCGCTTCTACTGCCACCGTTCCTCGTTGTTCTTTCTACTTCCGTCACCGCCTTATCCGTTCGTCTGCCTCACTCCACCTCTCCTTCTTGCCACCGCCTTACACCGCTCCTCTTCCTCACACTGCTTCTCTCTCCTACCACCACCGCCTCTCTCTCTTACCACCGCCTTACACCGTCCCTCTTCACACTCCCTGCAGCTAAGGTTCGAGCCTCAGGGCCTTGCCTCGTGAAGGATCTCAATGCTCGTAGGAACCAACCGTGTTGGAAGGCCCCTGTATGACCACCAAGTAAGCAAATGTCCTTTACTAACAGCTCGGTTCTGTCACGACCGCGCCACCGATGGTCCTGCCCTTGATCAGAGGACGGTGTCCACTTAGATACGTGCCCTTTGCCCTGTTAACACGCACTAATATCGACAAATGAATGGCTCCAGGTACGAAATCTACGGTCTGGCTACAGTAGTGGGCTTCCACCGGGATCTTTGCCTAATTCTAACGCTCCAGAGGGCTGCTGATACCTCGGCGGGCTTCAAATACCGCGAGCGCTCGAATCCTACGGGGCTGCTGATACCCGTTTCCAGTCACACCCAGTGTACACCACCTTCCCTTTGCTGCTAGTACTAGAGTCTTTGTTGGCTTCTTTTAACCGCTGTCGCTACACCAAATCGGCGTAACAACTCTTGACCGTGCGTCCTCGCGGCTACACGGCTAATCTTCAACTGAACCACTAATTACTGCTACTTCCGCTGCATGCGAAGCTACTGGCCTTCTCCGTCGTTCTTCACGCGAAACCTCCAGCGTCTCTATGCGATCTTCCGTCAACGGTCACAGGCCTAGATATGGGTCGCATACCCGACCCTTGTTCCAACCCACGGGTGTCGTCTTATCTTCATCCTCGTCGCTCGTCTTCGTCATCTGTATCTGGTCACCGCTATCATCATCTTGATCATCCGTCCCTCTGCAAGTCTAGCGAAAAACCACTCTGCTTACTATGGTGAAGCGCTTAACAGAGTGCTTAGGCGCTTCGGGTTTGAATTTGAACTTCTTCCTAACCTCCCACGACATCGTCCACGAAGCTAGACGTGAGACATTGGTAGTATCATAGGCCTGCAAAGGAAATTGAAGTTATATCATAGGCCTGCAAAACGTAGTCCAGCTAAAGTTAATCAACTTTTACCTGTACCTCTTGTGTATACTCATGACTTTATAACAACACAAGAGTAGCGTGGTAATCTGTTAGGCAAGACCTGGTGACTCAGTTTTGAGTGAACAAAAAGACTGTAACAGTTGTCATAGTTTTGTTCCGGGTACCATAGCTCTACTTTCCACAATTCCTTGCATCGTTCAGACTAACTACATGTAAAACAAATGAAGATGTATTGCAGTCAATTAAACGATCTAGCCAGCGTTAGGATGCGTCGACAACGAAAAAATATCGTCGAGAGTACTATTAAGTATCTGTCTACTCCACCTTGACCTTGCCGTAGAACTTAACATAGTCTTTCAAAATGCCCTTGGTCGCATCATCCGAAGTGGCACTCAACTTCATCACGGCGTTCATGTCATCGGGAGTTCTTCCCAGGTTCTTCCAGGTCTGGAACATCGACGTGCGCAAGCCCGTGACAACATCGTCAGTCTTGGCTGCCGACCCGATCATCTTGGCGAGATCAACCTCGTCGAAATTTTTTGCCAGTGCTTTGAACATAGCTGTCTCCGGGTCACCACTAGTGGTGGTTTTCGTGACGTACTTAGCCCATCTGGAGAACTGCGGGTTCGTGAACAGTTTTGAACCGGCCTGGTCGAGTTCCAGAGTCTTTAAGACCTTGTTAGGGGACAAGTGCTGAAAGGCCCAGTTGGTCGTCTGCATGACCTCCAACTTGGTGGCGAGCTCTTTCGTGCTCTCCATTTTCTTGGCGGAATACAACATCTTGGCCAGAGCGTCGTCAGTGTAGTGGGTGGCCAAAGTAGAGAAAATGGCCAGGTCAGCGTCCCCCTTGGCGTTCTTACGGACGTAGTCAGTCCACTTGGTGAACTTGGAGCCGTAGAACACTAGAGCTCCCTCGTTGGCGAGACCCATCTTAACAAACATGTCGGTCGGGGATTTCTTGCCTCCGAAGAGCGATTTGATCTTCGAAGCGATTCTGGAGAGCCAGGACTTGTTGCTGGTTGCAACCTTTTCCATACCTGCAACAGGCACAGCGAGCTTTCTCTCGTTAGTCCGCAAGAACTGGGTTGCTGCGACATCGTTGAGCTCGAGAGGCTGCGCGTTGACCGTCTTGGACGTTGAAACTGCTGTGGTCACGCTGATACATGCCAGAAGTGCTACGAGCACCAGCACTTTGGTGAACAAACTTGACTTGAATGCCATGGCGGACGCCTCAGTCGATAGGAGGAAATTGACAACTGAGACCGACACAGCTCAAGCACACGTGAATCCCAGGACCAGAGTGTTTACATGTACGTATGGCACAATTCAAAGCTCAAAAGCAAGGCAAAGCCCGAAAGTTATCTTGAAGAACTGGCTCAAGGACATCTGGACTCCAGACTTAAGCGCTCTGCTTCCCGCAAGACGCTACAAATGATCTCCGTGAATGTTGCCCCCTTTGAAAACTTTTCACAGGGGGTACATTAGTGAGTGTAATATTGTGCAAGGCACTTATCGAGATCACCAAGGGAGCAAAACGATAATACATGTTCTGTAATGCTTTATGGCAATCCAGCAGTGTACGGTTCTCGTGCATACCAATTTTATAGTACATGTATGTAGTTGCCACGTCGGACAATTGCGCTGTACATGCACATACATACAGTAAATGGAGTGGTCGTAAAAATCTGCGTCATATAGAGCAATGCTGTCAGAGCACAATGAACCTAAGGCAGAGAATATTGGAGGCCGGATGTCATGGACCTTTTAAATCCTAAAATTCACGTTGCCGGCGAGATGTCTGTTGCCCCACCCTAACCAACAAAAAGATGGAAGGGGGGACAGGACCCTAAGTCACCCTAACAAGGTACTAGTAGAGGTAACCTTGGTGGGTAGAGGGGTTTAAGTCGTCTTAAACCCCCCGGCATCGTTTCGTCTGGCTTACAAAGCTTAGCAAAGTGGCATTCACCCTCCTCATTTGAGCTGCAAAAAAGCGGCAAATCTTACCCACATACAAGTAATTTCCTCTTGTGTCAATACATACATATACTGTACTGTAGTCACTCTCGTGAACCTAACACATCACGATGAGCATGCCTTCTTTATCACGAATGATTTGTGATCACGCGACACGAGTACTGTACATGTACATAACTACGGTGCAGAGTACGTGTCAACCTACCGTAACCATAGCAAAAAATCTCCGACCTCCGACGATCTCCGACCGTAGAGGTGGGGCATAGCCGAACTTAAGTGGAGCATCAAGGTAGATGCGGTTAGGGTAAAATGAGATCATGTGCAGATTTGACCCAGCTAAGATGGTTGAAACAACACGTTTATAGGCGCGCTCACAGGCTCTGAAACGGCCTGTGGGCAGAGAAAAAGACAAAAACAAAAACGCCTGATTTTTATGCAGCAGAGCCCTGTGCTCTGCAACATGGAAATTGAGAAGTGAGGCCGGAAAGCCAAAGTCGGGGTCCACTAAAAAGAGCAGTGTTGTCAAAAGCCAGTTTTTACGGCAACAGCGTAAATACGCTGACATGTGGCCTCCAAAAGTGAATGGCTTTGAGCGCCCGACAAATCGCGATTTCTGCCATTCGCGATTTTTCCGCAGTCGGGCACAAGCCGGTAGTGAGTGTGTACTGTATGTGTGTTTGTATGCATGTGTGTGTGTGCTGGGGAGCTCTCTGGAGTTAAACTCTGTGTGCTTTGATAAACGGAGGTTAACATTGCTGTTCCGAAAGGAGGTTAAGCTTTGTGTTCTGTCGTCGGCGGTTAACATTGTTGTCTGAGTCTACCTCTGCCTTCTCACCCTATCTAAGTTCGTAATAAACGCTGTTTGCACCTCACTTGATCTTGGTCGTCTTATCCTTCTATCATGTTGAGCGAGTTGTCCTCCACAGCCTCGTCCTCGAAGAACTTCTTGCGTACAAGCAGGCGGCGTTCCTTCTCGAAGGCTGCGACGACGGTGCGGCTGAGATGCTTGCGTGGCTCCCAAGTCGCTTCCCAGTCGACGAGGTAGTACGTCTTTCCGTTGATGCGCTTCCAGTTCAAGATCTTGCGGACGTAGTGGAGCTTCTCCCCGTCGAGGTCTTCGTCCCTCCTCTTCGTCGTCAACCGCCGGAGGAGCAAGCCACTCGCGGATGTCTTCAAGTGTAGCGCGGCGCTTCTTTCGCTCAGCCAGCGCCGTGAAGACCACTTCGATCGCTTCAGGGAGAAGACTCGTGGAGGCAACCGTCGCGTTCATGGTGAGTCGAAGGTGTCGTATGGCTTCATCACTAACTCGGATCTTGCATGACTTGGCCACAGCGATGCACAGGGTCTTGAACTCCTTAGTGGAGCTGATGCCGTTCTTGGTCGGTTTCTGGATAGGCATCGGGCGCGTGTGAAGGTTGAGTGCAGAACGAAGAATGGCGAACTCGAAAACTGACAGACGAACGCGCACCACCTGAGAATGAGTGGCCGTAAAGCACGGGTGGGTATATTTAATTACTGTGTGGTCACTAACCCGATGGTGTCGTTTGTGTGTGAAGGAGCAGGGTCAACGATGAGGCCTTGAGACTGACGCTGTTGGTAGTTGGAAATGTGTTCGTTCAGGATGCCAGACTTGTGGAGCTTCCGCATAAACTTCAAGACGTTTTGGGATCCGCGAGCCGTGATGCCCTGTCGTTGGAGGAACATCAACATTGCTTTCTCGGCACGAGCACCTGTTTCAAGGACGTCATCGCGGTAGCGAGGGATGTTTCGTCGAGGACAAAGCCATCGGGGAGGAAGAGCTTCAGAAACGCAACGACCAGCTTGGCTGTCGAGCGTGCATGCTTGGTTTCGGAGTCTGTCGAGCTCCACATCCGCGGTTCTTGCGTGTACCATGCGAACCAAGCGTCTTTCAAGCTCATAGCTGGAGAGGTACGACGTCGCTTGACAGGAGATTTTTTGTCGCTGGGGTCTTCATTCTCTTCTGCTTTTGTAGACATTCGCGGGTGCTTGTTGCCGATCTTGTCTTCCATTACAGTCAGCCGCGCATCCAGTTTTTTGTTGACTTGGATTAACTGCTCAATCAAAGCGCTTTGATGAAGAAATACGGGGTGCTTGGTAATGTCCGTCGAGGTTTCTTGTGGAGTTGAGGGGTTTTCTTTCTCGGGGGTGTCTGTGTAGGTCAGGTGGGATGACCAAGCCAGCAAGTCGTTGACGGAAAAACCTTTCTCGATAGCACAAGCCTCCAACCGCTGGATCGCAGGACCATGAGCCGAAAGAGACTTCAACGCTGGGTAGTGGCGGAGTAGGTACGCCATGAGAGTATTGATAACTCGCGCGTTGACATTGTACTGCGGTGTGTCAAGTCCAGACGAAGCGACGAATAAAGCAGATGCAACGGAGATAACCTTCTGCTGCGTGTCCGAGTCGAAGGCATCAAGCGACAACAGCGGGACGTTTGCGTTGGGGTCTCGATTGCTCAAGACGCGAGCAATCTTGTGGTCTTCTGCGGGGGTGTTGAAGACATAAGCGAAGGCCTTACTCGTCGCCGTCATGTTCCACGCGCCTCTGTCGAAGATCCATTGCACGCACATTCCGGCCCCGTTGGCGTGTTGAGCTCCTCCACGACGAAAGGAGTGCGACGTTAATCGTTCCGTCACACCAGCCTGCCGCGCGACTCTCCCCAAGACTCGGTTGACATAGCTGTGAATCCCGGGTGCGTCGTCACCAAGGTTCCGGTCTTCTTCAGTGTCTTCGGATTTTTGAAGTGGCGTCACGTCTTCAGGGTGGTCGATCAAGTCGATAAGAGGTGCAGTCGGGGTCAATGTGGCTTGCAAATTCCCGTGCTGCACAGGAAGCTGGTTTAAGAGCGAAGCTGTTGGTGCAGACTGTGTCGCGAGGGCAAGAGCGATGGCAAGTAGCGGGCACGTAGTGAAATCCTCGTCGGGAAAGAGCGAGAGCCCTTGCTCTTCTGAAGTCTTGATGCGGATGAAGCGGACGAAGAAAATATTCCCGGAACCGACTGAGAGATTCACCTTGCGCAGGAGAGTGAGGTCGGACGCCCGTCCAAACAGAAACCACAGCAAGCATAACAGGGCAGCATCTTGGTAGTCAGCAGCCGTAAGAGCGGTAGAATACAGGTGCTGAACCATCATCTTGAGCGACTTCTTGGTGCATGCTGGGGCCTTGTTGACGAAGGTCCCGGACTCTCTTTTCATACAGTAGCGCTCCAGTACTTGGCCCTTCTTAAGCAGCACCTTGTCCGTAGCTTGGCGAACGTGGGGGAACTGGTCCACCACCCAGTTCTTTGCCTGTCGGTAGTACTGCATGACAGAGTGCCTGGCCAAAAGCTGACCCTTGCGCCCCTCCTTGAAGGCCAGGAACATGCCAAACTTGTCCATCACCGCTTCCAGCACCAGCGGGGCATTCTCGCGTGTCATGCAAACGGCGAGGTATTCCCAGGTGACACCTTCGTCCGCTAAGAATTTCTTGAACGAGCGCGCGGCGCTCTCGCGTGCGCGCTTCGTGCTAATGGGGGCGAGGTCGCGCAGGCTCATGTTGGGTCGGAGAGGTCGGAGGTTTTGTGTTATTCTGAAAATATGTGAATGACTGAGTATTTGTATGGGCATATCAATAACAGAGCAGGGGGCTCCGACCCGATATGTCGGAGCTGCAGCTGTACAGCCTCAACAATCCTACCTCCTATGTGATTGGTCAAAAAGGTAGGGTTGTATCGATATGATTCGTTGAAACTCGGATTCAGTAGTCTGATTGGTCAATGTCTTTAATAGTGAGTTCTAGTATGGTCGGAGGTTTAACGATATTCAGCCATAGCTTTGACCAGGGGACCACCAGGAGGCCCCCGTAACGCACTACTAGTAAAGTGTGTTTGTGGCATCTAGAAACCCTCGCTGTGACTATACGGGTAAGCAGAGTATTATGGCTGAATATCGTTAAACCTCCGACCATACTAGAACTCACTATTAAAGACATTGACCAATCAGACTACTGAATCCGAGTTTCAACGAATCATATCGATACAACCCTACCTTTTTGACCAATCACATAGGAGGTAGGATTGTTGAGGCTGTACAGCTGCAGCTCCGACATATCGGGTCGGAGCCCCCTGCTCTGTTATTGATATGCCCATACAAATACTCAGTCATTCACATATTTTCAGAATAACACAAAACCTCCGACCTCTCCGACCCAACATGAGCCTGCGCGACCTCGCCCCCATTAGCACGAAGCGCGCACGCGAGAGCGCCGCGCGCTCGTTCAAGAAATTCTTAGCGGACGAAGGTGTCACCTGGGAATACCTCGCCGTTTGCATGACACGCGAGAATGCCCGCTGGTGCTGGAAGCGGTGATGGACAAGTTTGGCATGTTCCTGGCCTTCAAGGAGGGGCGCAAGGGTCAGCTTTTGGCCAGGCACTCTGTCATGCAGTACTACCGACAGGCAAAGAACTGGGTGGTGGACCAGTTCCCCCACGTTCGCCAAGCTACGGACAAGGTGCTGCTTAAGAAGGGCCAAGTACTGGAGCGCTACTGTATGAAAAGAGAGTCCGGGACCTTCGTCAACAAGGCCCCAGCATGCACCAAGAAGTCGCTCAAGATGATGGTTCAGCACCTGTATTCTACCGCTCTTACGGCTGCTGACTACCAAGATGCTGCCCTGTTATGCTTGCTGTGGTTTCTGTTTGGACGGGCGTCCGACCTCACTCTCCTGCGCAAGGTGAATCTCTCAGTCGGTTCCGGGAATATTTTCTTCGTCCGCTTCATCCGCATCAAGACTTCAGAAGAGCAAGGGCTCTCGCTCTTTCCCGACGAGGATTTCACTACGTGCCCGCTACTTGCCATCGCTCTTGCCCTCGCGACACAGTCTGCACCAACAGCTTCGCTCTTAAACCAGCTTCCTGTGCAGCACGGGAATTTGCAAGCCACATTGACCCCGACTGCACCTCTTATCGACTTGATCGACCACCCTGAAGACGTGACGCCACTTCAAAAATCCGAAGACACTGAAGAAGACCGGAACCTTGGTGACGACGCACCCGGGATTCACAGCTATGTCAACCGAGTCTTGGGGAGAGTCGCGCGGCAGGCTGGTGTGACGGAACGATTAACGTCGCACTCCTTTCGTCGTGGAGGAGCTCAACACGCCAACGGGGCCGGAATGTGCGTGCAATGGATCTTCGACAGAGGCGCGTGGAACATGACGGCGACGAGTAAGGCCTTCGCTTATGTCTTCAACACCCCGCAGAAGACCACAAGATTGCTCGCGTCTTGAGCAATCGAGACCCCAACGCAAACGTCCCGCTGTTGTCGCTTGATGCCTTCGACTCGGACACGCAGCAGAAGGTTATCTCCGTTGCATCTGCTTTATTCGTCGCTTCGTCTGGACTTGACACACCGCAGTACAATGTCAACGCGCGAGTTATCAATACTCTCATGGCGTACCTACTCCGCCACTACCCAGCGTTGAAGTCTCTTTCGGCTCATGGTCCTGCGATCCAGCGGTTGGAGGCTTGTGCTATCGAGAAAGGTTTTTCCGTCAACGACTTGCTGGCTTGGTCATCCCACCTGACCTACACAGACACCCCCGAGAAAGAAAACCCCTCAACTCCACAAGAAACCTCGACGGACATTACCAAGCACCCCGTATTTCTTCATCAAAGCGCTTTGATTGAGCAGTTAATCCAAGTCAACAAAAAACTGGATGCGCGGCTGACTGTAATGGAAGACAAGATCGGCAACAAGCACCCGCGAATGTCTACAAAAGCAGAAGAGAATGAAGACCCCAGCGACAAAAAATCTCCTGTCAAGCGACGTCGTACCTCTCCAGCTATGAGCTTGAAAGACGCTTGGTTCGCATGGTACACGCAAGAACCGCGGATGTGGAGCTCGACAGACTCCGAAACCAAGCATGCACGCTCGACAGCCAAGCTGGTCGTTGCGTTTCTGAAGCTCTTCCTCCCCGATGGCTTTGTCCTCGACGAAACATCCCCTCGCTACCGCGATGACGTCCTTGAAACAGGTGCTCGTGCCGAGAAAGCAATGTTGATGTTCCTCCAACGACAGGGCATCACGGCTCGCGGATCCCAAAACGTCTTGAAGTTTATGCGGAAGCTCCACAAGTCTGGCATCCTGAACGAACACATTTCCAACTACCAACAGCGTCAGTCTCAAGGCCTCATCGTTGACCCTGCTCCTTCACACACAAACGACACCATCGGGTTAGTGACCACACAGTAATTAAATATACCCACCCGTGCTTTACGGCCACTCATTCTCAGGTGGTGCGCGTTCGTCTGTCAGTTTTCGAGTTCGCCATTCTTCGTTCTGCACTCAACCTTCACACGCGCCCGATGCCTATCCAGAAACCGACCAAGAACGGCATCAGCTCCACTAAGGAGTTCAAGACCCTGTGCATCGCTGTGGCCAAGTCATGCAAGATCCGAGTTAGTGATGAAGCCATACGACACCTTCGACTCACCATGAACGCGACGGTTGCCTCCACGAGTCTTCTCCCTGAAGCGATCGAAGTGGTCTTCACGGCGCTGGCTGAGCGAAAGAAGCGCCGCGCTACACTTGAAGACATCCGCGAGTGGCTTGCTCCTCCGGCGGTTGACGACGAAGAGGGAGGGGTCGAAGACCTCGACGGAGAGAAGCTCCACTACGTCCGCAAGATCTTGAACTGGAAGCGCATCAACGGAAAGACGTACTACCTCGTCGACTGGGAAGCGACTTGGGAGCCACGCAAGCATCTCAGCCGCACCGTCGTCGCAGCCTTCGAGAAGGAACGCCGCCTGCTTGTACGCAAGAAGTTCTTCGAGGACGAGGCTGTGGAGGACAACTCGCTCAACATGATAGAAGGATAAGACGACCAAGATCAAGTGAGGTGCAAACAGCGTTTATTACGAACTTAGATAGGGTGAGAAGGCAGAGGTAGACTCAGACAACAATGTTAACCGCCGACGACAGAACACAAAGCTTAACCTCCTTTCGGAACAGCAATGTTAACCTCCGTTCATCAAAGCACACAGAGTTTAACTCCAGAGAGCTCCCCAGCACACACACACACATGCATACAAACACACATACAGTACACACTCACTACCGGCTTGTGCCCGACTGCGGAAAAATCGCGAATGGCAGAAATCGCGATTTGTCGGGCGCTCAAAGCCATTCACTTTTGGAGGCCACATGTCAGCGTATTTACGCTGTTGCCGTAAAAACTGGCTTTTGACAACACTGCTCTTTTTAGTGGACCCCGACTTTGGCTTTCCGGCCTCACTTCTCAATTTCCATGTTGCAGAGCACAGGGCTCTGCTGCATAAAAATCAGGCGTTTTTGTTTTTGTCTTTTTCTCTGCCCACAGGCCGTTTCAGAGCCTGTGAGCGCGCCTATAAACGTGTTGTTTCAACCATCTTAGCTGGTTCAAATCTGCACATGATCTCATTTTACCCTAACCGCATCTACCTTGATGCTCCACTTAAGTTCGGCTATGCCCCACCTCTACGGTCGGAGATCGTCGGAGGTCGGAGATTTTTTGTTATGGTATAATATTCCCTCTATTCCAACCAAGCTATTTTTGTAAATTTGTACAGCAAGTTAATCCGCCAATAAAAATAGACTATAGAGACAATTTTGGCCAATCATGTGAAATTGTAGAAAGGGAAAATGGTTCCAACCATTCTGACCATATATGGTTGGAATATTTTGAAAATATGTGATATTCAATACAATAGTCCATACAAATGCATATTCACAAAATATCCCGAAGTTTCTGACTAATGACAGAAGTTCCAACTACACAGGAGTTTCGCCTTCACAATTAGAAGTAGTCCGCAGAAGCGATGTCGATCGCGTCGCTTGCCCCTGCCAACAGCAAGAAGGCGAGAGTGACAGCGCTCAATTCTTTTGCAGCGTTTCTGGAAACTGAGAACATGACACTGACCAAAACCCACGAACTAATTGATGGAGACAAGACTGGTAAGGTGCTACGAATTCTATTAGATAAGTATGCGTATTCTCTTGCTAGAGCAACCGACAAGTCTCGTTCGACAAACACCTGTCTCGCCTACTTTGGAAATGTCAAGAACTGGTTGCTGGATATGTATCCTCAACAAGGTTCGATAGTAAAACCTCAGCTACAGAAGGTTCTCGCAGGTCTTGGAAAATTTTGCAACAATCGAGAGGGTGGTGGCTTTGAAAAAAAAGCACCCCCATGTTCTAAGCAAGATTTGGAAACTATAGTTCGAATATTGTACACCTCCGAGTCTGCAGACGCTTACTTAGACGCCTCACTAATTGTGATGCTGTGGTACTTATACGGACGTAGCTCGGATGCAGAACAACTTGAAAAGCAACAGCTCTCTATACTACCTGGTGAGTTTGCTAACTACTGTTGTTAGTTAAAAACAAAATCTAACCCGATATACAAATTTTAGGTGGAGTGCTTTTCCTACGATTCAAACGAGTGAAAACAGCATTGTTGCAGGGTATTTTGCTGTTTAAAGACCCAACAAGCTTCATGACGTGTCCGATTTTTACCTTAGCGGCGTCACTCGCTACACAGACGGCGCCAAGCAAGCGCTTCTACCCTCAATTCATGTCAAAGAAGAGAAACACAGAAAATGCGAACGACGTCGAGGAGCTCAGTCTAATTGAACTGCTTGAGGCAGACGACAGCCCCAATCCACTTGAATGCGCGCAGCAGTCTTCCATAAACGCATCTGTACCTGGAGCACAAGCGTACGTGAACAGACTGTTGGTTAGGATCAAGAAAGTGGCGCATCAGAAGGGATTAAAGCTTACCTCCGGGCTTACTTCTCATTCCTTTCGTCGCGGTGCTGCCATGCATGCCAACGACGGTAGTCTGGCTGAAAACTGGATCATTGAGCGCGGTGGGTGGCAATTGGATCGTGTGAATAAGGCTTTTGGGTACATGCTGGGGACCACTCAGGCGGATCAAAATGTAGGCCGTGTCCTGAGCGGATGGAACCCAAAGGAAGGCGCAAGGCTCCCGTCTCTCCATGCCCTGGACCCACCGATTCGTGACCGTGCTCGTGCTCTCCAAGTACTGCTGTTCTCGAACACGCTCGCTTTTTCTGACTCAGCTCTCAACCTAGACGAAGCTGTTGCAGACTGTTTGATGGCAACTGTAGTCATGCACTACCCTGATGCTCTCCTACTTGATGACCGTAGCGCCCTTGTGTGCAGACTGCGCGGTGTCATGGCGGAACAGTCCATTGGAGAAGCAGAGGTGCTGGCTTGGAGTGCCACCATACGTCGAGCCTTCGATCCCCCTCTAGAATTGCCAAGCTCTCGAGAAGTGAACTCCGAATCATCAGCAGTTTTGGAACTCGTAAAACGCCAGTCGGAGCAGATTGACGTCCTCATCCTACAAAACAAGAGACTTGAAGATCGACTGTTAGCAGTTGAAGCCCACTTCCATACACATACCGATCGCCAAACAGCCAGCGAACAAACCAGTGTTGACGCAGTAGTTTCCATTGACGTGCAGAATGTCCAGAACGCAGTCCGCCCAAAGAAGAAGAGTACACGGTCGCTCTCAGCCGTTTGGTACGAGTGGTTTACTGCGACGCCACGTGTATATGCCCCGCGTTCTGTAAAAAAAACCACACTATACGAGTCGAGACACGCGGTAGGATACATGTTGCTGTTCGTACCGATGGGTTTTGCGCTGCATGAAGCTTCTGCCGCGTTTAAAAGCGAAGTACTGGAAATCGGGGAGCGTGCGCAGGAGAACTTGATCTTATTCTTGAAGGAGAATGGCTCTTCAGCCATTGCGGTCGGCACAGCGTTGAAAATCCTTCGCAAGATGCTTCAGAACGGCAAACTCGACGCACATATAGCGCGTTACCACGAGCAAGTCGAAAACGGAAGCATCATACACCCAACACCAGTCACCGCACTCCCCAGCTTCATTCGCACACGCCCCATACAATAACCTACATATACATATACAATACAGAGCACAAACAGTATAGTCAAATGAAGGCGATGATCGGATTCGAACCGATCGCAGCAAAAGCTGCTCCTCCACCCCGGAGGCACCGTCACAGAATAAACACCACCCCAAAGCACACACAGGGACGCATACTCACCAGGAGCTGTCGGTACACACCTCACAAGAACGCACAGGAACACACGCACACGCCGGGGCTTGTAGGAGCTTCTAGCCGTCACTAGCACGAGGTATGCCACGAGATCCTTGTTACTTCACGTCTTCGCCTCTCGGGTAGTCCTTGTCCTTGTCTAAACGAAGAGTAAGAGGAAGGCACGTGGCAGCGATTGGTGTGCGCACAGTGTCACTATAGAATGTCACTAAAGTGATTATGGTTTTTACCGGTACAGGTTGGAACCGGTCAGACCTGGTTGGAATTTTTACGGTATGGGGAATTACTTTCCAGATGATTGGGCCTCCTGGTCCACTGGTCAAAGCACCACAAACCTACGCACTCGCTTTCCAGATGATAAGAAATGATTAGCATTCGAAAATTTAATATCCCATTCAAACAATTCACAATCACAATCAAAACCTTCAGAATTTAATAGCCAAACCAATTTCCTAGTGTAGTGCGTTACTATGTATTCTGCGCTCTCTGGTACTACATTGTAAGTTAGGTTCATACGTTATTCTGGGGCTTGACCCGCAACCGGTCGGCACCACTTCCGACCGGACGGTACCGGTTTTCACCGCTTTTGTCCCGGTTCATTCCCCAGTATTTGGGCTCAGACACGACGGTGATATCACACATCATACAGCAATGCAGAAGGACGCAGCTATGGGCTGCTACAGCAGAATGTTCCCGTCCAAGGTGTGGTGTCATACAACAATAACCTTTGTATCTTGTTGTTAATGGCCGCCCAGCTTTACA
The DNA here is from genome assembly GCA_018806915.1 of Phytophthora colocasiae. NCBI lineage: Eukaryota > Oomycota > Peronosporomycetes > Peronosporales > Peronosporaceae > Phytophthora > Phytophthora colocasiae. The sequence goes on along the minus strand of JAGKQI010000064.1, from coordinate 139,713 downwards.
CAATACTGATTGACTGTTTGCACGTTCGTGTAGGCACTGTACTCAATTCGCGAGGTCATTTACACATTGTCGACTGGGAGAATACACTATCTCGAGGCCATTGAGCGAAGGAAAGCAAGACGTGCGACCAGGTACTTATATGCAGTACGATTAGTGAGATATATCGCGAACCAGATATTCATCTAATCTGCTTCTCTTTACGCTGTTGTTGTCCGTATTGACTGCCTGTGTACAATAGGGATTTCGTGTGAGATCACCGCATCTCGTTTTGCGCTGACGACAGCTACTGCATGAAGTCGTTCGTCGCTTTCGTAGCGGCATTACTGGTGCTGCAGATGAGCAGGCTGGTGCTGTGGTGCAGACGTTTGGTCCTGGCTTCTTCTCTTTCAAACGGCAGCGTAAGGCATTGTTTGAGAGTGGCAAATGTGGATAATGCTTCTGGTACACAGTCTGAATGTACTCCACTTCCCATTTGAATTAGGAATTGACTTTGAGAGTGCACGTAACATTGACACATGCTCTGGTGTTATTGTTGCAGGCGCTTGGAACATTGCTGTTCCCGTGAAAGATGCCGCTGGGGCGACTTGGGAATCGACGACACGAAATTCGTTGGAATTCGCTGGGGGAGATGGAGTCTCCAATACTGGCAATCCTTCCTCCGCTGCCTCGCCGTTATTGTTTGTTCCCGTTGAAGTATGAACAACTGACAATGCATTAGCTTTTGAAGCTTGGGGCTGAAAGGCTACTGCTTGGGCGACTGGCAGGTTGTTGAGTATCTTTTCCGATCTAGTTTTGTGGATATCTGTGCAGCGTAAGTTGGCAATTTGTTCGGGGCTCAGCTTCAGTTTTATCTTGAGTTTTGTGCTTTGGTTAGCCTTGTGCTTCAAGTTATCCCATATCTTCAGAAGTACAAACTGCGACTTGAGGTAAATTCCAGTACATATACAGCATGCAAAGTCGTACACCATGGAAAACACTTGCCGGCGCTTACGAATTCCTGCCATTTTTCGCAGTGCATTGAACAATTGGATCTGAAACTCCTGTTCACGTGGGAATTGTCATCACGGGGTTCTGCTCGTGTAAGGCAGAACAGATTTCGACCTCAGGATGGCTGCATGTCCTGTGAAGTGTGAGATGATAGACCGTCTATCTTAGATGCTAACGTGGCAAAGCTTCGTCGCCGGAGGTTTAAACAAGTGTTCGTGTTCGAAGATACCACGATGTTGTACATGATAGTGGTTACCATCACGCAGTCTGCCCAGCTCTGCCCCGAAGCTTGCTGCTCAGATCGAACTTGCCGAAGCAGTGAGTACTCTTGTCCAGAGAATCAATGGCGGCCTCGTAGTCTAGTTCATTGATGCACAAGGAGTTGAAGAACTCGGCTCGGGTAGTCTGCGTGTTTCGATAAATGCCAATTGCTTGGAAAGAAGTTCACGAATACTTGCGCTGTGTTGATGAGCGCGTTGTAGACTATTCTCCAGTGCCTGACTATTGATACGGACAGTTTCGAACATTTGATTCCATTGTTCGAAGCCGAAGTCCAGGTCTGTAGCGGATCGATAAGTTGGCTGTCGAAGTGGTTCGGAGATGAGCTCGGCTGCAAACTCAAGCTGTGGAGATTCAACGGCAGCTCCTCGACATAGTGTTGCAGTTTGTATTAGTGTGAGAATGTCAGCATCATGCAGAGGCGGGTTGCGTCCGTATTGCGACCCGATCTTCAAATTATGCTTCAAAATGAACAAATCGAGAATGCGAAGCCCAATTTCAACAGAGACCGAACGAGCAAGCATCTTCTTTAGTGCAGAGTGGAAACCTTCCAGTTGACTTGTGGAGACAACACGGACATGGCTGCCTCCTCCTTCGCTGAACACGTTGCAATCCACATATAAATCTCCACGGCGAATCTGCTTCAAATTACTATCAACGCTTCCTGTCCACTCCTGTATGGTGCAACTAATATCGGCAAGATTCACGTTATGAAGAACAGTTTCGAAGCGAAATGCCATCTCTTCTGGAGGGCGAAGTTCTCCGTCTATGCTGTACAGCGCTTCATGCAATTGCTGTGCCACAATTTTGCGCTCCATTTTGCTCTTGATCTTCTCAGTAAAGCGCTGGACAACGTGAAAAGGGTCCTGTCGAACGCCTACAGAATCTCCAAACACGCTATTCACAAGGCTTCGAATCGCATTAGCGTTGTCACTAACGACAACCCGCTCATCATCATCTTCTGTTGAGTGTAATGCACCCTTTATATGCTCAAGTAGCTCACGAGTCTCGCTGTGATTTTCTGACCGGGTCAAGCGCCTTCCGACAATCTGGCCAATCTCATTTTGGAGAAGCAGCAACATCTTGGCGTCAGTCATGCTCTCTCGGTTTCCAGTACCTCCTGGCCATACTTTTAGCATCTTACAGAACTTAACGGAGTGGTCGACTCGAAGCACTTTCTTCACCTTCGCGCGGCTCATTACTTGTTCACAAAGACTGCTGTAAATGCTGGTTGACTGTAGCCAGGCCGCTGTGAGAGTCTCAGTTCCAAGCGGTTTCTGGAGGCACATATACTGCCCGACAGAAGGTGGTGTAGGTGGTAAATAAAGTGGGTTGGTCAATCGTCGATGCCGAACAGCGTTAGCAAACAGACACAGCAACTTGTAGTAGCGTTTCTCACGACGGCGCCGAATGCTTGCTACTGTACTTGAAATCCCATGGGGCGACGTCATTCCGTCGTGTACTAGCTCCATCAAATCCTTCGACAGCCCGGACTTCTTTGTCATGACGAAGGAAAGTGCATGAGTAGACGGGCATCGCGCTGAACGAAAGCAGCATTCACAGTAGAAAAACACCCTTTATCGTCTCCAGTGCACTGGTACTTGATGTATAGCAAATGGTATTTGGTGTCTACGTCCTCCACCGTGCGCTGTCGGTACTCTTTCACACGTGGTGAGCACGAGCATCCCGTTTTAAGACAGTATGGCTTCTGAAGCCGGTTCTCGCACTCAGGGACCCATACGACGACCGGCCACGAGAAAAGTGATGATAGCAGACCATCTCCGCGAGTTGCCTCGGGATATTGCACCACTGGGGGGAACCGCCGCCCGCTTAGCGCTTCACGAATGAGTCTCGTAACTTCTTGTTGCTCTAAACGCTCCTCTGTCTGAGGGTTTTCTTCATCGTCTGCCATCTCTGTTGTAGTTCACTGCGCCTGATCAAAACTATTTTTTACTGAATCTTAAAATTGATAGCAATCGGAATATCGGAGTTCGGAGTTCGGAATCGGATATGTCGGGGCCTGTCGGCCCCAACATATCGCATGAACCGGTAAGTTACATGATGCATGTTTATGATAAGTTTACTGTTGTGTAGGTCCGGTTTCACAATCGTCACTGATCTATACTGTGGGTTCATGCGATATGTTGGGGCCGACAGGCCCCGACATATCCGATTCCGAACTCCGAACTCCGATATTCCGATTGCTATCAATTTTAAGATTCAGTAAAAAATAGTTTTGATCAGGCGCAGTGAACTGCAACAGAGATGGCAGACGATGAAGAAAACCCTCAGACAGAGGAGCGTTTAGAGCAACAAGAAGTTACGAGACTCATTCGTGAAGCGCTAAGCGGGCGGCGGTTCCCCCCAGTGGTGCAATATCCCGAGGCAACTCGCGGAGATGGTCTGCTATCATCACTTTTCTCGTGGCCGGTCGTCGTATGGGTCCCTGAGTGCGAGAACCGGCTTCAGAAGCCATACTGTCTTAAAACGGGATGCTCGTGCTCACCACGTGTGAAAGAGTACCGACAGCGCACGGTGGAGGACGTAGACACCAAATACCATTTGCTATACATCAAGTACCAGTGCACTGGAGACGATAAAGGGTGTTTTTCTACTGTGAATGCTGCTTTCGTTCAGCGCGATGCCCGTCTACTCATGCACTTTCCCTTCGTCATGACAAAGAAGTCCGGGCTGTCGAAGGATTTGATGGAGCTAGTACACGACGGAATGACGTCGCCCCATGGGATTTCAAGTACAGTAGCAAGCATTCGGCGCCGTCGTGAGAAACGCTACTACAAGTTGCTGTGTCTGTTTGCTAACGCTGTTCGGCATCGACGATTGACCAACCCACTTTATTTACCACCTACACCACCTTCTGTCGGGCAGTATATGTGCCTCCAGAAACCGCTTGGAACTGAGACTCTCACAGCGGCCTGGCTACAGTCAACCAGCATTTACAGCAGTCTTTGTGAACAAGTAATGAGCCGCGCGAAGGTGAAGAAAGTGCTTCGAGTCGACCACTCCGTTAAGTTCTGTAAGATGCTAAAAGTATGGCCAGGAGGTACTGGAAACCGAGAGAGCATGACTGACGCCAAGATGTTGCTGCTTCTCCAAAATGAGATTGGCCAGATTGTCGGAAGGCGCTTGACCCGGTCAGAAAATCACAGCGAGACTCGTGAGCTACTTGAGCATATAAAGGGTGCATTACACTCAACAGAAGATGATGATGAGCGGGTTGTCGTTAGTGACAACGCTAATGCGATTCGAAGCCTTGTGAATAGCGTGTTTGGAGATTCTGTAGGCGTTCGACAGGACCCTTTTCACGTTGTCCAGCGCTTTACTGAGAAGATCAAGAGCAAAATGGAGCGCAAAATTGTGGCACAGCAATTGCATGAAGCGCTGTACAGCATAGACGGAGAACTTCGCCCTCCAGAAGAGATGGCATTTCGCTTCGAAACTGTTCTTCATAACGTGAATCTTGCCGATATTAGTTGCACCATACAGGAGTGGACAGGAAGCGTTGATAGTAATTTGAAGCAGATTCGCCGTGGAGATTTATATGTGGATTGCAACGTGTTCAGCGAAGGAGGAGGCAGCCATGTCCGTGTTGTCTCCACAAGTCAACTGGAAGGTTTCCACTCTGCACTAAAGAAGATGCTTGCTCGTTCGGTCTCTGTTGAAATTGGGCTTCGCATTCTCGATTTGTTCATTTTGAAGCATAATTTGAAGATCGGGTCGCAATACGGACGCAACCCGCCTCTGCATGATGCTGACATTCTCACACTAATACAAACTGCAACACTATGTCGAGGAGCTGCCGTTGAATCTCCACAGCTTGAGTTTGCAGCCGAGCTCATCTCCGAACCACTTCGACAGCCAACTTATCGATCCGCTACAGACCTGGACTTCGGCTTCGAACAATGGAATCAAATGTTCGAAACTGTCCGTATCAATAGTCAGGCACTGGAGAATAGTCTACAACGCGCTCATCAACACAGCGCAAGTATTCGTGAACTTCTTTCCAAGCAATTGGCATTTATCGAAACACGCAGACTACCCCGAGCCGAGTTCTTCAACTCCTTGTGCATCAATGAACTAGACTACGAGGCCGCCATTGGATTCTCTGGACAAGAGTACTCACTGCTTCGGCAAGTTCGATCTGAGCAGCAAGCTTCGGGGCAGAGCTGGGCAGACTGCGTGATGGTAACCACTATCATGTACAACATCGTGGTATCTTCGAACACGAACACTTGTTTAAACCTCCGGCGACGAAGCTTTGCCACGTTAGCATCTAAGATAGACGGTCTATCATCTCACACTTCACAGGACATGCAGCCATCCTGAGGTCGAAATCTGTTCTGCCTTACACGAGCAGAACCCCGTGATGACAATTCCCACGTGAACAGGAGTTTCAGATCCAATTGTTCAATGCACTGCGAAAAATGGCAGGAATTCGTAAGCGCCGGCAAGTGTTTTCCATGGTGTACGACTTTGCATGCTGTATATGTACTGGAATTTACCTCAAGTCGCAGTTTGTACTTCTGAAGATATGGGATAACTTGAAGCACAAGGCTAACCAAAGCACAAAACTCAAGATAAAACTGAAGCTGAGCCCCGAACAAATTGCCAACTTACGCTGCACAGATATCCACAAAACTAGATCGGAAAAGATACTCAACAACCTGCCAGTCGCCCAAGCAGTAGCCTTTCAGCCCCAAGCTTCAAAAGCTAATGCATTGTCAGTTGTTCATACTTCAACGGGAACAAACAATAACGGCGAGGCAGCGGAGGAAGGATTGCCAGTATTGAGACTCCATCTCCCCAGCGAATTCCAACGAATTTCGTGTCGTCGATTCCCAAGTCGCCCCAGCGGCATCTTTCACGGGAACAGCAATGTTCCAAGCGCCTGCAACAATAATAACACCAGAGCATGTGTCAATGTTACGTGCACTCTCAAAGTCAATTCCTAATTCAAATGGGAAGTGGGGTACATTCAGACTGTGTACCAGAAGCATTATCCACATTTGCCACTCTCAAACAATGCCTTACGCTGCCGTTTGAAAGAGAAGAAGCCAGGACCAAACGTCTGCACCACAGCACCAGCCTGCTCATCTGCAGCACCAGTAATGCCGCTACGAAAGCGACGAACGACTTCATGCAGTAGCTGTCGTCAGCGCAAAACGAGATGCGGTGATCTCACACGAAATCCCTATTGTACACAGGCAGTCAATACGGACAACAACAGCGTAAAGAGAAGCAGATTAGATGAATATCTGGTTCGCGATATATCTCACTAATCGTACTGCATATAAGTACCTGGTCGCACGTCTTGCTTTCCTTCGCTCAATGGCCTCGAGATAGTGTATTCTCCCAGTCGACAATGTGTAAATGACCTCGCGAATTGAGTACAGTGCCTACACGAACGTGCAAACAGTCAATCAGTATTGTGTAAAGCTGGGCGGCCATTAACAACAAGATACAAAGGTTATTGTTGTATGACACCACACCTTGGACGGGAACACTCTGCTGTAGCAGCCCATAGCTGCGTCCTTCTGCATTGCTGTATGATGTGTGATATCACCGTCGTGTCTGAGCCCAAATACTGGGGAATGAACCGGGACAAAAGCGGTGAAAACCGGTACCGTCCGGTCGGAAGTGGTGCCGACCGGTTGCGGGTCAAGCCCCAGAATAACGTATGAACCCCACCTCCGGTAGTTCCAAATTGGTTGAAATTGTTGCCGAGCACAGTATGGCTCGGCAACAATTTCAACCAATTTGGAACTACCGGAGGTCTGCAATGGAGATTCCGACAGTTTTATTAACGATGTGTCTATGCATTGAAAGTACCCGTATACACGTCCTAAAGCCGAAGATTGCAAGCCACAACTTCACTTCACTTTTCAAAATCTAGAACATGTTATGTACCGGTACTGTAAAACATCATCGTAGCTGGCGTGATTTCACCAACCACGCCAACATCAGACGCGTTCTATTAACTGTCATCATCGTAGCGGGCGTGATTTCACCAACCACGCCAACATCAGACGCGTACCTGCTTGTGTCACCTGAGCTTGGGTCGCTTACTCCGTGCGATTCTCTGCGCAGATGAACTCGCGTGCCAGAAGCTGCTTCAGTTACGCGTCAAAAACTTATGACTCAGTTGAGAAGAAGCCCTAGTAGATTATCGGGCAGGCCATCACCCACATATCCTTTCACATACAGGTCCGGTTGGAGGGCTGTAGACCAGGAAGAGCATCTTGAGCCTTGAGTATTGAGCATTGCTCATCTTGCATCCATTGCGCTGACGGCTTCACTGCACCGTGCACTGGCAGTGTGTGCAGTGTATGCGTGTTCCTGTGAAACAGCAGCTACAGTGATTTGTTGCGAATGAAAAGAAGATAATGCGAGCACTTTGCAGCTACATTTCTACTGTAGAAAGTCAATAGAAATTAATGTACGTAGAAATTCTACATGAAAGCGAACTGGTGGGCTGAAGGATTCAAGAACCACTCGGCATGCATCTCTTGGCTTGTACTTGGTAACAAAAATGTAAGAAAATAGTAAAACGTCCGTATAATCGAGTCTACGGTGTTACTAGTACATGTAGACAACGAAAGGCTACGGAGGAAGAGAGATAACATGTATTTCCCGAAATTGAATCCATTACGGTGGTAAGACTAGCTTCTCTTTGTCAGCTACATATATAATGATGTCGGCTTGCGCAAGGAAGGCATTCGCAATCGTAGCCTATGATTCATAGGTTCACTACAGGCATCGAGAACTACTCGGCGTGAAGACCAGATATCCCGGATAGCTGATTCGTGGGATCAGATCCAAAAGCTGGCAAAATCTAAGATCGAAGTCAGAGCTGCGAATCGCTGCTACTAAAAGTTGAGCTACATGCAATTAATGGCACCCTTAAAAAGTATAAAATGTTTCAGTGTACCAGGTCTAACTGCATTGAAGTACATTGGTTGTAGCATAAGCTTACAGGTATCAGAGGTAAAGAGAGACAAGAGAAAGGATCTTCAGCAAGTTTTAAACTGCACTCACTGTTTTTTATTCGTATCTTCGGTGTTTTGTCGACCGTACGGTTGACCTGTGCAACTACAAGTACAGTAGTAGCATTGAAGTATTTGATCCTGTTTTGTGGCAGTAAAACCACTTCTTTCCCTGAAATAACACCAAATAACACCCAAATAACATTTTTATTAGCCAATCATATGCGACCACAACAAAAATCAGTATTGACCAATAATCAACGAGGAACAGTGACCAGACGCTCCGATCATGTAAGTCGTAGAATTTGGTCGGACAATGGAGAGCAGTGACGCCACACCGCCGAAGGGCGAGTGCCCCACATGCTCCAAGCTCGTGTCGAAGTCGAACATGGCCAAGCACCGCAAGGTGTGTGGCAAGAAGAAGCCGGCAAAGTCGCGAAAGGCGATAAACCGGGACTCATACGCCCGCAATAAGGTGAAGGTCCTCCAAAAGCGGCAGGAAAAGCGCATATTCGACCAATTCGGACGCCTTGAAGGTATATATTGTAAATATTTGAAAAATATATTATATTTTTTAACCCATGTAACGTTTAGTGGCTCGGAAGCAGCTCTCTGAACTCGAAGCTCAGCAAGTTGAGGTGGAAGAACTGGAGTGTACGGCTTGGACAGCTCTATCGAAGCGAAATTTGCTCTATGGTGTCAGCTTGGACCCAGAGCTTTTCGCCCACTTTCTTGAAGAGCTGAAGGCACGTTGCAAGGCAAAGTACAACCACGGTCTATCATGACCACACCGAAAGAGCTTTACCGGGCAGCAATCTTCGTTCTCCATCCGGACAAGCTGCGCGGACAGAAGAACAGGTTTGGAGCCCGCATTGAGGAAGTGATGGCGCATTGGGACAAGACTGCCAGGGCCTTCAACGCTTTTGGAGATGGACTGAAGGCCGATATCGACATGAAGCCCCAAGCGGAACTGGACGCTATGACGGATGTGGAGTATTCCAATGAGCGCCGGCGAGTAGCTTTGGCACGTAAAGCAAAGGACCAGACTGAATACGACTTTGAGACGCTGACAGCAAACTTTCGAGACTATCGCAAGATGGTGGAGCGCTACATGAGAGCAAGGGACCGACACCTGGCTGAATTCCAAGCTCGGAAGGACAAGGCCGAAGCCGAGCGGGGTGAGCAAGTGACCAAGTTGAAAAAGACCATCTCGAAACTGGAGAGCATTGGGCCATGTGCTACCTTTCGGCAGTACAAGGAATCGTACCTGAAGGCAAAGCAGGCGGCTTGAAGTAGTTGAGGCTGTAGTGAGACAGGGAGGCCATAAGACTGATGTCTACGACGTTTTTCATTGCTACTATGGTGTTCATTTAACTATCGCGTTCATACCAAAAAGTACGAGTTCATACCAAAATGTACGAGACATTAATACCAAAAAGTACGCTAAGATCAGACTGGAATGTACGAGTTCATACCATGAAGTACGAGGTCATACCAGGAAGTACGAGGTCATACCTGGAAGTACGAGGTCATTCCTAAAGGTATGTCGAGTATTCGGGTAGTTCTTTTGCTGGGCAGGCGACATTCGTGCGATGTTTGCGGTCGTTTCTAATAAACGAGGCCAGCATCGACACAGTGAATGTGTGCTCTTTGCTTGTTTCACCAGCCTCACCATAGTGATTGGCATAGTAACTGCGATAGACTGAAAATACCGCTTTCTGCCAGCGCGTCTTGTCGGACTCCCCCATCATGTTTGCAAACATGGCGACATCTTCACCAATCAACTTTGCGACGCTAAACCAGCTGCGCGTAACTTTGGCATTAGATCGATCAGCTTGTGTCCACTCGGACAGGGGCTTGAACAAGTGCACCGAATCGTCGGGAAGCCACCACATCAGGCAAAGATGAGCCCAGTCTCTAACAGCGGGAATCACGGGACTAGTATCTTGTGCGGCCAGAGGAGGATCGACGTCGCGTGGCTCACTTCGCGGTGGTCTGTTTAAGTTTCCTGTCGTTAATAACCCTTTCAGCTCGGTCATTTGGGACTTAGTTTCGAGCATCAGCGTTTCAAGTTGTCGAAGGCGCTTGAGGACAGGCCCTTCTTCCACGTTTTTGCTGGCTTCGTAAGGCGCACTAGGACACCCATGAAGATAAGTCTTATCTGGCGCCAGGCAGTCTGCAAGTTCGCCGTCCTCCGTTTGAACCGTGAGATCAAGTAGATAGCGTACAAGCGTTTCTGTCGACTCTGAAACACTCCAACCGGCCCACCACTTGATCATCCGTAACGACCAGCGACGCGCTGGGTTTGCATACATGAAGCGGTACTGGGCCCCGCCGCGACGAAAAGTGTGCGACGTAAACCAACTGTTGTACCAATGCTTCGCCACGTAGCCAGGTGTCTTTTGACCTTTTCGATTCAGAGAACTCACAATACAGTTCAGTAGCGTAATGAAACTCTGCTCTCCCATCTTTTTGCCCCAACCAACCGTCACCTTTTCGCAGCCTGTAGCGTCACCATTGACCTTCATAGCCTTCTTACTGAGACCTTTCAGCGCCGGAAAAACATAGTCATCGTCTCTCCAAGTGTGACCGTTTTCCTTCGATGCAAATTCCACCCAATCGCACAAGTGCTTGTAGGCGTTGATCGGGGCTTCCTCCTCTGCGAGATTGTGGAGATTGTAGGAGCGCCCCTCTGCTATCTCGGTCTTGCGGTTGAACAGTGCGTATGTACCGAACTCAATCATCTCATCCGAGGCGACGACGCTGGCCCGGAACTGGCGCAGCGAAACATCTCTCCACTTCAGCGTTAACACTTCGTTGATTCGGCACATACCGTAAAAGGCAAACGAAGACACAGCCTTAAACCACACGCGGCATTCCTTCGTGAAGCCTCGGACACCGCACGGTGAATCCAGAAAGGTGTGCAAAACTCCAATCATTTGGAGGGAGACTGGAACAGCTCTGGCCGGTACGTATTCCGTCGCTTTTCTCTTCTTGAGACCACGCATAAACTGGCGGACGAACGGATCGCGGGCTGGATTTCCGTATCCACGTTTTCTTCCACTTTCATCCTCCACCACGCTCCACTTGTTCACATCCGTCCCATCGCTGTTTTCGTGTGCGTTGTAGTAGCTAGCGACAGCAGACCGTGCCTTCTCCGCTGTCTGTAGCGACACAGTAGTGGATGCGGAAATACTCTGAAGGTATGCGACCAACACTGCTGGAAGTTCATGATGGCGCTCCGTATGAGGATCTGGATAGCCATTGGCAAGACAGAATTCTGCAAACCTTTTAAAGCTTGATTCGTAAACTGACTGCGTCGCCTTCTTGATCACTCCGTTTGCTGTTGCTTGGCCTTCCTTCACCAGATCGTGAACACCTGCCATCTCGCCGATCTGAAAGTGAACCACGTGGCAAGAATCTGCGGCCGTATCATACATTCCGGTATGAACGCGTACTTTTTGGTATGACGCGTACTTTCTAGTATGAACTCGTACTTGGAGGTATGACGCGTACTTTCTAGTATGAACTCGTACTTGGAGGTATGACGCGTACTTTCTAGTATGAACTCGTACTTGGAGGTATGACGCGTACTTTCTAGTATGACTACACTTTCTAATTCGCCAAAGTCACAATAACAAATATTTTTCCATTTTTATTTTGAAAAAGTGTCTGCACTTTTTCTGAAGCGTGACGGTCGATCATTGGTCAAATAACACTAAATAACCCTCGGGTGTTGTTTGGGCACGAAGAAGTTGCTTCCCACGACCGCCCCATACAAATCCCTAGTACAGAGATTCGACTTCCTTTGAGTGAATCAACACCTCAGGCCGCACGTAAATGATTATATAGGGTTAGGTGAATTTACATACAAATAGCGAGATGTCTGCTTAGAGGGTCTACTATTGAGGTGTTGTTTCAGTCAGAGTAAGCTCTACTTCTTCTCTCCAAATAGCCTTCTTCTTCATCGATAGATGGCTACATTATTCATTTACATGTGATTGGCTCGTACCACATCTTTTCAGCCAATGTCCTTCCTTTCTCTTGACTGGTGTCTGGCCATTCAATACAAAAGTGTGTGTGGGGGGAGTGAGATATCGTACCTCCCTCCCCACTTTGGAATACTCCTTCCTTCATCCACCATGGCCGAGACCAGCATCTACCCGCGCGCCGAGCTTGACGGCCACAACGGCAAGGCCGTGACGGCTATCGCCACCACCCGCGAGAACCCGAACCTTCTTCTGACGGCCTCGCGCGACAAGTCGCTGCTTGTGTGGCAGCTGTCCAACGACGGTGAGGAGTACGGCTTTGCCCGTCGTCGCCTGCAGGGCCACTCGCACTACGTCGAGGACGTCGTGATCTCGTCGGACGGCCAGTTCGCCCTCTCCGGTTCGTGGGACGGCACTCTGCGTCTGTGGGACCTGAACACGGGCATCACTACGCGCCGCTTCGTTGGACACACCAAGGACGTCCTGTCCGTCGCCTTCTCGGCCGACAACCGTCAGATCGTGTCTGGCTCGCGTGACAAGACTGTCAAGCTCTGGAACACTCTGGGTGAGTGCAAGTACACCATCACCGAGGACGGCCACACCGAGTGGGTCTCGTGCGTGCGCTTCTCCCCCTCCACTGCCAACCCGCTCATCGTGTCGTGCGGCTGGGACAAGGTTGTCAAGATCTGGAACTTGTCCAACTGCAAGCTCCGCACTAACCTGTTCGGCCACGAGGGCTACCTGAACACGGTGACTGTGTCCCCGGATGGATCCATCTGCGCTTCGGGAGGTAAGGACGGCACTGCCAACCTGTGGGACCTGAACGAGGGCAAGCGCCTCTACTCGCTGGTGGCTGGCGACGTCATCCACGCTCTGGTGTTCTCGCCCAACCGTTACTGGCTGTGCGCTGCCACCACCTCGGGCATCAAGATCTGGGACCTGGAGTCGAAGATCGTGGTGCACGACCTGCAGCCTGAGGTCGAGGAGCCTAAGGGCAAGTACGCCCAGCCCCCGCACTGTATCTCGCTGGCCTGGTCGGCCGACGGCTCTGTGCTCTTCTCGGGTTACACGGACGGTATCGTCCGTGTCTGGTCTGTGGGCAACTAAGTGTTTTAGCTGTCTACGATCTGCTACGACTCTAGGTGGAGGGAGACTCGTTGATGTATGTTAGCGTAGGATTTCATTTCAAACATGACAAACATCCTGGAGTTTTTCCACTATTCCATTACTAAATGTTCGTGTTCTTCAAGTGTACATGCAATATCTAATCTTTAGTTGATGTAAGGAAGAGCTCGACCAAAGACGTATTTGATTGCTTAATCGTACAGTTCTCAACATCAATTCAATTAAATAATAAAACACAGGATTTGGAGAGGGCCGAACGCAACGACAGTTGTGTGTATTGAGTTCCTCACTGCTAGAGAGCGTATGCATCCTTTCAATGCACCAATTCAACCAAAGACACTTGCCACCAGCAGCTTAAACGACGAAAGCAACGCGCCAACTGACCAGAGCGCTCTTTGCGAGTGCGTTCCACTTCCCGTCCGCGAGAAGGAGTAGTCTCGAGAAGGCTGCAGAGCAATTTACTTGAGCTTCTTCTTGATGCGCAGCTGGTTGCTGTGGCCGCATTTTTTCTTGCGGCAGTTGGTGGCACGGGGAGGAAGACGCGCGTAGCAGATACGGCAGATCTGCTTCTCGCAGTTCGTCTTCTTGGCCAGGGCGGCGAGCGTGGGCTCAATGGCACCACCACGCAGACGCAGCACCAGGTGGAGCGTGGACTCTGCAGCAATTTCAGGAAAAAAAAATAAGTCAGTCAACCATATCTGCCATAACTTTGTCAATTTTGACAAGCTGTGGACGCACCCTTCTGGATGTTGTAGTCCGAGAGCGTGCGGCCGTCCTCGAGCTGCTTGCCGGCGAAGATCAGACGCTGCTGGTCAGGCGGGATTCCCTCCTTGTCCTGGATTTTCTGCTTGACATTGTCAATGCTGTCGGACGGCTCCACGTCCAGCGTGATGGTCTTGCCCGTCAGGGTCTTCACAAAGATCTGCATGATTCCCTGTATACGCAACACAGCTCCCTGTCAGCTCCGTTGCATTCGACACCTAAAATCCACGCGCGTATCGCTAATCCGTCGCCTGCCCCCTGTTTGTTCTGTTATCAACTTCTTTGCCACTGTTTTTCTCCGCTTCTACCGTGAATTACGTGCCCATTCTTGGCAGATGCTTAGTCGACATACAGGCGTAGACTTTGGAACGCACAGCAGGGCCTGTAGACGACGGGGAAAGCGACAGCGGCGGCCTCATTCAAACGCCAACGCACCTTTCCTCTCGCAAAATGAATGCCCACTGACAGAGGTCACAGAGGTTTCGGACCAACCAAGTGCCGCAATACAAAAGCCAAGTCAAACGACCGCTGCACTATCGGCCACTCAAAGGAGAGGAAAATTGGCAGCAGAGGTGGACGGTCCGCGGTTCACCGAACCGGTTCGGTGAGGGTAGGGGAGCAAATATCAAGCTATTTTCGTGATATTTTGGCTAGATAATTTCCCAAACGAATATTTTGCGTCGGATTCCGATGATTTGGTCCCTCTTTTTGTGTATTTCTGTGTCCTGAGCGCGCTGTATGCTCGCCTTCGACATCTATCAGATGCACCAGAGCGTTTTCTGTATGTGTACCAATTATTAGCCCTGGATTCGCTTCTCAGCGTGCGCTACACTTCGGTCGGATTCCGACGCGAAAAATAACAACAAGTTTCGGTGACACAAATCCACCATTGGTCCATCATCACAACAAGGGGCTAGCCCCGTGAATTTTACTTGTCCTTCTCGTTCATGGTCGTTAGTAGCTGAAGTACATGATTGTATTAAGCCACGTCCGTTGTAAGGCGATGGCGTGGGAAGTATGCAAAACAAACGGCTAAGCTTAGTTCATCAACGCGACTTGAGCTCGTATGAAAACAGTATTTTCAAACACGCTTGCAACGACTAAGGGTTGATACGGATCAAGTCGTGCTCGTAGTACAAGCCTCGTTACTCGGTGCCGTCCAAGTTGTATTGGTAGTCGGATAGTGGCGACCGCTGATTGGTAAATGACTTCAACATGGTCTACACCAATCCGCATGGCGTCCTTTTGGCGATCGATGATCACTTGTCATCCGTCCAGTTGGAATCCAACTTGGACCAATGTGGCATCATAGCGTCATGCCATGCACTGCATGGTCGACGACGAGTCCTGCATGATGCAGGACTCGTCGTCGACCGACACCTCTTGGCATCTACTGTAGCTAGTCGACAGACTCCGTTTCGTGATAGGGTGCCGCTGGTTGATGTGCATGGCTGAAACACAAAAGCACGCAAAAAATACTTCAAGGCCGCTGATGAGGCTGTTTTAACGGTGTGCCTCGCCGGTCGAGATTGGCGGTCCCTTGTCGATTTGCAGTTCTTAGATAGCCGTGTGTGTGGTTGAAGATAGCTAGGTCTGCTGCTCCGCTGCTCGTTTTAGCCGGGCGAGCGTTATCAGAGACAGTCAGACCGTGATCGATCTCGGATCGCCGGGACAGTTGCCGTTTCTTAGCACCGAGTTGCTTCATTAGGACGGCGCGTCAACAGCGAACCTCGGCACACGCCGCCAAGCCAGCTGCTAGTGCTACAGCAGTCAGAAGGCGCCTTCACCAAGACACAACTGAATTTAACGGCACTGACACAAGAAGAGCGAAACGAGACTGTGAACGAGTCTGATATGGAGAAGCTCTTCACAAAAATAGGAGCTCCATCTTATTTACCAACACCGGCCGAGGTGCTCGGCGGTGTGCGATGGCTGCGTGAGAATCCGGCAATTGCTGCAGGTGTCGTGGTGGGACTCACTAGCTATTCCGTTGCTAAATACTATGAATATGGTGAGGACAGCGACGAAGAAAACGATGAGGACAACAATGAAAATGGTCGAGCTACACGCGAAGAGATCGCACGATCTGTGACGGCGCTGCATCTCGGTCTGCTGAGAATCGACACAACCAAGAAAAATCGGCGACATAGCGGCGTCAGCTCTACATCAACAGAATCGTCTCTCGGGAGCTCGGGCGGGCTTCGTTCGCGAGCCAGCTCTGTCTTTGACAAGTCATACTACGAGGTTTGTTCGGTCTTGAGCAGGTGCGACGGCAATGCAGCAATGCTAACTTGTGTGTCTTCTGTTTGTTCGGTAGGAACTGGAGTTCCAGGAACACGCAGTGGAGCAGGTTTGGTCCTGTTTACATGAAAGCCAATGTCCGTCCGGAGAGAAGTGTAGCGATCCTGTTTGGGGCTGGTTTGTACCTGCCGGCCAGGCATCCCCAACACAAACTTGAAGTCGGACAGGCCGTCTCAGAGCTCACAACCGAGCAATATTTATACGTTCGCTGCGCTGCGGAACTAGCCTAAGTAAATACCAGGGATGGAAACGTGTTAAATCCCAATACAAAGCCACCACCACGTCTTCATTTCCACCATTTTCGGTCGTGAACACATGGCTACATCGACATGGATAACGCTACTTCAAGTTAAGTAACGATACTTTTTAGTTCGCGTGGACCACACCAAAGCTGTTTTATAGGACCAAACTACATCTAGGTTGAGCTGCACAAATTTGTGGCCGCCAGCAGCATCACCTGAAGGACAGGAAGGAGAGGCACAACCATGACGTACTACCGCATCGGGCAGCGGCTCAAGATGACGCGCGCTGTCGCTAGGGCAATGGGACGCTCATCAGCTGGAAAGCGCAACTCAGCGACCATCGAGAATCTGGTGCAGACCACCAAAAACCGCTTCGGCAGCGCTGTAAGGCACCTTTTATTGATCGTTCCAACCACTTTTCAATCGTGCAATGCGTTGCTAATTTGACTTTATCGTTGAAATAGGTGGCTCGGCCGCTGGGCGCTGCAATCGCAACGTTCCTGGACTCGGGAGTCGCGTTCAACACATCGTCCGAGTTCCTGTACTTCGACGGCGAAGATGATGACGGAACGTAAGGATTTGAGCATTTTCTTCTTGTGTATGTGGAGTTACTGGCGCTTCTCGTGAGGCTCTGCGGGATGCATCGAGTTAATGTAAAACTGGAGAGGATCGAGGAGTGCCGATGCCTCTGCTACCTTTTGTGTTGGGGAGTTTTTCGCCGATCTGACGACTGAGCAGTTAATATCCCCTGTGGTTGCGTGCAAATAGATAACAGGCAGACCGAGTGGAGCATACAAGACACAGACAATCGGAGGGAACAATTCAAAGCGCTGTTAGTGACGAGATGAGGATGATATCAAGACTTTGAGCACGAGCAGCTGCACGTTAGATAGAGTACGAGAAGAGAATCGAGTGTCGGACGTAAATCCAATCTACAACGAGGACAAACAACGACACTTTCGCTACCTCATCGCTCCTCATCTAATCAAACGCTTGACTTAAAGTTTGTATGCTCGCGTTTCTGGGTCAATCTCCACCCTACAATACCTAGACAAGTTGACCGACCACCAGCAGATTATCTTTACGACCATGGTGGACACGACTGAGCTGCGTGTGAGCGACAACTTCCCGCGCGTGCCGAAGCCCTGCGAGAAGGTGGCGACCAAGTTCTTCGAGTGCTTTTACGCGAACGGCAAACAGCCCGAGGGCAAGTCGGACACTGAAGTGGGCAACGTGGCTCTGGAGAAATGCAAGGACGCAATGCTGGCCTATAACATCTGCGTGGATGCTGAGATTGCCAAGAACCCTAAGGAGCTTTTCCGCGTGCCTGAGGCTTACCGCACACGCGAGTAGATCAAGAGAGCGGTTATAATAAACACTCTAAAAGCTCGATGCCGTGTGCTCCTCAGAACTGTGCTTTTGAAATAGTTGTATCATCTTGTTAGGCACTTTTTAGTTGCGAGCTGCAGATAATATGAAGAACTGACGAGCTGGTGAGCGAGACACATACAAACCCACGTCAATTTCCGTGTTTCAGAAGAGTTGGCATTTAAGAAGCCCAGCAAGGCGCAAATGGCTCTGCTACCAACCACGAGAGTCGTGAAATGCTGTACGTGCTCACTCTGCCTGCTTGCTCGAGCCTCCACATCTTCTTTTACATCTTTGTATTCCTGTAGAAGACTGCAGCATCCAAGATTTCTTAGAAGACAGCTTACTGCGTGTCCTTCTCCCACTCGAGGTTGGCGATCTCGTCGTCGATCTCCTCCTCCACCTCCGGGTACATGGCGGTCACCTCGTCCATGGTCGTGGCCAGCGTGGTGCGGGTCTCCTCCATCAGGCCAATGAGCTCCTTGAGCTCCTCAATACGGGCCTTCGAGTCCGCCACCTTCTCGTTCAGCTGCGAGAACTGTTGTTACAATAAGCAAAAAAGCAAATACACAAGTCAGCCTCTTTACAATCATTGCAATTATTGTAAGTCAACTGCAGCCAACGTACGAGCTTGTCGACGGTCTCCTGCTCGTTGAGACGCAGCTCCTCCGGGAGGTCAGCCGACTTGGCAGCGGCGTCCAGCTCCTCGGGAGTGATGGTCGGGAAGGAGATGCTCTTGTAGTTGGCCTCCATGGCGTCCACCAGCTCCTTGTTCTTGATGATCGAGCGGTAGTAGTCGAAGTCGATGGCCTCCGGCTCCTTCACATAGGCGCGGGCCTCGGCCGCAATCTGGCCGTGCACATCACGCAGGCTGTCCAGAGCGGCACGAGCGCGCGGGTCCGTCAGCTTCTGCGAGATGGCGGTCCACTCAATGGCGCGGGTCTGCAGCGCGCGGCGCACAACTTGCTTACGGAGCTGGAGCATCTTAGCGGCGAAGGTCACTTGGCTAATGTAAAACGAGCCCCCTCGTTTAAAATTCAGGGGTGGAGAGCGAGTGAGCAGTGAAAACCAATATTTCTCTATTCTATTAGAAACATTTTGTACAGGTCCGATAAGAATACCCTTTATCAAAACCTGTTGAAAATTAATATTTGAATCGCTTGGTGGGTTTTGCAATTCTGAATAGATCCCTGTCTACAATTCGAAAAGGAATTGCATAGTCGCATAAAAGTACCATTTGTGTTCTCCAAGACTAAAAACGCTACACAAATCAACTTGCGGTGTCCAAGCCAAGAGCTACATTAAAGCTGCCAAGATGAACGCGTTCCCGATGGAGACAGGCTGGCAGAAGATGAAGCGCCGCTGCCAGGAGGAGCCACTGGTGCCGCTCGGCTGTCTAGCTACTGCAGGAGTTTTGATTGGCGGATTGGCCTCGTTCCGCCGTGCTGCAGACGCTGTGACGCAGCAGAAGTTCATGCGTCTGCGTGTGATCGCCCAGGGTGCCACTGTTGTTGCCATGTCGCTCGGCGGCTTCATCGCCATCAAACCGGATGAAGATAAGCAGGAGACCAAGCACTGAGATGTTCAAGTTGAGAGGGAGGCGTAGTGGGTCACTCGTGGTTTTATTTGATTTAAGCTAAGAAGAACATGAAGAAGATCAGGAAGACCAATAAGATAGCGGAAATCTTGAGCGCCAGCAGTCTATTGTTCGACAGGCTGGAGAAATACTTGAGCAGCTCGTGTTCGCCGCTGCTCACGTTCACTAACGATTCTTCAACGTTATCGTCGATTCTACAGCACAAAGAACCCATCAGCACTCTAATCCATAAATCTTCACACAAGGACAGACACTTACCTCCTCACGAGGTCTCCCTGCTCGTGAATCAAAGTTGACAATCGTCCGAAGAGCTGCCCGATATCCACAATGTGGCTCTCGATCTGTGACACAGCTTCTGCCCTTGACTCGGTGTAATTCTGCTGCTCTGCGACGATTTGCTCCTGTGTCATGGTAGTGATGAGGGGCTGGATCTCCGCGTTCCCGTTGCTCGAAGACTCGCCCGTATTAAATCCTGGTCGTGGTAGTGTGTTGGACAGATTCACTTCCTGTAGACTGCCGGTCTGGCTATTGTTGCTTCTTGGAGGCTGCGGGGCCTTGAAGGCTAGAGGTTTACCCAACGCGCTGGACGCTGTCTTGCCATATCTAGCACGTCGACTCTGCTGCAGCTTCATGTTCTCCTGTCTGACTTCCAGAATATCCTTGAAGCCCATCGTAGTGGCCATGAGGTTGGACTTCATCAAGGACACAATGGCGTCCGAGTGTTTAGCTGCTTGAATCGAAGGTGCCGTCTGCCGCTTATTATTGATGTACTCCTGCAAGTTGTCGAGCTGCATGTTGATATCTGTGATGTCCTTCTTTACCAGTGCTGCCAGCTCGTTAATGGCCTCTGTTGGATCGTTGAACATGTTGTTCTGCCGCACCACTGCTCACAGCATTAGCATTCTCAACTCCAGTACAACCAGCAACTTAAGCCACATACATTGTGTCAACTGCTGCAACCTCTTGGACGCCTGGTATACTTCCTTCGAGATGTCGGAGGCTGCAGCGTTGAACTGCGCGTTCTCCTGGAGTGGTGTATGCACAGGTTTCTATGACGTGGACAAAATGCGTGAGCTACAGGATGCTGTAGAAAGAGAAAAAGGTACTGATCTACAGAAGATGGAAAGGAGTACATACATGTGTAATAGCGCTGCCCTTTGCAGCCTCATAGTGCTTGCAGAGCTGCGCGAAGTCGGCCGTACGGTTCGCTGCCATAGCTGCTGACTGCTTTTAGGAATATGGGCGGAAGGGGGATAGTCACCTCGTCTCTGATTGGTCCATTCCTGACGTAGCTGGACGCTGATTTGGGTGGTGTACACTAAATAATTGTTTTATTTTTTCATAAAGATTTTAGTAAAAAAAACAATTTGGTGATATTACTATGGCGAAGCACGAAAAGGAGCAGAGCAGCTCAACCTCGCTAGAAGCAACGGATCACGTGCAGGTGGTTAGCAATACGTTCAGTGTCGAGGCCACTAGCAAAACCAAGAAACAGAATCAGAAACGGAAGAAGCTCAAGACGTCACAAGCAGCAGGTTCCAAACCTCCGCGATTCCGTGGAATCGAAGGGTTTGTCGACAGCTACGTCGCTGTAGGTCAAACGGATCCACCGACAATCCCGATCGAGAATTTGTTTCCAGACGGTCATTTCCCGGTTGGTGAGATCCAGAACTACCCTGGAGATTTCAATACGTTTCGTTTCACGAACGAGGAGAAACGTGCGTTGGATCGTGAACAGGAAAACACGTACGAGTCGTTGCGTCATGCTGCAGAAGTGCATCGCCATGTGCGGAAATTCGCACAAGGAATGATTAAACCGGGGATTAAACTTATTGATCTCTGTACGCTGCTGGAGAACAAGAATCGGGAACTGGTTGTCGAAGCTGGACTTGATGTACGTTCAGGAGATTTCCGGTGTTGGTTATTTAAACGTTTTTAACGATTGATGGTGTTGCTGACTGCAGCGAGGTATAGCGTTTCCGACGGGATGTTCGTTGAATCATGTTGCGGCGCACTACACGCCCAATTCGGGGGATACAACGGTGTTGACGTACGGAGATGTGATGAAGTTGGACTTTGGGACGCATGTGAACGGACGAATCATCGACAGTGCGTGGACTGTGGCGTTTGATCCTCAGTTTGACCCGCTACTCGAGGCAACCAAAGCTGCAACGAATGCTGGGATTAAATGCGCAGGCATTGACGCGCGTCTTGGTGAAATTGGTGGAGAAATCCAAGAGGTGATGGAGTCGTTCGAGGTGATAATTGACGGTAAAACGTTTCCTGTTAAGTCGATGCGGAACTTGAACGGCCACTCGATTGATGTGTACCAAACCCACGGGAGCAAGACGGTTCCTATTGTCAAGACGAGCGATCAAACCAAAATTGAGGAGGGAGAGGTCTTCGCTATTGAGACGTTCGGAACGACTGGGCATGGGTACGTGATCGAGGACGGGGAATGTTCCCACTATTCCAAGGCTGCTGACGCACCGCAGTTGACGGTGACTACGCCACGCGCTAAGAAGTTGTTGGAGCATATCAGCCGAACGTTTGGCACGCTCCCGTGGTGCCGTCGATGGATCGAGCGCGAAGACGGCGGCTCGGCGACCATTAACCCCAAAGGAGCGAAGTAAGAGAAATACCTCATGGCCTTGAAGAACCTCGTAGACATCGGTGTCGTCACGCGTATCCCCCAGTTGTGGACATCAAAGGAAGCTACTCGGCCCAGTACGAGCACACGTTCATCCTACGTCCAACCTGCAAGGAAGTTCTGTCTCGCGGAGACGACTATTAGAGTCAACACA
This sequence comes from Phytophthora colocasiae, assembly GCA_018806915.1. Lineage (NCBI taxonomy): Eukaryota > Oomycota > Peronosporomycetes > Peronosporales > Peronosporaceae > Phytophthora > Phytophthora colocasiae. Next base: position 117,258 of record JAGKQI010000064.1, on the reverse strand, counting down.
TCCTGCGTAACGACAGTTGTGTCCTGGTAATTCAAATGCGATAACGAATTCGTGGCATGTACGTGTCGTGGCATGTACGTTATATTCCGTTGCCATCATTGATGACGATACTTTTCTTTCCGCATAGATTTGATCCAGTTTTTTTGTCGGAGTAAACAGCTCTGGTCAGGTCCGTTTACTCCGTTTTGAGCTCCTCGCAAGATGAGAAAACAGCATCGACAGTGTCGATTCAACACTCAGAACCGCTTTCCACTTTCAATCTGTCCTGTTCGTGATCACTTCTTACTGAGTGATTCCATCAATTTTGCCAACCCTGAAGCGCAATCGTGTCGGTCGACTGTAAAGCAATGCAACGCATGCCCGACATCTTCAATCGGTTCGAACGACAGTTTCCACAAGGCTTGAGCTCTGACGTAATCGGATGTGTTCTCCCTCGAGGATCAATCGGCGACAACTACGTTTTCTCCAAGGCGAGTTTTGAAGAAAAGTCTGATGATTTCATACTGGACGACCAGGGGCCAGCAGCGATCGGTGCGTTAACTACGGACGTCAGCGAAAGACAACCCAGTCGAACCAAGCGCAGTAGTAAAAAGGCTGAGAAAGCCAGCACCAAGAAGCATCGGAAGTCCACCCCCGAGCGCCGGGAACAATGTCGTCTGAATCAAGAGCGCTACAGGAAGAGACAATGTGAACGTGAGAAACACCTCACGGTTCTTGTGAATGAACTCCGCGATGAAGTTCCAATACTTGAGATTCAGTACACTCGGATGCGCTGCTGTCGTGACCCGACAGTGTGGACGGTAATAGCCGAGTATTCCCACCTCTTTCGTCACGGCACAGAGGATTCTCAAAGTCCGAAAGCACGACGTCAAGCAGCATTCCTACGGTCGTCAATGGCAAATGACGTCATTATTGGCACCAGGAAAGGTGTGGATGCTCTGCTTGAGCAGTGGTGCTGGTACTCGACACATTTTGGGGATCTCCAGTTCCAGCTGAAAAGTGCAACTCAGTCATCGCAACTAGTTTGGGCTTCGTCCGTGTTGGAGATGACAATCACGGACATGACACTAGCGAAGGTATTCCCACACGTATCATACGACGGATCTGCTGAGAGTCTTCACTCAATGATGTTAGGGAGACGACTGGTTCTCCCCTGCCGACTTTACTTTGAATGGAATGAAGACTCAAAACGTGTCGTTCGGCTGGAGACTACGGTGGATTTCCTCGTTGGGTTGCACAAGTTGCTTGGGTCTCTTGAAAACGTGAACTATGTGCTAGAACGAGCTCATATTGTGTAGGGCAAGCATGCTGGAAGACTGAAAAACTTAGCCATAACACACATGATAACTGTGCTGCTGACACTTCTGAATTCCACAAGGACAACATCGCGCTGGTTGATAGTGTAGGATTTCGTTTTCACAGAAAAAGACGAGGAAGAAGTTGATTTAGGCAAGTTTAGTACACACCTGCAGGTGTTACGACCAACAGGCGTCGGAGAAGGAAACTAGAATCTGTTTTCACAGAAAGGTAATAGGCGGAGACTATCAACCGAAATGGGGATCAAACGACATGACGGTATTGGAGTTTCGTCTTGCAGTTCCTCACAACACGAATTGCCTTCTACACTGCAAGTCGAGTACAAGAAGTAAGCAAGAAAGCAAATCCAGAAAGATGAAGTTCAGTATGTTTCTCGTCGTCACGATGGCCATCCTCGGTGTCGTCTCCGCTGCAGACCAGCCTCTCGTCAAGACGCCTGCCGACGCACTGGAGAAGATCCAAGCGACCGCCTTGCCCGATGGTGTCACGCTGACGGGAACCGCCGAGAAGATCGACCCGCCGATGCTGGTGCTACGGAGCCGAAGGAAGTTGACGTTGCGAACAAGGGCGACAAGGACGATGACAAGAAGGAGTAGCTCAGCTGGGGTGTCGGAGGTCTTGGAGGTCTTGAAGGACTTGGAGGTTGGGGTGCTGGTGGTTGGGGCGCCGGAGGTTGGGGTGGTTGGGGCGGCTGGGGCGGCTTCGGGCCCTACCGCTTTGGATTCATGTGCGGTGGCGTTCCTGGCTGGGCCTACCCGATGGGTTATTGGAATCGCTATGGTGCTGGTTTGTACGGCGGTGGTTGTGGTCTTGGCATGCCTTACGGCGGCCTCTACTACTGCTAAGTGGGAAAGCAACACTGCTGGAGGGTGGTCTTTTTTTTTTTACAACCGGCAAGTCAAGTCCCTGAAAAACCTCGATTTGACCATTTTCGCACGGCGATCGAAGCAGCTAGTACCAGACTGGTACAGTAGTAGGGATTTGTGTTCGGACCGGATAAAGAATTTAAATGTTAAAACAATGTCGTTTTTTAGTACTGTAGTACTAAAGTACTATGGCGAAGCACGAAAAGGAGCAGAGCAGCTCAACCTCGCTAGAAGCAACGGATCACGTGCAGGTGGTTAGCAATACGTTCAGTGTCGAGGCCACTAGCAAAACCAAGAAACAGAATCAGAAACGGAAGAAGCTCAAGACGTCACAATCAGCAGGTTCCAAACCTCCGCGATTCCGTGGAATCGAAGGGTTTGTCGACAGCTACGTCGCTGTAGGTCAAACGGATCCACCGACAATCCCGATCGAGAATTTGTTTCCAGACGGTCATTTCCCGGTTGGTGAGATCCAGAACCACCCTGGAGATTTCAATACGTTTCGTTTCACGAACGAGAAGAAACGTGCGTTGGATCGTGAACAGGAAAACACGTACGAGTCGTTGCGTCATGCTGCAGAAGTGCATCGCCATGTGCGGAAATTCGCACAAGGAATGATTAAACCGGGGATTAAACTTATTGATCTCTGTACGCTGCTGGAGAACAAGAATCGGGAACTGGTTCTCGAAGCTGGACTTGATGTACGTTCAGGAGATTTCTGGTGTTGGTTATTTAAACGTTTTTAACGATTGATGGTGTTGCTGACTGCAGCGAGGTATAGCGTTTCCGACGGGATGTTCGTTGAATCATGTTGCGGCGCACTACACGCCCAATTCGGGGGATACAACGGTGTTGACGTACGGAGATGTGATGAAGTTGGACTTTGGGACGCATGTGAACGGACGAATCATCGACAGTGCGTGGACTGTGGCGTTTGATCCTCAGTTTGACCCGCTACTCGAGGCAACCAAAGCTGCAACGAATGCTGGGATTAAATGCGCAGGCATTGACGCGCGTCTTGGTGAAATTGGTGGAGAAATCCAAGAGGTGATGGAGTCGTTCGAGGTGATAATTGACGGTAAAACGTTTCCTGTTAAGTCGATGCGGAACTTGAACGGCCACTCGATTGATGTGTACCAAACCCACGGGAGCAAGACGGTTCCTATTGTCAAGACGAGCGATCAAACCAAAATTGAGGAGGGAGAGGTCTTCGCTATTGAGACGTTCGGAACGACTGGGCATGGGTACGTGATCGAGGACGGGGAATGTTCCCACTATTCCAAGGCTGCTGACGCACCGCAGTTGACGGTGACTACGCCACGCGCTAAGAAGTTGTTGGAGCATATCAGCCGAACGTTTGGCACGCTCCCGTGGTGCCGTCGATGGATCGAGCGCGAAGACGGCGGCTCGGCGACCATTAACCCCAAAGGAGCGAAGTAAGAGAAATACCTCATGGCCTTGAAGAACCTCGTAGACATCGGTGTCGTCACGCGTATCCCCCAGTTGTGGACATCAAAGGAAGCTACTCGGCCCAGTACGAGCACACGTTCATCCTACGTCCAACCTGCAAGGAAGTTCTGTCTCGCGGAGACGACTATTAGAGTCAACACATCCTGCGTAACGACAGTTGTGTCCTGGTAATTCAAATGCGATAACGAATTCGTGGCATGTACGTGTCGTGGCATGTACGTTATATTCCGTTGCCATCATTGATGACGATACTTTTCTTTCCGCATAGATTTGATCCAGTTTTTTTGTCGGAGTAAACAGCTCTGGTCAGGTCCGTTTACTCCGTTTTGAGCTCCTCGCAAGATGAGAAAACAGCATCGACAGTGTCGATTCAACACTCAAGAACCGCTTTCCACTTTCAATCTGTCCTGTTCGTGATCACTTCTTACTGAGTGATTCCATCAATTTTGCCAACCCTGAAGCGCAATCGTGTCGGTCGACTGTAAAGCAATGCAACGCATGCCCGACATCTTCAATCGGTTCGAACGACAGTTTCCACAAGGCTTGAGCTCTGACGTAATCGGATGTGTTCTCCCTCGAGGATCAATCGGCGACAACTACGTTTTCTCCAAGGCGAGTTTTGAAGAAAAGTCTGATGATTTCATACTGGACGACCAGGGGCCAGCAGCGATCGGTGCGTTAACTACGGACGTCAGCGAAAGACAACCCAGTCGAACCAAGCGCAGTAGTAAAAAGGCTGAGAAAGCCAGCACCAAGAAGCATCGAAGTCCACCCCCGAGCGCCGGGAACAATGTCGTCTGAATCAAGAGCGCTACAGGAAGAGACAATGTGAACGTGAGAAACACCTCACGGTTCTTGTGAATGAACTCCGCGATGAAGTTCCAATACTTGAGATTCAGTACACTCGGATGCGCTGCTGTCGTGACCCGACAGTGTGGACGGTAATAGCCGAGTATTCCCACCTCTTTCGTCACGGCACAGAGGATTCTCAAAGTCCGAAAGCACGACGTCAAGCAGCATTCCTACGGTCGTCAATGGCAAATGACGTCATTATTGGCACCAGGAAGGTGTGGATGCTCTGCTTGAGCAGTGGTGCTGGTACTCGACACATTTTGGGGATCTCCAGTTCCAGCTGAAAAGTGCAACTCAGTCATCGCAACTAGTTTGGGCTTCGTCCGTGTTGGAGATGACAATCACGGACATGACACTAGCGAAGGTATTCCCACACGTATCATACGACGGATCTGCTGAGAGTCTTCACTCAATGATGTTAGGGAGACGACTGGTTCTCCCCTGCCGACTTTACTTTGAATGGAATGAAGACTCAAAACGTGTCGTTCGGCTGGAGACTACGGTGGATTTCCTCGTTGGGTTGCACAAGTTGCTTGGGTCTCTTGAAAACGTGAACTATGTGCTAGAACGAGCTCATATTGTGTAGGGCAAGCATGCTGGAAGACTGAAAAACTTAGCCATAACACACATGATAACTGTGCTGCTGACACTTCTGAATTCCACAAGGACAACATCGCGCTGGTTGATAGTGTAGGATTTCGTTTTCACAGAAAAAGACGAGGAAGAAGTTGATTTAGGCAAGCTTAGTACACACCTGCAGGTGTTACGACCAACAGGCGTCGGAGAAGGAAACTAGAATCTGTTTTCACAGAAAGGTAATAGGCGGAGACTATCAACCGAAATGGGGGATCAAACGACATGACGGTATTGAGTTTCGTCTTGCAGTTCCTCACAACACGAATTGCCTTCTACACTGCAAGTCGAGTACAAGAAGTAAGCAAGAAAGCAAATCCAGAAAGATGAAGTTCAGTATGTTTCTCGTCGTCACGATGGCCATCCTCGGTGTCGTCTCCGCTGCAGACCAGCCTCTCGTCAAGACGCCTGCCGACGCACTGGAGAAGATCCAAGCGACCGCCTTGCCCGATGGTGTCACGCTGACGGGAACCGCCGAGAAGATCGACCCGCCGATGCTGGTGCTACGGAGCCGAAGGAAGTTGACGTTGCGAACAAGGGCGACAAGGACGATGACAAGAAGGAGTAGCTCAGCTGGGGTGTCGGAGGTCTTGGAGGTCTTGAAGGACTTGGAGGTTGGGGTGCTGGTGGTTGGGGCGCCGGAGGTTGGGGTGGTTGGGGCGGCTGGGGCGGCTTCGGGCCCTACCGCTTTGGATTCATGTGCGGTGGCGTTCCTGGCTGGGCCTACCCGATGGGTTATTGGAATCGCTATGGTGCTGGTTTGTACGGCGGTGGTTGTGGTCTTGGCATGCCTTACGGCGGCCTCTACTACTGCTAAGTGGGAAAGCAACACTGCTGGAGGGTGGTCTTTTTTTTTTTTTACAACCGGCAAGTCAAGTCCCTGAAAAACCTCGATTTGACCATTTTCGCACGGCGATCGAAGCAGCTAGTACCAGACTGGTACAGTAGTAGGGATTTGTGTTCGGACCGGATAAAGAATTTAAATGTTAAAACAATGTCGTTTTTTAGTACTGTAGTACTAAAGTACTATGGCGAAGCACGAAAAGGAGCAGAGCAGCTCAACCTCGCTAGAAGCAACGGATCACGTGCAGGTGGTTAGCAATACGTTCAGTGTCGAGGCCACTAGCAAAACCAAGAAACAGAATCAGAAACGGAAGAAGCTCAAGACGTCACAATCAGCAGGTTCCAAACCTCCGCGATTCCGTGGAATCGAAGGGTTTGTCGACAGCTACGTCGCTGTAGGTCAAACGGATCCACCGACAATCCCGATCGAGAATTTGTTTCCAGACGGTCATTTCCCGGTTGGTGAGATCCAGAACCACCCTGGAGATTTCAATACGTTTCGTTTCACGAACGAGAAGAAACGTGCGTTGGATCGTGAACAGGAAAACACGTACGAGTCGTTGCGTCATGCTGCAGAAGTGCATCGCCATGTGCGGAAATTCGCACAAGGAATGATTAAACCGGGGATTAAACTTATTGATCTCTGTACGCTGCTGGAGAACAAGAATCGGGAACTGGTTCTCGAAGCTGGACTTGATGTACGTTCAGGAGATTTCTGGTGTTGGTTATTTAAACGTTTTTAACGATTGATGGTGTTGCTGACTGCAGCGAGGTATAGCGTTTCCGACGGGATGTTCGTTGAATCATGTTGCGGCGCACTACACGCCCAATTCGGGGGATACAACGGTGTTGACGTACGGAGATGTGATGAAGTTGGACTTTGGGACGCATGTGAACGGACGAATCATCGACAGTGCGTGGACTGTGGCGTTTGATCCTCAGTTTGACCCGCTACTCGAGGCAACCAAAGCTGCAACGAATGCTGGGATTAAATGCGCAGGCATTGACGCGCGTCTTGGTGAAATCGTTTCAACGCCGCTTTATCAATTCCTATGTTGTTTTTGCTGTTGTTTGTTTGTCGTAAGAAACGTTGACAGACACGGAATTACCACTACCGCGAGAAGTGAAGTTAGTGGACAACTCTTTGGACTACAGGTAGTGTACGAATGAATGTAGTACGCAAAATGTCGACTTGTTGGGGGTTAGTTGACTAGGTACGTGCACCTGAATGTGGTAACTATGGTCATTCTGGTCAGTATTGCTGTTCCTGAAGCCGCAGGACAAATGCAAAATTTGGCGGAAGCATCGCCAATGAGCTCGACTGTGAATCACAGTGTGATCGCACAACAGTTACACAATTGATCCGAGAACGTCGCTTTGACCCACCAAAAGATGAACAAAAGAACTCCTCTATTATGGATTGCTCCAGCGACAGTCTAGACAAACTTTAGGAACGTAGATCGGAACTTGAATTCGAGTGATAAAACCATCCATTTTCAATTGCAAAAGCTGTCACTACTCCTGCTGCAAGTTATTTTCCTTCCTAAACGCCACTAACACCTCGTTAAGTCTGGAGTAGCTGCGTCCTGCAACCGAAACGCTCTTCGTTTTTCGCTCCCTTCTTCACCTTTCTCGCGGTTCCGTTGCCATGTTATAGCGGCAGGCTATAACCGAGAAGTACGCGCTATTTAGCAGTAGTAAAAGCCCCCAAATGAACGTCCGAAAAAGCAGCTCGAGCCGTAGAGGGAACGACCGAACGTGTTCCAGTAGCCGATCGGGTAGCGCCAACCGTAGCGGAATCCTCCAGCCCACGGGTACGTGTAGCGCCAGCGGTACGTGATTCCTCTGGTCGGAATGAAACCACCTCCGCCTCCGATGAATTGCTCCAGCTGCTCCTTGTTGGTCGGCACAGGCTCGCGGTCTCCCACGAGTGTCACGCCTGGCGGGGTTTGCTCCGTTGCAGCATCTTCTGCGACCACTGCTGCTGCTGCAGGAGTTTCGTCAGCGTGAGCACAGCTCAGCATAGTGACCAGCACCACCAAAAGCAGAACGGCAACACGCTTGATCATGGTAGTTGACTTTCGGGATTTTTGGGGCGGGTATTCGCAACAGCGCAAAATGTCGGATGACCACCACACTGAGGCTCATCCTTATTGATTGAGGTCGTTAGAAAAGTCTGCGTCTCGTTGCTTGGCGATTACTACGAAAGCTCTTGCCGGTGTTTTAGATTCACGTGCTCGGATGTTCCGTTGAAAGTCCTTCCTGGACGTAGTACAGTAGCAACTTTCACGTGATGCAACAGGACTACAACCACTTTGGCCGCTACGATCCAGGTCTCCATTCACAAACCAACTTGCCTTCCACCGCACAAGTCCATTCGCCGCAAGTAAGCAAGTACTATGAAGTTCACCGCACTCGTCGTCACCACACTTGTCGCCGTCGCAGCGGCCAACGAGTACCAACCGGCATTGAGATCTCTCGCCGCACCTGAACCTGCTTCTGAGCACGCGCATCTTTCGACTAAACCCAATGCGCCAGATGCTACTGCTGTCAAGGAGTCCGCCAAGTTGGCGGCCAACGACAAGAAGAAGGAATGGTTTGGAGGATTCGGGTGGGGAGGTCCGTGGGGAGGCTGGGGTAGCTGTGGAGGATGTGGTGGTTGGGGTGGCTGGGGTGGCATGGGCGGCTGGGGTGGTATGGGTGGTTGGGGATGGTAGATCACCACCACCAAGACCATGAAGTGACTGGTTCCCCGTGTGTCAGAGTTTCCGGTCCCTCAGAGTTTCCGGTCCCCGAGTTCAATGACGATCTTCTTGTGCTCGTGTAGCCGTTCGATGCAAATGCTTTTCAGCAGTCCACAACGTCTTAACCGCACAAATTCTGATTTCTATCTCGTTTTCGTTAGGTTGGTCGTAACACCTGCAGGTGTCTACTAAGCTTGCCTAAATCAACTTCTTCCTCGTCTTTTTCTGCGAAAACGAATCCTACACTACCAACCAGCGCGATGTTGTCCTTGTGGAATTCAGAAGTGTCAGCAGCACAGTTATCATGTGTGTTATGGCTAAGTTTTTCAGTCTTCCAGCATGCTTGCCCTACACAATATGAGCTCGTTCTAGCACATAGTTCACGTTTTCAAGAGACCCAAGCAACTTGTGCAACCCAACGAGGAAATCCACCGTAGTCTCCAGCCGAACGACACGTTTTGAGTCTTCATTCCATTCAAAGTAAAGTCGGCAGGGGAGAACCAGTCGTCTCCCTAACATCATTGAGTGAAGACTCTCAGCAGATCCGTCGTATGATGCTAGTGTCATGTCCGTGATTGTCATCTCCAACACGGACGAAGCCCAAACTAGTTGCGATGACTGAGTTGCACTTTTCAGCTGGAACTGGAGATCCCCAAAATGTGTCGAGTACCAGCACCACTGATCACGCAGAGCATCCACACCTTTCCTGGTGCCAATAATGACGTCATTTGCCATTGACGACCGTAGGAATGCTGCTTGACGTCGTGCTTTCGGACTTTGAGAATCCTCTGTGCCGTGACGAAAGAGGTGGGAATACTCGGCTATTACCGTCCACACTGTCGGGTCACGACAGCAGCGCATCCGAGTGTACTGAATCTCAAGTATTGGAACTTCATCGCGGAGTTCATTCACAAGAACCGTGAGGTGTTTCTCACGTTCACATTGTCTCTTCCTGTAGCGCTCTTGATTCAGACGACATTGTTCCCGGCGCTCGGGGGTGGACTTCCGATGCTTCTTGGTGCTGGCTTTCTCAGCCTTTTTACTACTGCGCTTGGTTCGACTGGGTTGTCTTTCACTGACGTCCGTAGTCAACAAACCGATCGCTGCTGGCCCCTGGTCGTCCAGTATGAAATCATCAGACTTTTCTTCAAAACTCGCCTTGGAGAAAACGTAGTTGTCGCCGCTTGATCCTCGAGGGAGAACACATCCGATTACGTCAGAGCTCAAGCCTTGAGGAATCTGGCGTTCGAACCGATTGAAGATGTCGGGCATGCGTTGCATCGTTTTACAGTCTCGTACTTGATTTTTTTCGTGGTCTGGAATCACTCAGTAAGAAGTGATCACGAACAGGACAGATTGAAAGTGGGAAGTGGTTCTGAGTGTCGAATCGACACTGTCGATGCTGTTTTCTCATCTTACGAGGAGCTCAAAACGGAGTAAACGGACCTGACCAGAGCTGTTTACTCCGACAAAAAAACTGGATCAAATCTACGCGGAAAGAAAAGTATCGTCATCAATGATGGCAACGGAATATAACGTACATGCCACGACACGTACATGCCACGAATTCGTTATCGCATTTGAATTACCAGGACACGACGAACTGTCGATGACATGGTCGTTACGCAGGATGTGTTGACTCTAATAGTCGTCTCCGCGAGACAGAACTTCCTTGCAGGTTGGACGTAGGATGAACGTGTGCTCGTACTGGGTCGAGAGTAGCTTCCTTTGATGTCCACAACTGGGGGATACGTCGTTTCAACGCCGCTTTATCAATTCCTATGTTGTTTTTGCTGTTGTTTGTTTGTCGTAAGAAACGTTGACAGACGTGGAATTACCACTACCGCGAGAAGTGAAGTTAGTGGACAACTCTTTGGACTACAGGTAGTGTACGAATGAATGTAGTACGCAAAATTTCGACTTGTTGGGGGTTAGTTGACTAGGTACGTGCACCTGAATGTGGTAACTATGGTCATTCTGGTCAGTATTGCTGTTCCTGAAGCCGCAGGACAAATGCAAAATTTGGCGGAAGCATCGCCAATGAGCTCGACTGTGAATCACAGTGTGATCGCACAACAGTTACACAATTGATCCGAGAACGTCGCTTTGACCCACCAAAAGATGAACAAAAGAACTCCTCTATTATGGATTGCTCCAGCGACAGTCTAGACAAACTTTAGGAACGTAGAATCGGAACTTGAATTCGAGTGATAAAACCATCCATTTTCAATTGCAAAAGCTGTCACTACTCCTGCTGCAAGTTATTGTTCCTTCCTAAACGCCACTAACACCTCGTTAAGTCTGGAGTAGCTGCGTCCTGCAACCGAAACGCTCTTCGTTTTTCGCTCCCTTCTTCACCTTTCTCGCGGTTCCGTTGCCATGTTATAGCGGCAGGCTATAACCGAGAAGTACGCGCTATTTAGCAGTAGTAAAAGCCCCCAAATGAACGTCCGAAAAAGCAGCTCGAGCCGTAGAGGGAACGACCGAACGTGTTCCAGTAGCCGATCGGGTAGCGCCAACCGTAGCGGAATCCTCCAGCCCACGGGTACGTGTAGCGCCAGCGGTACGTGATTCCTCTGGTCGGAATGAAACCACCTCCGCCTCCGATGAATTGCTCCAGCTGCTCCTTGTTGGTCGGCACAGGCTCGCGGTCTCCCACGAGTGTCACGCCTGGCGGGGTTTGCTCCGTTGCAGCATCTTCTGCGACCACTGCTGCTGCTGCAGGAGTTTCGTCAGCGTGAGCACAGCTCAGCATAGTGACCAGCACCACCAAAAGCAGAACGGCAAACACGCTTGATCATGGTAGTTGACTTTCGGGATTTTTGGGGCGGGTATTCGCAACAGCGCAAAATGTCGGATGACCACCACACTGAGGCTCATCCTTATTGATTGAGGTCGTTAGAAAAGTCTGCGTCTCGTTGCTTGGCGATTACTACGAAAGCTCTTGCCGGTGTTTTAGATTCACGTGCTCGGATGTTCCGTTGAAAGTCCTTCCTGGACGTAGTACAGTAGCAACTTTCACGTGATGCAACAGGACTACAACCACTTTGGCCGCTACGATCCAGGTCTCCATTCACAAACCAACTTGCCTTCCACCGCACAAGTCCATTCGCCGCAAGTAAGCAAGTACTATGAAGTTCACCGCACTCGTCGTCACCACACTTGTCGCCGTCGCAGCGGCCAACGAGTACCAACCGGCATTGAGATCTCTCGCCGCACCTGAACCTGCTTCTGAGCACGCGCATCTTTCGACTAAACCCAATGCGCCAGATGCTACTGCTGTCAAGGAGTCCGCCAAGTTGGCGGCCAACGACAAGAAGAAGGAATGGTTTGGAGGATTCGGGTGGGGAGGTCCGTGGGGAGGCTGGGGTAGCTGTGGAGGATGTGGTGGTTGGGGTGGCTGGGGTGGCATGGGCGGCTGGGGTGGTATGGGTGGTTGGGGATGGTAGATCACCACCACCAAGACCATGAAGTGACTGGTTCCCCGTGTGTCAGAGTTTCCGGTCCCTCAGAGTTTCCGGTCCCCGAGTTCAATGACGATCTTCTTGTGCTCGTGTAGGCGTTCGATGCAAATGCTTTTCAGCAGTCCACAACGTCTTAACCGCATAATTCAGAAATTCTGATTTCTATCTCGTTTTTGTTAGGTTGCTCGTAACACCTGCAGGTGTCTACTAAGCTTGCCTAAATCAACTTCTTCCTCGTCTTTTTCTGCGAAAACGAATCCTACACTACCAACCAGCGCGATGTTGTCCTTGTGTAATTCAGAAGTGTCAGCATCACAGTTATCATGTGTGTTATGGCTAAGTTTTTCAGTCTTCCAGCATGCTTGCCCTACACAATATGAGCTCGTTCTAGCACATAGTTCACGTTTTCAAGAGACCCAAGCAACTTGTGCAACCCAACGAGGAAATCCACCGTAGTCTCCAGCCGAACGACACGTTTTGAGTCTTCATTCCATTCAAAGTAAAGTCGGCAGGGGAGAACCAGTCGTCTCCCTAACATCATTGATTAAAGACTATCAGCAGATCCGTCGTATGATACGTGTGGGAATACCTTCGCTAGTGTCATGTCCGTGATTGTCATCTCCAACACGGACGAAGCCCAAACTAGTTGCGATGACTGAGTTGCACTTTTCAGCTGGAACTGGAGATCCCCAAAATGTGTCGAGTACCAGCACCACTGATCACGCAGAGCATCCACACCTTTCCTGGTGCCAATAATGACGTCATTTGCCATTGACGACCGTAGGAATGCTGCTTGACGTCGTGCTTTCGGACTTTGAGAATCCTCTGTGCCGTGACGAAAGAGGTGGGTATACTCGGCTATTACCGTCCACACTGTCGGGTCACGACAGCAGCGCATCCGAGTGTACTGAATCTCAAGTATTGGAACTTCATCGCGGAGTTCATTCACAAGAACCGTGAGGTGTTTCTCACGTTCACTTTGTTTCTTTCTGTAGCGCTCTTGATTCAGACGACATTGTTCCCGGCGCTCGGGGGTGGACTTCCGATGCTTCTTGGTGCTGGCTTTCTCAGCCTTTTTACTACTGCGCTTGGTTCGGCTGGGTTGTCTTTCACTGACGTCCGTAGTCAACAAACCGATCGCTGCTGGCCCCTGGTCGTCCAGTATGAAATCATCAGAGTTTTCTTCAAAACTCGCCTTGGAGAAAACGTAGTTGTCGCCGCTTGATCCTCGAGGGAGAACACATCCGATTACGTCAGAGCTCAAGCCTAGAGGAATCTGGCGTTCGAACCGATTGAAGATGTCGGGCATGCGTTGCATCGTTTTACAGTCTCGTACTTGATTTTTTTCGTGGTCTGGAATCACTCAGTAAGAAGTGATCACGAACAGGACAGATTGAAAGTGGGAAGTGGTTCTGAGTGTCGAATCGACACTGTCGATGCTGTTTTCTCATCTTACGAGGAGCTCAAAACGGAGTAAACGGACCTGACCAGAGCTGTTTACTCCGACAAAAAAAACTGGGTCAAATCTATGCGGAAAGAAAAGTATCGGCATCAATGATGGCGACGGAATATCACGTACATGCCACGAACTCGTTATCGCATTTGAATTACCAGGACACGACGAACTGTCGATGACATGGTCGTTTACGCAGGATGTGTTGACTCTAATAGTCGTCTCCGCGAGACAGAACTTCCTTGCAGGTTGGACGTAGGATGAACGTGTGCTCGTACTGGGTCGAGAGTAGCTTCCTTTGATGTCCACAACTGGGGGATACGTCGTTTCAACGCCGCTTTATCAATTCCTATGTTGTTTTTGCTGTTGTTTGTTTGTCGTAAGAAACGTTGACAGACACGGAATTACCACTACCGCGAGAAGTGAAGTTAGTGGACAACTCTTTGGACTACAGGTAGTGTACGAATGAATGTAGTACGCAAAATGTCGACTTGTTGGGGGTTAGTTGACTAGGTACGTGCACCTGAATGTGGTAACTATGGTCATTCTGGTCAGTATTGCTGTTCCTGAAGCCGCAGGACAAATGCAAAATTTGGCGGAAGCATCGCCAATGAGCTCGACTGTGAATCACAGTGTGATCGCACAACAGTTACACAATTGATCCGAGAACGTCGCTTTGACCCACCAAAAGATGAACAAAAGAACTCCTCTATTATGGATTGCTCCAGCGACAGTCTAGACAAACTTTAGGAACGTAGATCGGAACTTGAATTCGAGTGATAAAACCATCCATTTTCAATTGCAAAAGCTGTCACTACTCCTGCTGCAAGTTATTTTCCTTCCTAAACGCCACTAACACCTCGTTAAGTCTGGAGTAGCTGCGTCCTGCAACCGAAACGCTCTTCGTTTTTCGCTCCCTTCTTCACCTTTCTCGCGGTTCCGTTGCCATGTTATAGCGGCAAGCTATAGCCGAGAAGTACGCGCTATTTAGCAGTAGTAAAAGCCCCCAAATGAACGTCCGAAAAAGCAACTCGAGCCGTAGAGGGAACGACCGAACGTGTTCCAGTAGCCGATCGGGTAGCGCCAACCGTAGCGGAATCCTCCAGCCCACGGGTACGTGTAGCGCCAGCGGTACGTGATTCCTCTGGTCGGAATGAAACCACCTCCGCCTCCGATGAATTGCTCCAGCTGCTCCTTGTTGGTCGGCACAGGCTCGCGGTCTCCCACGAGTGTCACGCCTGGCGGGGTTTGCTCCGTTGCAGCATCTTCTGCGACCACTGCTGCTGCTGCAGGAGTTTCGTCAGCGTGAGCACAGCTCAGCATAGTGACCAGCACCACTAAAAGCAGAACGGCAACACGCTTGATCATGGTAGTTGACTTTCGGGATTTTTGGGGCGGGTATTCGCAACAGCGCAAAATGTCGGATGACCACCACACTGAGGCTCATCCTTATTGATTGAGGTCGTTAGAAAAGTCTGCGTCTCGTTGCTTGGCGATTACTACGAAAGCTCTTGCCGGTGTTTTAGATTCACGTGCTCGGATGTTCCGTTGAAAGTCCTTCCTGGACGTAGTACAGTAGCAACTTTCACGTGATGCAACAGGACTACAACCACTTTGGCCGCTACGATCCAGGTCTCCATTCACAAACCAACTTGCCTTCCACCGCACAAGTCCATTCGCCGCAAGTAAGCAAGTACTATGAAGTTCACCGCACTCGTCGTCACCACACTTGTCGCCGTCGCAGCGGCCAACGAGTACCAACCGGCATTGAGATCTCTCGCCGCACCTGAACCTGCTTCTGAGCACGCGCATCTTTCGACTAAACCCAATGCGCCAGATGCTACTGCTGTCAAGGAGTCCGCCAAGTTGGCGGCCAACGACAAGAAGAAGGAATGGTTTGGAGGATTCGGGTGGGGAGGTCCGTGGGGAGGCTGGGGTAGCTGTGGAGGATGTGGTGGTTGGGGTGGCTGGGGTGGCATGGGCGGCTGGGGTGGTATGGGTGGTTGGGGATGGTAGATCACCACCACCAAGACCATGAAGTGACTGGTTCCCCGTGTGTCAGAGTTTCCGGTCCCTCAGAGTTTCCGGTCCCCGAGTTCAATGACGATCTTCTTGTGCTCGTGTAGGCGTTCGATGCAAATGCTTTTCAGCAGTCCACAACGTCTTAACCGCATAATTCAGAAATTCTGATTTCTATCTCGTTTTTGTTAGGTTGCTCGTAACACCTGCAGGTGTCTACTAAGCTTGCCTAAATCAACTTCTTCCTCGTCTTTTTCTGTGAAAACGAATCCTACACTATCAACCAGCGCGATGTTGTCCTTGTGGAATTCAGAAGTGTCAGCATCACGTTATCATGTGTGTTATGGCTAAGTTTTTCAGTCCTCCAACATGCTTGCCCTACGCAATATGAGCTCGTTCTAGCACATAGTTCACGTTTTCAAGAGACCCAAGCAACTTGTGCAACCCAACGAGGAAATCCACCGTAGTCTCCAGCCGAACGACACGTTTTGAGTCTTCATTCCATTCAAAGTAAAGTCGGCAGGGGAGAACCAGTCGTCTCCCTAACATCATTGATTAAAGACTATCAGCGGATCCGTCGTATGATACGTGTGGGAATACCTTCGCTAGTGTCATGTCCGTGATTGTCATCTCCAACACGGACGAAGCCCAAACTAGTTGCGATGACTGAGTTGCATTTTTCAGCTGGAACTGGAGATCCCCAACATGTGTCGAGTACCAGCACCACTGATCACGCAGAGCATCCACACCTTTCCTGGTGCCAATAATGACGTCATTTGCCATTGACGACCGTAGGAATGCTGCTTGACGTCGTGCTTTCGGACTTTGAGAATCCTCTGTGCCGTGACGAAAGAGGTGGGTATACTCGGCTATTACCGTCCACACTGTCGGGTCACGACAGCAGCGCATCCGAGTGTACTGAATCTCAAGTATTGGAACTTCCACGCGGAGTTCGTTCCCAAGAACCGTGAGGTGTTTCTCACGTTCACTTTGTCTCTTCCTGTAGCGCTCTTGATTCAGACGACATTGTTCCCGGCGCTCGGGGGTGGACTTCCGATGCTTATTGGTGCTGGCTTTCTCAGCCTTTTTACTACTGCGCTTGGTTCGACTGGGTTGTCTTTCGCTGACGTCCGTAGTTAACAAACCGATCGCTGCTGGCCCCTGGTCGTCCAGTATGAAATCATCAGAGTTTTCTTCAAAACTCGCCTTGGAGAAAACGTAGTTGTCGCCGCTTGATCCTCGAGGGAGAACACATCCGATTACGTCAGAGCTCAAGCCTTGTGGAAACTGTCGCTCGAACCGATTGAAGATGTCGGGCATGCGTTGCATCGTTTTACAGTCTCGTACTTGATTTTTTTCGTGGTCTGGAATCACTCAGTAAGAAGTGATCACGAACAGGACAGATTGAAAGTGGAAAGTAGTTCTGAGTGTTGAATCGACACTGTCGATGCGGTTTTCTCATCTTGCGATGAGCTCAAAACGGAGTAAACGGACCTGACCAGAGCTGTTTACTCCGACAAAAAAAACTGGGTCAAATCTATGCGGAAAGAAAAGTATCGGCATCAATGATGGCGACGGAATATCACGTACATGCCACGACACGTACATGCTACAAATTCGTTATCGCATTTGAATTACCAGGATACGACGAACTGTCGATGACATGGTCGTTACGCAGGATGTGTTGACCCTCTCCGCGAGACACAACTTCCTTTGCAGGTTGAGACAAACTAAAGGAACGTACAATCGGAACTTGAATTCGAGTGATAAAACCATCGGATTTTCAATTGCAAGCTGTCACTACTCCTGCTGCAAGTTATTGTCCTTCCTAAACGCCACTAACACCTCGTTAACTCGTTAAATCTGGAGTAGCTGCGTCCTGCAACCGAAACGCGCTTCGTTTTTCGCTCCCTTCTTCACCTTTCTCGCGGTTCCGTTGCCATGTTATAGCGGCACGCTATAGCCGAGAAGTACGCGCTATTTAGCAGTAGTAAAAGCCCCCAAATGAACGTCCGAAAAAGCAGCTCGAGCCGTAGAGGGAACGACCGAACGTGTTCCAGTAGCCGATCGGGTAGCGCCAACCGTAGCGGAATCCTCCAGCCCACGGGTACGTGTAGCGCCAGCGGTACGTGATTCCTCTGGTCGGAATGAAACCACCTCCGCCTCCGATGAATTGCTCCAGCTGCTCCTTGTTGGTCGGCACAGGCTCGCGGTCTCCCACGAGTGTCACGCCTGGCGGGGTTTGCTCCGTTGCAGCATCTTCTGCACCCACTGCTGCTGCAGGAGTTTCATCAGCATGAGCACAGCTCAGCATAGCGACCAGCACCACCAAAAGCAGAACGGCAACACGCTTGATCATGATAGTTGAGTTTCGGGATTTTTGGGGCGGGTATTCGCGACAGCGCAAAATGCCGGATGACCACCACACTGAGGCTCATCTTTATTGATTGAGGTCGTTAGAAAAGTCTGCGTCTCGTTGCTTGGCGATTACTACGAAAGCTCTTGCCGGTGTTTTAGATTCACGTGCTCGGATGTTCCGTTGAAAGTCCTTCCTGGACGTAGTACAGTAACAACTTTCACGTGATGCAACAGGACTACAACCACTTCGGCCGCTACGATCCAGGTCTCTATTCACAAACCAACTTGCCTTCCTCCGCACAAGTCCATTCACCGCAAGTAAGCAAGTATCATGAAGTTCACCGCACTCATCGTCACCACACTTGTCGCCGTCGCAGCGGCCAACGAGTACCAACCGGCATTGAGATCTCTCGCCGCACCTGAACCTGCTTCCGAGCACGCGCATCTTTCGACTAAACCCAATGCGCCAGATGCTACTGCTGTCAAGGAGTCCGCCAAGTTGGCGACCAACGACAAGAAGAAGGAATGGTTTGGAGGATTCGGGTGGGGAGGTCCGTGGGGAGGCTGGGGTAGCTGTGGAGGATGTGGTGGTTGGGGTGGCTGGGGTGGCATGGGCGGCTGGGGTGGTATGGGTGGTTGGGGATGGTAGATCACCACCACCAAGACCATGAAGTGACTGGTTCCCCGTGTGTCAGAGTTTCCGGTCCCCGAGTTCAATGACGATCTTCTTGTGCTCGTGTAGCCGTTCGATGCAAATGCTTTTCAGCAGGCCACAACGTCTTAACCGCATAATTCAGAAATTCTGATTTCTATCTCGTTTTCGTTAGGTTGCTCGTAACACCTGCAGGTGGTCTACTAAGCTTGCCTAAATCAACTTCTTCCTCGTCTTTTTCTGCGAAAACGAATCCTACACTACCAACCAGCGCGATGTTGTCCTTGTGTAATTCAGAAGTGTCAGCATCACAGTTATCATGTGTGTTATGGCTAAGTTTTTCAGTCTTCCAGCATGCTTGCCCTACACAATATGAGCTCGTTCTAGCACATAGTTCACGTTTTCAAGAGACCCAAGCAACTTGTGCAACCCAACGAGGAAATCCACCGTAGTCTCCAGCCGAACGACACGTTTTGAGTCTTCATTCCATTCAAAGTAAAGTCGGCAGGGGAGAACCAGTCGTCTCCCTAACATCATTGATTAAAGACTATCAGCGGATCCGTCGTATGATAAGTGTGGGAATACCTTCGCTAGTGTCATGTCCGTGATTGTCATCTCCAACACG
Source organism: Phytophthora colocasiae (assembly GCA_018806915.1). Lineage (NCBI taxonomy): Eukaryota > Oomycota > Peronosporomycetes > Peronosporales > Peronosporaceae > Phytophthora > Phytophthora colocasiae. The sequence continues at coordinate 97,962 of JAGKQI010000064.1, read as the reverse complement.
GACGAAGCCCAAACTAGTTGCGATGACTGAGTTGCACTTTTCAGCTGGAACTGGAGATCCCCAAAATGTGTCGAGTACCAGCACCACTGATCACGCAGAGCATCCACACCTTTCCTGGTGCCAATAATGACGTCATTTGCCATTGACGACCGTAGGAATGCTGCTTGACGTCGTGCTTTCGGACTTTGAGAATCCTCTGTGCCGTGACGAAAGAGGTGGGAATACTCGGCTATTACCGTCCACACTGTCGGGTCACGACAGCAGCGCATCCGAGTGTACTTAATCTCAAGTATTGGAACTTCATCGCGGAGTTCATTCACAAGAACCGTGAGGTGTTTCTCACGTTCACTTTGTTTCTTTCTGTAGCGCTCTTGATTCAGACGACATTGTTCCCGGCGCTCGGGGGTGGACTTCCGATGCTTCTTGGTGCTGGCTTTCTCAGCCTTTTTACTACTGCGCTTGGTTCGACTGGGTTGTCTTTCGCTGACGTCCGTAGTTAACAAACCGATCGCTGCTGGCCCCTGGTCGTCCAATAGACTTTTCTTCAAAACTCGCCTTGGAGAAAACGTAGTTGTCGCCGCTTGATCCTCGAGGGAGAACACATCCGATTACGTCAGAGCTCAAGCCTTGTGGAAACTGTCGCTCGAACCGATTGAAGATGTCGGGCATGCGTTGCATCGTTTTACAGTCTCGTACTTGATTTTTTTCGTGGTCTGGAATCACTCAGTAAGAAGTGATCACGAACAGGACAGATTGAAAGTGGAAAGTAGTTCTGAGTGTTGAATCGACACTGTCGATGCGGTTTTCTCATCTTGCGATGAGCTCAAAACGGAGTAAACGGACCTGACCAGAGCTGTTTACTCCGACAAAAAAACTGGATCAAATCTACGCGGAAAGAAAAGTATCGTCATCAATGATGGCAACGGAATATAACGTACATGCCACGACACGTACATGCCACGAATTCGTTATCGCATTTGAATTACCAGGACACAACTGTCGTTACGCAGGATGTGTTGACTCTAATAGTCGTCTCCGCGAGACAGAACTTCCTTGCAGGTTGGACGTAGGATGAACGTGTGCTCGTACTGGGTCGAGAGTAGCTTCCTTTGATGTCCACAACTGGGGGATACGTCGTTTCAACGCCGCTTTATCAATTCCTATGTTGTTTTTGCTGTTGTTTGTTTGTCGTAAGAAACGTTGACAGACGTGGAATTACCACTACCGCGAGAAGTGAAGTTAGTGGACAACTCTTTGGACTACAGGTAGTGTACGAATGAATGTAGTACGCAAAATGTCGACTTGTTGGGGGTTAGTTGACTAGGTACGTGCACCTGAATGTGGTAACTATGGTCATTCTGGTCAGTATTGCTGTTCCTGAAGCCGCAGGACAAATGCAAAATTTGGCGGAAGCATCGCCAATGAAGCTCGACTGTGAATCACAGTGTGATCGCACAACAGTTACACAATTGATCCGAGAACGTCGCTTTGACCCACCAAAAGATGAACAAAAGAACTCCTCTATTATGGATTGCTCCAGCGACAGTCTAGACAAACTTTAGGAACGTAGATCGGAACTTGAATTCGAGTGATAAAACCATCCATTTTCAATTGCAAAAAGCTGTCACTACTCCTGCTGCAAGTTATTTTCCTTCCTAAACGCCACTAACACCTCGTTAAGTCTGGAGTAGCTGCGTCCTGCAACCGAAACGCTCTTCGTTTTTCGCTCCTTCTTCACCTTTCTCGCGGTTCCGTTGCCATGTTATAGCGGCAAGCTTATAGCCGAGAAGTACGCGCTATTTAGCAGTAGTAAAAGCCCCAAATGAACGTCCGAAAAAGCAGCTCGAGCCGTAGAGGGAACGACCGAACGTGTTCCAGTAGCCGATCGGGTAGCGCCAACCGTAGCGGAATCCTCCAGCCCACGGGTACGTGTAGCGCCAGCGGTACGTGATTCCTCTGGTCGGAATGAAACCACCTCCGCCTCCGATGAATTGCTCCAGCTGCTCCTTGTTGGTCGGCACAGGCTCGCGGTCTCCCACGAGTGTCACGCCTGGCGGGGTTTGCTCCGTTGCAGCATCTTCTGCGACCACTGCTGCTGCTGCAGGAGTTTCGTCAGCGTGAGCACAGCTCAGCATAGTGACCAGCACCACCAAAAGCAGAACGGCAACACGCTTGATCATGGTAGTTGACTTTCGGGATTTTTGGGGCGGGTATTCGCAACAGCGCAAAATGTCGGATGACCACCACACTGAGGCTCATCCTTATTGATTGAGGTCGTTAGAAAAGTCTGCGTCTCGTTGCTTGGCGATTACTACGAAAGCTCTTGCCGGTGTTTTAGATTCACGTGCTCGGATGTTCCGTTGAAAGTCCTTCCTGGACGTAGTACAGTAACAACTTTCACGTGATGCAACAGGACTACAACCACTTCGGCCGCTACGATCCAGGTCTCTATTCACAAACCAACTTGCCTTCCTCCGCACAAGTCCATTCACCGCAAGTAAGCAAGTACCATGAAGTTCACCGCACTCATCGTCACCACACTTGTCGCCGTCGCAGCGGCCAACGAGTACCAACCGGCATTGAGATCTCTCGCCGCACCTGAACCTGCTTCTGAGCACGCGCATCTTTCGACTAAACCCAATGCGCCAGATGCTACTGCTGTCAAGGAGTCCGCCAAGTTGGCGACCAACGACAAGAAGAAGGAATGGTTTGGAGGATTCGGGTGGGGAGGTCCGTGGGGAGGCTGGGGTAGCTGTGGAGGATGTGGGGTTTGGGGTGGGTGGGGTGGAATGGGCGGCTGGGGTGGTATGGGTGGTTGGGGATGGTAGATCACCACCACCAAGACCATGAAGTGACTGGTTCCCCGTGTGTCAGAGTTTCCGGTCCCCGAGTTCAATGTGTATTTTTCCGCGTGCAGTGAGCTATGCGTAGCGAAGCGAATGGAACAAGCGGAAAAGGTTTTTCCTGATGAAGGAAGGCTGTAATTCGGGATCCAACCGCTCTTCTCGGACAAGACTCAAGTGGATGCAACTGCCGGAGTTTTGGCCAGCCTCGCATCCTCGCGAGGCAGAGTTCTCCGTGCAGTCGTGGTTCATTTCGGTTCAAGCTTCGCAGCGAGCAGGCCACGGCCACGCTCAGCCCTCGCCCGACGTCTCCTGCGACAGCTCAGCGCCGACCGTCAAGCCCAAGAGCTCCACAGCTACGCTTACGGCGCGCACCAGTTTTTCAAGAACCGGAATCGAGTGTTCCACGCGATAAAAGACGCCCACCGCGTTATCCACCGCTACGGCAGCAGACTCGAGTATGCTTCGGTGATGAAGGTAGTGGGTGCTGGTCCGTTTCCGTCTTGATCCCGTCGGAACGCTCAAAGTTTTTCATCTTGGGGGTTTCTCGCGTCCCCACGGGACCAATTCTCATCACACAATGTCAAGTTCGGACCCAACTCGGTGGTTGAGCCGAGGTTTCTTCCTTCAACAGGGTTCAAGCCCGTCAACAGTAATCACCCGCCACGCTACCCACAGGAATTCCGATCACACACTCCCCACGGATCCGGCAGACACCACGTCGGGATTGCCTACACGGGCTGCACCTACCTCAAGGTAGTGTACGTGGCCGAGTAGATGACTCGCGAGTCTCGCCTGTCCGGTCAGCAAGGGCGATGATTCACTGCAGTGCGACCAAGAAGTGTTGCTCCGGAAGGAAACCTTCGCGGCTCCCATGAATCAACCATCGACTGCAACAAGCCGGACGCTGTCCTCTTGAGTACGTTCTGTTTGCTTTTCCTGCCTACTATTAGCTTGGGGGCATTGATTCACTCCGGTACGGACCATTAATTTTGGGGGTTGCCACTCGGCACCTTGCTCACGCAAAGCCCCTCATGACAATGGACCTTAACCGAAATGAATCACTTTGCCCCAAAGCCTGTATGATTGATATGGAAATGTGTATTTTCCGCGTGCAGTGAGCTATGCGTAGCGAAGCGAATGGAACAAGCGGAAAAAGGTTTTTCCTGATGAAGGAAGGCTCTAATTCGGGATCCAACCGCTCTTCTCGGACAAGACTCAAGTGGATGCAACTGCCGGAGTTTTGGCCAGCCTCGCGTCCTCGCAGGCAGAGTTCTCCGTGCAGTCGTGGTTCATTTCGGTTCAAGCTTCGCAGCGAGCAGGCCACGGCCACGCTCAGCCCTCGCCCGACGTCTCCTGCGACAGCTCAGCGCCGACCGTCAAGCCCAAGAGCTCCACAGCTACGCTTACGGCGCGCACCAGTTTTTCAACCCACCCACCATCCCATGGGGGTTGCCACTCGGCACCTTGCTCACGCAAAGCCCCTCATGACAATGGACCTTAACCGAAATGAATCACTTTGCCCCAAAGCCTGTATGATTGATATGGAAATGACGATCTTCTTGTGCTCGTGTAGCCGTTCGATGCAAATGCTTTTCAGCAGTCCACAACGTCTTAACCGCATAATTCAGAAATTCTGATTTCTATCTCGTTTTCGTTAGGTTGCTCGTAACACCTGCAGGTGGTCTACTAAGCTTGCCTAAATCAACTTCTTCCTCGTCTTTTTCTGCGAAAACGAATCCTACACTACCAACCAGCGCGATGTTGTCCTTGTGTAATTCAGAAGTGTCAGCATCACAGTTATCATGTGTGTTATGGCTAAGTTTTTCAGTCCTCCAACATGCTTGCCCTACACAATATGAGCTCGTTCTAGCACATAGTTCACGTTTTCAAGAGACCCAAGCAACTTGTGCAACCCAACGAGGAAATCCACCGTAGTCTCCAGCCGAACGACACGTTTTGAGTCTTCATTCCATTCAAAGTAAAGTCGGCAGGGGAGAACCAGTCGTCTCCCTAACATCATTGAGTGAAGACTCTCAGCAGATCCGTCGTATGATACGTGTGGGAATACCTTCGCTAGTGTCATGTCCGTGATTGTCATCTCCAACACGGACGAAGCCCAAACTAGTTGCGATGACTGAGTTGCACTTTTCAGCTGGAACTGGAGATCCCCAAAATGTGTCGAGTACCAGCACCACTGATCACGCAGAGCATCCACACCTTTCCTGGTGCCAATAATGACGTCATTTGCCATTGACGACCGTAGGAATGCTGCTTGACGTCGTGCTTTCGGACTTTGAGAATCCTCTGTGCCGTGACGAAAGAGGTGGGAATACTCGGCTATTACCGTCCACACTGTCGGGTCACGACAGCAGCGCATCCGAGTGTACTGAATCTCAAGTATTGGAACTTCATCGCGGAGTTCATTCACAAGAACCGTGAGGTGTTTCTCACGTTCACATTGTCTCTTCCTGTAGCGCTCTTGATTCAGACGACATTGTTCCCGGCGCTCGGGGGTGGACTTCCGATGCTTATTGGTGCTGGCTTTCTCAGCCTTTTTACTACTGCGCTTGGTTCGACTGGGTTGTCTTTCACTGACGTCCGTAGTCAACAAACCGATCGCTGCTGGCCCCTGGTCGTCCAGTATGAAATCATCAGACTTTTCTTCAAAACTCGCCTTGGAGAAAACGTAGTTGTCGCCGCTTGATCCTCGAGGGAGAACACATCCGATTACGTCAGAGCTCAAGCCTTGTGGAAACTGTCGCTCGAACCGATTGAAGATGTCGGGCATGCGTTGCATCGTTTTACAGTCTCGTACTTGATTTTTTTCGTGGTCTGGAATCACTCAGTAAGAAGTGATCACGAACAGGACAGATTGAAAGTGGAAAGTAGTTCTGAGTGTTGAATCGACACTGTCGATGCGGTTTTCTCATCTTGCGATGAGCTCAAAACGGAGTAAACGGACCTGACCAGAGCTGTTTACTCCGACAAAAAAACTGGATCAAATCTACGCGGAAAGAAAAGTATCGTCATCAATGATGGCGACGGGATATCACGTACATGCCACGAACTCGTTATCGCATTTGAATTACCAGGACACGACGAACTGTCGATGACATGGTCGTTACGCAGGATGTGTTGACTCTAATAGTCGTCTCCGCGAGACAGAACTTCCTTGCAGGTTGGACGTAGGATGAACGTGTGCTCGTACTGGGTCGAGAGTAGCTTCCTTTGATGTCCACAACTGGGGGATACGTCGTTTCAACGCCGCTTTATCAATTCCTATGTTGTTTTTGCTGTTGTTTGTTTGTCGTAAGAAACGTTGACAGACGTGGAATTACCACTACCGCGAGAAGTGAAGTTAGTGGACAACTCTTTGGACTACAGGTAGTGTACGAATGAATGTAGTACGCAAAATGTCGACTTGTTGGGGGTTAGTTGACTAGGTACGTGCACCTGAATGTGGTAACTATGGTCATTCTGGTCAGTATTGCTGTTCCTGAAGCCGCAGGACAAATGCAAAATTTGGCGGAAGCATCGCCAATGAGCTCGACTGTGAATCACAGTGTGATCGCACAACAGTTACACAATTGATCCGAGAACGTCGCTTTGACCCACCAAAAGATGAACAAAAGAACTCCTCTATTATGGATTGCTCCAGCGACAGTCTAGACAAACTTTAGGAACGTAGATCGGAACTTGAATTCGAGTGATAAAACCATCCATTTTCAATTGCAAAAGCTGTCACTACTCCTGCTGCAAGTTATTTTCCTTCCTAAACGCCACTAACACCTCGTTAAGTCTGGAGTAGCTGCGTCCTGCAACCGAAACGCGCTTCGTTTTTCGCTCCCTTCTTCACCTTTCTCGCGGTTCCGTTGCCATGTTATAGCGGCACGCTATAGCCGAGAAGTACACGCTATTTAGCAGTAGTAAAAGCCCCCAAATGAACGTCCGAAAAAGCAGCTCGAGCCGTAGAGGGAACGACCGAACGTGTTCCAGTAGCCGATCGGGTAGCGCCAACCGTAGCGGAATCCTCCAGCCCACGGGTACGTGTAGCGCCAGCGGTACGTGATTCCTCTGGTCGGAATGAAACCACCTCCGCCTCCGATGAATTGCTCCAGCTGCTCCTTGTTGGTCGGCACAGGCTCGCGGTCTCCCACGAGTGTCACGCCTGGCGGGGTTTGCTCCGTTGCAGCATCTTCTGCGACCACTGCTGCTGCTGCAGGAGTTTCGTCAGCGTGAGCACAGCTCAGCATAGTGACCAGCCCCACCAAAAGCAGAACGGCAACACGCTTGATCATGGTAGTTGACTTTCCGGGATTTTTGGGGCGGGTATTCGCAACAGCGCAAAATGTCGGATGACCACCACACTGAGGCTCATCCTTATTGATTGAGGTCGTTAGAAAGTCTGCGTCTCGTTGCTTGGCGATTACTACGAAAGCTCTTGCCGGTGTTTTAGATTCACGTGCTCGGATGTTCCGTTGAAAGTCCTTCCTGGACGTAGTACAGTAACAACTTTCACGTGATGCAACAGGACTACAACCACTTCGGCCGCTACGATCCAGGTCTCTATTCACAAACCAACTTGCCTTCCTCCGCACAAGTCCATTCACCGCAAGTAAGCAAGTACCATGAAGTTCACCGCACTCATCGTCACCACACTTGTCGCCGTCGCAGCGGCCAACGAGTACCAACCGGCATTGAGATCTCTCGCCGCACCTGAACCTGCTTCCGAGCACGCGCATCTTTCGACTAAACCCAATGCGCCAGATGCTACTGCTGTCAAGGAGTCCGCCAAGTTGGCGACCAACGACAAGAAGAAGGAATGGTTTGGAGGATTCGGGTGGGGAGGTCCGTGGGGAGGCTGGGGTAGCTGTGGAGGATGTGGTGGTTGGGGTGGCTGGGGTGGCATGGGCGGCTGGGGTGGTATGGGTGGTTGGGGATGGTAGATCACCACCACCAAGACCATGAAGTGACTGGTTCCCCGTGTGTCAGAGTTTCCGGTCCCCGAGTTCAATGTGTATTTTCCGCGTGCAGTGAGCTATGCGTAGCGAAGCGAATGGAACAAGCGGAAAAAGGTTTTTCCTGATGAAGGAAGGCTGTAATTCGGGATCCAACCGCTCTTCTCGGACAAGACTCAAGTGGATGCAACTGCCGGAGTTTTGGCCAGCCTCGCGTCCTCGCAGGCAGAGTTCTCCGTGCAGTCGTGGTTCATTTCGGTTCAAGCTTCGCAGCGAGCAGGCCACGGCCACGCTCAGCCCTCGCCCGACGTCTCCTGCGACAGCTCAGCGCCGACCGTCAAGCCCAAGAGCTCCACAGCTACGCTTACGGCGCGCACCAGTTTTTCAAGAACCGGAATCGAGTGTTCCACGCGATAAAAGACGCCCACCGCGTTATCCACCGCTACGGCAGCAGACTCGAGTATGCTTCGGTGATGAAGGTAGTGGGTGCTGGTCCGTTTCCGTCTTGATCCCGTCGGAACGCTCAAAGTTTTTCATCTTGGGGGTTTCTCGCGTCCCCACGGGACCAATTCTCATCACACAATGTCAAGTTCGGACCCAACTCGGTGGTTGAGCCGAGGTTTCTTCCTTCAACAGGGTTCAAGCCCGTCAACAGTAATCACCCGCCACGCTACCCACAGGAATTCCGATCACACACTCCCCACGGATCCGGCAGACACCACGTCGGGATTGCCTACACGGGCTGCACCTACCTCAAGGTAGTGTACGTGGCCGAGTAGATGACTCGCGAGTCTCGCCTGTCCGGTCAGCAAGGGCGATGATTCACTGCAGTGCGACCAAGAAGTGTTGCTACGGAAGGAAACCTTCGCGGCTCCCATGAATCAACCATCGACTGCAACAAGCCAGACGCTGTCCTCTTGAGTACGTTCTGTTTGATTTTCCTGCCTACTATTAGCTTGGGGGCATTGATTCACTCCGGTACGGACCATTAATTTTGGGGGTTGCCACTCGGCACCTTGCTCACGCAAAGCCCCTCATGACAATGGACCTTAACCGAAATGAATCACTTTGCCCCAAAGCCTGTATGATTGATATGGAAATGTGTATTTTCCGCGTGCAGTGAGCTATGCGTAGCGAAGCGAATGGAACAAGCGGAAAAAGGTTTTTCCTGATGAAGGAAGGCTCTAATTCGGGATCCAACCGCTCTTCTCGGACAAGACTCAAGTGGATGCAACTGCCGGAGTTTTGGCCAGCCTCGCGTCCTCGCAGGCAGAGTTCCCCGTGCAGTCGTGGTTCATTTCGGTTCAAGCTTCGCAGCGAGCAGGCCACGGCCACGCTCAGCCCTCGCCCGACGTCTCCTGCGACAGCTCAGCGCCGACCGTCAAGCCCAAGAGCTCCACAGCTACGCTTACGGCGCGCACCAGTTTTTCAACCCACCCACCATCCCATGGGGTTGCCACTCGGCACCTTGCTCACGCAAAGCCCCTGCATGACAATGGACCTTAACCGAAAATGAATCACTTTTGCCCCAAAGCCTGTATGATTGATATGGAAATGACGATCTTCTTGTTGCTCGTGTAGGCGTTCGATGCAAATGCTTTTCAGCAGTCCACAACGTCTTAACCGCATAATTCAGAAATTCTGATTTCTATCTCGTTTTCGTTAGGTTGCTCGTAACACCTGCAGGTGGTCTACTAAGCTTGCCTAAATCAACTTCTTCCTCGTCTTTTTCTGCGAAAACGAATCCTACACTACCAACCAGCGCGATGTTGTCCTTGTGGAATTCAGAAGTGTCAGCATCACGTTATCATGTGTGTTATGGCTAAGTTTTTCAGTCCTCCAACATGCTTGCCCTACACAATATGAGCTCGTTCTAGCACATAGTTCACGTTTTCAAGAGACCCAAGCAACTTGTGCAACCCAACGAGGAAATCCACCGTAGTCTCCAGCCGAACGACACGTTTTGAGTCTTCATTCCATTCAAAGTAAAGTCGGCAGGGGAGAACCAGTCGTCTCCCTAACATCATTGATTAAAGACTATCAGCGGATCCGTCGTATGATAAGTGTGGGAATACCTTCGCTAGTGTCATGTCCGTGATTGTCATCTCCAACACGGACGAAGCCCAAACTAGTTGCGATGACTGAGTTGCACTTTTCAGCTGGAACTGGAGATCCCCAAAATGTGTCGAGTACCAGCACCACTGCTCAAGCAGAGCATCCACACCTTTCCTGGTGCCAATAATGACGTCATTTGCCATTGACGACCGTAGGAATGCTGCTTGACGTCGTGCTTTCGGACTTTGAGAATCCTCTGTGCCGTGACGAAAGAGGTGGGTATACTCGGCTATTACCGTCCACACTGTCGGGTCACGACAGCAGCGCATCCGAGTGTACTGAATCTCAAGTATTGGAACTTCATCGCGGAGTTCATTCACAAGAACCGTGAGGTGTTTCTCACGTTCACATTGTCTCTTCCTGTAGCGCTCTTGATTCAGACGACATTGTTCCCGGCGCTCGGGGGTGGACTTCCGATGCTTATTGGTGCTGGCTTTCTCAGCCTTTTTACTACTGCGCTTGGTTCGACTGGGTTGTCTTTCACTGACGTCCGTAGTCAACAAACCGATCGCTGCTGGCCCCTGGTCGTCCAGTATGAAATCATCAGACTTTTCTTCAAAACTCGCCTTGGAGAAAACGTAGTTGTCGCCGCTTGATCCTCGAGGGAGAACACATCCGATTACGTCAGAGCTCAAGCCTTGTGGAAACTGTCGCTCGAACCGATTGAAGATGTCGGGCATGCGTTGCATTGCTTTACAGTCTCGTACTTGATTTTTTTCGTGGTCTGGAATCACTCAGTAAGAAGTGATCACGAACAGGACAGATTGAAAGTGGGAAGTGGTTCTGAGTGTCGAATCGACACTGTCGATGCTGTTTTCTCATCTTACGAGGAGCTCAAAACGGAGTAAACGGACCTGACCAGAGCTGTTTACTCCGACAAAAAAACTGGATCAAATCTACGCGGAAAGAAAAGTATCGTCATCAATGATGGCAACGGAATATAACGTACATGCCACGACACGTACATGCCACGAATTCGTTATCGCATTTGAATTACCAGGACACAACTGTCGTTACGCAGGATGTGTTGACTCTAATAGTCGTCTCCGCGAGACAGAACTTCCTTGCAGGTTGGACGTAGGATGAACGTGTGCTCGTACTGGGCCGAGAGTAGCTTCCTTTGATGTCCACAACTGGGGGATACGTCGTTTCAACGCCGCTTTATCAATTCCTATGTTGTTTTTGCTGTTGTTTGTTTGTCGTATGAAACGTTGACAGACGTGGAATTACCACTACCGCGAGAAGTGAAGTTAGTGGACAACTCTTTGGACTACAGGTAGTGTACGAATGAATGTAGTACGCAAAATGTCGACTTGTTGGGGGTTAGTTGACTAGGTACGTGCACCTGAATGTGGTAACTATGGTCATTCTGGTCAGTATTGCTGTTCCTGAAGCCGCAGGACAAATGCAAAATTTGGCGGAAGCATCGCCAATGAGCTCGACTGTGAATCACAGTGTGATCGCACAACAGTTACACAATTGATCCGAGAACGTCGCTTTGACCCACCAAAAGATGTGTAAACTCGCTTATGGATTGCTCAAGCGACAGCAATGAAGAAGTTTACATTGTAGCCCCACCATCTAGACAAACTCGGAACTTGAATTCGAGTGATAAAACCATCCATTTTCAATTGCAAAAGCTGTCACTACTCCTGCTGCAAGTTATTTTCCTTCCTAAACGCCACTAACACCTCGTTAAGTCTGGAGTAGCTGCGTCCTGCAACCGAAACGCTCTTCGTTTTTCGCTCCCTTCTTCACCTTTCTCGCGGTTCCGTTGCCATGTTATAGCGGCAAGCTATAGCCGAGAAGTACGCGCTATTTAGCAGTAGTAAAAGCCCCCAAATGAACGTCCGAAAAAGCAGCTCGAGCCGTAGAGGGAACGACCGAACGTGTTCCAGTAGCCGATCGGGTAGCGCCAACCGTAGCGGAATCCTCCAGCCCACGGGTACGTGTAGCGCCAGCGGTACGTGATTCCTCTGGTCGGAATGAAACCACCTCCGCCTCCGATGAATTGCTCCAGCTGCTCCTTGTTGGTCGGCACAGGCTCGCGGTCTCCCACGAGTGTCACGCCTGGCGGGGTTTGCTCCGTTGCAGCATCTTCTGCGACCACTGCTGCTGCTGCAGGAGTTTCGTCAGCGTGAGCACAGCTCAGCATAGTGACCAGCACCACCAAAAGCAGAACGGCAACACGCTTGATCATGGTAGTTGACTTTCGGGATTTTTGGGGCGGGTATTCGCAACAGCGCAAAATGTCGGATGACCACCACACTGAGGCTCATCCTTATTGATTGAGGTCGTTAGAAAAGTCTGCGTCTCGTTGCTTGGCGATTACTACGAAAGCTCTTGCCGGTGTTTTAGATTCACGTGCTCGGATGTTCCGTTGAAAGTCCTTCCTGGACGTAGTACAGTAGCAACTTTCACGTGATGCAACAGGACTACAACCACTTTGGCCGCTACGATCCAGGTCTCCATTCACAAACCAACTTGCCTTCCACCGCACAAGTCCATTCGCCGCAAGTAAGCAAGTACTATGAAGTTCACCGCACTCGTCGTCACCACACTTGTCGCCGTCGCAGCGGCCAACGAGTACCAACCGGCATTGAGATCTCTCGCCGCACCTGAACCTGCTTCTGAGCACGCGCATCTTTCGACTAAACCCAATGCGCCAGATGCTACTGCTGTCAAGGAGTCCGCCAAGTTGGCGACCAACGACAAGAAGAAGGAATGGTTTGGAGGATTCGGGTGGGGAGGTCCGTGGGGAGGCTGGGGTAGCTGTGGAGGATGTGGTGGTTGGGGTGGCTGGGGTGGCATGGGCGGCTGGGGTGGTATGGGTGGTTGGGGATGGTAGATCACCACCACCAAGACCATGAAGTGACTGGTTCCCCGTGTGTCAGAGTTTCCGGTCCCCGAGTTCAATGACGATCTTCTTGTGCTCGTGTAGGCGTTCGATGCAAATGCTTTTCAGCAGTCCACAACGTCTTAACCGCATAATTCAGAAATTCTGATTTCTATCTCGTTTTCGTTAGGTTGCTCGTAACACCTGCAGGTGGTCTACTGCTTCTGCCTAAATCAACTTCTTCCTCGTCTTTTTCTGCGAAAACGAATCCTACACTACCAACCAGCGCGATGTTGTCCTTGTGTAATTCAGAAGTGTCAGCATCACGTTATCATGTGTGTTATGGCTAAGTTTTTCAGTCCTCCAACATGCTTGCCCTACGCAATATGAGCTCGTTCTAGCACATAGTTCACGTTTTCAAGAGACCCAAGCAACTTGTGCAACCCAACGAGGAAATCCACCGTAGTCTCCAGCCGAACGACACGTTTTGAGTCTTCATTCCATTCAAAGTAAAGTCGGCAGGGGAGAACCAGTCGTCTCCCTAACATCATTGAGTGAAGACTCTCAGCAGATCCGTCGTATGATACGTGTGGGAATACCTTCGCTAGTGTCATGTCCGTGATTGTCATCTCCAACACGGACGAAGCCCAAAACTAGTTGCGATGACTGAGTTGCACTTTCAGCTGGAACTGAGATCCCCAAAATGTGTCGAGTACCAGCACCACTGCTCAAGCAGAGCATCCACACCTTTCCTGGTGCCAATAATGACGTCATTTGCCATTGACGACCGTAGGAATGCTGCTTGACGTCGTGCTTTCGGACTTTGAGAATCCTCTGTGCCGTGACGAAAGAGGTGGGTATACTCGGCTATTACCGTCCACACTGTCGGGTCACGACAGCAGCGCATCCGAGTGTACTGAATCTCAAGTATTGGAACTTCATCGCGGAGTTCATTCACAAGAACCGTGAGGTGTTTCTCACGTTCACTTTGTTTCTTTCTGTAGCGCTCTTGATTCAGACGACATTGTTCCCGGCGCTCGGGGGTGGACTTCCGATGCTTATTGGTGCTGGCTTTCTCAGCCTTTTTGCTACTGCGCTTGGTTCGACTGGGTTGTATTTCACTGACGTCCGTAGTTAACAAACCGATCGCTGCTGGCCCCTGGTCGTCCAGTATGAAATCATCAGACTTTTCTTCAAAACTCGCCTTGGAGAAAACGTAGTTGTCGCCGCTTGATCCTCGAGGGAGAACACATCCGATTACGTCAGAGCTCAAGCCTTGTGGAAACTGTCGCTCGAACCGATTGAAGATGTCGGGCATGCGTTGCATTGCTTTACAGTCGACCGACACGATTGCGCTTCAGGGTTGGCAAAATTGATGGAATCACTCAGTAAGAAGTGATCACGAACAGGACAGATTGAAAGTGGGAAGTGGTTCTGAGTGTCGAATCGACACTGTCGATGCTGTTTTCTCATCTTGCGAGGAGCTCAAAACGGAGTAAACGGACCTGACCAGAGCTGTTTACTCCGACAAAAAAAATGGATCAAATCTACGCGGAAAGAAAAGTATCGTCATCAATGATGGCGACGGAATATCACGTACATGCCACGACACGTACAGGTCCATAATTGGCTTATGCCAAATTCAATAACAGTTCTCATTTTACGGTATTTTTTGCAGTCTAATTTAGTTATATTTGATTTAATTATACTTATTTAAATAAGTTTACTTAAATTAAGTCTATTCTAATTGCACGCTTCCTCATACACGTAAGCGCACGTGTACGCCACCATGCCACGAATTAGTTATCGCATTTGAATTACCAGGACACGACGTGGATGACATGGTCGTTACGCAGGATGTGTTGACCCTAATAGTCGTCTCCGCGAGACAGAACTTCCTTGCAATTTGGACGTAGTTGGACGTGTGTGCTCGTACTGGGCCGAGAGTAGCTTCCTTTGATGTCCACAACTGGGGGATACGTCGTTTCAACGCCGCTTTATCAATTCCTATGTTGTTTTTGCTGTTGTTTGTTTGTCGTATGAAACGTTGACAGACGTGGAATTACCACTACCGCGAGAAGTGAAGTTAGTGGACAACTCTTTGGACTACAGGTAGTGTACGAATGAATGTAGTACGCAAAATGTCGACTTGTTGGGGGTTAGTTGACTAGTACGTGCACCTGAATGTGGTAACTATGGTCATTCTGGTCAGTATTGCTGTTCCTGAAGCCGCAGGACAAATGCAAAATTTGGCGGAAGCATCGCCAATGAGCTCGACCAGGGGTCTCCAAAAATGTATTGTTATTGAAAAAGGGGTATTATTGTAGGGGGACAATAAGGGAGGGAGCGGCCATTTCAATATTTGGCACTTACGCAATTATTGAAAAGGGGGTCTCTATCTACTTCTTACAGATTAAGAACTACGGTTTTAGAGATCTGCTTCTTCTTCGTTGTCGTCCTCAACTGCGCGTTTCACGGCGTTCGAAATCACTTCGTCCGTCACTAAGTCCCAGTTCATCTTCAGGTAAAGTAAGGTCTTCTCATGACTGATGCTTTTCCGAAGATACCCCAGCATGCACTTAATCTTGGAGAAAAGACGCTCTACTTGTACCGAAGTGGTTGGCAGCCACGTGAGATTCGAGTATATTGATGCCTCCTTTACGCGCAGTGCAGCTCGAATGTTGATCGACTCCATCACTTCTTTTCCTGTACGCCGTCGTTTTTTGCCTGATGTCTCCAAGTTGGTTTCCGGTTCTTCTTGGATACGGCGCCGTTTTGCCTTCTTACTGGCAGATTTTGCAGCGACTTCGGTCCTGAAAGATGAAGGTGTTGCATCCGTTGCAGGTTCTTCCTCCGCTTGTTTGGTCTCGATACATCAACGAACAGATCTCCTTCTTGTTCGAGAGACCAGGGTCTAAGGTAGCCATGGATGACGAGGGTGAACAAGTTGAGTAGAAGAGTGTTGGACTTGGTTCGCAAAATCGGAAATTCCAGCATGAGAGTGGCTGTGGTCCCCGGCACGGTATAACGCCCACCGGGAGAGGTTTCGAGGACTGCTTTACTCCTCGACTCTTACCGAATCTTTATAGTATCCTATAAGTTGAAGTTGACAATAATATTGTCAATTAAGGGTACGTTCATCAATAAGGGCACGCCTCCAGCCCCGTCAATCCCTAATCCCTACTTATTTGGAGAGCCCTGGAGCTCGACTGTGAATCACAGTGTGATCGCACAACAGTTACACAATTGATCCGAGAACGTCGCTTTGACCCACCAAAAGATGTAGAAACTCGCTTATGGATTGCTCAAGCGACAGCAATGAAGAAGTTTACATTGTAGCCCCACCATCTAGACAAACTCGGAACTTGAATTCGAGTGATAAAACCATCCATTTTCAATTGCAAAAGCTGTCACTACTCCTGCTGCAAGTTATTTTCCTTCCTAAACGCCACTAACACCTCGTTAAGTCTGGAGTAGCTGCGTCCTGCAACCAAAACGCTCTTCGTTTTTCGCTCCCTTCTTCACCTTTCTCGCGGTTCCGTTGCCATGTTATAGCGGCAGGCTATAGCCGAGAAGTACGCGCTATTTAGCAGTAGTAAAGCCCCAAATGAACGTCCGAAAAAGCAGCTCGAGCCGTGAGGGAACGACCGAACGTGTTCCAGTAGCCGATCGGGTAGCGCCAACCGTAGCGGAATCCTCCAGCCCACGGGTACGTGTAGCGCCAGCGGTACGTGATTCCTCTGGTCGGAATGAAACCACCTCCGCCTCCGATGAATTGCTCCAGCTGCTCCTTGTTGGTCGGCACAGGCTCGCGGTCTCCACGAGTGTCACGCCTGGCGGGGTTTGCTCCGTTGCAGCATCTTCTGCGACCACTGCTGCTGCTGCAGGAGTTTCGTCAGCGTGAGCACAGCTCAGCATAGTGACCAGCACCACCAAAAGCCAGAACGGCAACACGCTTGATCATGGTAGTTGACTTTCGGGATTTTTGGGGCGGTATTCGCAACAGCGCAAAATGTCGGATGACCACCACACTGAGGCTCATCCTTATTGATTGAGGTCGTTAGAAAAGTCTGCGTCTCGTTGCTTGGCGATTACTACGAAAGCTCTTGCCGGTGTTTTAGATTCACGTGCTCGGATGTTCCGTTGAAAGTCCTTCCTGGACGTAGTACAGTAACAACTTTCACGTGATGCAACAGGACTACAAACCACTTCGGCCGCTACGATCCAGGTCTCTATTCACAAACCAACTTGCCTTCCTCCGCACAAGTCCATTCACCGCAAGTAAGCAAGTACCATGAAGTTCACCGCACTCATCGTCACCACACTTGTCGCCGTCGCAGCGGCCAACGAGTACCAACCGGCATTGAGATCTCTCGCCGCACCTGAACCTGCTTCCGAGCACGCGCATCTTTCGACTAAACCCAATGCGCCAGATGCTACTGCTGTCAAGGAGTCCGCCAAGTTGGCGGCCAACGACAAGAAGAAGGAATGGTTTGGAGGATTCGGGTGGGGAGGTCCGTGGGGAGGCTGGGGTAGCTGTGGAGGATGTGGTGGTTGGGGTGGCTGGGGTGGCATGGGCGGCTGGGGTGGTATGGGTGGTTGGGGATGGTAGATCACCACCACCAAGACCATGAAGTGACTGGTTCCCCGTGTGTCAGAGTTTCCGGTCCCTCAGAGTTTCCGGTCCCTCAGAGTTTCCGGTCCCCGAGTTCAATGACGATCTTCTTGTGCTCGTGTAGGCGTTCGATGCAAATGCTTTTCAGCAGTCCACAACGTCTTAACCCCCTGGTTCCCGACGTCATAACTTACGCCATAGCTAATCCGTTATGTCGTAAGTTACGACATAGTGGGTATGACAATAGAAAATGTGCTTGACTATACTTTATTCAAGATAAATGAACGGATATAAGTTGCGAGAGACTAAATGGACATTGAACAGAAACCCAACAGGGTTAGGTTGCGGGAATAAGATACGGAAGTGTGACATGCAGACCAGACATGAACATCCAGCCATGCCTGTCATTCTGGAATTTGCCTGATGGCTCGCATTCGGACGGCGCAGCGGGGAAAGACGGCCGCAGTGGCTGCAGCAGCAAAGGACATCGATTTTCGACACCTGTGAAAGCAACTACGGGGTGTTGGCTGGACAGCGAAGCGCCCGGTTGGTATTGAAACTGAGTGGAGGTACGTGAATCCAGACGGCTCTGAGGTGTTTATCGGAGAAGATGCAATCGTCATTCATGCGCTAGAGTCTGGATTGTTGATAGATGACGAACTTGAAGAGCAGAAAGTTGATTACAAGGCCAGCACCACGACAGAAGAAGCCGAGGCCAGCGGTGTCGGAGCCTCGCAGATTGATACTACCGCGCAGCTATCTAAAGGCACTCTGGACGATCTATTTGGGTCTGAGAGCGTTGCTCTCTCGCAGGCTGCAGTGCCACGTACATTTGGTTTATCCACTGAGGATCTTGAGACTGCTGGGTCGCAGCGTGAAGAGGCTGCAAACCTCCAACTGCTGTCGGAAGCTTCTGGTGCTGAGAGTGAGACTGAGGCTGGCAATGACCGTGCTAGTACTCCCAAACCTATTCTCCGACCACGCACCAGCGTCAAAATGGACGTTAATTTCGTTCCGGAGGACGAAAATTGGAGCTCTTACGAAAACGGTGCCAGGACATTCTCCGTGACATTCATTTTGTGGATAATGAGGGCGAGCGCTCACGTGACAAGCTATGGAAACCTCGGCCGATTGTGAACAAACTCTAGGAGCGCTTCTTGGCAGGCTGGACTCTTCCGGCTCCACTTCGAAGAGAAATACAACGAGAATGTTCATGCCGGATAAGCCGCGTCGCTACGGCTCAAAAATGTTTATGGTTTGTGATGCTAGAACTGCGTATTGCCACAGGTACTGTATTTACATTTTTTTAATTTATGTAATAATAAATGGTCTGTTGTTTCAATATCTTTTCATATATTTCTGGGACTCAAGCGATGTCTCGTGGAGACTGGTACTGCGTCCTGCAGAATCAACCTTTTCAGTTGAAGGCTGAAGACTTTGCCGGTGTCATGGTGACGCCACCATTTCATTGCCAGAAGCGCAAACGTGCACCAGTGCGACTTGCACACCAAGTTGAACAGTCAGAAGACTGGGTGACGGTTAGTGGGGTGCAGAAGCGTCGCCAGATCTTGTAAGGTATGCGCCCTACTTCGAACGAACATGAAGAAGAAGTCATTTGCTACAACATTTTACTGTGAACGTTGCTCCGTGGACAACGCGAAATGCTGGTTATGCAACAAGATTCGGCACACCTACCGGGGCGAAGCGAAGACCTGCTTTGCTATCTGGCACGAAGAGTTTGAGTGCGGCCAGGCAATTCCTGCGACGCTTGGCAAAGCGTCGCAGGAATAAGGTTGTGCTGCGGCGTCCCGGACAAGAAGCTGGGTTGCGGAAGAAGACTCGGCAAGAGTTGCAGCTGCACAATGGAGACGCGGGAAACGACAAGGGTAGTGATCAGCAGCAAGTTGCACGCCGTAGATGAGTGCCAGCAGCGATGTGTGGCTTTTATTGAACTGAATTGCACTTTTTGCGGATTTGTTGCACGTGTTGTTTCGTCTTTTTCCTTGTCAGGTGTCTTTTCTTTTTGAAGACGAAGTCAGTTACGACATCGAGGAGCTGCCAAGCAATGGCATGGCGTATAACTTACGACATCGATAGGAAAACCTGTTGAGACTTTATAGCGCTTCCCGCAGGTGTCTATGCACGACATACAATAATCAAGTGGTCTACTACGTCATAAGTTATGACATAGGAGTACCGTAACTAACGTGTTTGGGGCCAAAATTCCGGGAACCAGGGGGTTACCCGCATAATTCAGAAATTCTGATTTCTATCTCGTTTTCGTTAGGTTGCTCGTAACACCTGCAGGTGGTCTACTAAGCTTGCCTAAATCAACTTCTTCCTCGTCTTTTTCTGTGAAAACGAATCCTACACTATCAACCAGCGCGATGTTGTCCTTGTGGAATTCAGAAGTGTCAGCATCACGTTATCATGTGTGTTATGGCTAAGTTTTTCAGTCCTCCAACATGCTTGCCCTACACAATATGAGCTCGTTCTAGCACATAGTTCACGTTTTCAAGAGACCCGAGCAACTTGTGCAACCCAACGAGGAAATCCACCGTAGTCTCCAGCCGAACGACACGTTTTGAGTCTTCATTCCATTCAAAGTAAAGTCGGCAGGGGAGAACCAGTCGTCTCCCTAACATCATTGAGTGAAGACTCTCAGCAGATCCGTCGTATGATACGTGTGGGAATACCTTCGCTAGTGTCATGTCCGTGATTGTCATCTCCAACACGGACGAAGCCCAAACTAGTTGCGATGACTGAGTTGCACTTTTCAGCTGGAACTGGAGATCCCCAAAATGTGTCGAGTACCAGCACCACTGCTCAAGCAGAGCATCCACACCTTTCCTGGTGCCAATAATGACGTCATTTGCCATTGACGACCGTAGGAATGTTGCTTGACGTCGTGCTTTCGGACTTTGAGAATCCTCTGTGCCGTGACGAAAGAGGTGGGTATACTCGGCTATTACCGTCCACACTGTCGGGTCACGACAGCAGCGCATCCGAGTGTACTGAATCTCAAGTATTGGAACTTCATCGCGGAGTTCATTCACAAGAACCGTGAGGTGTTTCTCACGTTCACATTGTCTCTTCCTGTAGCGCTCTTGATTCAGACGACATTGTTCCCGGCGCTCGGGGTGGACTTCCGATGCTTATTGGTGCTGGCTTTCTCAGCCTTTTTACTACTGCGCTTGGTTCGACTGGGTTGTCTTTCACTGACGTCCGTAGTCAACAAACCGATCGCTGCTGGCCCCTGGTCGTCCAGTATGAAATCATCAGACTTTTCTTCAAAACTCGCCTTGGAGAAAACGTAGTTGTCGCCGCTTGATCCTCGAGGGAGAACACATCCGATTACGTCAGAGCTCAAGCCTTGTGGAAACTGTCGCTCGAACCGATTGAAGATGTCGGGCATGCGTTGCATTGCTTTACAGTCGACCGACACGATTGCGCTTCAGGGTTGGCAAAATTGATGGAATCACTCAGTAAGAAGTGATCACGAACAGGACAGATTGAAAGTGGAAAGTAGTTCTGAGTGTTGAATCGACACTGTCGATGCGGTTTTCTCATCTTGCGATGAGCTCAAAACGGAGTAAACGGACCTGACCAGAGCTGTTTACTCCGACAAAAAAAACTGGGTCAAATCTATGCGGAAAGAAAAGTATCGGCATCAATGATGGCGACGGAATATCACGTACATGCCACGAACTCGTTATCGCATTTGAATTACCAGGACACGACGAACTGTCGATGACATGGTCGTTACGCAGGATGTGTTGACCCTCTCCGCGAGACACAACTTCCTTGCAGGTTGGAGACAAACTAAAGGAACGTACAATCGGAACTTGAATTCGAGTGATAAAACCATCGGATTTTCAATTGCAAGCTGTCACTACTCCTGCTGCAAGTTATTGTCCTTCCTAAACGCCACTAACACCTCGTTAAGTCTGGAGTAGCTGCGTCCTGCAACCGAAACGCGCTTCGTTTTTCGCTCCCTTCTTCACCTTTCTCGCGGTTCCGTTGCCATGTTATAGCGGCACGCTATAGCCGAGAAGTACACGCTATTTAGCAGTAGTAAAAGCCCCCAAATGAACGTCCGAAAAAGCAGCTCGAGCCGTAGAGGGAACGACCGAACGTGTTCCAGTAGCCGATCGGGTAGCGCCAACCGTAGCGGAATCCTCCAGCCCACGGGTACGTGTAGCGCCAGCGGTACGTGATTCCTCTGGTCGGAATGAAACCACCTCCGCCTCCGATGAATTGCTCCAGCTGCTCCTTGTTGGTCGGCACAGGCTCGCGGTCTCCCACGAGTGTCACGCCTGGCGGGGTTTGCTCCGTTGCAGCATCTTCTGCGACCACTGCTGCTGCTGCAGGAGTTTCGTCAGCGTGAGCACAGCTCAGCATAGTGACCAGCACCACCAAAAGCAGAACGGCAACACGCTTGATCATGGTAGTTGACTTTCGGGATTTTTGGGGCGGGTATTCGCAACAGCGCAAAATGTCGGATGACCACCACACTGAGGCTCATCCTTATTGATTGAGGTCGTTAGAAAAGTCTGCGTCTCGTTGCTTGGCGATTACTACGAAAGCTCTTGCCGGTGTTTTAGATTCACGTGCTCGGATGTTCCGTTGAAAGTCCTTCCTGGACGTAGTACAGTAACAACTTTCACGTGATGCAACAGGACTACAACCACTTCGGCCGCTACGATCCAGGTCTCTATTCACAAACCAACTTGCCTTCCTCCGCACAAGTCCATTCACCGCAAGTAAGCAAGTACCATGAAGTTCACCGCACTCATCGTCACCACACTTGTCGCCGTCGCAGAGGCCAACGAGTACCAACCGGCATTGAGATCTCTCGCCGCCGCACCTGAACTCGCTTCCGAGCACGCGCATCTTTCGACTAAACCCAATGCGCCAGATGCTACTGCTGTCAAGGAGTCCGCCAAGTTGGCGGCCAACGACAAGAAGAAGGAATGGTTTGGAGGATTCGGGTGGGGAGGTCCGTGGGGAGGCTGGGGTAGCTGTGGAGGATGTGGTGGTTGGGGTGGCTGGGGTGGCATGGGCGGCTGGGGTGGTATGGGTGGTTGGGGATGGTAGATCACCACCACCAAGACCATGAAGTGACTGGTTCCCCGTGTGTCAGAGTTTCCGGTCCCCGAGTTCAATGACGATCTTCTTGTGCTCGTGTAGCCGTTCGATGCAAATGCTTTTCAGCAGTCCACAACGTCTTAACCGCATAATTCAGAAATTCTGATTTCTATCTCGTTTTCGTTAGGTTGCTCGTAACACCTGCGTTTCCTTCAGCACGTTGACATGTTGCTTGGGGATGCAAATAGTAAGCTGGTATTGATCGAACCCTCGAGCGCTTGTGCTCGTGTTGCGGGTGTGGAGTGGTGGGTGTTTTCGACGAAGTAAAAGCGGAAATGACTACTTTGCTAAAGCTACTGGAGGTCCCGCGTATCGACTGCGGTAGCGAGGACGTCTGTCCGTTTGTGGTTGGTGGCAGAGCTCCCTTTTCTCTGGATAGTGTACATCTGGATGAAGCCCCATTCCTCGTGCTCCGAAAACCAGCTCTTCGGCTGTAGCAGACAGATGCCCATTTCCTTCAGCACGTTGACATGTTTCTTGGGGATGCAAATAGTAAGCTGGTATTGATCGAACCCTCGAGCGCTTGTGCTCGTGTTGCCCCACGTGTAAGGTTGGTTCGACTTTGCTTGGTAGATGCATTGCCCATGAGCTTGGCGAGTTGAAGTGCCGACGCTGGAGCTTCTCGGATGTATACCTTGTAAGCGTCAGAAGACCAACGCCCGTGCATTCGTATCGTGTCCGCGTCTACTCCGGCGGTATGTAGAGCTGTCGCGCCTCCCGTTCGAAGTGAATGTGTCGAAATTCGTGCTGGATCCTCGCCGGTTTGTAATGCTGAGGCACGCAGAACCTTCGTCATTGTCTCTGACGATAACAGTTGCCGGTAACCGATGGAGCACAGAGGTGACTCAGGCGCCAAACCAAGCCGGATCGCGTTGCGTTGAAGTAGTAGAGCAGCGAAAACGGGACATATAGGAGCCAATCCGCTTTTCAACAGCACGCGGGTGCTTGTTCGTCCTGGATTGGTCGGTCTTGCTTCCTCTTAGTGTGATCTGTACTGACGCTGCCTTGTTGAAGCTGAGTGTGTCCCCACCGTTAATGTCACGTACGATAACGTCACCGACTTGAAGGCAGTATGAATGTCGCTTGCCTCTTGAACAGAGGTACTCGGATCCTCTCAGACAAAAGAAGAAGCTTCCAGGAGCGCAGCCCCACAAATGACGCGGTGCTGGGCGATGGACATGTCGGCTGATGAGGCGATCTTCCGAAGCATGTCGATGGAGACTGCTGCCCGTTTCCGTCGTGGGGACTGAGACGTTTGCATGCCATGGATGACCAGCTCGTGTTGTGGTTGTAATGACGGTCGGAATCCGGCACGAAGCTGATGACACCATCGGACATGGCTGAGTTTAGCCCGTACGGTGTCAACTCGATTATTCGCGTTCTCGTTACGGCCTTGCCAGCACTCAACTGCAAACATAGTGAGTTGTATGGATTGCTGTTCTGGGTCGGTTGGTGATAGCCACTGCTTGAAGCCATGGCGACAGCAGAACCGACACCATTGTCTCCATGTGTTGAGATACCTTTGGCGTGACGTGTCGGCGAGTGACTGCCATTGCAGGACGGCAATTTTTGCTTGTAGATCTTGCGGAATTCGGTTGGAATATCCTGTTGGCACCATAAACGCATACAATTAGTCCATTTCTGTAGAGTTGGTCCAGTCCACGCTCTTGATCCGAGGTCCGCGAGGTAGTTAGACGAGCCGTCGAGGTGCTTGGATTTGTTACGTGTAGATTGAACGATAGTTCTGCGCAGGACAAGACTCTCGTAAGCTCTTGGCCGGCTAGATTTTTGGTATTGTGATTTCCTAGCCAGGCGACCGCGGAGGCATTGTCGATCCAGCATCGCACGTGCAGCGGTCTGTCTTTCGGACGACAGGTGGCTTGCCATTGAGGTCCCCATACGAGCACAGCGAGTACAGCGCTTAACGCTTCACGTACATTGATACTGAACCACGAAGTGCTACCGGCGGTTGACAACTTCATTGCTAGACGTTCTTCCTCGTCAAATTGAAGTCGGATATACTCACGAGCAGCCGGATAGAGGACAGCGAGACCTTCGTTGCTTGCATCCATGAACAAATGCACAGCTGGTTCCAGCATTTCGGCCATGATGCTCGTTGGTACCCTGTTCGCTGCGCCATTCTGAAGAAGCGAAGCCACCCAGTGAAGATCGTGACGAGCATCCTGAGAGTCGAATACTCTGGAATCGTGACGAACGTCGCCACAATTGGTGGAGACGCTGGAGAAATGCGCGTGTCGACCGACAGCAAATCGCCAAGTAACGTAGGGATCCCAAGAGTTTCTCAACTTGGTGGCGAGACACCGTTGGATGTGACAAAGCATCTGTGATCCGGTTGAGAGCTTTATGTACTTTGTCTGCCGGAATCGATACCGTACGGCGTTCTGTATCCCCAAGCTCAGCCTAGTGCAACGAGTCTGGTGGACCATGAAGAAAATTTCTTTTCGTTGATTGATTTTGGCCCCAGCGTAGCGATCATGCTCAATCGAAGAGCAGTTTCTGCTAGAGCCAATCTGTTTCCACGATCAACTTCGAGAAGAATGTGGTCGTCTACCCACACAAACGAGAAGAACGACTCATCGTCCTGTTCGATGGGATCCAGCTACTTTGGGCTCTCTCGGACCACCAGAAACGAAATAGCACCACCGAACGCACCATAATGAGCTGGTGAACCAGTCCAACCGAACGGAGAGCCATATCGACTATAGCCAAGCCCCCACGATCCGGCAAAATGGGCGGCCAGCTTAGCATCCACTGATATAAGTCGAAATGCGCTTTTCACATCGCCTTTCAGAATCTTGACTTGTAGACGAGGGTACTGGCGGGCTAAACTTCAATTCTTTCCGCGAGGCGTCGAACAGATTCATATTCTATTGCGGGCAAGTCAGCAGGAATTGATTTTGCATTCGTCGATGTCTCGCAAGGGTACGACAGGTCATGGATGAGCCGTGCTTCGATGAGAGGGTCGACGTCTTTCTTAGGGACGCACCCAAACGGGCTAAAGCGAAGTTCCGACCATCGTAGAGCCGTCGGTAGTTCGAGAACAAGGTATGTCCCCTGAAGCTTGGTCCATCGGAAAGACTGCGAATTAATGCTTGGGTATACTTCCGTGCGCTTGTATGGTTCCGGACGTGATTTCCATCCGGTGGCCGTGGGAGTTCAGTTTGTGTGCAACACCTCTTGTTGCTACAGCCACAACCTGGTCTTGGTGACGATACCCATGCAGTAGAATGTCGAGCCATACTCGGATCTAGCGCGCTTGTTTGGTCGGGGATCGCCTGTTGTTTCGTTGCGCCATAGCGCGATCGTGGCGGCGAGCGACAAGGACGTTTTCTCCACTAGCGTGGAGAGGGCGCTGCATAACTCACTATCGACGGAAGAGGTGAGTTGTGTTGGGCCAGTTGCGGACAGAATGCACTTCGGCGGTCGGATACCGGCCTGAAGAAAGGTCGAAGCCAACCGATCGCAGCGGGTGAGCTCGTGCTCGTGCAATCGGCGGTGAAGGATATCCTGTAACTGGCGAACGGTCCCCGGTGTGACACGAAACGGCAGACCACTCGGTCGGGGTATACGGTCCAGCTTCTTCGGCGCCTGTAGTATGAACGGCGACCTTGAACGTCTAGAGTAGGAGTTGGGGATGGACTTGTTGAACATTGACGACACTGAACGAACAGGAAAACATGAAGACGGACTCAATGCTTGGCCAGATAAACTCGGCGCTTGGGGCTTTGGTGGCCATCATTGGCGCAGCTCTTCGTGCAATCCTCCCATCTGTGCTGAGATGTACTTGCGAACTACCGGTGGTAGGTCGTCTGGAATGAAGTGGGCGTGGTTTGGAAACGCACACACGGTCATCGCTCTTGGACGTGCAACCTCGTGACGATAGGTGTTTCATGCAGACCGAGAGTCGACCTTGTTTCGGTAACGCATCAAGGACGTCTTGAGGTGTCTTCCTGGTCGAACGGGTTGTCTCCGTCCGACGTGTTCCAATCGAAAGGGAAGATGATACCGTTCTTGCCGTCGCCTTTGTTGAGACAGCTGTCAAGGACGCTAAACGTTCTGTCTGGATAACGTATAGCACACTTTGCAAATCCGGGTCTTGCAAAGAGAGCCTCCGGCGGATTTCCGTCCGTAAAGTCGTACCATGACGGGCGTCCATCTCGGTGGCAGCTCTGTAGTCTTCAAACAAGCGGTCGAACCAGAACGTGAGAGTTACTACGTCCTCTGAGCTCCATTGGCAGAAACTACGTAGTTCTTCGACAAACTCCCTCGAGCCGCTGATCAACCGACAAGTGTGATGGTCGAAGAACTCTTCCGCAAATACGAGCAGGACCATAAGTGCATTTGAGATGTCACCAAGGGACTCGGGTTTCCGTGCCTTCGGCATGGCCACTGAGGTTGAGAAATTGCTGAGGTTTACTAATCCGTCTGCATACCATGCCCTTCGCGCAGAGAAGTCAAATCGCCAGAAGTGCATGATTGAAAGGCCTCGTGCTCCAAACTGGATGTCGTACACACGGGTAATGATGGCTGGGTGGCTTGAACTTTGTGGACCGGGATGAAATCATAGAATCAACAATATCTGAAGGATCCATTACCTGCGTGGTCCGGTCCAGCGATGATTCCATTGATCAGTTGCTGTGTCCGGGTCGGATTGAAGGCGTTTTTGATCGTCGTTCGCCAGGGTTCGGAAGCATTGAGCAGGTCCGACGGGGCTAGGACTCGTCGTCGTTGGGACTCCCGTTGCCCTGTCGACGGAGCAGGTCGTTTTCCGATTCTTTTTACTAAGTCCCAGATAAAACGAATGAGATCGGGGTCATCCGCAATGGCAGCTAGGATTTTTGGCGTGGCAGTTCTGTGGGACAAGTGTCTCTGTACTGGATTGCACTGGTGCAGCTAGATACGTCGCATTTGGATTCGGGAGTCTTCGGGTGCCATGGCGCCACCTCCAATCGACTGTAACAGTGTCTCGAGATCGTCCCGCTCGGTTTCTTCTGCCACTAGGCGGGTCCGCCGTCTCGTTTGTATGGCGAGGATCAGCATCAAATGCGTCGCCAATGTTGGCACGTGCACTGGCGGGAATGCGGCGATTTCCGTCGACGAAGAACGCATAGTCAACGGCATGGCGTACGCTCACTGTAGACTCGACCCCAGTTAGGGTGTTAGTCCACCGGAGTGTATCAGTGGCTTGGGGCTGTTCACGAACTGGTTGAAGTCCCGCGAGTAGGCGCGGAATTGAGCGTGATCCTCGTTGATTGGTCCCGAGAATTCTGTCCAAAATCTCAGTATACTGGTCGGTCAACTCCTCTGCAGTCATATCCTCGACCCGCAGTCGGGTATTACCGACCAGAAAACACAATACCGGTGCGACCTCTTCTAGTTCCACCGTTCGAGAGTTAAATTCACCAAGTAACGTTCGGATGATGACGTCGTTCCCGTTGTATCCTACAACCTGGCCGGTCACGTAGTTTCCGTTGGAGACACCGACAACAGCTTTACGGAGCCATTCTCCTGGAGCCCCCGCGTCGTACTCATTGACGTCAACCTGGCGACGACGTGCCGTTGAGGCTGAAACTTGCACAGTTGCATGCGGAGGTGTCGACAACCGGACAGTAGCGGTACTGCCTACTATGGTGTCACATGTTCCGTACACAGGAACGGATACCACGGCTTGGTCATGGACATCTTCTGGCATGAGAAGTACGGAGAAGGGCGGCATGACCATTGTGACAGAGTCGTAGGTGGCAGAAGGGTTTGTTTTCGACGAAGTAAAAGCGGAAATGACTACTTTGCTAAAGCTACTGGAGGTCCCGCGTATCGACTGCGGTAGCGAGGACGTCTGTCCGTTTGTGGTTGGTGGCAGAGCTCCCTTTTCTCTGGATAGTGTACATCTGGATGAAGCCCCATTCCTCGTGCTCCGAAAACCAGCTCTTCGGCTGTAGCCGACAGATGCCCAGGTGGTCTACTAAGCTTGCCTAAATCAACTTCTTCCTCGTCTTTTTCTGTGAAAACGAATCCTACACTATCAACCAGCGCGATGTTGTCCTTGTGGAATTCAGAAGTGTCAGCATCACGTTATCATGTGTGTTATGGCTAAGTTTTTCAGTCCTCCAACATGCTTGCCCTACGCAATATGAGCTCGTTCTAGCACATAGTTCACGTTTTCAAGAGACCCAAGCAACTTGTGCAACCCAACGAGGAAATCCACCGTAGTCTCCAGCCGAACGACACGTTTTGAGTCTTCATTCCATTCAAAGTAAAGTCGGCAGGGGAGAACCAGTCGTCTCCCTAACATCATTGAGTGAAGACTCTCAGCAGATCCGTCGTATGATACGTGTGGGAATACCTTCGCTAGTGTCATGTCCGTGATTGTCATCTCCAACACGGACGAAGCCCAAACTAGTTGCGATGACTGAGTTGCACTTTTCAGCTGGAACTGGAGATCCCCAAAATGTGTCGAGTACCAGCACCACTGCTCAAGCAGAGCATCCACACCTTCCCTGGTGCCAATAATGACGTCACTTGCCATTGACGACCGTAGGAATGCTGCTTGTCGTCGTGCTTTCGGACTTTGAAGATCCTCTGTGCCGTGACGAAAGAGGTGGGAATACTCGGCTATTACCGTCCACACTGTCGGGTCACGACAGCAGCGCATCCGAGTGTGCTGAATCTCAAGTATTGGAACTTCATCGCGGAGTTCGTTCACAAGAACCGTGAGGTGTTTCTCACGTTCACTTTGTCTCTTCCTGTAGCGCTCTTGATTCAGACGACATTGTTCCCGGCGCTCGGGGGTGGACTTCCGATGCTTATTGGTGCTGGCTTTCTCAGCCTTTTTACTACTGCGCTTGGTTCGACTGGGTTGTCTTTCACTGACGTCCGTAGTCAACAAACCGATCGCTGCTGGCCCCTGGTCGTCCAGTATGAAATCATCAGAGTTTTCTTCAAAACTCGCCTTGGAGAAAACGTAGTTGTCGCCGCTTGATCCTCGAGGGAGAACACATCCGATTACGTCAGAGCTCAAGCCTTGTGGAAACTGTCGCTCGAACCGATTGAAGATGTCGGGCATGCGTTGCATTGCTTTACAGTCTCGTACTTGATTTTTTTCGTGGTCTGGAATCACTCAGTAAGAAGTGATCACGAACAGGACAGATTGAAAGTGGAAAGTAGTTCTGAGTGTTGAATCGACACTGTCGATGCGGTTTTCTCATCTTGCGATGAGCTCAAAACGGAGTAAACGGACCTGACCAGAGCTGTTTACTCCGACAAAAAAAACTGGGTCAAATCTATGCGGAAAGAAAAGTATCGGCATCAATGATGGCGACGGAATATCACGTACATGCCACGACACGTACATGCTACAAATTCGTTATCGCATTTGAATTACCAGGACACAACTGTCGTTACGCAGGATGTGTTGACTCTAATAGTCGTCTCCGCGAGACAGAACTTCCTTGCAGGTTGGACGTAGGATGAACGTGTGCTCGTACTGGGTCGAGAGTAGCTTCCTTTGATGTCCACAACTGGGGGATACGTCGTTTCAACGCCGCTTTATCAATTCCTATGTTGTTTTTGCTGTTGTTTGTTTGTCGTAAGAAACGTTGACAGACACGGAATTACCACTACCGCGAGAAGTGAAGTTAGTGGACAACTCTTTGGACTACAGGTAGTGTACGAATGAATGTAGTACGCAAAATGTCGACTTGTTGGGGGTTAGTTGACTAGGTATGTGCACCTGAATGTGGTAACTATGGTTATTCTGGTCAGTATTGCTGTTCCTGAAGCCGCAGGACAAATGCAAAATTTGGCGGAAGCATCGCCAATGAGCTCGACTGTGAATCACAGTGTGATCGCACAACAGTTACACAATTGATCCGAGAACGTCGCTTTGACCCACCAAAAGATGAACAAAAGAACTCCTCTATTATGGATTGCTCCAGCGACAGTCTAGACAAACTTTAGGAACGTAGATCGGAACTTGAATTCGAGTGATAAAACCATCCATTTTCAATTGCAAAAGCTGTCACTACTCCTGCTGCAAGTTATTTTCCTTCCTAAACGCCACTAACACCTCGTTAACTCGTTAAATCTGGAGTAGCTGCGTCCTGCAACCGAAACGCTCTTCGTTTTTCGCTCCCTTCTTCACCTTTCTCGCGGTTCCGTTGCCATGTTATAGCGGCAAGCTATAGCCGAGAAGTACGCGCTATTTAGCAGTAGTAAAAGCCCCCAAATGAACGTCCGAAAAAGCAGCTCGAGCCGTAGAGGGAACGACCGAACGTGTTCCAGTAGCCGATCGGGTAGCGCAGCAACCTAACGAAAACGAGATAGAAATCAGAATTTCTGAATTATGCGGTTAAGACGTTGTGGACTGCTGAAAAGCATTTGCATCGAACGCCTACACGAGCACAAGAAGATCGTCATTGAACTCGGGGACCGGAAACTCTGAGGGACCGGAAACTCTGACACACGGGGAACCAGTCACTTCATGGTCTTGGTGGTGGTGATCTACCATCCCCAACCACCCATACCACCCCAGCCGCCCATGCCACCCCAGCCACCCCAACCACCACATCCTCCACAGCTACCCCAGCCTCCCCACGGACCTCCCCACCCGAATCCTCCAAACCATTCCTTCTTCTTGTCGTTGGCCGCCAACTTGGCGGACTCCTTGACAGCAGTAGCATCTGGCGCATTGGGTTTAGTCGAAAGATGCGCGTGCTCAGAAGCAGGTTCAGGTGCGGCGAGAGATCTCAATGCCGGTTGGTACTCGTTGGCCGCTGCGACGGCGACAAGTGTGGTGACGACGAGTGCGGTGAACTTCATAGTACTTGCTTACTTGCGGCGAATGGACTTGTGCGGTGGAAGGCAAGTTGGTTTGTGAATGGAGACCTGGATCGTAGCGGCCGAAGTGGTTGTAGTCCTGTTGCATCACGTGAAAGTTGCTACTGTACTACGTCCAGGAAGG
Organism: Phytophthora colocasiae; assembly: GCA_018806915.1. Lineage (NCBI taxonomy): Eukaryota > Oomycota > Peronosporomycetes > Peronosporales > Peronosporaceae > Phytophthora > Phytophthora colocasiae. The sequence continues at coordinate 66,464 of JAGKQI010000064.1, read as the reverse complement.
ACTTTCAACGGAACATCCGAGCACGTGAATCTAAAACACCGGCAAGAGCTTTCGTAAGCTTGCCTAAATCAACTTCTTCCTCGTCTTTTTCTGTGAAAACGAATCCTACACTATCAACCAGCGCGATGTTGTCCTTGTGGAATTCAGAAGTGTCAGCATCACGTTATCATGTGTGTTATGGCTAAGTTTTTCAGTCCTCCAACATGCTTGCCCTACGCAATATGAGCTCGTTCTAGCACATAGTTCACGTTTTCAAGAGACCCAAGCAACTTGTGCAACCCAACGAGGAAATCCACCGTAGTCTCCAGCCGAACGACACGTTTTGAGTCTTCATTCCATTCAAAGTAAAGTCGGCAGGGGAGAACCAGTCGTCTCCCTAACATCATTGAGTGAAGACTCTCAGCAGATCCGTCGTATGATAAGTGTGGGAATACCTTCGCTAGTGTCATGTCCGTGATTGTCATCTCCAACACGGACGAAGCCCAAACTAGTTGCACTTTTCAGCTGGAACTGGAGATCCCCAAAATGTGTCGAGTACCAGCACCACTGCTCAAGCAGAGCATCCACACCTTCCCTGGTGCCAATAATGACGTCACTTGCCATTGACGACCGTAGGAATGCTGCTTGTCGTCGTGCTTTCGGACTTTGAAGATCCTCTGTGCCGTGACGAAAGAGGTGGGAATACTCGGCTATTACCGTCCACACTGTCGGGTCACGACAGCAGCGCATCCGAGTGTGCTGAATCTCAAGTATTGGAACTTCATCGCGGAGTTCGTTCACAAGAACCGTGAGGTGTTTCTCACGTTCACTTTGTCTCTTCCTGTAGCGCTCTTGATTCAGACGACATTGTTCCCGGCGCTCGGGGGTGGACTTCCGATGCTTATTGGTGCTGGCTTTCTCAGCCTTTTTACTACTGCGCTTGGTTCGACTGGGTTGTCTTTCACTGACGTCCGTAGTCAACAAACCGATCGCTGCTGGCCCCTGGTCGTCCAGTATGAAATCATCAGACTTTTCTTCAAAACTCGCCTTGGAGAAAACGTAGTTGTCGCCGCTTGATCCTCGAGGGAGAACACATCCGATTACGTCAGAGCTCAAGCCTTGTGGAAACTGTCGCTCGAACCGATTGAAGATGTCGGGCATGCGTTGCATCGTTTTACAGTCTCGTACTTGATTTTTTTCGTGGTCTGGAATCACTCAGTAAGAAGTGATCACGAACAGGACAGATTGAAAGTGGAAAGTAGTTCTGAGTGTTGAATCGACACTGTCGATGCGGTTTTCTCATCTTGCGATGAGCTCAAAACGGAGTAAACGGACCTGACCAGAGCTGTTTACTCCGACAAAAAAAACTGGGTCAAATCTATGCGGAAAGAAAAGTATCGGCATCAATGATGGCGACGGAATATCACGTACATGCCACGACACGTACATGCTACAAATTCGTTATCGCATTTGAATTACCAGGATACGACGAACTGTCGATGACATGGTCGTTACGCAGGATGTGTTGACCCTCTCCGCGAGACACAACTTCCTTGCAGGTTGGAGACAAACTAAAGGAACGTACAATCGGAACTTGAATTCGAGTGATAAAACCATCGGATTTTCAATTGCAAGCTGTCACTACTCCTGCTGCAAGTTATTGTCCTTCCTAAACGCCACTAACACCTCGTTAACTCGTTAAATCTGGAGTAGCTGCGTCCTGCAACCGAAACGCGCTTCGTTTTTCGCTCCCTTCTTCACCTTTCTCGCGGTTCCGTTGCCATGTTATAGCGGCACGCTATAGCCGAGAAGTACGCGCTATTTAGCAGTAGTAAAAGCCCCCAAATGAACGTCCGAAAAAGCAGCTCGAGCCGTAGAGGGAACGACCGAACGTGTTCCAGTAGCCGATCGGGTAGCGCCAACCGTAGCGGAATCCTCCAGCCCACGGGTACGTGTAGCGCCAGCGGTACGTGATTCCTCTGGTCGGAATGAAACCACCTCCGCCTCCGATGAATTGCTCCAGCTGCTCCTTGTTGGTCGGCACAGGCTCGCGGTCTCCCACGAGTGTCACGCCTGGCGGGGTTTGCTCCGTTGCAGCATCTTCTGCACCCACTGCTGCTGCAGGAGTTTCATCAGCATGAGCACAGCTCAGCATAGCGACCAGCACCACCAAAAGCAGAACGGCAACACGCTTGATCATGATAGTTGAGTTTCGGGATTTTTGGGGCGGGTATTCGCGACAGCGCAAAATGCCGGATGACCACCACACTGAGGCTCATCTTTTTTGATTGAGGTCGTTAGAAAAGTCTGCGTCTCGTTGCTTGGCGATTACTACGAAAGCTCTTGCCGGTGTTTTAGATTCACGTGCTCGGATGTTCCGTTGAAAGTCCTTCCTGGACGTAGTACAGTAGCAACTTTCACGTGATGCAACAGGACTACAACCACTTCGGCCGCTCCATTCAGGTCTCCATTCACAAACCAACTTGCCTTCCTCCGCACAAGTCCATTCGCCGCAAGTAAGCAAGTACTATGAAGTTCACCGCACTCGTCGTCACCACACTTGTCGCCGTCGCAGCGGCCAACGAGTACCAACCGGCATTGAGATCTCTCGCCGCACCTGAACCTGCTTCTGAGCACGCGCATCTTTCGACTAAACCCAATGCGCCAGATGCTACTGCTGTCAAGGAGTCCGCCAAGTTGGCGGCCAACGACAAGAAGAAGGAATGGTTTGGAGGATTCGGGTGGGGAGGTCCGTGGGGAGGCTGGGGTAGCTGTGGAGGATGTGGTGGTTGGGGTGGCTGGGGTGGCATGGGCGGCTGGGGTGGTATGGGTGGTTGGGGATGGTAGATCACCACCACCAAGACCATGAAGTGACTGGTTCCCCGTGTGTCAGAGTTTCCGGTCCCCGAGTTCAATGACGATCTTCTTGTGCTCGTGTAGCCGTTCGATGCAAATGCTTTTCAGCAGTCCACACGTCTTAACCGCATAATTCAGTAAATCCGATTTTCAGGTCGTTTTGACAATGTTTCTTGTGTCGATAGAAGAGCTGGAAGCGTCCACTACATGTTGTGCCTTACACCCCTTATCATTGCTCATGTACTAGTATTTGTGTTTTTAACCCCTCCAGCCCGGCTGATTTTGACCTTCTTACGCTGCATTATGCAGCACAGTTATACTAGGAATTTGTATAGAACGTTGCTAAAAGGGCTTGGGGAGTGTGCACACGCTCGGCGATGGACAGGACACTGCCCGGTTAACCTGCATGTTGCAGAACAAATTGTATCCAGATGCCCCATGCAAAGCTGCATAATGCTGCAGAAGGACCGTGCAGTGTTGCACAGAGACCATGTGCAATTGGCCAGAGACCAGTCGAATATCGAGAAACCAAACTCGATTTTTTAGAAAAAGAGAAGGCATACGAAAAGCAAGTAAACCGGTTTCGCAATCAGATGATTACCGCAAACAGGTGGAAATCTGCTCATACAAATTCCTATATACAATTTTACAGCGTTTATGTTGAGAAACATCTGATCAAGGAGTCGGGCGCTTTCTTCTGCTGATGGTCCACATGCACCATACAGGCAATGCATTATGCAGCATAAGTCCGTTGCATAATGCAGCATAAAGTGACTAGCTAGGTAAGCTACTCAGAAGCTGTATGTGTCCTCCGCTTTTTTCTTGGTGTAGGCGTTTGCTCAACGGCAGACGAGTCTTGGGGCATTTGAGGCCCTCGCACGCGCATGCGAAACCGACCTGCTCTCTCCGGCGGAATCAAACGGCCGTTTTTCCAGTTACGGTGCCAAATATCCCAGCATGTTACGGCAACTCCGCGAATCTTGCGGTGCGCGCGTAGGCACAGAAAGATGGGGCCCTCCTTGTTGCACTGCGAGCAGTAAAACGTAGAAGTCTTAGCGCGCTCCTTCCCTTCCTTCAATGTAGCACACATCTTGCACGCATAACGATATCGCTTATTCTGGGTCGTTTGGTTTCGAAAACGCTGCAGCTGCCGGACGGTGTGCTCACTCTCACCATTGCTAGATCGCAGCGGCTGGGGTTGTTCTGCTGTAGCTATTGGCTGTACGCCAAACTCGTTGCCCTCGTACATGTCAGACGCTTGAAGCTGGCACAACTGCAAATGCAATGTCTTCATGTAGGCGACGTGCGACAAAGGTTTTCCTTCCTTGTCCTTGTAGAACTGCTTGTGAATAATGTACCCATTTACAATCGCCATATCAATTAGCCCAAGGGCAAGCGACTTGTAGTACTTTTGGAAACGAACTGCACGCTGCAGCGAGTAGCGCTGTAGGCGGAGCTGATCATGAACGTCCACGCCCCCCCATGTAAGCATGGTAGTCTTTGATCACGCGGGGGCAGGGAACTTCATGCAGCTTGCCAGACGAATCCCGTCGAGCCACTCGATCTAGCTCCAGACTCCCACCAGTACTTAGGAAGTGTACAGGCCTTGAATACCACCAGGATATCGCGGTCATACCGGGAACGAGCTTGGACTTTGCTATTTTGTAGGACCCCCGATCAATTTCTTTTGGTCGACTCTTCTTTTTTTCAATGACCTCGTTGCAGTAGCCAACTCTGTTTGTCATGATCGTGCCCACGCAATAGAATCCCATCAGCAGGAGCTGTATCGCCAACGCGACCGATGTATAAAATCTATCCACGACCACCAAACGCATGCCACGCTGGTTGGATCCTGGACCAAACACTGCCAACAAAATACGCACTACTGCTGCAGGTCCGGACTTCATGTCGGGGTTATGGGCGTCACTAGCGTGTTGTTTCTTGCCACAGTACACTTCGAAGCTGAATAGATGCAGCGTAAGAATTGAAAAAACGTCAGTTTTAAACTGCATAATGCTGCATAGCAACACTTTGGGTCCAAAAAAAAACTCACCGTATGCAGTACGCCGTCACCGCACTGCATAGCATGAAGAGCTTTGTGCCCCACTTGTGAGGCTTGTCCTTTAGATACACGCGCATCTTGTTGAACGAGCTGCGACTGGGCAAAATAGCTTCATCAAAAGCGAGATACGCAGGGGCGACATACCCGCGTTCAAACGTGGTCTGTAGCACGTCCACCAGTTTTCGGATCTTCCAAGCCCTGTCTCGCTTCGCTTGCTCGTGATTGTTGGGGTTGAAGTGCAGGTTACGGGATATCTGCTGAAACCGATCTCGACTAAGGAAGGCTCCAAAGGTGCCGCGAGGAATGCCACCTTCATCCGTGGTTTTCCAGTGGTTCGCGAGCTTCTCGCGATTTGGCATAATCGCGCGTGCAATGAGTAATCCAAAAAACCGACAGATCTCGTGTGGCAGAATAGTCTTCTCGTTTTGCAAGTCATGAAGAATGTCTCGTCGGGTTTTCTTTGGTAGAGAAGCGTGAGCTCGGCGCCTTTTCTTGTATCTTCGTAGTGCTTCATCCACGCGTTGAGGTATCATCTCCTTGCGATACTCGTTGGTGCACATTGCAATGTGCTGCCACAAAGGAACCGGCATGAAGTAAAAAAATAATGCCAGGGGTGATTCGCCACGCCTCAATGCATCGGCACTTGCTCCTGAGTATCCTTGCCGAAGGCCGGGATAGCTACTCGTGTTTATAACAGGCTCGTATGGCGTTTGCATGTACTCGTGCGTATCCGGTTGCATGACGTCCTCCCAGCCAGTCTTTGCCATGTCCTTCAACACTTCCTTCTTCAGGTTGCCAGCGAGAACCTCTTGAACCCCACCAATGTCATCCAAAAACCGCTCGGCAAACAGGAATTCGTGCTCCACATCAGCTTCTGCATCATCATCATCGACCAACTCACCAATTTCGTGGACATCACCCGGGAAAATGTCAGCATTATCGTCATCAACAAACATGTCGTCCTTGGCTGCCTCGTCACCTGACTCCATAACCTCAAAGTCCTTCGCGTCTTCGTCTGGTGCGGTCAGGTTGAGATCATCAACTCGATCCGACATCACGTCACGGGTTGCTAAATATTCAGCATACGAGTCAACGTAACAGTCGGCATAAGGGTTAGCATAAGGGTCGGCAAAGGGACAGCATTAGAGTTGACATAATAGACAGCATACGAGTCAGCATACACCATCACGACAGAACGCATGTACAGACACTTACATAGCTCAGGTTGGAAGCTCTCGTCGACAGACTCAATAGTTCCCGCATCACTGACACTCCCAACAATGTCGTCGTCCACGAAGTCCTCGTCACCGTCGTCGTCGTCTAATTCATCGTCATCCTCCTCGGAGACGGCTTCGAGGTCAATCACTTCGTGCGGAGAGGTGGGGATAAGCCGTCCTCTCGCTGGGCCATTAGAGCGAAGCCTTTGCTTGCCCTTGCCGCGCACTGGTGTTGTGAACGCAGCTGGGTTGTCAACCGAAGGTTGAGGCGAGTGGGGACTGGGCATGACTGGTGGAGGCGTCGTCGATACGGCAGCCGGCGTGGCCATTGGAGATCCTGTGACCGCTGGAGATGGCGCGTGCTCTAGAACTGGCGTGGCCGCTAAAGCTGGCGCGGGCACTGAAGCTGGACCTATAATCGATACAGGAGGCAAACCTTTATACATAACGAGCCCAAATTGCATTCAGTCTACAATATAAACGAAGTAAACATCGTATACGTACAGTTCACGTAGTACTCGAGCACAGCCTCCGCGCCGATAAAGAAGTCAACGCCTTCTTCGCCCTTGGGGTCGCCACCTGGTCTCACATACCGGTAGCGATCGTCGAGACTGCGCGCTGGTGCCTTCCTTGAGGTCCATCCTTGTGCCCGAAGCTCGCGCCAAACAGACTTGAAAGAAAGCTCACGAGCGCGGAGAAGGTTTTTCCCGCGTGTGACTGGCATGGGTGGTTTGTGCGGGAGCCGGCGAGTTCTGAAATGAAATGGATGGTTGGCGGGCGCCACTGTTGCGACATTTACCTGCTCATGAGCATATCTATCCTGCTGAATATCATATTTCTGAAAAAATGAAAGACAACGTTTATGTCTGGCAAATCGTGAAGTGTATTCGGTGCAAGATATTTGCCCATCATTTTTGCATCTTGATTTCAGTATGCGTCGATTCATGTGATTTTTTTCCACATACAAACATCAAGATAAATTCAACGTTACGCTGCATAATGCAGCATAATAAAAAGGCCTAAGCTGCATTATGCAGCACTCCGGGTTGGAGGGGTTAACATAATTTGTATCCGAACGCAAAAACTGAATTTGGCACAAGATGGAGGCCGCCGCCGAGATGGTACGGTCAATCTCCCGCCTCTACGTCGAAAGCTCAAACGCTGCTAACTCGCTGTCCATCTCTGTATCTTCTCCATTGATTGCAGAGTCCAGTTCTACAGGAAAAGCTCAACGACGTGCTGAGCAGGTGATAAAGAGGCAAAAATACCTAATTGGGACTGTATTTCTGACCTAGAAACGTGTATTCTATTGCAGATACGACGCGTTGGAAGCCATCCTGGTGTGCACTTCTGAGGGTGTTCCTCTTCTTAAAGGTGCAGCTTGAAACGAAGGAGTTCTCTTGCATTGTTTTAACGATATTCTGTAGTTTCTGCGGAGGAAAAGTCGGAGCTCAGTTACGAGTACACGGAGACTGTTTTGCCCACAGTATTTGCTGGAGCTGCGGAGCAGGTGGGAGATAGACTCAGTCGCGTATTGGTAGAGCGTCAGATACTAACGGTATCTTCAATTTCAGGTGGGGAAGCTCAAGTTTGGAGCTGTGCAGAGTGTGACGGCCTTCTTCGACGACGTGGTGCTGATCCACATCAACCACGCACCTCTGGTGATCACACTTGTGGCGCCTAATTCACCTCACATTGGAGCGCTGCATGCACTGGCCAGCGAACTGCGTCCTGCACTCACGCCACTCAAGAAATGCGTGGAGAGTGCGGATGTGCATTAAATTCGGAGGGGGTAGAGCTCAAGGACCGATTCATTGGAGTCTATGCAGCTGAGTTAATATGGGGCAGCCAGAGGTATGGAGCAAGCATTGTCTATCCCTTTAGTTTTGTGCGCGTTCAATTTTACATTTCGTCGGTCTCCGCGTCTTCGGCATGCGGGCTCGACTCTCGTCGGTGAGTGGAAGTAGAGTGGTCTCCGATCACCAGCATGGCTTGCGGCTTGTCCGGGTAACTAGCAACTGTGATGGCTGCCGGCGCAATTATTTCATCTTGTTGTTGCTCTCCTTCTAACTTGGCATAGGCGTCTGGTTTATCAGAGCTGAATGCATTTCGCATTGCCTGAAGGAGATACTCGCCACCGTTGGAATTATGAGCAGGGCTCTGACTGAGTGTACTGCTGGTATCAGTATCGCTGGTTTGAGCTGAGAACGAGTTCGGACGACTGAGCGTCCTTAGTCTTGGTTTTGTGTCTCCATCCTCGTCCTCTTCCATTAACGGCATATTTTCGTTAATTTCTTCGAGCTCCAAGCTGTCTGCAGAGAGTTTCTTGCTGCCGAGAATGTCCAGCTTGATGCATTGCCATTCCACGCGCACAAAGTTCCAGATCACACGACGCACGACCTCAGCGACCTGCGAAATGAGCTTGAAGTGCACGCCGCGGTGCATCCAATCCCACCACTTGGTGACCCACATAATGCGCAGCACGAAGTCCACCACGATGATCAGGTAGTAGATCTTGCGTGGCCGATAAGTCAACTGGTGACGCAGGAACGCGACTCTCCTAGGCAACTTCGGCTGTCCGAGACCCCAATCCATAACAACGTCCCATAGGAACGAGTACAGCGAGTTGAACACTGCGCATAAGAGGAAAAAGCTGCTCTGTTCAGGACGCGCCAGCCCCATGAGCATCGGATAAGCTCCAACTGAAATCACCAACAGACTTGAGCAGTACTTCATCGTGTTCAGCAAGTGGAGAAATCGGTCGTTCACACTTGTCGTCCGCTGGAACGAGATCAAGCATTGCGTCGCACGAATACTACAACAAATAAAGATTAGCACCTAGTTCCTCCTTCAAAATGACCATAACCACTTACATGTAAGGCGTACTAGCTGCAATGTACGTCAGTGGCGACTCCTTGAGCTTGGAAATGTACGACTCCCTCAAGTCTTCTGGCTCGCTGTTGAACGACAGCAACAGCAGCATCAACGCCACAGACAGATCTTGAATAAACTTGGACAATGACGTCATGCCATCAGCCATAAACACCTCAATAAAGGGCGTGGCATGTGGCGGTAACTTGAAGGAGAACTGCTGGAAGGGCCAGAAGCAGCGCGCCAATTTGCGCAGTACGAACATGCGGAACTTGTAGTGTAGAATGTTCAGCGGACACAATAGCAGCATCGTCGCAACCGCTACGTAGCCCAACAGTAGCAACTCCATACGCGTCTCATCTACACCGAAGGCATCACCGCGTCGAACTGCTTCTCCATTGAAGAGAAGGAACTGCAGGAGACACATGAACAACGCCGTCTTGAAGACACCTTTGGCCGTGGGTATTTCTTCCGGACGCATATCCATAACCCGGTCGAACGCCAAGTTGTTCTTCTTAAACACGTGCAGATTGGCTGCCAGTCCCAACAGGAACGTATTGACAGCCAACGGCCCACACACGAAGAACCACGTGTTGACATGGTACGGCGCTGGGAGCTGCTCCTCCATGGTGGTTAAATAGAGACTGACTGTTATCAAAACTATGGGGTTCTGAAAGATCTATGATTGGTTGATAAAAATAGACGATGCTTATGCTATTGGCTGGAAAGCTTAGCGACTGACGTTGAGGACGTTTTGGCAACGTCATTCGTGAAAAAGCTTTAGCTCTATTTGGATGCTTTTTTTTTACTTGCGCACGTGCACAGCGTCAGCCTTCTGGATGAGTTCGATCATGCTAGTGTGGATGTCGCCCTTGTTGTTGGAGGCCACGATGTTGCGCGTGCTGAGGGAGAAGGGTGTGCCGTCGCTGTTGCTCACTTGGCCGCCGGCCTCCTTCACTAAAAGTGCTCCGGCTGCTACATCCCACGAATTCAGATCCAGTTCGTAGAAGGCCTGCAAAGTGACAGTAAACATTTAGTCCAAAGGATCGACAGTCCGTAGCGTAGATAATTAACGCACCGATTGACGACCAGCTGCAGTCCACGCGAGTTCAATGGCTGCTGCACCTTGTAGACGCAAACCTCTGCATTTGGCTGAAAACTCGCGTGCACAGTCCAGCATAGGCAATCTCACACTGTCCTTAGTGCCAATACCGAAACCCACAAGCGCTTCAGAGAACGTAGACTCGTGACTGACATGCGCTGGTTGACCGTTCAAGAACGTGCCCTTGTCCTTCTGCGCCGTGAACATCTCGTCGCGATACGGATCGTAAATGACACCAACCACAACCTCTCCCAAGTGTGCACAAGCCACCGAAACAACGCTAGCTGGTCGATGGTGCACGAAGTTGGTGGTGCCATCAATGGGGTCCACGATCCAGAGCCACTCCTTGCTCACCAAGTCTTGCAGTGCACGAGCCGAGGCTTCACTACCCGGTTCGACGTTCTCTTCACCCAGGAACTCGTGCTCGGGGAAGGTCTTCTTGATGGTATCGAACACCAAGTCCTGGCACTGCTTGTCCACGACAGTGACCAGATCGTCCTTGGACGATTTCGTCTTCTCCACGCGCGACGTACTCAGGTGCGACTTCATGTGAGCTCCAGCAGCACGTGCAGCCTCAATGGCAACGCCCAGCATTGCGTCCACGTCTGTGGGGGCAGGGGTGGTCATGGATTCAGGGGGCGGAGACTTTGCTCGATTTGGGGACGTGTCTTTTTGCGAATGACGATTGCAACCGTTGCAAAAACTGTATCGTATTTAATGGATCAAATACGGTAATGTCGTCAATTGTAGCACTTCAAGTACAAGTGCTTCCTTCTCCACAAAGGTTGATGCTTGGACTGCAGCAAGACAAAGAACACTTTAAAAAGAACGAAAAATGTCGTAGGAGAAGGATTTTGTAGGGAAAACTTGAATCGCGCTAATATTTTTTGTGATGTTGATTGGCGTTAAGATAATTTCGGGGGGGGGGGGGGGGGGACTCAAAATCGCCTCACAATGAACCAGTACCCTGTGCTATCGATGCGTTTGGGGTTGGAGAAACGCAAGGCTATTGTCGTGCTCATGATCTCTATTATAGCACGACTGCAGTAGTCGGAGGTCAAACATTACAAGTTGTTGTGGAGTTTAGATAGCAGTAGATGAGACTTTCAAGCCACTGGTGTCATTCCATTCAAGGCGTGGTTATCCTTACTCGCAGTGTACCATGTACAGGATAGCGCGTGGGTTAACTTCCCGGTTACTGGATTCAGGTGCCAGCGCAGTAGAAGCACATTGAACGTTCGGAGTAATTTTCTAGGCAACATTCGAGCCACCACGAGCAGTAGTACATTTGTTGCCTGGTAAATATGTTCGCCATAGTAAAGATATCCCGTCAGTAGTAGAGCCTCAACCGTAGTACAGCGCCTTCCGTTGTATGTTTCGTAGGCAAAGTCGTCACAGTCACGGAAAAGCCTTCGGAATGGCACTCCCAGGCAGTGTTCCTCGAAGGATGTAAGGCGGCCATGTTTTGTAATATGCTCAACTGGTATTGTTTGATTCCGCTTGCTGAAATTGAACCGAATTGTAGCGGTCTTTCGAGTCGTAATGACGTTCTTCACTGGACTAACGCCTCTGAAGCTTCCCTGTGAGCCGCGAGACGACAAAACAGCTCTGATAACCTTAGGACTCGTTCTCTTCACTAGCAGCGAAGTAGTTACTGCCAAGAGACCAAGAATCGTACTCAAAAGAGTGATGATCGTTGGAGCATTGATCGTGAAAATGATACAAGCGTCATTGAGACCACAGTATCTTTCACCAAGCGCTGACGTTTTGCGTAATATCTCTGCATTAGTTGAGATAATCGACTCCAACGGGTTACGCTGGACGACTCGCAGTGCAGTGACGACACAGGCCGTGATAACCACCTGTGTAGCTTCCCATGTAAGGCGAAAGTGACGGTCAAGCTGCTGATCTCCAGAGCGGGATTTGGCCAGGTTAATAAAGGAATACGAGAAGGCGTAGAAGCAGCACGTTAGGTTCGCGATAGACTCAGTCGTCAACGTTCCCGTGGAGAAGCCAAGCAGATACAAATCCGAGTTGTAGAAGAGGTGGTAGGCGACTTGGCCAAGATAAAGCACTTGTGTCTTCCCATTCTGACACCGGTACGCCCAGATTTGAGTCAGTAGTACGGACCGCTTGTGTGACATCACTTCGTACAGACTGACCATCCCCATAACGAAAATCTGCATAACTACTAGTCCGGGTAGAACACTGATACCGACTTTGTCAGCATAACGACTCCTGAACGTGTTCATGTACATCGCGACTCGATTTCGTTCTTCTGTGGAGATTTCACTCACCCATTCCCACTGAGAATTATAGTAGTTGTGAACACAGACGTCGCTAGTGCTGCACAGAGGCATATCATCTGGAGATTGCACCATGAGGCCGTAACTTGCCCAGTGATCGGAGATTTCACATTCGTCTTCGATGAAGATCCCAGTAGAATTCACCTCGTGTACTCTACAGGCCCCGTAGTACGCATGCAGAAGAGGTTCGAGGACGGAATCAACTGTGTATTTCGTCTCCGAAGCGTGCACCACCCGTGAGACTGGAGTCATAGTGCTATTGAAGCTGTACGGGAATAGTGTCAGAGCTTCAGGGACCGTAGCCAGTAGATCTCGACCGTTAGTATCAAGTGCCAGCTTAGAACTGAGAAGGGTGTAGTCCATGGGGACGTCCGGCCGACACTCCGTCAGTTCCGGGGCAACGTTGATAGCCACAGCCGGAATCTCACCGAAGCTGGTACTGTTCAGGTCGAGTGGAAACATAAACAAACGCGGAAGAGCAATGATACTCCACGTTGTCACGCACTCCTTCGTACGTTCAATGCCCAGCTCGAGCTCACGTCTGGCCTGCAGAGAAATACTGAGGTTCAGGGTGGTGATAACATCCAAAACTTGCTGCGCTGTTCCAGTTAGAACATTCATCGCAGACCCCCACTCATTTACGCTACTTTGACAGAGAGCATCACTTGCGTCCAAAGCTTCACCAAGCGCGAGAGCTTCAGGCCTCAGAGAACCGAAATTGTACAGCAATTCCGTTGGGGGGATACCAGTGAAAGCTGTGAACGGAGGTCCACTCGTAAGGATCTCCTTGTTGTACATCGCGTATGTGAGCAGAACAATCTTACAAGTACCCAAACAATCTGTACATCCTCCAGCCATGGATAGATCTTTCTCAGTGAACGCGAAAAAACTGTTGTCGGCCGTGATGAGGAACGCGGCATCAGGCGACAGGTAGTTGGTAGCGATGAATAGCAACAACAACACAATAGGCCCCACCACTGTGCGCCCGATAATGGCCAGACACGCCCCAAACACGGACGGATGCAGCAATACCCGCCATTTCTGCTCTTTGCGTCGAAGCCGCTCCTGCTGGTAGTAATTTGTTGACCAGTTCTCCAAGCCGACGGGATCCAGCTCAGACACTCGATTTCTGATGTTACAGATCCTAGAGCACACGATCTTAACTACAGCAAATGACGAGCATACACCCATTGCAAACTAGCGAAAGGAAGCTGCAACCGCCATCCCGCTTTTCTAATAATGCTCAACTCGGACGATAATATTTGGCGAAATGCCTAAAAAAAAGAGTTTGCGATGTTTATAATAAGAGATGGCCATCGGAGAGGAGAAGACAGCAGAGCTGGAAGCGCTTGGACGAGTCTCTTCATGAAGACTTTGCCACCATGTAAAAAAGCATAATATATGCTTTTTGTCTACATAATTTGCTTTTTTCTACATAATTTGCTTTTTTTCAATAAAGCATTGAACATCAAGAACAGCGATCTTGCCGCTACTATGCCATCGGCCGCGTCCGAGAGCGACGACACAGAGACCAAGGTACACCCTCGACATTCTCATACACGTATACACCCCTTCGGCCGCTACCACCGCATCAAACATCCTTCTCCACCCCGAGATAACTGAGAAAACGATGCTAATCAGACCGTATCCATTTATACTTTTTTTTAAGCAGGAGGAGGTGACGCCACAGGAGCCGCTACTCAAGTACGAGCGCGTGGGTGGCCACTTCCACGCCATTTTCAAGGATGACTCGCTGTCCTGCATTGCGCTTCACGTGAACTTCGTGTGCGCTGGCACGTACGGCGGCAACGTGCTGCTGTTGGAGCTTGACGGACGGTTCATCCGGCGCCTGCACCAACACTACAAGAAGGTCAACCAAGTGTGCATCGATGAGACTGGCCAGGTAATGAGCAGTGAAATGGCGAAGTTTAAACTGGATTCTGATGTTTCTGACTGATTTTCGACCATTTCTTGCAGTTTATCGCCTCCTGCTCTGACGACGGCACTGTAGCCGTGTATACGCTCTTCCCGGCTGCTGCAGGACCTTCAGGAGCTAGTGATATCAGTGGGAACAAGCATGCCAACAACCAGAACAAGGAAGTGGTCAGACAGACCGCTGTGTCAAGCACAGGAGGGGAAGTGAACATCTACAACTACTTCAGTGCAGTGTATGCTGTGCAGCTGGAGGACAGATATGCAATGAAAAGAGAAAAGAGTTTCGCCTGTGGTGGAGTTGGCGGACAGCTGATTATCAACAAGAAGGGGTGGATCATTGACAAGGAGAGCACGGTACATGAAGGCGAAGGGCCCGTGCAGCTCATTCGCTGGAAGGATGGACTTGTTGCTTGGGCCAACGATTGGGGGGTCAAAGTGTACGATTCGGAGAATGACCAGCGTGTGACATACATTGAGCGGCCACCGAATTGCCCGCCGATGGAGCTTTGTAGATGCCACCTGGAGTGGCAGGGCAGCGATATTCTTCTGGTAGCGTGGGCTCACACATTGCGCGTGGTTACATTCAAGAAGGGACATTCAGACCAGCCTGCATCGCCAACTTCCGCTTCTGCGCTGGATGCTGTTGAGCTTCAATCAGGTGCAATCACAGCTGAAGTCGTGGCATTGCTCACGTTCGACTTCTTTGTGGCTGGTATTAGTCCTTGGGGCGGTGGCTCTGTTGTGTCGGTGCTTGCATTCCGGCCTCCTGGATCTGGATCAGGACCGCCAATGTCTTCAGGGTCAACTAAAGTTGAAGGAGAAGGCGAAAGCGGAGAAATGCCGTTCCCAGAGGTTCACGTTGTCCGGCTGGATGGAAAGCAAGTTAGTGCAGACTTGCTGAATCTCAAGGGATACCAGCGACTGCGTGCTTCAGACTATATGATGCCTACTCTCCGCTACGCGCGTGCACAGCAATCGGATTTGAAGTCAACCGATCCATCATCGATTTATGACGCTGGATATGGGCAGCTTGCGTACGTGTGCACACCGAAGGACGTAGTTATCTGCCGTCTACGCGATGCTGACGACCGCGTGCAATGGGCCTTGGCGCGAAAGCAATACGCTAGAGCACTGGATGTGGCTCTACATGACCCGCGCGCTCTACGACGTGTAGTGCTCACTGACATTATGGAGACATATCTTGGCGACTTACTCCGTCAAAAGAAGTTCCAGAAAGCCGCAGAGGAGATCCATCGGCTCTTTATCGGCGGTGGTGAAGAATACGCCAAACTGTGGGAAAAGTATGTGTACGTTTTCGCTCAGCGAGGACAACTTAGTGCCGTTGCTCGCTATATGCCGACAGCTAGCCCACGGTTGCCGAAAGTGCAGTATGAGATGGTGTTGAAGCACTTCCTGGACTCGGATCCGGGCCAACTCCTCGAGCTCATTCGAAAATGGCCGAAGCCAAGGCGACAGGATACTCCTATTGCGAAACACCAGTCCGAAGGCGATTCCTCCGCTGTTGCACCGGAATACACCGAGTCAACGCACGTGTTTGAGCCGTTGTATGATGCCCAGGCGTGGATTAACCAGCTAGAAACTGTTGTGAGACGCAGGCGCATTGCTGAAGCCGACGCCGAACGACTGAGTGTGGAGACAATGTACCTGATGGAAGCTCTAGCCGAACTGTACACGGCCACAGAGCAATACGACCATGCGCTGCGTATTTACCTAAGCCAGGGCGAATTCTGCTCCAACAAGGACTTCGCGTTCAAGCTGATCACGGAGCACCAGCTCTGGTCTCTTGTTGCAAACAAGGTGGTGAACCTCATGCGGATTGACAAGGCCATTGCAGTGCGCATGCTTGTGAATCAGACAGAGCAACTCAAGATTAGCGACATTGTTACGCAGCTTGAAGGGGAGCCGGAGTTATTGCACACGTATCTGCACGAGCTGGTTCTGCATCGTTTGGGCGAGTACAATTCGGAAATCTACTCTGCACTACACGAGAAGCAAGTTGCGTTATACGCCGAGTTTGCGCCAGACTTCTTGCTCAAGTTCCTACAGACGAGCAACTTTGTGCCGCTGGAAAAGGTGAGTGGCAGATATCTGTAGTATAAATTGTCTTCTTTTTAACGTGTTTTGTGTGTTTGTAGGCATACAAGTACTGCAGTGAGCACACTCCTCCCCTTTGGGACACGATGATCTACATCTTAGGTCGAATGGGGCAACACAAGAAAGCTCTCGACTTAATACTGACGCAGCGAGGCGACTTCAACCAGGCGATCCAGTTCGTTCAGGACCACGACGAGGGTTTGTGGGATTACCTCATCGATCTGAGTCTTACCAGCAAGGACAACGTGGAGGAGCTGTTGAAATTCGCTTCTCAACACAAGATCGACCCGATCAAGCTCATTCGCAAGATCCCGGACGATATGGAGATCGAAAACCTGAAACAGAAGCTGATCGCGATCATCGCTAACTACCGCGTGCAGGTACGTCGCGTTGGCGTTAGATATGAGCACTAGCACGTGCATGTACTAATGTTTTGATATGTAGCAAAACTTGTGCGTCGGCTCTCGAAAAGTATTTGACAACGATCGTGTCGTGCTTTTGCATCGCCAAGTTGCAGCGCACAAGCGAGGACGTCGCGTAGCAGCGAAGAAGGCGTGCTCCATCTGCAACGAGCTGTTGCGCGCGCCGTCGTCCGGCATGGAAACAGTCCACGCCTGCGTGTTTGAGTGCGGCCACTGCTACCACTTGCCGTGTCTCGAGGACAAGATGCGGATGTGGAAGAGTGCAGAAGCGGTTGAGTCGGGCGACCTGAACCGCGCATTGGGCTGCTTCGTGTGCGACCACAGCACGCGCGCGTACGCTCGTTCCAGTGACTTCAACCAGCAGATTGCAGCGTTCACCACGCCACCTGCACGCGGAGTCACTGAGAACCAACTGCAACGCGCCAAGGACAACCTGCTGGCAACCGTAGCTGAATGAAATGTGTATGAGGCCAGCAGTTAAGTGAATATTGTTGTTGCGTGGGAAGAAGCTGTGCCTGTAATGTGAAAACCTGACAGAACCTGTAGTGAAGTCCCCAAATTCGCATGATATTTTATTTATCGGCAGCCATTGCTGATCCCCCGAGAAACAAAGTCCGAAGTTGGTTGCCCATGCGTCGCGTCGCCGAGCGCTGTGAACCTGTTTGACTGCATTGCGGTGGCTCCTCGATACTGGACAATCCAACCTAAAAAAGAGTCATGAAGCAAGTGGAATACACTTACTCCTCGTCCTCCTCACCGCCGGCAGCAGCACGCTGAGCGGCACGGCGACGAGCGACACGGCCCGGACGGCCCTGGCCGTACGGCGACGTGACGGCGAAGTCAATGTGCTTCTCCGAGTCCATGCGCACCAGGAAGGAAGGCACGTCCACGAGCTGCTTGCCCACACGGATGTGGCGCTGCTTGATCAGCACACGGGCGTGGTGGATAGACTTGGCCAGGTTCTGCTTGAACACCTTGGTCTGCAGACGACGCTCCAGCAGCTTCTGCACGTTCAGACGCAGCACGAAGTCGAGCTCGTTCTCGTCCTCCGCGAGCATGCCGTAACGCTTGAGACGACGCAGAAGGGCAGATCCTTCAAAGAGACGCTTGGGGTCCTTGGGGTCCAGCGTCAGCAGCTCACGGGCGGCCTTGCGCAGCTTGGACAGCGCGTACTGAACGCGCCAGATCTCGCGCTTGCAGCGGAGTCCGTACTCTCCCAGCAGCTTCAGCTCCTGGTCGAGACGCTCCTTCTCGAAGGCGCGCGAAGGCGTACGGTACGTCTTGCGGTAGTTACGGTGGCGCGAAATCTTCGGCATTTTGGCGACTTCTTTTGTTCAGGCGAATGCGATGGGAGTGGCGGACGCTGGGGGCGAAAGCACCAAGAGCAGCTAGCGCTTCTGCACCAGCCAACCACCAATCAGTTACTGAGTGATGATTGGTTGAAAGGAAACATTGTTTTTAGTCAATCATTGAAATGTATAGTTTACACCAATCAGAATAACGTATGGAAAACAACTTAATTTAAGGTGCTGTACACCATGGGCAACATTAGTTGTTTTACTTTGAGTTTGTATGAGTTGCATACAATTTGCAAGATGTCGAAGGAATGAATGTTGCAGCAGTGGGGTCTAACCAAACCGTGTGGCTCTCCTGACTTTCGACTTTGAGGGGGAGTAAAGCTACCGAGCAGCCATGGAGAAGGGCAAAGCCGCGATGGAGAACATGAAGAACATGAAGATGCCGCCTGGAAGCAAGGGACCGGCGGCTGCACTGGCCAAGGTGGCGGTCTTCACGGGCGCTGCCATTTACGGCGCCTACCTGTCCATTTACAACGTGCCGCCTGGACACCGTGCTGTGGTGTACAGCCGTATTGACGGTGTCGGCTCCCAGGTGATCGAGCAGGGCACGCACTTTGTCGTCCCGTGGCTACAGCGTCCTCTGATTATGGACGTGCGTACGCGTCCGCGCACCTACGCCTCGCTTACGGGCACCAAGGATCTGCAGATGATCAACATTTCTATTCGTGTGCTGTCCAAGCCCGACCGTTCGCGTCTGCAGTGGCTCTACCAGAACCTTGGCACGGGTAAGACATCCAGCAACAGGTTATCCGAAATTTTATTCTAGTCTAACGGAGTTTTCTTTTTTTCTTCCTGCAGACTTCGATGACAAGGTGCTGCCCTCGATTGTGAACGAGGTGGCCAAGCAGGTGGTAGCTCAGTTCACTGCCGCTGAGCTGATCTTCCAGCGTGACCACGTGTCGCGTCTCATTATTGAGAACCTGGTACGTGCTTCAGTGACTGTAAAGATCGAGGTACTTGAAGTTCCGGTGTTTAACATGCCTGGTATGATGAAATTCTGTTGAGTAGAAGCGCCGTGCAGACCGTTTCGCCATCATGCTGGAGGATGTTTCTATCATCCACTTGACCTTCGGCGCCGAGTACACGGCCGCTATTGAGGCCAAGCAGGTTGCGCAGCAGGACGCCGAGCGTGCCCGTTTCATCGTGGAGCGCGCCATTCAGGAGAAGAAGAGCACGGTCATTCGCGCTCTCGGTGTGTCCAAGTCGGCTGAGCTTGTCGGTGAGGCTATCAAGAACAACCCTGCCTTCGTGCAGCTGCGTCGTCTGGACGCTGCTAAGGAGATTGCCACGGTCATCTCGCGTTCGGCCAACAAGGTGTACCTGAACTCGGACTCCCTGCTGCTGAACATCCTGCACGACACCGACCAGTCTTCGTACGTACAATTCTTGATTACGTGTGTGTTTTTATTTGCTAGACGATGACGTGCTAACAACTCGACTGTCATTTTATCGCACAGGTTTGGCAAGAAGAAGTAAGCTGACGACGTTGGTAGAGCAGTGCAGCGTATGGTCTCATTAGGATGCGGTCGGTAGTCTGACGAACAAGTGAAGACACGTTTTTTTTTTAAAGTCGAACGAACGAAAGACTCACAACCGCTAGATCGGCTGGCGTTAAATCTGCATCAAACATTTTGCTTGTCAAAGTTGCATACTCTTCTTCAACAGATCGAGATCCTTCTGTTTCATGTGTGCCACACCAATCTAACCGCCACCCAAATGTGCCACACCATTTTTACCCAAATCCCGACAGCCGCAGAAGCGCAAAGACCGCAAGAAGTGTCAGCGCCCCTGCCTCGCTCTGCATATCGCCTCCCTCCTTCTCCTCAATTAACACTTAGACACAGACAAATCATGAGCAGCTGGAACTCCGACGACCGATGGCAGGATTCTAGCTCGTCCGCTACGAGCAGCTTCGACTCGTCGGCCACCAGCGGCCTGGATTTCCCTGTGCTGCCTACGATCCCGTCTGGCAGTATCGATATCGGAGCTATTGCCCCTGTCTTTGGTGTGGCTTCGTACGATGATGACGCGGACTATTTGGACTACGACAAGACAGGACGCCCCTTCATGGAGCAGATGAGCGGCTCGTGCGGCACCGCCTACTTCTCCGGAATCATCGGTGGAGGCGCTTACGGAGCTCTACGTGGTTTCTCTCGCTCGCCTAGCACCAAGTTTAAGATCCGCATGAACTCCCTGATGAACGGAGCTGCTACCCGTGGCTCGAAGGCCGGCAACGCGCTTGGATGTTTGGGTAAGTTGCTTTTCGTTATTTGCTCGATTCGAAGGATATGTTACTGACGTATTTTATGTTTCTTTACGATGCAGCTATGATCTACAAGGCATTCGAGTACGTGGCAGACACAGCAGAGATCGAGAACATTGTCAAGTTCGACCAGGTGACGCCGATCTTGGCGTCAGCAGCTACAGGCGTGTTCTACAAGTCGACAGCTGGACCGAAGGCTATGGTGTTGGCTGGTGCTCTTGGTGCCGGAGTCATGACAGTGGTGCAGTTCGGCATCAAGCCATTCTACCCGCGACTATAGACATCCTCTCAGCTTGCTACTGTTTTGTTTTGATCGCGACGGGACAGAAGTCGAGGGTTGATGCTTTTCTCGTCGGAAGCACCAGCTACAACCTGAGAGACAGCAACAACAAGGACAGTTAAGAGGAGAGCGTAAAGTTGAAGCTACGTGCGGAGTAGAGCTTCAAAGAGAACGTGGAGGTGCATATGTAAGTTAGTACAGCGGATTTTCATCTCGTTCTGATAATGCATTATGATAGGTAAACAATGTGTGTCACCCATAATTACTGCTATATTACATATATTGAGAGCTTCCCGCGTTTTTCCTTCTTATTGGTTCAAATTCAAAGAGCTACTCAAGCCATGCTGATGCTAGAGCTGCACGCCCTCAGGGCGGAGCTACAGAGCACTCTGGACCGCCTGGGCATCGAAGTTGCAAGCTCTGATGATGACGTATCCACAACCAACCAACAAGAGTCTTCAATCGCTCCAGAGACAGCAGAAACGCGTCGGAATTCCCGACATTCGAATAGACGACGGCCACTTACGCGCTGGAATCGACGCCAATTGACTCGGGAACTAGCTGCAGCTTCACAGAGACGGCAGGAATTAGAAGTTCAATTGCAAAGGGAGATGGACAGGGATAGACAGGAAAATTA
Source organism: Phytophthora colocasiae (assembly GCA_018806915.1). Lineage (NCBI taxonomy): Eukaryota > Oomycota > Peronosporomycetes > Peronosporales > Peronosporaceae > Phytophthora > Phytophthora colocasiae. Next base: position 45,061 of record JAGKQI010000064.1, on the reverse strand, counting down.
CACGCAGGAACGAGATCGAGAGAGCCAAAACAGTCGCAGAACAGAGTGGCAAGCTGCAATTTCAGAGCTGCAGCAGCAACGGGAGGAAATAATGCGGCAGATTCAACAGGACACAGCAGCAGCTGCAGCAGATAGAGAACAGGTTGATGCAATTCAGGATACACAACCGCGTCATGAGAATTCAAGGCAGGGTCCGTCTCCTCCTCTGGTAGAGAATATCGAGTCGGTTGCGCAATACTCAATTGGTGGTGTTGTGACACTGGAACCATTGTCTTCATCACAGCAACTTCAATTGTCCGGTTCTACAAGTTTTCTCCGACCTGTTGCTGCTGCTCCTGCACCAACGCATGTTCCTACCACAATACCACCGTCTCTATTGGATGGCTATCCCAGATTTCGGACTACTCCAGACGCGTTGAACGACGTATTCTCGCTACAGCTTAAGTTCGCGGAGACGATGCTCAAGTTGGAGAAATCGGTACAGGTGCGGGACCAATTGCTACAGCACGGGGTTACGAGTTTACCAAAACAGCGAAATAGAGAGGAACATCGTCAAGTGCATCATCGTGGTGGGAGAAGGAGACGCGTTGAGAGCGGTTCGAACAGCGACACAAGCGTAAGAAGACGCCGAGAAAGCCACAGTAGCGAGTCGTTTAGTTCTAGTGCGTACTCCTTTTCGTCACTTGATTCGACGCCACATCGAGGCCAAATCGTTCGAGTGAGGTATCCCAATTTCGGAGTTTCGAGAGCGACCACAGCGGAAACGCTAGCACCTTCATCATCGGGTGCCGACAATTCTCCTGGGTCGCAGACAATGGATAGGAAAGTAGATGTGATGAATTCAACTGAATCTCCCAGTACTATCGACGAAGCAGGAGAAGTTCAGGATGGTCTGGGCGACACTACGGACGAACCAGAAGAAACGACTCACAAGACACCTACATCGGGCAGCAGCGTGACAACTCCAACCACCGGAAGCGATCAAAAGTCCAACACGTCGATGTCGAAGCAAGTTCGCTTTGGTGACGATGCCTATTCTACTCCAGTGCTAGCTCGAAAGTTCAACTTCGACGGACCATCGATCGATGAAGATGACTACGAGGAAAAGGAGGAAGAGGTTGAAAGTGTGTTGAGTTTCCTCGATGGGTCTAGCGTTACCAGTGCTGAGCTGAACGATGCCTCCTTCCTTCAAGCATTCGACCGATTTCGTCGAGAACTGAACGTGTCTAGACATGACTCTGTGACTCAATCACTGGTAGCACCCCCAATAGCGAGGAAACTGTTTCCAGCACCTTCAAGTTCAAACGAAGCAGGATACCAGACCAATACTGTTAATCCAACGGCCGCAGCGGAAGATGACGACCACTTTGCAGCATTCCCAGAGCTTGATGGCTTGAGTATGGAGGAGTTGCAAGAACATCACAGGTTACTGTGCCTTGATATTCAGGCAGAGAGTGCTCAACTGGTTTTGAACTTTGGTGCGAAGCAGAGTGTAAGTGCGACGCAGGATGCAGAGCAGACGAAGGCTCGTTTGCTGGCTTTACGGGGCAAACTGAAAGCTGTCGACTTTCGATTATGTGAGCAATAGCGTATGGCCTGCAACTGTGAATTCTCTTTCAAAATGAAAATACAGGGGAGTGGATTCGCGGGGAGGATCGAGAAGAACTTGAAGTTGACGTTGGTCTCCGGCAGCGACTCATACCCTGGCGTGTGCTATAACAAGCACGATGCCGCACGATTTAATTCCATATGCCATATACAAAAAATGTACGACCGGTATTTCCGATCTTGTTTTTTGGTTCCATGCAAAAGAAATCTTTTGCAATACGTATTTTGCAATACGTTGAAAACGTAAACGACATTGTGTTCCATTCTTGTTTTACCCGTCGCGAAAGTCAATCGGACACACTCCTACCGACTACTAGAAGCTGCTTCGATCGCAGCGTTTGTTTTCATGCGAAAGTGGCCAAACCGAGTTCTTCAAGCGACTTGCCATTTGTCATTTGCAAAGGACCACTACTAGCTTGCCACTTAGCAGTAGTAGAGACCGCCGTAAGACATGCCAAGGCCACAACCACCACCGTACAATCCAGCACCATAGCGATTCCAGTAGCCCATCGGGTAGGCCCAGCCAGGAACACCACCGCACATGAATCCGAAGCGGTAGGGCCCGAAGCCGCCCCAGCCGCCCCAACCACCCCAGCCTCCGACGCCCCAACCACCAGCACCCCAACCTCCAAGTCCTCCAAGACCTCCAAGACCTCCGACACCCCAGCCGAGCTGCTCCTTCTTGTCATCGTCCTTGTCGCCCTTGTTCGCAACGTCAACTTCCTTCGGCTCCGTAGCACCAGCATCGGCAGGCGGGTCGATCTTCTCGGCGGTTCCCGTCAGCGTGACGCCATCGGGCAAGGCGGTCGCTTGGATCTTCTCCAGTGCGTCGGCCGGCGTCTTGACGAGAGGCTGGTCTGCAGCGGAGACGGCACCGAGGATGGCCATCGTGGCGACGAGAAACGTGCTGAACTTCATCTTGCTGGGCGCTTGCTGGTTTGCTGGTTTGCTTGTTTGCTTGTACTCGACTTGCTCTGTGGGAGGCAAATCGTGTTGTGGGGAACTGCTGAAGCTGAAAAACGAAGATCCAATCCCCCCATTTCGTTTGATAGCCTTGGCCCAGTACTTTTCTGTGAAAACGACTTCAGGTTGCCTTCTCCGACGCTCTACTCAATCAATCAGTACAGGTCATGTCACTTTTCACTCTTGGTACTAGATCATATACTTGTTCAGCGCCATGCTTTCCACTCTGCCTGCCGAGTTTGTTGTTTGAAATTACAAATGTGGCACCCTTCTATCAATTTCCAACTTACGAATGCCTTTGCCATATAAAAGACTCATATAAAAATTGAGCAGAGAGAGAGAGAGAGAAAGAGGAGGTAGGGATATTTGTTGATATCAGATGCTAAAAACTGAGCAAGAAAGCACATCTGATTTGCTAGAAATGAGAAAATAAAATCGCAAAATGCAAAACTAGGAAACGCGAAATGGACAAGTCCGCACTGCCAGACGCGCCCAAAGTCAGAACTGCCAGCATACTATCGTCCTCCGCAAAAGTGCCAAGTCCACTTTTGGCGACTTTTCTACCAACGAAGCAAAGCAAAACGAAGGCCTTGATAAAAGTTCGGCCTTTGATCTATTCACCAATGCGACGTCGGCACCCGTAGAATTTGATGTCACTTTCGGCTCATTCATCCTTGTCTCAAACTTCACTGATGACCATTTCGGCAGGCTAGCCAACAAACGCTTGATCAACTGAACTACACGACCATTCTTTCTCGATTTCTAAACGTAGAAATCCTTTTATCGACCGTATCCAAAATATGGATACGAATCCAACTTATGGATACGACCGGTATTTCCGATCTTGTTTTTGGTTCCATGCAAGAAATCTTTTGCAATACGTATTTTGCAATACGTTGAAAACGTAAACGACATTGTGTTCCATTCTTGTTTTACCCGTCGCGAAAGTCAATCGGACACACTCCTACCGACTACTAGAAGCTGCTTCGATCGCAGCGTTTGTTTTCATGCGAAAGTGGCCAAACCGAGTTCTTCAAGCGACTTGCCATTTGTCATTTGCAAAGGACCACTACTAGCTTGCCACTTAGCAGTAGTAGAGACCGCCGTAAGACATGCCAAGGCCACAACCACCACCGTACAATCCAGCACCATAGCGATTCCAGTAGCCCATCGGGTAGGCCCAGCCAGGAACACCACCGCACATGAATCCGAAGCGGTAGGGCCCGAAGCCGCCCCAGCCGCCCCAACCACCCCAGCCTCCGACGCCCCAACCACCAGCACCCCAACCTCCAAGTCCTCCAAGACCTCCAAGACCTCCGACACCCCAGCCGAGCTGCTCCTTCTTGTCATCGTCCTTGTCGCCCTTGTTCGCAACGTCAACTTCCTTCGGCTCCGTAGCACCAGCATCGGCAGGCGGGTCGATCTTCTCGGCGGTTCCCGTCAGCATGACGCCATCGGGCAAGGCGGTCGCTTGGATCTTCTCCAGTGCGACGGCCGGCGTCTTGATGAGAGGCTGGTCTGCAGCGGAGACGGCACCGAGGATGGCCATCGTGGCGACGAGAAACGTGCTGAACTTCATCTTGCTGGGCGCTTGCTGGTTTGCTGGTTTGCTTGTTTGCTTGTACTCGACTTGCTCTGTGGGAGGCAAATCGTGTTGTGGGGAACTGCTGAAGCTGAAAAACGAAGATCCAATCCCCCCATTTCGTTTGATAGCCTTGGCCCAGTACTTTTCTGTGAAAACGACTTCAGGTTGCCTTCTCCGACGCTCTACTCAATCAATCAGTACAGGTCATGTCACTTTTCACTCTTGGTACTAGATCATATACTTGTTCAGCGCCATGCTTTCCACTCTGCCTGCCGAGTTTGTTGTTTGAAATTACAAACGTGGCACCCTTCTATCAATTTCCAACTTACGAATGCCTTTGCCATATAAAAGACTCATATAAAAATTGAGCAGAGAGAGAGAGAAAGAGGAGGTAGGGATATTTGTTGATATCAGATGCTACAAACTGAGCAAGAAAGCACATCTGATTTGCTAGAAATGAGAAAATAAAATCGCAAAATGCAAAACTAGGAAACGCGAAATGGACAAGTCCGCACTGCCAGACGCGCCCAAAGTCAGAACTGCCAGCATACTATCGTCCTCCGCAAAAGTGCCAAGTCCACTTTTGGCGACTTTTCTACCAACGAAGCAAAGCAAAACGAAGGCCTTGATAAAAGTTCGGCCTTTGATCTATTCACCAATGCGACGTCGGCACCCGTAGAATTTGATGTCAAACTTCACTGATGACCATTTCGGCAGGCTAGCCAACAAACGCTTGATCAACTGAACTACACGACCATTCTTTCTCGATTTCTAAACGTAGAAATCCTTTTATCGACCGTATCCAAAATATGGATACGAATCCAACTTATGGATACGACCGGTATTTCCGATCTTGTTTTTGGTTCCATGCAAGAAATCTTTGCAATACGTATTTTGCAATAGGTTGAAAACGTAAACGACATTGTGTTCCATTCTTGTTTTACCCGTCGCGAAAGTCAATCGGACACACTCCTACCGACTACTAGAAGCTGCTTCGATCGCAGCGTTTGTTTTCATGCGAAAGTGATCAAACCGAGTTCTTCAAGCGACTTGCCATTTGTCATTTGCAAAGGACCACTACTAGCTTGCCACTTAGCAGTAGTAGAGACCGCCGTAAGACATGCCAAGGCCACAACCACCACCGTACAATCCAGCACCATAGCGATTCCAGTAGCCCATCAGGTAGGCCCAGCCAGGAACACCACCGCACATGAATCCGAAGCGGTAGGGCCCGAAGCCGCCCCAGCCGCCCCAACCACCCCAGCCTCCGACGCCCCAACCACCAGCACCCCAACCTCCAAGTCCTCCAAGACCTCCAAGACCTCCGACACCCCAGCCGAGCTGCTCCTTCTTGTCATCGTCCTTGTCGCCCTTGTTCGCAACGTCAACTTCCTTCGGCTCCGTAGCACCAGCATCGGCAGGCGGGTCGATCTTCTCGGCGGTCCCCGTCAGCGTTACGCCATCGGGCAAGGCGGTCGCTTGGATCTTCTCCAGTGCGTCGGCCGGCGTCTTGACGAGAGGCTGGTCTGCAGCGGAGACGGCACCGAGGATGGCCATCGTGGCGACGAGAAACGTGCTGAACTTCATCTTGCTGGGCGCTTGCTGGTTTGCTGGTTTGCTTGTTTGCTTGTACTCGACTTGCTCTGTGGGAGGCAAATCGTGTTGTGGGGAACTGCTGAAGCTGAAAAACGAAGATCCAATCCCCCCATTTCGTTTGATAGCCTTGGCCCAGTACTTTTCTGTGAAAACGACTTCAGGTTGCCTTCTCCGACGCTCTACTCAATCAATCAGTACAGGTCATGTCACTTTTCACTCTTGGTACTAGATCATATACTTGTTCAGCGCCATGCTTTCCACTCTGCCTGCCGAGTTTGTTGTTTGAAATTACAAATGTGGCACCCTTCTATCAATTTCCAACTTACGAATGCCTTTGCCATATAAAAGACTCATATAAAAATTGAGCAGAGAGAGAGAGAAAGAGGAGGTAGGGATATTTGTTGATATCAGATGCTAAAAACTGAGCAAGAAAGCACATCTGATTTGCTAGAAATGAGAAAATAAAATCGCAAAATGCAAAACTAGGAAACGCGAAATGGACAAGTCCGCACTGCCAGACGCGCCCAAAGTCAGAACTGCCAGCATACTATCGTCCTCCGCAAAAGTGCCAAGTCCACTTTTGGCGACTTTTCTACCAACGAAGCAAAGCAAAACGAAGGCCTTGATAAAAGTTCGGCCTTTGATCTATTCACCAATGCGACGTCGGCACCCGTAGAATTTGATGTCACTTTCGGCTCATTCATCCTTGTCTCAAACTTCACTGATGACCATTTCGGCAGGCTAGCCAACAAACGCTTGATCAACTGAACTACACGACCATTCTTTCTCGATTTCTAAACGTAGAAATCCTTTTATCGACCGTATCCAAAATATGGATACGAATCCAACTTATGGATACGACCGGTATTTCCGATCTTGTTTTTGGTTCCATGCAAGAAATCTTTTGCAATACGTATTTTGCAATAGGTTGAAAACGTAAACGACATTGTGTTCCATTCTTGTTTTACCCGTCGCGAAAGTCAATCGGACACACTCCTACCGACTACTAGAAGCTGCTTCGATCGCAGCGTTTGTTTTCATGCGAAAGTGGCCAAACCGAGTTCTTCAAGCGACTTGCCATTTGTCATTTGCAAAGGACCACTACTAGCTTGCCACTTAGCAGTAGTAGAGACCGCCGTAAGACATGCCAAGGCCACAACCACCACCGTACAATCCAGCACCATAGCGATTCCAGTAGCCCATCGGGTAGGCCCAGCCAGGAACACCACCGCACATGAATCCGAAGCGGTAGGGCCCGAAGCCGCCCCAGCCGCCCCAACCACCCCAGCCTCCGACGCCCCAACCACCAGCACCCCAACCTCCAAGTCCTCCAAGACCTCCAAGACCTCCGACACCCCAGCCGAGCTGCTCCTTCTTGTCATCGTCCTTGTCGCCCTTGTTCGCAACGTCAACTTCCTTCGGCTCCGTAGCACCAGCATCGGCAGGCGGGTCGATCTTCTCGGCGGTTCCCGTCAGCGTTACGCCATCGGGCAAGGCGGTCGCTTGGATCTTCTCCAGTGCGTCGGCCGGCGTCTTGACGAGAGGCTGGTCTGCAGCGGAGACGGCACCGAGGATGGCCATCGTGGCGACGAGAAACGTGCTGAACTTCATCTTGCTGGGCGCTTGCTGGTTTGCTGGTTTGCTTGTTTGCTTGTACTCGACTTGCTCTGTGGGAGGCAAATCGTGTTGTGGGGAACTGCTGAAGCTGAAAAACGAAGATCCAATCCCCCCATTTCGTTTGATAGCCTTGGCCCAGTACTTTTCTGTGAAAACGACTTCAGGTTGCCTTCTCCGACGCTCTACTCAATCAATCAGTACAGGTCATGTCACTTTTCACTCTTGGTACTAGATCATATACTTGTTCAGCGCCATGCTTTCCACTCTGCCTGCCGAGTTTGTTGTTTGAAATTACAAATGTGGCACCCTTCTATCAATTTCCAACTTACGAATGCCTTTGCCATATAAAAGACTCATATAAAAATTGAGCAGAGAGAGAGAGAAAGAGGAGGTAGGGATATTTGTTGATATCAGATGCTAAAAACTGAGCAAGAAAGCACATCTGATTTGCTAGAAATGAGAAAATAAAATCGCAAAATGCAAAACTAGGAAACGCGAAATGGACAAGTCCGCACTGCCAGACGCGCCCAAAGTCAGAACTGCCAGCATACTATCGTCCTCCGCAAAAGTGCCAAGTCCACTTTTGGCGACTTTTCTACCAACGAAGCAAAGCAAAACGAAGGCCTTGATAAAAGTTCGGCCTTTGATCTATTCACCAATGCGACGTCGGCACCCGTAGAATTTGATGTCACTTTCGGCTCATTCATCCTTGTCTCAAACTTCACTGATGACCATTTCGGCAGGCTAGCCAACAAACGCTTGATCAACTGAACTACACGACCATTCTTTCTCGATTTCTAAACGTAGAAATCCTTTTATCGACCGTATCCAAAATATGGATACGAATCCAACTTATGGATACGACCGGTATTTCCGATCTTGTTTTTGGTTCCATGCAAGAAATCTTTTGCAATACGTATTTTGCAATAGGTTGAAAACGTAAACGACATTGTGTTCCATTCTTGTTTTACCCGTCGCGAAAGTCAATCGGACACACTCCTACCGACTACTAGAAGCTGCTTCGATCGCAGCGTTTGTTTTCATGCGAAAGTGATCAAACCGAGTTCTTCAAGCGACTTGCCATTTGTCATTTGCAAAGGACCACTACTAGCTTGCCACTTAGCAGTAGTAGAGACCGCCGTAAGACATGCCAAGGCCACAACCACCACCGTACAATCCAGCACCATAGCGATTCCAGTAGCCCATCGGGTAGGCCCAGCCAGGAACACCACCGCACATGAATCCGAAGCGGTAGGGCCCGAAGCCGCCCCAGCCGCCCCAACCACCCCAGCCTCCGACGCCCCAACCACCAGCACCCCAACCTCCAAGTCCTCCAAGACCTCCAAGACCTCCGACACCCCAGCCGAGCTGCTCCTTCTTGTCATCGTCCTTGTCGCCCTTGTTCGCAACGTCAACTTCCTTCGGCTCCGTAGCACCAGCATCGGCAGGCGGGTCGATCTTCTCGGCGGTTCCCGTCAGCGTTACGCCATCGGGCAAGGCGGTCGCTTGGATCTTCTCCAGTGCGTCGGCCGGCGTCTTGACGAGAGGCTGGTCTGCAGCGGAGACGGCACCGAGGATGGCCATCGTGGCGACGAGAAACGTGCTGAACTTCATCTTGCTGGGCGCTTGCTGGTTTGCTGGTTTGCTTGTTTGCTTGTACTCGACTTGCTCTGTGGGAGGCAAATCGTGTTGTGGGGAACTGCTGAAGCTGAAAAACGAAGATCCAATCCCCCCATTTCGTTTGATAGCCTTGGCCCAGTACTTTTCTGTGAAAACGACTTCAGGTTGCCTTCTCCGACGCTCTACTCAATCAATCAGTACAGGTCATGTCACTTTTCACTCTTGGTACTAGATCATATACTTGTTCAGCGCCATGCTTTCCACTCTGCCTGCCGAGTTTGTTGTTTGAAATTACAAACGTGGCACCCTTCTATCAATTTCCAACTTACGAATGCCTTTGCCATATAAAAGACTCATATAAAAATTGAGCAGAGAGAGAGAGAAAGAGGAGGTAGGGATATTTGTTGATATCAGATGCTAAACCTGAGCAAGAAAGCACATCTGATTTGCTAGAAATGAGAAAATAAAATCGCAAAATGCAAAACTAGGAAACGCGAAATGGACAAGTCCGCACTGCCAGACGCGCCCAAAGTCAGAACTGCCAGCATACTATCGTCCTCCGCAAAAGTGCCAAGTCCACTTTTGGCGACTTTTCTACCAACGAAGCAAAGCAAAACGAAGGCCTTGATAAAAGTTCGGCCTTTGATCTATTCACCAATGCGACGTCGGCACCCGTAGAATTTGATGTCAAACTTCACTGATGACCATTTCGGCAGGCTAGCCAACAAACGCTTGATCAACTGAACTACACGACCATTCTTTCTCGATTTCTAAACGTAGAAATCCTTTTATCGACCGTATCCAAAATATGGATACGAATCCAACTTATGGATACGACCGGTATTTCCGATCTTGTTTTTGGTTCCATGCAAGAAATCTTTTGCAATACGTATTTTGCAATAGGTTGAAAACGTAAACGACATTGTGTTCCATTCTTGTTTTACCCGTCGCGAAAGTCAATCGGACACACTCCTACCGACTACTAGAAGCTGCTTCGATCGCAGCGTTTGTTTTCATGCGAAAGTGATCAAACCGAGTTCTTCAAGCGACTTGCCATTTGTCATTTGCAAAGGACCACTACTAGCTTGCCACTTAGCAGTAGTAGAGACCGCCGTAAGACATGCCAAGGCCACAACCACCACCGTACAATCCAGCACCATAGCGATTCCAGTAGCCCATCGGGTAGGCCCAGCCAGGAACACCACCGCACATGAATCCGAAGCGGTAGGGCCCGAAGCCGCCCCAGCCGCCCCAACCACCCCAGCCTCCGACGCCCCAACCACCAGCACCCCAACCTCCAAGTCCTCCAAGACCTCCAAGACCTCCGACACCCCAGCCGAGCTGCTCCTTCTTGTCATCGTCCTTGTCGCCCTTGTTCGCAACGTCAACTTCCTTCGGCTCCGTAGCACCAGCATCGGCAGGCGGGTCGATCTTCTCGGCGGTTCCCGTCAGCGTTACGCCATCGGGCAAGGCGGTCGCTTGGATCTTCTCCAGTGCGTCGGCCGGCGTCTTGACGAGAGGCTGGTCTGCAGCGGAGACGGCACCGAGGATGGCCATCGTGGCGACGAGAAACGTGCTGAACTTCATCTTGCTGGGCGCTTGCTGGTTTGCTGGTTTGCTTGTTTGCTTGTACTCGACTTGCTCTGTGGGAGGCAAATCGTGTTGTGGGGAACTGCTGAAGCTGAAAAACGAAGATCCAATCCCCCCATTTCGTTTGATAGCCTTGGCCCAGTACTTTTCTGTGAAAACGACTTCAGGTTGCCTTCTCCGACGCTCTACTCAATCAATCAGTACAGGTCATGTCACTTTTCACTCTTGGTACTAGATCATATACTTGTTCAGCGCCATGCTTTCCACTCTGCCTGCCGAGTTTGTTGTTTGAAATTACAAACGTGGCACCCTTCTATCAATTTCCAACTTACGAATGCCTTTGCCATATAAAAGACTCATATAAAAATTGAGCAGAGAGAGAGAGAGAGAGAGAAAGAGGAGGTAGGGATATTTGTTGATATCAGATGCTAAAAACTGAGCAAGAAAGCACATCTGATTTGCTAGAAATGAGAAAATAAAATCGCAAAATGCAAAACTAGGAAACGCGAAATGGACAAGTCCGCACTGCCAGACGCGCCCAAAGTCAGAACTGCCAGCATACTATCGTCCTCCGCAAAAGTGCCAAGTCCACTTTTGGCGACTTTTCTACCAACGAAGCAAAGCAAAACGAAGGCCTTGATAAAAGTTCGGCCTTTGATCTATTCACCAATGCGACGTCGGCACCCGTAGAATTTGATGTCAAACTTCACTGATGACCATTTCGGCAGGCTAGCCAACAAACGCTTGATCAACTGAACTACACGACCATTCTTTCTCGATTTCTAAACGTAGAAATCCTTTTATCGACCGTATCCAAAATATGGATACGAATCCAACTTATGGATACGACCGGTATTTCCGATCTTGTTTTTGGTTCCATGCAAGAAATCTTTTGCAATACGTATTTTGCAATAGGTTGAAAACGTAAACGACATTGTGTTCCATTGTTGTTTTACCTGTCGCGAAAGTCAATCGGACACACTCCTACCGACTACTAGAAGCTGCTTCGATCGCAGCGTTTGTTTTCATGCGAAAGTGGTCAAACCGAGTTCTTCAAGCGACTTGCCATTTGTCATTTGCAAAGGACCACTACTAGCTTGCCACTTAGCAGTAGTAGAGACCGCCGTAAGACATGCCAAGGCCACAACCACCACCGTACAATCCAGCACCATAGCGATTCCAGTAGCCCATCGGGTAGGCCCAGCCAGGAACACCACCGCACATGAATCCGAAGCGGTAGGGCCCGAAGCCGCCCCAGCCGCCCCAACCACCCCAGCCTCCGACGCCCCAACCACCAGCACCCCAACCTCCAAGTCCTCCAAGACCTCCAAGACCTCCGACACCCCAGCCGAGCTGCTCCTTCTTGTCATCGTCCTTGTCGCCCTTGTTCGCAACGTCAACTTCCTTCGGCTCCGTAGCACCAGCATCGGCAGGCGGGTCGATCTTCTCGGCGGTTCCCGTCAGCGTGACGCCATCGGGCAAGGCGGTCGCTTGGATCTTCTCCAGTGCGTCGGCCGGCGTCTTGACGAGAGGCTGGTCTGCAGCGGAGACGGCACCGAGGATGGCCATCGTGGCGACGAGAAACGTGCTGAACTTCATCTTGCTGGGCGCTTGCTGGTTTGCTGGTTTGCTTGTTTGCTTGTACTCGACTTGCTCTGTGGGAGGCAAATCGTGTTGTGGGGAACTGCTGAAGCTGAAAAACGAAGATCCAATCCCCCCATTTCGTTTGATAGCCTTGGCCCAGTACTTTTCTGTGAAAACGACTTCAGGTTGCCTTCTCCGACGCTCTACTCAATCAATCAGTACAGGTCATGTCACTTTTCACTCTTGGTACTAGATCATATACTTGTTCAGCGCCATGCTTTCCACTCTGCCTGCCGAGTTTGTTGTTTGAAATTACAAATGTGGCACCCTTCTATCAATTTCCAACTTACGAATGCCTTTGCCATATAAAAGACTCATATAAAAATTGAGCAGAGAGAGAGAGAAAGAGGAGGTAGGGATATTTGTTGATATCAGATGCTAAAAACTGAGCAAGAAAGCACATCTGATTTGCTAGAAATGAGAAAATAAAATCGCAAAATGCAAAACTAGGAAACGCGAAATGGACAAGTCCGCACTGCCAGACGCGCCCAAAGTCAGAACTGCCAGCATACTATCGTCCTCCGCAAAAGTGCCAAGTCCACTTTTGGCGACTTTTCTACCAACGAAGCAAAGCAAAACGAAGGCCTTGATAAAAGTTCGGCCTTTGATCTATTCACCAATGCGACGTCGGCACCCGTAGAATTTGATGTCAAACTTCACTGATGACCATTTCGGCAGGCTAGCCAACAAACGCTTGATCAACTGAACTACACGACCATTCTTTCTCGATTTCTAAACGTAGAAATCCTTTTATCGACCGTATCCAAAATATGGATACGAATCCAACTTATGGATACGACCGGTATTTCCGATCTTGTTTTTGGTTCCATGCAAGAAATCTTTTTGCAATACGTATTTTGCAATAGGTTGAAAACGTAAACGACATTGTGTTCCATTCTTGTTTTACCCGTCGCGAAAGTCAATCGGACACACTCCTACCGACTACTAGAAGCTGCTTCGATCGCAGCGTTTGTTTTCATGCGAAAGTGATCAAACCGAGTTCTTCAAGCGACTTGCCATTTGTCATTTGCAAAGGACCACTACTAGCTTGCCACTTAGCAGTAGTAGAGACCGCCGTAAGACATGCCAAGGCCACAACCACCACCGTACAATCCAGCACCATAGCGATTCCAGTAGCCCATCGGGTAGGCCCAGCCAGGAACACCACCGCACATGAATCCGAAGCGGTAGGGCCCGAAGCCGCCCCAGCCGCCCCAACCACCCCAGCCTCCGACGCCCCAACCACCAGCACCCCAACCTCCAAGTCCTCCAAGACCTCCAAGACCTCCGACACCCCAGCCGAGCTGCTCCTTCTTGTCATCGTCCTTGTCGCCCTTGTTCGCAACGTCAACTTCCTTCGGCTCCGTAGCACCAGCATCGGCAGGCGGGTCGATCTTCTCGGCGGTTCCCGTCAGCGTTACGCCATCGGGCAAGGCGGTCGCTTGGATCTTCTCCAGTGCGTCGGCCGGCGTCTTGACGAGAGGCTGGTCTGCAGCGGAGACGGCACCGAGGATGGCCATCGTGGCGACGAGAAACGTGCTGAACTTCATCTTGCTGGGCGCTTGCTGGTTTGCTGGTTTGCTTGTTTGCTTGTACTCGACTTGCTCTGTGGGAGGCAAATCGTGTTGTGGGGAACTGCTGAAGCTGAAAAACGAAGATCCAATCCCCCCATTTCGTTTGATAGCCTTGGCCCAGTACTTTTCTGTGAAAACGACTTCAGGTTGCCTTCTCCGACGCTCTACTCAATCAATCAGTACAGGTCATGTCACTTTTCACTCTTGGTACTAGATCATATACTTGTTCAGCGCCATGCTTTCCACTCTGCCTGCCGAGTTTGTTGTTTGAAATTACAAATGTGGCACCCTTCTATCAATTTCCAACTTACGAATGCCTTTGCCATATAAAAGACTCATATAAAAATTGAGCAGAGAGAGAGAGAGATGAGGTAGGGAAATTTGTTGATATCAGATGCTAAACCAGAGCAAGAAAGCACATCTGATTTGCTAGAAATGAGAAAATAAAATCGCAAAATGCAAAACTAGGAAACGCGAAATGGACAAGTCCGCACTGCCAGACGCGCCCAAAGTCAGAACTGCCAGCATACTATCGTCCTCCGCAAAAGTGCCAAGTCCACTTTTGGCGACTTTTCTACCAACGAAGCAAAGCAAAACGAAGGCCTTGATAAAAGTTCGGCCTTTGATCTATTCACCAATGCGACGTCGGCACCCGTAGAATTTGATGTCAAACTTCACTGATGACCATTTCGGCAGGCTAGCCAACAAACGCTTGATCAACTGAACTACACGACCATTCTTTCTCGATTTCTAAACGTAGAAATCCTTTTATCGACCGTATCCAAAATATGGATACGAATCCAACTTATGGATACGACCGGTATTTCCGATCTTGTTTTGGTTCCATGCAAGAAATCTTTTGCAATACGTATTTTGCAATAGGTTGAAAACGTAAACGACATTGTGTTCCATTCTTGTTTTACCCGTCGCGAAAGTCAATCGGACACACTCCTACCGACTACTAGAAGCTGCTTCGATCGCAGCGTTTGTTTTCATGCGAAAGTGGCCAAACCGAGTTCTTCAAGCGACTTGCCATTTGTCATTTGCAAAGGACCACTACTAGCTTGCCACTTAGCAGTAGTAGAGACCGCCGTAAGACATGCCAAGGCCACAACCACCACCGTACAATCCAGCACCATAGCGATTCCAGTAGCCCATCGGGTAGGCCCAGCCAGGAACACCACCGCACATGAATCCGAAGCGGTAGGGCCCGAAGCCGCCCCAGCCGCCCCAACCACCCCAGCCTCCGACGCCCCAACCACCAGCACCCCAACCTCCAAGTCCTCCAAGACCTCCAAGACCTCCGACACCCCAGCCGAGCTGCTCCTTCTTGTCATCGTCCTTGTCGCCCTTGTTCGCAACGTCAACTTCCTTCGGCTCCGTAGCACCAGCATCGGCAGGCGGGTCGATCTTCTCGGCGGTTCCCGTCAGCGTTACGCCATCGGGCAACGCGGTCGCTTGGATCTTCTCCAGTGCGTCGGCCGGCGTCTTGACGAGAGGCTGGTCTGCAGCGGAGACGGCACCGAGGATGGCCATCGTGGCGACGAGAAACGTGCTGAACTTCATCTTGCTGGGCGCTTGCTGGTTTGCTGGTTTGCTTGTTTGCTTGTACTCGACTTGCTCTGTGGGAGGCAAATCGTGTTGTGGGGAACTGCTGAAGCTGAAAAACGAAGATCAATCCCCCCATTTCGTTTGATAGCCTTGGCCCAGTACTTTTCTGTGAAAACGACTTCAGGTTGCCTTCTCCGACGCTCTACTCAATCAATCAGTACAGGTCATGTCACTTTTCACTCTTGGTACTAGATCATATACTTGTTCAGCGCCATGCTTTCCACTCTGCCTGCCGAGTTTGTTGTTTGAAATTACAAATGTGGCACCCTTTTATCAATTTCCAACTTACGAATGCCTTTGCCATATAAAAGACTCATATAAAAATTGAGCAGAGAGAGAGAGAAAGAGGAGGTAGGGATATTTGTTGATATCAGATGCTAAACCTGAGCAAGAAAGCACATCTGATTTGCTAGAAATGAGAAAATAAAATCGCAAAATGCAAAACTAGGAAACGCGAAATGGACAAGTCCGCACTGCCAGACGCGCCCAAAGTCAGAACTGCCAGCATACTATCGTCCTCCGCAAAAGTGCCAAGTCCACTTTTGGCGACTTTTCTACCAACGAAGCAAAGCAAAACGAAGGCCTTGATAAAAGTTCGGCCTTTGATCTATTCACCAATGCGACGTCGGCACCCGTAGAATTTGATGTCAAACTTCACTGATGACCATTTCGGCAGGCTAGCCAACAAACGCTTGATCAACTGAACTACACGACCATTCTTTCTCGATTTCTAAACGTAGAAATCCTTTTATCGACCGTATCCAAAATATGGATACGAATCCAACTTATGGATACGACCGGTATTTCCGATCTTGTTTTGGTTCCATGCAAGAAATCTTTTGCAATACGTATTTTGCAATAGGTTGAAAACGTAAACGACATTGTGTTCCATTCTTGTTTTACCCGTCGCGAAAGTCAATCGGACACACTCCTACCGACTACTAGAAGCTGCTTCGATCGCAGCGTTTGTTTTCATGCGAAAGTGATCAAACCGAGTTCTTCAAGCGACTTGCCATTTGTCATTTGCAAAGGACCACTACTAGCTTGCCACTTAGCAGTAGTAGAGACCGCCGTAAGACATGCCAAGGCCACAACCACCACCGTACAATCCAGCACCATAGCGATTCCAGTAGCCCATCAGGTAGGCCCAGCCAGGAACACCACCGCACATGAATCCGAAGCGGTAGGGCCCGAAGCCGCCCCAGCCGCCCCAACCACCCCAGCCTCCGACGCCCCAACCACCAGCACCCCAACCTCCAAGTCCTCCAAGACCTCCAAGACCTCCGACACCCCAGCCGAGCTGCTCCTTCTTGTCATCGTCCTTGTCGCCCTTGTTCGCAACGTCAACTTCCTTCGGCTCCGTAGCACCAGCATCGGCAGGCGGGTCGATCTTCTCGGCGGTTCCCGTCAGCGTTACGCCATCGGGCAAGGCGGTCGCTTGGATCTTCTCCAGTGCGTCGGCCGGCGTCTTGACGAGAGGCTGGTCTGCAGCGGAGACGGCACCGAGGATGGCCATCGTGGCGACGAGAAACGTGCTGAACTTCATCTTGCTGGGCGCTTGCTGGTTTGCTGGTTTGCTTGTTTGCTTGTACTCGACTTGCTCTGTGGGAGGCAAATCGTGTTGTGGGGAACTGCTGAAGCTGAAAAACGAAGATCCAATCCCCCCATTTCGTTTGATAGCCTTGGCCCAGTACTTTTCTGTGAAAACGACTTCAGGTTGCCTTCTCCGACGCTCTACTCAATCAATCAGTACAGGTCATGTCACTTTTCACTCTTGGTACTAGATCATATACTTGTTCAGCGCCATGCTTTCCACTCTGCCTGCCGAGTTTGTTGTTTGAAATTACAAATGTGGCACCCTTCTATCAATTTCCAACTTACGAATGCCTTTGCCATATAAAAGACTCATATAAAAATTGAGCAGAGAGAGAGAGAGAGGAGGTAGGGATATTTGTTGATATCAGATGCTAAACCTGAGCAAGAAAGCACATCTGATTTGCTAGAAATGAGAAAATAAAATCGCAAAATGCAAAACTAGGAAACGCGAAATGGACAAGTCCGCACTGCCAGACGCGCCCAAAGTCAGAACTGCCAGCATACTATCGTCCTCCGCAAAAGTGCCAAGTCCACTTTTGGCGACTTTTCTACCAACGAAGCAAAGCAAAACGAAGGCCTTGATAAAAGTTCGGCCTTTGATCTATTCACCAATGCGACGTCGGCACCCGTAGAATTTGATGTCAAACTTCACTGATGACCATTTCGGCAGGCTAGCCAACAAACGCTTGATCAACTGAACTACACGACCATTCTTTCTCGATTTCTAAACGTAGAAATCCTTTTATCGACCGTATCC
Source organism: Phytophthora colocasiae (assembly GCA_018806915.1). Classification (NCBI taxonomy): domain Eukaryota; phylum Oomycota; class Peronosporomycetes; order Peronosporales; family Peronosporaceae; genus Phytophthora; species Phytophthora colocasiae. The sequence continues at coordinate 27,300 of JAGKQI010000064.1, read as the reverse complement.
AAAATATGGATACGAATCCAACTTATGGATACGACCGGTATTTCCGATCTTGTTTTTGGTTCCATGCAAGAAATCTTTTGCAATACGTATTTTGCAATAGGTTGAAAACGTAAACGACATTGTGTTCCATTCTTGTTTTACCCGTCGCGAAAGTCAATCGGACACACTCCTACCGACTACTAGAAGCTGCTTCGATCGCAGCGTTTGTTTTCATGCGAACGTGATCAAACCGAGTTCTTCAAGCGACTTGCCATTTGTCATTTGCAAAGGACCACTACTAGCTTGCCACTTAGCAGTAGTAGAGACCGCCGTAAGACATGCCAAGGCCACAACCACCACCGTACAATCCAGCACCATAGCGATTCCAGTAGCCCATCAGGTAGGCCCAGCCAGGAACACCACCGCACATGAATCCGAAGCGGTAGGGCCCGAAGCCGCCCCAGCCGCCCCAACCACCCCAGCCTCCGACGCCCCAACCACCAGCACCCCAACCTCCAAGTCCTCCAAGACCTCCAAGACCTCCGACACCCCAGCCGAGCTGCTCCTTCTTGTCATCGTCCTTGTCGCCCTTGTTCGCAACGTCAACTTCCTTCGGCTCCGTAGCACCAGCATCGGCAGGCGGGTCGATCTTCTCGGCGGTTCCCGTCAGCGTTACGCCATCGGGCAACGCGGTCGCTTGGATCTTCTCCAGTGCGTCGGCCGGCGTCTTGACGAGAGGCTGGTCTGCAGCGGAGACGGCACCGAGGATGGCCATCGTGGCGACGAGAAACGTGCTGAACTTCATCTTGCTGGGCGCTTGCTGGTTTGCTGGTTTGCTTGTTTGCTTGTACTCGACTTGCTCTGTGGGAGGCAAATCGTGTTGTGGGGAACTGCTGAAGCTGAAAACGAAGATCCAATCCCCCCATTTCGTTTGATAGCCTTGGCCCAGTACTTTTCTGTGAAAACGACTTCAGGTTGCCTTCTCCGACGCTCTACTCAATCAATCAGTACAGGTCATGTCACTTTTCACTCTTGGTACTAGATCATATACTTGTTCAGCGCCATGCTTTCCACTCTGCCTGCCGAGTTTGTTGTTTGAAATTACAAATGTGGCACCCTTCTATCAATTTCCAACTTACGAATGCCTTTGCCATATAAAAGACTCATATAAAAATTGAGCAGAGAGAGAGAGAGAGGAGGTAGGGATATTTGTTGATATCAGATGCTAAAAACTGAGCAAGAAAGCACATCTGATTTGCTAGAAATGAGAAAATAAAATCGCAAAATGCAAAACTAGGAAACGCGAAATGGACAAGTCCGCACTGCCAGACGCGCCCAAAGTCAGAACTGCCAGCATACTATCGTCCTCCGCAAAAGTGCCAAGTCCACTTTTGGCGACTTTTCTACCAACGAAGCAAAGCAAAACGAAGGCCTTGATAAAAGTTCGGCCTTTGATCTATTCACCAATGCGACGTCGGCACCCGTAGAATTTGATGTCAAACTTCACTGATGACCATTTCGGCAGGCTAGCCAACAAACGCTTAATCAACTGAACTACACGACCATTCTTTCTCGATTTCTAAACGTAGAAATCCTTTTATCGACCGTATCCAAAATATGGATACGAATCCAACTTATGGATACGACCGGTATTTCCGATCTTGTTTTTGGTTCCATGCAAGAAATCTTTTGCAATACGTATTTTGCAATAGGTTGAAAACGTAAACGACATTGTGTTCCATTCTTGTTTTACCTGTCGCGAAAGTCAATCGGACACACTCCTACCGACTACTAGAAGCTGCTTCGATCGCAGCGTTTGTTTTCATGCGAACGTGATCAAACCGAGTTCTTCAAGCGACTTGCCATTTGTCATTTGCAAAGGACCACTACTAGCTTGCCACTTAGCAGTAGTAGAGACCGCCGTAAGACATGCCAAGGCCACAACCACCACCGTACAATCCAGCACCATAGCGATTCCAGTAGCCCATCGGGTAGGCCCAGCCAGGAACACCACCGCACATGAATCCGAAGCGGTAGGGCCCGAAGCCGCCCCAGCCGCCCCAACCACCCCAGCCTCCGACGCCCCAACCACCAGCACCCCAACCTCCAAGTCCTCCAAGACCTCCAAGACCTCCGACACCCCAGCCGAGCTGCTCCTTCTTGTCATCGTCCTTGTCGCCCTTGTTCGCAACGTCAACTTCCTTCGGCTCCGTAGCACCAGCATCGGCAGGCGGGTCGATCTTCTCGGCGGTTCCCGTCAGCGTTACGCCATCGGGCAAGGCGGTCGCTTGGATCTTCTCCAGTGCGTCGGCCGGCGTCTTGACGAGAGGCTGGTCTGCAGCGGAGACGGCACCGAGGATGGCCATCGTGGCGACGAGAAACGTGCTGAACTTCATCTTGCTGGGCGCTTGCTGGTTTGCTGGTTTGCTTGTTTGCTTGTACTCGACTTGCTCTGTGGGAGGCAAATCGTGTTGTGGGGAACTGCTGAAGCTGAAAAACGAAGATCAATCCCCATTTCGTTTGATAGCCTTGGCCCAGTACTTTTCTGTGAAAACGACTTCAGGTTGCCTTCTCCGACGCTCTACTCAATCAATCAGTACAGGTCATGTCACTTTTCACTCTTGGTACTAGATCATATACTTGTTCAGCGCCATGCTTTCCACTCTGCCTGCCGAGTTTGTTGTTTGAAATTACAAATGTGGCACCCTTCTATCAATTTCCAACTTACGAATGCCTTTGCCATATAAAAGACTCATATAAAAATTGAGCAGAGAGAGAGAAAGAGGAGGTAGGGATATTTGTTGATATCAGATGCTAAAAACTGAGCAAGAAAGCACATCTGATTTGCTAGAAATGAGAAAATAAAATCGCAAAATGCAAAACTAGGAAACGCGAAATGGACAAGTCCGCACTGCCAGACGCGCCCAAAGTCAGAACTGCCAGCATACTATCGTCCTCCGCAAAAGTGCCAAGTCCACTTTTGGCGACTTTTCTACCAACGAAGCAAAGCAAAACGAAGGCCTTGATAAAAGTTCGGCCTTTGATCTATTCACCAATGCGACGTCGGCACCCGTAGAATTTGATGTCAAACTTCACTGATGACCATTTCGGCAGGCTAGCCAACAAACGCTTGATCAACTGAACTACACGACCATTCTTTCTCGATTTCTAAACGTAGAAATCCTTTTATCGACCGTATCCAAAATATGGATACGAATCCAACTTATGGATACGACCGGTATTTCCGATCTTGTTTTTGGTTCCATGCAAGAAATCTTTTGCAATACGTATTTTGCAATAGGTTGAAAACGTAAACGACATTGTGTTCCATTCTTGTTTTACCCGTCGCGAAAGTCAATCGGACACACTCCTACCGACTACTAGAAGCTGCTTCGATCGCAGCGTTTGTTTTCATGCGAACGTGATCAAACCGAGTTCTTCAAGCGACTTGCCATTTGTCATTTGCAAAGGACCACTACTAGCTTGCCACTTAGCAGTAGTAGAGACCGCCGTAAGACATGCCAAGGCCACAACCACCACCGTACAATCCAGCACCATAGCGATTCCAGTAGCCCATCAGGTAGGCCCAGCCAGGAACACCACCGCACATGAATCCGAAGCGGTAGGGCCCGAAGCCGCCCCAGCCGCCCCAACCACCCCAGCCTCCGACGCCCCAACCACCAGCACCCCAACCTCCAAGTCCTCCAAGACCTCCAAGACCTCCGACACCCCAGCCGAGCTGCTCCTTCTTGTCATCGTCCTTGTCGCCCTTGTTCGCAACGTCAACTTCCTTCGGCTCCGTAGCACCAGCATCGGCAGGCGGGTCGATCTTCTCGGCGGTTCCCGTCAGCGTTACGCCATCGGGCAACGCGGTCGCTTGGATCTTCTCCAGTGCGTCGGCCGGCGTCTTGACGAGAGGCTGGTCTGCAGCGGAGACGGCACCGAGGATGGCCATCGTGGCGACGAGAAACGTGCTGAACTTCATCTTGCTGGGCGCTTGCTGGTTTGCTGGTTTGCTTGTTTGCTTGTACTCGACTTGCTCTGTGGGAGGCAAATCGTGTTGTGGGGAACTGCTGAAGCTGAAAAACGAAGATCCAATCCCCCCATTTCGTTTGATAGCCTTGGCCCAGTACTTTTCTGTGAAAACGACTTCAGGTTGCCTTCTCCGACGCTCTACTCAATCAATCAGTACAGGTCATGTCACTTTTCACTCTTGGTACTAGATCATATACTTGTTCAGCGCCATGCTTTCCACTCTGCCTGCCGAGTTTGTTGTTTGAAATTACAAATGTGGCACCCTTCTATCAATTTCCAACTTACGAATGCCTTTGCCATATAAAAGACTCATATAAAAATTGAGCAGAGAGAGAGAAAGAGGAGGTAGGGATATTTGTTGATATCAGATGCTAAAAACTGAGCAAGAAAGCACATCTGATTTGCTAGAAATGAGAAAATAAAATCGCAAAATGCAAAACTAGGAAACGCGAAATGGACAAGTCCGCACTGCCAGACGCGCCCAAAGTCAGAACTGCCAGCATACTATCGTCCTCCGCAAAAGTGCCAAGTCCACTTTTGGCGACTTTTCTACCAACGAAGCAAAGCAAAACGAAGGCCTTGATAAAAGTTCGGCCTTTGATCTATTCACCAATGCGACGTCGGCACCCGTAGAATTTGATGTCAAACTTCACTGATGACCATTTCGGCAGGCTAGCCAACAAACGCTTGATCAACTGAACTACACGACCATTCTTTCTCGATTTCTAAACGTAGAAATCCTTTTTATCGACCGTATCCAAAATATGGATACGAATCCAACTTATGGATACGACCGGTATTTCCGATCTTGTTTTTGGTTCCATGCAAGAAATCTTTTGCAATACGTATTTTGCAATAGGTTGAAAACGTAAACGACATTGTGTTCCATTCTTGTTTTACCCGTCGCGAAAGTCAATCGGACACACTCCTACCGACTACTAGAAGCTGCTTCGATCGCAGCGTTTGTTTTCATGCGAAAGTGATCAAACCGAGTTCTTCAAGCGACTTGCCATTTGTCATTTGCAAAGGACCACTACTAGCTTGCCACTTAGCAGTAGTAGAGACCGCCGTAAGACATGCCAAGGCCACAACCACCACCGTACAATCCAGCACCATAGCGATTCCAGTAGCCCATCGGGTAGGCCCAGCCAGGAACACCACCGCACATGAATCCGAAGCGGTAGGGCCCGAAGCCGCCCCAGCCGCCCCAACCACCCCAGCCTCCGACGCCCCAACCACCAGCACCCCAACCTCCAAGTCCTCCAAGACCTCCAAGACCTCCGACACCCCAGCCGAGCTGCTCCTTCTTGTCATCGTCCTTGTCGCCCTTGTTCGCAACGTCAACTTCCTTCGGCTCCGTAGCACCAGCATCGGCAGGCGGGTCGATCTTCTCGGCGGTTCCCGTCAGCGTTACGCCATCGGGCAACGCGGTCGCTTGGATCTTCTCCAGTGCGTCGGCCGGCGTCTTGACGAGAGGCTGGTCTGCAGCGGAGACGGCACCGAGGATGGCCATCGTGGCGACGAGAAACGTGCTGAACTTCATCTTGCTGGGCGCTTGCTGGTTTGCTGGTTTGCTTGTTTGCTTGTACTCGACTTGCTCTGTGGGAGGCAAATCGTGTTGTGGGGAACTGCTGAAGCTGAAAAACGAAGATCCAATCCCCCCATTTCGTTTGATAGCCTTGGCCCAGTACTTTTCTGTGAAAACGACTTCAGGTTGCCTTCTCCGACGCTCTACTCAATCAATCAGTACAGGTCATGTCACTTTTCACTCTTGGTACTAGATCATATACTTGTTCAGCGCCATGCTTTCCACTCTGCCTGCCGAGTTTGTTGTTTGAAATTACAAATGTGGCACCCTTCTATCAATTTCCAACTTACGAATGCCTTTGCCATATAAAGACTCATATAAAAATTGAGCAGAGAGAGAGAAAGAGGAGGTAGGGATATTTGTTGATATCAGATGCTAAAAACTGAGCAAGAAAGCACATCTGATTTGCTAGAAATGAGAAAATAAAATCGCAAAATGCAAAACTAGGAAACGCGAAATGGACAAGTCCGCACTGCCAGACGCGCCCAAAGTCAGAACTGCCAGCATACTATCGTCCTCCGCAAAAGTGCCAAGTCCACTTTTGGCGACTTTTCTACCAACGAAGCAAAGCAAAACGAAGGCCTTGATAAAAGTTCGGCCTTTGATCTATTCACCAATGCGACGTCGGCACCCGTAGAATTTGATGTCAAACTTCACTGATGACCATTTCGGCAGGCTAGCCAACAAACGCTTAATCAACTGAACTACACGACCATTCTTTCTCGATTTCTAAACGTAGAAATCCTTTTATCGACCGTATCCAAAATATGGATACGAATCCAACTTATGGATACGACCGGTATTTCCGATCTTGTTTTTGGTTCCATGCAAGAAATCTTTTGCAATACGTATTTTGCAATAGGTTGAAAACGTAAACGACATTGTGTTCCATTCTTGTTTTACCCGTCGCGAAAGTCAATCGGACACACTCCTACCGACTACTAGAAGCTGCTTCGATCGCAGCGTTTGTTTTCATGCGAACGTGATCAAACCGAGTTCTTCAAGCGACTTGCCATTTGTCATTTGCAAAGGACCACTACTAGCTTGCCACTTAGCAGTAGTAGAGACCGCCGTAAGACATGCCAAGGCCACAACCACCACCGTACAATCCAGCACCATAGCGATTCCAGTAGCCCATCGGGTAGGCCCAGCCAGGAACACCACCGCACATGAATCCGAAGCGGTAGGGCCCGAAGCCGCCCCAGCCGCCCCAACCACCCCAGCCTCCGACGCCCCAACCACCAGCACCCCAACCTCCAAGTCCTCCAAGACCTCCAAGACCTCCGACACCCCAGCCGAGCTGCTCCTTCTTGTCATCGTCCTTGTCGCCCTTGTTCGCAACGTCAACTTCCTTCGGCTCCGTAGCACCAGCATCGGCAGGCGGGTCGATCTTCTCGGCGGTTCCCGTCAGCGTGACGCCATCGGGCAAGGCGGTCGCTTGGATCTTCTCCAGTGCGTCGGCCGGCGTCTTGACGAGAGGCTGGTCTGCAGCGGAGACGGCACCGAGGATGGCCATCGTGGCGACGAGAAACGTGCTGAACTTCATCTTGCTGGGCGCTTGCTGGTTTGCTGGTTTGCTTGTTTGCTTGTACTCGACTTGCTCTGTGGGAGGCAAATCGTGTTGTGGGGAACTGCTGAAGCTGAAAAACGAAGATCCAATCCCCCCATTTCGTTTGATAGCCTTGGCCCAGTACTTTTCTGTGAAAACGACTTCAGGTTGCCTTCTCCGACGCTCTACTCAATCAATCAGTACAGGTCATGTCACTTTTCACTCTTGGTACTAGATCATATACTTGTTCAGCGCCATGCTTTCCACTCTGCCTGCCGAGTTTGTTGTTTGAAATTACAAATGTGGCACCCTTCTATCAATTTCCAACTTACGAATGCCTTTGCCATATAAAAGACTCATATAAAAATTGAGCAGAGAGAGAGAGAAAGAGGAGGTAGGGATATTTGTTGATATCAGATGCTAAAAACTGAGCAAGAAAGCACATCTGATTTGCTAGAAATGAGAAAATAAAATCGCAAAATGCAAAACTAGGAAACGCGAAATGGACAAGTCCGCACTGCCAGACGCGCCCAAAGTCAGAACTGCCAGCATACTATCGTCCTCCGCAAAAGTGCCAAGTCCACTTTTGGCGACTTTTCTACCAACGAAGCAAAGCAAAACGAAGGCCTTGATAAAAGTTCGGCCTTTGATCTATTCACCAATGCGACGTCGGCACCCGTAGAATTTGATGTCAAACTTCACTGATGACCATTTCGGCAGGCTAGCCAACAAACGCTTGATCAACTGAACTACACGACCATTCTTTCTCGATTTCTAAACGTAGAAATCCTTTTATCGACCGTATCCAAAATATGGATACGAATCCAACTTATGGATACGACCGGTATTTCCGATCTTGTTTTTGGTTCCATGCAAGAAATCTTTTGCAATACGTATTTTGCAATAGGTTGAAAACGTAAACGACATTGTGTTCCATTGTTGTTTTACCTGTCGCGAAAGTCAATCGGACACACTCCTACCGACTACTAGAAGCTGCTTCGATCGCAGCGTTTGTTTTCATGCGAACGTGATCAAACCGAGTTCTTCAAGCGACTTGCCATTTGTCATTTGCAAAGGACCACTACTAGCTTGCCACTTAGCAGTAGTAGAGACCGCCGTAAGACATGCCAAGGCCACAACCACCACCGTACAATCCAGCACCATAGCGATTCCAGTAGCCCATCGGGTAGGCCCAGCCAGGAACACCACCGCACATGAATCCGAAGCGGTAGGGCCCGAAGCCGCCCCAGCCGCCCCAACCACCCCAGCCTCCGACGCCCCAACCACCAGCACCCCAACCTCCAAGTCCTCCAAGACCTCCAAGACCTCCGACACCCCAGCCGAGCTGCTCCTTCTTGTCATCGTCCTTGTCGCCCTTGTTCGCAACGTCAACTTCCTTCGGCTCCGTAGCACCAGCATCGGCAGGCGGGTCGATCTTCTCGGCGGTTCCCGTCAGCGTGACGCCATCGGGCAAGGCGGTCGCTTGGATCTTCTCCAGTGCGTCGGCCGGCGTCTTGACGAGAGGCTGGTCTGCAGCGGAGACGGCACCGAGGATGGCCATCGTGGCGACGAGAAACGTGCTGAACTTCATCTTGCTGGGCGCTTGCTGGTTTGCTGGTTTGCTTGTTTGCTTGTACTCGACTTGCTCTGTGGGAGGCAAATCGTGTTGTGGGGAACTGCTGAAGCTGAAAAACGAAGATCCAATCCCCCCATTTCGTTTGATAGCCTTGGCCCAGTACTTTTCTGTGAAAACGACTTCAGGTTGCCTTCTCCGACGCTCTACTCAATCAATCAGTACAGGTCATGTCACTTTTCACTCTTGGTACTAGATCATATACTTGTTCAGCGCCATGCTTTCCACTCTGCCTGCCGAGTTTGTTGTTTGAAATTACAAACGTGGCACCCTTCTATCAATTTCCAACTTGGATACGTATTCAGAACAGCATCGGTAAAATAAATGCATCACGAATGCCTTCGCCATATAAAAGACTAATATAAAAATTGAGCAGAGAGAGAGAGAAGAGGAGGTAGGGATATTTGTTGATATCAGATGCTAAAACTGAGCAAGAAAGCACATCTGATTTGCTAGAAATGAAAAAATAAAATCGCAAAATGCAAAACTAGGAAACGCGAAATGGACAAGTCCGCACTGCCAGACGCGCCCAAAGTCAGAACTGCCAGCATACTATCGTCCTCCGCAAAAGTGCCAAGTCCACTTTTGGCGACTTTTCTACCAACGAAGCAAAGCAAAACGAAGGCCTTGATAAAAGTTCGGCCTTTGATCTATTCACCAATGCGACGTCGGCACCCGTAGAATTTGATGTCAAACTTCACTGATGACCATTTCGGCAGGCTAGCCAACAAACGCTTAATCAACTGAACTACACGACCATTCTTTCTCGATTTCTAAACGTAGAAATCCTTTTATCGACCGTATCCAAAATATGGATACGAATCCAACTTATGGATACGACCGGTATTTCCGATCTTGTTTTTGGTTCCATGCAAGAAATCTTTTGCAATACGTATTTTGCAATAGGTTGAAAACGTAAACGACATTGTGTTCCATTCTTGTTTTACCTGTCGCGAAAGTCAATCGGACACACTCCTACCGACTACTAGAAGCTGCTTCGATCGCAGCGTTTGTTTTCATGCGAACGTGATCAAACCGAGTTCTTTAAGCGACTTGCCATTTGTCATTTGCAAAGGACCACTACTAGCTTGCCACTTAGCAGTAGTAGAGACCGCCGTAAGACATGCCAAGGCCACAACCACCACCGTACAATCCAGCACCATAGCGATTCCAGTAGCCCATCGGGTAGGCCCAGCCAGGAACACCACCGCACATGAATCCGAAGCGGTAGGGCCCGAAGCCGCCCCAGCCGCCCCAACCACCCCAGCCTCCGACGCCCCAACCACCAGCACCCCAACCTCCAAGTCCTCCAAGACCTCCAAGACCTCCAAGACCTCCGACACCCCAGCCGAGCTGCTCCTTCTTGTCATCGTCCTTGTCGCCCTTGTTCGCAACGTCAACTTCCTTCGGCTCCGTAGCACCAGCATCGGCAGGCGGGTCGATCTTCTCGGCGGTTCCCGTCAGCGTTACGCCATCGGGCAAGGCGGTCGCTTGGATCTTCTCCAGTGCGTCGGCCGGCGTCTTGACGAGAGGCTGGTCTGCAGCGGAGACGGCACCGAGGATGGCCATCGTGGCGACGAGAAACGTGCTGAACTTCATCTTGCTGGGCGCTTGCTGGTTTGCTGGTTTGCTTGTTTGCTTGTACTCGACTTGCTCTGTGGGAGGCAAATCGTGTTGTGGGGAACTGCTGAAGCTGAAAAACGAAGATCCAATCCCCCCATTTCGTTTGATAGCCTTGGCCCAGTACTTTTCTGTGAAAACGACTTCAGGTTGCCTTCTCCGACGCTCTACTCAATCAATCAGTACAGGTCATGTCACTTTTCACTCTTGGTACTAGATCATATACTTGTTCAGCGCCATGCTTTCCACTCTGCCTGCCGAGTTTGTTGTTTGAAATTACAAACGTGGCACCCTTCTATCAATTTCCAACTTGGATACGTATTCAGAACAGCATCGGTAAAATAAATGCATCACGAATGCCTTTGCCATATAAAAGACTCATATAAAAATTGAGCAGAGAGAGAGAGAGGAGGTAGGGATATTTGTTGATATCAGATGCTAAAAACTGAGCAAGAAAGCACATCTGATTTGCTAGAAATGAAAAACACACACGCAAAATCGCAAAATGCAAAACTAGGAAACGCGAAATGGACGAGTCCGCACTGCCAGACGCGCCCAAAGTCAGAACTGCCAGCATACTATCCCTCATCCGCGAAAGTGCCACGTCCACTTTTTGCGACTTTTATAACAAACAAGCAAAGCAAAAAGAAGGCCATGATAAAAGTTCGGCCTTTGATCTATTCACCAATGCGACGTCGGCACCCGTAGAGCACCGTAGAATTTGATGTCAAACTTCACTGATGACCATTTCGGCAGGCTAGCCAACAAACGCTTAATCAACTGAACTACACGACCATTCTTTCTCGATTTCTAAACGTAGAAATCCTTTTATCGACCGTATCCAAAATATGGATACGAATCCAACTTATGGATACGACCGGTATTTCCGATCTTGTTTTTGGTTCCATGCAAGAAATCTTTTGCAATACGTATTTTGCAATAGGTTGAAAACGTAAACGACATTGTGTTCCATTGTTGTTTTACCTGTCGCGAAAGTCAATCGGACACACTCCTACCGACTACTAGAAGCTGCTTCGATCGCAGCGTTTGTTTTCATGCGAACGTGATCAAACCGAGTTCTTTAAGCGACTTGCCAGTTGCCATTTGCAAAAGGTCACTGCTAGCTTGCCACTTAGCAGTAGTAGAGACCGCCGTAAGACATGCCAAGGCCACAACCACCACCGTACAATCCAGCACCATAGCGATTCCAGTAGCCCATCGGGTAGGCCCAGCCAGGAACACCACCGCACATGAATCCGAAGCGGTAGGGCCCGAAGCCGCCCCAGCCGCCCCAACCACCCCAGCCTCCGACGCCCCAACCACCAGCACCCCAACCTCCAAGTCCTCCAAGACCTCCAAGACCTCCGACACCCCAGCCGAGCTGCTCCTTCTTGTCATCGTCCTTGTCGCCCTTGTTCGCAACGTCAACTTCCTTCGGCTCCGTAGCACCAGCATCGGCAGGCGGGTCGATCTTCTCGGCGGTTCCCGTCAGCGTTACGCCATCGGGCAAGGCGGTCGCTTGGATCTTCTCCAGTGCGTCGGCCGGCGTCTTGACGAGAGGCTGGTCTGCAGCGGAGACGGCACCGAGGATGGCCATCGTGGCGACGAGAAACGTGCTGAACTTCATCTTGCTGGGCGCTTGCTGGTTTGCTGGTTTGCTTGTTTGCTTGTACTCGACTTGCTCTGTGGGAGGCAAATCGTGTTGTGGGGAACTGCTGAAGCTGAAAAACGAAGATCCAATCCCCATTTCGTTTGATAGCCTTGGCCCAGTACTTTTCTGTGAAAACGACTTCAGGTTGCCTTCTCCGACGCTCTACTCAATCAATCAGTACAGGTCATGTCACTTTTCACTCTTGGTACTAGATCATATACTTGTTCAGCGCCATGCTTTCCACTCTGCCTGCCGAGTTTGTTGTTTGAAATTACAAACGTGGCACCCTTCTATCAATTTACAACTTGGATACGTATTCAGAACAGCATCGGTAAAATAAATGCATCACGAATGCCTTTGCCATATAAAAGACTCATATAAAAATTGAGCAGAGAGAGAGAGAAAGAGGAGGTAGGGATATTTGTTGATATCAGATGCTAAAAACTGAGCAAGAAAGCACATCTGATTTGCTAGAAATGAAAAACATAGCAAAATCGCAAAATGCAAAACTAGGAAACGCGAAATGGACAAGTCCGCACTGCCAGACGCGCCCAAAGTCAGAACTGCCAGCATACTATCGTCCTCCGCAAAAGTGCCAAGTCCACTTTTGGCGACTTTTCTACCAACGAAGCAAAGCAAAACGAAGGCCTTGATAAAAGTTCGGCCTTTGATCTATTCACCAATGCGACGTCGGCACCCGTAGAATTTGATGTCAAACTTCACTGATGACCATTTCGGCAGGCTAGCCAACAAACGCTTGATCAACTGAACTACACGACCATTCTTTCTCGATTTCTAAACGTAGAAATCCTTTTATCGACCGTATCCAAAATATGGATACGAATCCAACTTATGGATACGACCGGTATTTCCGATCTTGTTTTTGGTTCCATGCAAGAAATCTTTTGCAATACGTATTTTGCAATAGGTTGAAAACGTAAACGACATTGTGTTCCATTCTTGTTTTACCCGTCGCGAAAGTCAATCGGACACACTCCTACCGACTACTAGAAGCTGCTTCGATCGCAGCGTTTGTTTTCATGCGAACGTGATCAAACCGAGTTCTTTAAGCGACTTGCCAGTTGCCATTTGCAAAAGGTCACTGCTAGCTTGCCACTTAGCAGTAGTAGAGACCGCCGTAAGACATGCCAAGGCCACAACCACCACCGTACAATCCAGCACCATAGCGATTCCAGTAGCCCATCGGGTAGGCCCAGCCAGGAACACCACCGCACATGAATCCGAAGCGGTAGGGCCCGAAGCCGCCCCAGCCGCCCCAACCACCCCAGCCTCCGACGCCCCAACCACCAGCACCCCAACCTCCAAGTCCTCCAAGACCTCCAAGACCTCCGACACCCCAGCCGAGCTGCTCCTTCTTGTCATCGTCCTTGTCGCCCTTGTTCGCAACGTCAACTTCCTTCGGCTCCGTAGCACCAGCATCGGCAGGCGGGTCGATCTTCTCGGCGGTTCCCGTCAGCGTGACGCCATCGGGCAAGGCGGTCGCTTGGATCTTCTCCAGTGCGTCGGCCGGCGTCTTGACGAGAGGCTGGTCTGCAGCGGAGACGGCACCGAGGATGGCCATCGTGGCGACGAGAAACGTGCTGAACTTCATCTTGCTGGGCGCTTGCTGGTTTGCTGGTTTGCTTGTTTGCTTGTACTCGACTTGCTCTGTGGGAGGCAAATCGTGTTGTGGGGAACTGCTGAAGCTGAAAAACGAAGATCCAATCCCCCCATTTCGTTTGATAGCCTTGGCCCAGTACTTTTCTGTGAAAACGACTTCAGGTTGCCTTCTCCGACGCTCTACTCAATCAATCAGTACAGGTCATGTCACTTTTCACTCTTGGTACTAGATCATATACTTGTTCAGCGCCATGCTTTCCACTCTGCCTGCCGAGTTTGTTGTTTGAAATTACAAACGTGGCACCCTTCTATCAATTTCCAACTTGGATACGTATTCAGAACAGCATCGGTAAAATAAATGCATCACGAATGCCTTCGCCATATAAAAGACTCATATAAAAATTGAGCAGAGAGAGAGAGAGAGAGGTAGGGATATTTGTTGATATCAGATGCTAAAAACTGAGCAAGAAAGCACATCTGATTTGCTAGAAATGAAAAACACACACGCAAAATCGCAAAATGCAAGACTAGGAAGCGCGAAATGGACAAGTCCGCACTGCCAGACGCGCCCAAAGTCAGAACTGCCAGCATACTATCGTCATCCGCGAAAGTGCCACGTCCACTTTTGGCGACTTCTCTACCAACCAAGCAAAAGCAAAACGAAGGCCTTGATAAAAGTTCGGCCTTTGATCTATTCACCAATGCGACGTCGGCACCCGTAGAGCACCCGTAGAATTTGATGTCAAACTTCACTGATGACCATTTCGGCAGCGTGACTAGCCAACAAACGCTTGATCAACTGAACTACACGACCATTCTTTCTCGATTTCTAAACGTAGAAATCCTTTTATCGACCGTATCCAAAATATGGATACGAATCCAACTTATGGATACGACCGGTATTTCCGATCTTGTTTTTGGTTCCATGCAAGAAATCTTTTGCAATACGTATTTTGCAATAGGTTGAAAACGTAAACGACATTGTGTTCCATTCTTGTTTTACCCGTCGCGAAAGTCAATCGGACACACTCCTACCGACTACTAGAAGCTGCTTCGATCGCAGCGTTTGTTTTCATGCGAACGTGATCAAACCGAGTTCTTCCAGTAACTTGCCAGTTGCCATTTGCAAAAGGTCACTGCTAGCTTGCCACTTAGCAGTAGTAGAGACCGCCGTAAGACATGCCAAGGCCACAACCACCACCGTACAATCCAGCACCATAGCGATTCCAGTAGCCCATCGGGTAGGCCCAGCCAGGAACACCACCGCACATGAATCCGAAGCGGTAGGGCCCGAAGCCGCCCCAGCCGCCCCAACCACCCCAGCCTCCGACGCCCCAACCACCAGCACCCCAACCTCCAAGTCCTCCAAGTCCTCCAAGACCTCCTAGACCACCGACACCCCAGCCGAGCTGCTCCTTCTTGTCATCGTCCTTGTCGCCCTTGTTCGCAACGTCAACTTCCTTCGGCTCCGTAGCACCAGCATCGGCAGGCGGGTCGATCTTCTCGGCGGTTCCCGTCAGCGTGACGCCATCGGGCAAGGCGGTCGCTTGGATCTTCTCCAGTGCGTCGGCCGGCGTCTTGACGAGAGGCTGGTCTGCAGCGGAGACGGCACCGAGGATGGCCATCGTGGCGACGAGAAACGTGCTGAACTTCATCTTGCTGGGCGCTTGCTGGTTTGCTGGTTTGCTTGTTTGCTTGTACTCGACTTGCTCTGTGGGAGGCAAATCGTGTTGTGGGGAACTGCTGAAGCTGAAAAACGAAGATCCAATCCCCCCATTTCGTTTGATAGCCTTGGCCCAGTACTTTTCTGTGAAAACGACTTCAGGTTGCCTTCTCCGACGCTCTACTCAATCAATCAGTACAGGTCATGTCACTTTTCACTCTTGGTACTAGATCATATACTTGTTCAGCGCCATGCTTTCCACTCTGCCTGCCGAGTTTGTTGTTTGAAATTATAAACGTGGCACCCTTCTATCAATTTCCAACTTGGATACGTATTCAGAACAGCATCGGTAAAATAAATGCATCACGAATGCCTTTGCCATATAAAAGACTCATATAAAAATTGAGCAGAGAGAGAGAGAAAGAGGAGGTAGGGATATTTGTTGATATCAGATGCTAAAAACTGAGCAAGAAAGCACATCTGATTTGCTAAAACTGAAAAACACACACGCAAAATCGCAAAATGCAAAACTAGGAAACGCGAAATGGACAAGTCCGCACTGCCAGACGCGCCCAAAGTCAGAACTGCCAGCATACTATCGTCCTCCGCAAAAGTGCCAAGTCCACTTTTGGCGACTTTTCTACCAACGAAGCAAAGCAAAACGAAGGCCTTGATAAAAGTTCGGCCTTTGATCTATTCACCAATGCGACGTCGGCACCCGTAGAGCACCCGTAGAATTTGATGTCAAACTTCACTGATGACCATTTCGGCAGGCTAGCCAACAAACGCTTGATCAACTGAACTACACGACCATTCTTTCTCGATTTCTAAACGTAGAAATCCTTTTATCGACCGTATCCAAAATATGGATACGAATCCAACTTATGGATACGACCGGTATTTCCGATCTTGTTTTTGGTTCCATGCAAGAAATCTTTTGCAATACGTATTTTGCAATAGGTTGAAAACGTAAACGACATTGTGTTCCATTGTTGTTTTACCTGTCGCGAAAGTCAATCGGACACACTCCTACCGACTACTAGAAGCTGCTTCGATCGCAGCGTTTGTTTTCATGCGAACGTGATCAAACCGAGTTCTTCAAGCGACTTGCCATTTGTCAGTTGCAAAGGACCACTACTAGCTTGCCACTTAGCAGTAGTAGAGACCGCCGTAAGACATGCCAAGGCCACAACCACCACCGTACAATCCAGCACCATAGCGATTCCAGTAGCCCATCGGGTAGGCCCAGCCAGGAACACCACCGCACATGAATCCGAAGCGGTAGGGCCCGAAGCCGCCCCAGCCGCCCCAACCACCCCAGCCTCCGACGCCCCAACCACCAGCACCCCAACCTCCAAGTCCTCCAAGTCCTCCAAGACCTCCTAGACCACCGACACCCCAGCCGAGCTGCTCCTTCTTGTCATCGTCCTTGTCGCCCTTGTTCGCAACGTCAACTTCCTTCGGCTCCGTCGCACCAGCATCGGCAGGCGGGTCGATCTTCTCGGCGGTTCCCGTCAGCATGACGCCATCGGGCAAGGCGGTCGCTTGGATCTTCTCCAGTGCGTCGGCCGGCGTCTTGACGAGAGGCTGGTCTGCAGCGGAGACGGCACCGAGGATGGCCATCGTGGCGACGAGAAACGTGCTGAACTTCATCTTGCTGGGCGCTTGCTGGTTTGCTGGTTTGCTTGTTTGCTTGTACTCGACTTGCTCTGTGGGAGGCAAATCGTGTTGTGGGGAACTGCTGAAGCTGAAAAACGAAGATCCAATCCCCCCATTTCGTTTGATAGCCTTGGCCCAGTACTTTTCTGTGAAAACGACTTCAGGTTGCCTTCTCCGACGCTCTACTCAATCAATCAGTACAGGTCATGTCACTTTTCACTCTTGGTACTAGATCATATACTTGTTCAGCGCCATGCTTTCCACTCTGCCTGCCGAGTTTGTTGTTTGAAATTATAAACGTGGCACCCTTCTATCAATTTCCAACTTGGATACGTATTCAGAACAGCATCGGTAAAATAAATGCATCACGAATGCCTTCGCCATATAAAAGACTAATATAAAAATTGAGCAAAGAGAGAGAGAGGGTATGGATATTTGTTGATATCAGATGCTAAAAACTGAGCAAGAAAACACATCTGAATTGCTAAAACTGAAAAACACACACGCAAAATGCAAAATGCAAGACTAGGAAGCGCGAAATGGACGAGTCCGCACTGCCAGATCGCGAAAGTCAGAACTGCGGCAGCTTACTACCCTCATCCGCGAAAGTGCCACGTCCACGTTTGGCGACTTCTCTACCAACCAGCAAAGCAAAACGAAGGCCGTGATAAAAGTTGGCCTTTGATCTATTCACCAATGCGACGTCGGCACCCGTAGAGCACCCGTAGAATTTGATGTCAAACTTCAGTGATGACCATTTCGGCAGTTTACGTGACTAGCCAACAAACGCTTGATCAACTGAACTACACGACCATTCTTTCTCGATTTCTAAACGTAGAAATCCTTTTATCGACCGTATCCAAAATATGGATACGAATCCAACTTATGGATACGACCGGTATTTCCGATCTTGTTTTTGGTTCCATGCAAAATAAATCTTTTGCAATACGTATTTTGTAATAGGTTGAAAACGTAAACGACATTGTGCTCCATTGTTGTTTTACCTGTCGCGAAAGTCAATCGGACACACTCCTACCGACTACTAGAAGCTGCTTCGATCGCAGCGTTTGTTTTCATGCGAACGTGATCAAACCGAGTTCTTCAAGCGACTTGCCATTTGTCATTTGCAAAGGACCACTACTAGCTTGCCACTTAGCAGTAGTAGAGACCGCCGTAAGACATGCCAAGGCCACAACCACCACCGTACAATCCAGCACCATAGCGATTCCAGTAGCCCATCGGGTAGGCCCAGCCAGGAACACCACCGCACATGAATCCGAAGCGGTAGGGCCCGAAGCCGCCCCAGCCGCCCCAACCACCCCAGCCTCCGACGCCCCAACCACCAGCACCCCAACCTCCAAGTCCTCCAAGTCCTCCAAGACCTCCTAGACCACCGACACCCCAGCCGAGCTGCTCCTTCTTGTCATCGTCCTTGTCGCCCTTGTTCGCAACGTCAACTTCCTTCGGCTCCGTAGCACCAGCATCGGCAGGCGGGTCGATCTTCTCGGCGGTTCCCGTCAGCGTGACGCCATCGGGCAAGGCGGTCGCTTGGATCTTCTCCAGTGCGTCGGCCGGCGTCTTGACGAGAGGCTGGTCTGCAGCGGAGACGGCACCGAGGATGGCCATCGTGGCGACGAGAAACGTGCTGAACTTCATCTTGCTGGGCGCTTGCTTGCTGGTTTGCTTGTACTCGACTTGCTCTGTGGGAGGCAAATCGTGTTGTGGGGAACTGCTGAAGCTGAAAAACGAAGATCCAATCCCCCCATTTCGTTTGATAGCCTTGGCCCAGTACTTTTCTGTGAAAACGACTTCAGGTTGCCTTCTCCGACGCTCTACTCAATCAATCAGTACAGGTCATGTCACTTTTCACTCTTGGTACTAGATCATATACTTGTTCAGCGCCATGCTTTCCACTCTGCCTGCCGAGTTTGTTGTTTGAAATTATAAACGTGGCACCCTTCTATCAATTTCCAACTTGGATACGTATTCAGAACAGCATCGGTAAAATAAATGCATCACGAATGCCTTCGCCATATAAAAGACTAATATAAAAATTGAGCAAAGAGAGAGAGAAGGTAGGGCTAAAAACTGAGCAAGAAAACACATCCGAATTGCTAAAACTGAAAAACACACACGCAAAATGCAAAATGCAAAACTAGGAAGCGCGAAATGGACGAGTCCGCACTGCCAGATCGCGAAAGTCAGAACTGCGGCAGCTTACTACCCTCATCCGCGAAAGTGCCACGTCCACTTTTGGCGACTTCTCTACCAACCAGCAAAGCAAAACGAAGGCCGTGATAAAAGTTGGCCTTTGATCTATTCACCAATGCGACGTCGGCACCCGTAGAGCACCCGTAGAATTTGATGTCAAACTTCAGTGATGACCATTTCGGCAGTTTACGTGACTAGCCAACAAACGCTTGATCAACTGAACTACACGACCATTCTTTCTCGATTTCTAAACGTAGAAATCCTTTTATCGACCGTATCCAAAATATGGATACGAATCCAACTTATGGATACGACCGGTATTTCCGATCTTGTTTTTGGTTCCATGCAAAATAAATCTTTTGCAATACGTATTTTGCAATAGGTTGAAAACGTAAACGACATTGTGCTCCATTGTTGTTTTACCCGTCGCGAAAGTCAATCGGACACACTCCTACCGACTACTAGAAGCTGCTTCGATCGCAGCGTTTGTTTTCATGCGAACGTGATCAAACCGAGTTCTTTAAGCGACTTGCCAGTTGCCATTTGCAAAAGGTCACTGCTAGCTTGCCACTTAGCAGTAGTAGAGACCGCCGTAAGACATGCCAAGGCCACAACCACCACCGTACAATCCAGCACCATAGCGATTCCAGTAGCCCATCGGGTAGGCCCAGCCAGGAACACCACCGCACATGAATCCGAAGCGGTAGGGCCCGAAGCCGCCCCAGCCGCCCCAACCACCCCAGCCTCCGACGCCCCAACCACCAGCACCCCAACCTCCAAGTCCTCCAAGTCCTCCAAGACCTCCTAGACCACCGACACCCCAGCCGAGCTGCTCCTTCTTGTCATCGTCCTTGTCGCCCTTGTTCGCAACGTCAACTTCCTTCGGCTCCGTAGCACCAGCATCGGCAGGCGGGTCGATCTTCTCGGCGGTTCCCGTCAGCATGACGCCATCGGGCAAGGCGGTCGCTTGGATCTTCTCCAGTGCGTCGGCCGGCGTCTTGACGAGAGGCTGGTCTGCAGCGGAGACGGCACCGAGGATGGCCATCGTGGCGACGAGAAACGTGCTGAACTTCATCTTGCTGGGCGCTTGCTGGTTTGCTGGTTTGCTTGTTTGCTTGTACTCGACTTGCTCTGTGGGAGGCAAATCGTGTTGTGGGGAACTGCTGAAGCTGAAAAACGAAGATCCAATCCCCCCATTTCGTTTGATAGCCTTGGCCCAGTACTTTTCTGTGAAAACGACTTCAGGTTGCCTTCTCCGACGCTCTACTCAATCAATCAGTACAGGTCATGTCACTTTTCACTCTTGGTACTAGATCATATACTTGTTCAGCGCCATGCTTTCCACTCTGCCTGCCGAGTTTGTTGTTTGAAATTATAAACGTGGCACCCTTCTATCAATTTCCAACTTGGATACGTATTCAGAACAGCATCGGTAAAATAAATGCATCACGAATGCCTTCGCCATATAAAAGAATCATATAAAAATTGAGCAAAGAGAGAGAGAAGGTAGGGCTAAAAACTGAGCAAGAAAACACATCCGAATTGCTAAAACTGAAAAACACACACGCAAAATGCAAAATGCAAGACTAGGAAGCGCGAAATGGACGAGTCCGCACTGCCAGATCGCGAAAGTCAGAACTGCGGCAGCTTACTACCCTCATCCGCGAAAGTGTCACGTCCACTTTTGGCGACTTCTCTACCAACCAGCAAAGCAAAACGAAGGCCGTGATAAAAGTTGGCCTTTGATCTATTCACCAATGCGACGTCGGCACCCGTAGAGCACCCGTAGAATTTGATGTCAAACTTCAGTGATGACCATTTCGGCAGTTTACGTGACTAGCCAACAAACGCTTGATCAACTGAACTACACGACCATTCTTTCTCGATTTCTAAACGTAGAAATCCTTTTATCGACCGTATCCAAAATATGGATACGAATCCAACTTATGGATACGACCGGTATTTCCGATCTTGTTTTTGGTTCCATGCAAAATAAATCTTTTGCAATACGTATTTTGCAATAGGTTGAAAACGTAAATGACATTGTGGTCCATTGTTGTTTTACCTGTCGCGAAAGTCAATCGGACACACTCCTACCGACTACTAGAAGCTGCTTCGATCGCAGCGTTTGTTTTCATGCGAACGTGATCAAACCGAGTTCTTCCAGTAACTTGCCAGTTGCCATTTGCAAAAGGTCACTGCTAGCTTGCCACTTAGCAGTAGTAGAGACCGCCGTAAGACATGCCAAGGCCACAACCACCACCGTACAATCCAGCACCATAGCGATTCCAGTAGCCCATCGGGTAGGCCCAGCCAGGAACACCACCGCACATGAATCCGAAGCGGTAGGGCCCGAAGCCGCCCCAGCCGCCCCAACCACCCCAGCCTCCGACGCCCCAACCACCAGCACCCCAACCTCCAAGTCCTCCAAGACCTCCAAGACCTCCGACACCCCAGCCGAGCTGCTCCTTCTTGTCATCGTCCTTGTCGCCCTTGTTCGCAACGTCAACTTCCTTCGGCTCCGTCGCACCAGCATCGGCAGGCGGGTCGATCTTCTCGGCGGTTCCCGTCAGCGTGACGCCATCGGGCAAGGCGGTCGCTTGGATCTTCTCCAGTGCGTCGGCCGGCGTCTTGACGAGAGGCTGGTCTGCAGCGGAGACGGCACCGAGGATGGCCATCGTGGCGACGAGAAACGTGCTGAACTTCATCTTGCTGGGCGCTTGCTGGTTTGCTGGTTTGCTTGTTTGCTTGTACTCGACTTGCTCTGTGGGAGGCAAATCGTGTTGTGGGGAACTGCTGAAGCTGAAAAACGAAGATCCAATCCCCCCATTTCGTTTGATAGCCTTGGCCCAGTACTTTTCTGTGAAAACGACTTCAGGTTGCCTTCTCCGACGCTCTACTCAATCAATCAGTACAGGTCATGTCACTTTTCACTCTTGGTACTAGATCATATACTTGTTCAGCGCCATGCTTTCCACTCTGCCTGCCGAGTTTGTTGTTTGAAATTATAAACGTGGCACCCTTCTATCAATTTCCAACTTGGATACGTATTCAGAACAGCATCGGTAAAATAAATGCATCACGAATGCCTTCGCCATATAAAAGAATCATATAAAAATTGAGCAAAGAGAGAGAGAAGGTAGGGCTAAAAACTGAGCAAGAAAACACATCCGAATTGCTAAAACTGAAAAACACACACGCAAAATGCAAAATGCAAAACTAGGAAGCGCGAAATGGACGAGTCCGCACTGCCAGATCGCGAAAGTCAGAACTGCGGCAGCTTACTACCCTCATCCGCGAAAGTGCCACGTCCACTTTTGGCGACTTCTCTACCAACCAGCAAAGCAAAACGAAGGCCGTGATAAAAGTTGGCCTTTGATCTATTCACCAATGCGACGTCGGCACCCGTAGAGCACCCGTAGAATTTGATGTCAAACTTCAGTGATGACCATTTCGGCAGTTTACGTGACTAGCCAACAAACGCTTGATCAACTGAACTACACGACCATTCTTTCTCGATTTCTAAACGTAGAAATCCTTTTATCGACCGTATCCAAAATATGGATACGAATCCAACTTATGGATACGACCGGTATTTCCAAGAAATCTTTTGCAATACGTATTTTGTAATAGGTTGAAAACGTAAACGACATTGTGCTCCATTGTTGTTTTACCTGTCGCGAAAGTCAATCGGACACACTCCTACCGACTACTAGAAGCTGCTTCGATCGCAGCGTTTGTTTTCATGCGAACGTGATCAAACCGAGTTCTTTAAGCGACTTGCCAGTTGCCATTTGCAAAAGGTCACTGCTAGCTTGCCACTTAGCAGTAGTAGAGACCGCCGTAAGACATGCCAAGGCCACAACCACCACCGTACAATCCAGCACCATAGCGATTCCAGTAGCCCATCGGGTAGGCCCAGCCAGGAACACCACCGCACATGAATCCGAAGCGGTAGGGCCCGAAGCCGCCCCAGCCGCCCCAACCACCCCAGCCTCCGACGCCCCAACCACCAGCACCCCAACCTCCAAGTCCTCCAAGACCTCCAAGACCTCCGACACCCCAGCCGAGCTGCTCCTTCTTGTCATCGTCCTTGTCGCCCTTGTTCGCAACGTCAACTTCCTTCGGCTCCGTAGCACCAGCATCGGCAGGCGGGTCGATCTTCTCGGCGGTTCCCGTCAGCATGACGCCATCGGGCAAGGCGGTCGCTTGGATCTTCTCCAGTGCGTCGGCCGGCGTCTTGACGAGAGGCTGGTCTGCAGCGGAGACGGCACCGAGGATGGCCATCGTGGCGACGAGAAACGTGCTGAACTTCATCTTGCTGGGCGCTTGCTGGTTTGCTGGTTTGCTTGTTTGCTTGTACTCGACTTGCTCTGTGGGAGGCAAATCGTGTTGTGGGGAACTGCTGAAGCTGAAAAACGAAGATCCAATCCCCACATTTCGTTTGATAGCCTTGGCCCAGTACTTTTCTGTGAAAACGACTTCAGGTTGCCTTCTCCGACGCTCTACTCAATCAATCAGTACAGGTCATGTCACTTTTCACTCTTGGTACTAGATCATATACTTGTTCAGCGCCATGCTTTCCACTCTGCCTGCCGAGTTTGTTGTTTGAAATTATAAACGTGGCACCCTTCTATCAATTTCCAACTTGGATACGTATTCAGAACAGCATCGGTAAAATAAATGCATCACGAATGCCTTCGCCATATAAAAGACTAATATAAAAATTGAGCAAAGAGAGAGAGAAGGTAGGGCTAAAAACTGAGCAAGAAAACACATCCGAATTGCTAAAACTGAAAAACACACACGCAAAATGCAAAATGCAAGACTAGGAAGCGCGAAATGGACGAGTCCGCACTGCCAGATCGCGAAAGTCAGAACTGCGGCAGCTTACTACCCTCATCCGCGAAAGTGCCACGTCCACGTTTGGCGACTTCTCTACCAACCAGCAAAGCAAAACGAAGGCCGTGATAAAAGTTGGCCTTTGATCTATTCACCAATGCGACGTCGGCACCCGTAGAGCACCCGTAGAATTTGATGTCAAACTTCAGTGATGACCATTTCGGCAGTTTACGTGACTAGCCAACAAACGCTTGATCAACTGAACTACACGACCATTCTTTCTCGATTTCTAAACGTAGAAATCCTTTTATCGACCGTATCCAAAATATGGATACGAATCCAACTTATGGATACGACCGGTATTTCCAAGAAATCTTTTGCAATACGTATTTTGTAATAGGTTGAAAACGTAAACGACATTGTGCTCCATTGTTGTTTTACCTGTCGCGAAAGTCAATCGGACACACTCCTACCGACTACTAGAAGCTGCTTCGATCGCAGCGTTTGTTTTCATGCGAACGTGATCAAACCGAGTTCTTTAAGCGACTTGCCAGTTGCCATTTGCAAAAGGTCACTGCTAGCTTGCCACTTAGCAGTAGTAGAGACCGCCGTAAGACATGCCAAGGCCACAACCACCACCGTACAATCCAGCACCATAGCGATTCCAGTAGCCCATCGGGTAGGCCCAGCCAGGAACACCACCGCACATGAATCCGAAGCGGTAGGGCCCGAAGCCGCCCCAGCCGCCCCAACCACCCCAGCCTCCGACGCCCCAACCACCAGCACCCCAACCTCCAAGTCCTCCAAGACCTCCAAGACCTCCAAGACCTCCGACACCCCAGCCGAGCTGCTCCTTCTTGTCATCGTCCTTGTCGCCCTTGTTCGCAACGTCAACTTCCTTCGGCTCCGTAGCACCAGCATCGGCAGGCGGGTCGATCTTCTCGGCGGTTCCCGTCAGCGTGACGCCATCGGGCAAGGCGGTCGCTTGGATCTTCTCCAGTGCGTCGGCCGGCGTCTTGACGAGAGGCTGGTCTGCAGCGGAGACGGCACCGAGGATGACCAACGTGGCGACGAGAAACGTGCTGAACTTCATCTTGCTGGTTTGCTTGCCTGCTTGTTGGTTTGGTTGCTGCTTGTACTCGACTTGCTCTGTGGGAGGCAAATCGTGTTGTGGGGAACTGCTGAAGCTGAAAAACGAAGATCCAATCCCCCCATTTCGTTTGATAGCCTTGGCCCAGTACTTTTCTGTGAAAACGACTTCAGGTTGCCTTCTCCGACGCTTTACTCAATCAATCAGTACAGGTCATGTCACTTTTCACTGTTTTTACTAGATCATACACTTGTTCAGCACCATGTTTTGTAGAACTCGAACTTGTGCCTTCTAGGTTTTTTATTCCAGCCGTGCATATTTTCCTATAGATTGATATTGCCCTGATCTTTCCAAAATTTGTAAACCATTATCGAGAGAGTGCATGTGCATGTACGCTAGTTGTTGTAACTAGTTATAGAACTGACATAAACTTTTCGCAAAACGGGGGTTGCTGCAAACTGGAAAATGGTAGTCACCACATCTGCGTTTAGCATCTCCCGGCTTAAACGTTTTCCTCCATGTTCAACCCCTCTCTTCTCACGTTGATGGGTCCTGGTGGCCGATAGCACACTCATAAAGGCGATCTTGCTCTGCACACCAAGTTTGACGGAGCGGTTTATTGGCAGCAGGTGATATCTCTTGAACTGTTCAACGTATTCGTGAAAGTGGCTGTACAATACGTGAAGTCCAGGCTCTCCTTGCTTTCAAGCATCTTTAGAAGTGCATTTAAATCCCGCTTGAGTTCTGACTTGGTCCTACGAGTCCGGAAGGCGTGTTGGTGAATAATAAGGCGGTCCAAGCAATTCGCAAGAGCGCTTCCTGTGCTCATCAGCTCTTGGACAAATGCGGAGATATCATCCAACTTGAACGTAATTGCTGGTATCGATGAACCGGCGGCGTGGTAGTCCGAAAAATTGAAGACGGCAAAGTCGCTGTGTCTATTAGTGAGGCGCAATTTCTCCAATTTGGGGCATCGTTGGAGAACCATTTCCACACTCACGTCCTGATCTTCTCCAGTGTCGATTATTAGCGCCTTCAAAGTAGATCCAACAGCAGTAAGGAATAGTGGTAGACCGCTGATATCAACACTGTCATTGATGGAGAAACTCATCTCGAGAGACTTTAAGTCAGGAATAATGTCGACTTGTTTGCTAAGCACAACATTTGCACGTTGGACTTACGTGCACCAGAAACTCTTTCATAAAATTCCATTAATTTTTCACGTTCTTCAAATCCCCAAAAATATGGTGTCATAGCTCCAACATCTAAAGCATGACAACACTTGACACCGACCGTACCCCGGGACTATGGCGTCCACCCACTCACTTTCTCCATGCTTGTCCATAATCCGTAAGAATGGGATTGGGGATGCAAAAGTTAGAACACCCGAGCTTAACACAGGTTCACCCCGCTCGTCGAAGTCCCATCGAATCGGAGAATCAGCCGCTAGTGACGCGTCTTGAAAGTCACTGGGCTCACAACGGCAGGCGAGAAGTGCATTTTCAGGACTCTGAGATGACAAAATAGCGCAGAACGCTTCGATCTCTGCAGTTGCCATACTTTTAATATATGGTAGAACAATCGATTCTGGGGATGAACGCCTTCGAGCTCGCTTTGAGAAGAACGCGTAGGCTAGCCATTGCCACCAGGGTTTTGAACGCCATAAACTTGCCACATATGGGAGTTTTAAATCTCTGCTGGTTTGACTCAGTATCGCTGCCGTACGTAGTGCTTCCCATTCATTTAGAGACTGCAGCTTCGTTGTCAATGAAGTCTGGTGGAGCTGCTGTTGTGCCATTATCACTTGATTGCCTTCTTCTAAGTGTCTCGCTGGCAATTTGAAAAACGGTCCATGTGTGACATCGAAGAGGCTCATCAATAGATGTTTCACAATTTCCCTCCTCGGCCGCGGTTCTCTCTCATCCAAACCCAACCTTCTGGAAACGCGTGAAAACCACACGTTGTCGTGCACCAAGTCGTCGATTCTCTTTGCCTTATCCAGGTCAAGTGGGTGTCGATAGTCGCATATCTCGGCTTTCATCGCAGAAACTAACACAAATGTACACCGCAAGGCCACAGCTCCCACACATGGTAACGATGTGCCATCCCATTCCTGCCGTATCATTTCCCCAGCGTATCGGAGCTTTAAGACTTCGTCAA